>CM065740.1:13533056-13536352 GCA_033310375.1 Conus canariensis | reverse complement strand
AAGATGCCGTTGACAATTGCATCATGCATGGGCAGAACGCACACACGATTGCCATGGCACGTGGTGAAAAGGAAGGGAGAGAGAAAGAGAGAGAGGGAGGGAATCAGGCGACGCACTTCCAAAGTGACGTCGCTTTTTTTTTTTTCCCGTGTTATTGTTGCCCAATACCGGGCTGTCGGCGACTTCAAAGAAGACCTGGCATACTGTGGGGAGCGGCCGTGAGAGACCGAGTGTTGGCACAGATGAGTAATCTATACTGCCATTTGTGAGACAAACGTGAGAGAAAGAGAGAGAGGGGGGGGGGGGGAGTAGAAGGGGGAATAGAAGGGGGGAGGGGCTTAGTACAGGAGGGCGTAGTTGTCAATACGTCATGTCACAGTTTTCCCGTGGGTTTGTGCGTCGCATGTTGCCAGTAGTCACGATGGCGGCTGCTTGAAGCATCAACAAACCAAAACTACTGATACAAGTATATGTCACAATGTTGCTGCCTTGTCTGAATTCTTCCTCTCAAAAGCCACAGATAACGAAACACCACAGCAGCATGGTGTTCTCTAAGCGCTGACGTCTTGCGGAGTAGACAGCTACTGATTTCTTTATCGCAATACATACATACTTTCAGCAGTCTATCTCGCAGTCAAGAGTGTGTCAGTGCTCTGTTATCTAGCACTGTCGACAGGTAAAAGCAGACTGCAAGTGGCTCTGAAACATGAGCGGTTCCAACCGTTTCAGAAACGGTTTCAGATGTAAATCACCTGTCATAAAGCTTAGAACAGAACACAGTCAGCCAGTCCCTGTCCAGCCTCCAGCCTCGAAAGAATCATGACCTCATCATACACGGGTGAATGGTTTGGTTGGGAGGTACTGGGAAGTCTACAAACCCCAGCTCACATTCTACGGATCCGGTCTCAACTTTGATGCTGATAGTCGCCAGGCATGGCTTGGCCCGTTGTAGCTCTACAGAAAACTAGGGAGTGGGGGGGGGGGGGGATGGGGCAGAGGTAGGGATGCGTTCGGTAAAGTCACTGCTGCGACCTCTGGGCTTCAGCTAACACGCTGGAATTGCAATGTTAGACGTCTGGGAAGACAGAAGTAGGAGAACGTTACACTGACAGTTTCCATTCTCCACATACTTGTGTTGTTCTTAACGGTTCTTTTAAGAAATTAATTTAAAGGCATTGATTTTGGTTGCATTCTGTCCTTTTTACTCCCCCATGTACTTTTTTTCCAAACGTCTACATAACCTGACAGCTCTGTTTCGCACGTTGTAACTTTGGTATACGTCGGAAAATCGCGCATAAATCCCAAGGGGAAAAAAGGAGTAAAACAAAAGATGGGGAGCCACCTGTGTGTGTGTGTGTGTGTGTGTGTGTGTGTGTGTGTGTGTGTGTGTGTGTGTGTGTGTGTGCGTGCGTGTGTGTGTGACGCACCGACAGGCAGAGACAGAGACAGACAGTGTGTGTGATGTGTGTGTGTGTGTGTGTGTGTGTGTGTGTGTGTGTGTGTGTGTGTGTGTGTTTGATTGTTTGTGTGTGTGTATGTGCGTGCGTGTACGCGCGCCGTTGTGTGTGTGTGTGTGTGTGTGTGTGTGTGTGTGTGTGTGTGTGTGTGTGTGTGTGTGTGTGTTCGTTTGTATGTGTGTGTGTGTGTGTGTGTGTGTGTGTGTGTGTGTCGTGTGGGTGTGTGTGTGTGTGTGTGGTTGTGTGTGGTTGTGTGTGTGTGTGTGTGTGTGTGTGTGTGAAAGAGAGAGAGAGAGACAGGAGGGGGGGGGGGTTGGAGGGAAAACTCTCATATTCCACATAATTAGTATGCTTTATATGGTAAGACGAGCTGGAGAAAAGACCGGAGGCGTAAGCTAAGACAGAGAGATAGTAAGATAGAAAGAAAAAGAAAGAAAGAGACAGAGGAAGAGGAGGTGGCTGTGGGGAGGCGGGGGGGGGGGGGGGGGGTATCATCCGAATGTAGATTATTCCTTGTCAGACAAGTCAAGGAAAGGCAATCAAACAAACAAAAAGTACAGATTGGCAGAAGGAGAGAAAATGACATATACACAGGGAGAAGGGGGGTGGGGCGAGGGAGAAAATGACATACACACAGGGAGAGGGGGGTGGGGCGAGGGAGAAAATGACATACACACAGGGAGAAGGGGGGTGGGGCGAGGGAGAAAATGACATACACACAGGGAGAGGGGAGGTGGGGCGAGGGAGAAAATGACATACACACAGGGAGAGGGGGGTGGGGCGAGGGAGAAAATGACATACACACAGGGAGAGGGGAGGTGGGGCGAGGGAGAAAATGACATAGACACAGGGAGAAGGGGGGTGGGGCGAGGGAGAAAATGACATACACACAGGGAGAGGGGAGGTGGGGCGAGGGAGAAAATGACATAGACACAGGGAGAGGGGAGGTGGGGCGAGGGAGAAAATGACATACACACAGGGAGAGGGGAGGTGGGGCGAGGGAGAAAATGACATAGACACAGGGAGAGGGGAGGTGGGGCGAGGGAGAAAATGGCATACACACAGGGAGAGGGGAGGGGGGGCGAGGGAGAAAATAACATACACACAGGGAGGGGGGGGGGGGGCGAGGGAAAAAATGGCATCACACAGGGAGAGGGGAGGTGGGGCGAGGGAGAAAATGAACATAGACACAGGGAGAGGGGAGGTGGGGCGAGGGAGAAAATGACATACACACAGGGAGAGGGGGGGGGGGCGAGGGAGAAAATGACATAGACACAGGGAGAGGGGAGGTGGGGCGAGGGAGAAAATGACATACACACAGGGAGAGGGAGGTGGAGCGAAGGAGAAAATGACATACACACAGGGAGAGGGGGGTGGGGCGAGGGAGAAAATGACATACACACAGGGAGAGGGGAGGTGGGGCGAGGGAAAAAGCATAGACACTGGGAGAGGGAGAGGGGGGGAGGGAGAAAAGGAGCAGAGCAAGGGAGAGGGAGGGGGAGAGGAGGGAGAGAATGAAAAACACAGGGAGAGGGGAGGTGGGGCGAGGGAGAAAATGGCATACACACAGGAGAGGGAGGTGGGGGAGGGAAGAAAATGACATACACACAGGGAGAGGGGGGGGGCGAGGGAGAAAATGACATACACACAGGAGAGGGGGGGGGGGGGGGGCGAGGGAGAAAATGACATACACACAGGGAGAGAGGGAGGTGGGGCGAGGGAGAAAATAACATGCACACAGGGAGAGGGGAGGTGGGGCGAGGGAGAAAATAACATAGACACAGGGAGAGGGGAGGTGGGGCGAGGGAGAAAATGGCATGCACACAGGGAGGAGGGGAG
>CM065740.1:13525556-13528056 GCA_033310375.1 Conus canariensis | reverse complement strand
CATCCATACCAACGGCCAAACCAGCCTTCTCTTCCGAATGTTGGTGATGGGATTTTACGTGCATGCAAGATGTTACGCGTGCGTTCACACACGGAACCTCGGTTGATAGTATCATTCGAAGGACCGTTTAGGAACTGGAGTCAGAACCAATGTTAACTCCGAGGAAAAAATTCCCGTGTACCAAAACAGCCCGGTGGAGATTCGAACCCGCAACTCCACTGTCTCCCTCCTCAAAAAAAAAAAAAAAAAGTGCATGGAGCATCGCAGAACATGTGAACACGAGGGTCCGCAGAGGGCAGGGACAAATGTGTGTGGAATTGTTGACTAGGGGGTCAGTGAAAGAAAATGGCAGGGGGGGAGGGAAAGTGTTTGAGGGTGAGACGGGGAATGGAGGGGGGGGGGGTGGGGGGTGGGAGGAGGGGGAGTGAGATTCTTGTTCTCACATCTCTTTCAATGCAGCGCTTTTCTTTCCGGGTGGCGGGTGGCTCCAGTCGCCTCACCTTTGCACACTGGGGGGAGGGGGGGGGTCGTCGTGGGGGTACGGAGGGGTGGCCAGGAGGTGGGGCTGGTTAAGGAGGAGAATTTGGGGGAGGGGAGGAGAAGAGAGAGGCAAAGGTGGTGGAGGAAGGGAGGGCGGGGCTGTTTACGAATCACTTTAAATAGTCCTGTTTCAGTGCCACCAATTGTGGTGTGTGTGTGTGTGTGTGTGTGTGTTGTGTGTGTGTGTGTGTGTGGTGTGTGTGTGTGTGTGTGTTGTGTGTGTGTGTGTGCAATGCATGCGTGCGTGCGTGTGTGTGTGTGTGTGTGTGTGAAACTTGAAACTTGAAACTTTTTTTATTGTCACTAAACACCATCAAAGGATTTATGGACACAAGATGGCGATGATTTAAACAACTCATCGTCCAAAGAAATAATGATTTGTTCATTTTACACAAAAAGTCATTATGTAAAGCAGTCATATACATATTTCGCAATTTCAACCTGAAGGTCATCATTAGACATCAAAGTACTTATTTTCAATGAGGTAGCGTCGTATATATCCATTTTGTTTATGATACGTTTTTTAAACGTATTCCTGATTTTATCGTAACGTTTACAAGAGTCTAAAAAATGTACCTCGTCTTCTATTATATTGCAAGTTGTACATTTCCTGTCTTCACGCTTAATATTGGGAATATCTACCTCTTTCTATTGCGAGGTCATGTGCGCTAATTCTTAATTTACAAAGTTCTTTCCTGTAATGTTTTTTTGTGCATTTGATGAGGTACGGTTCAAGCCTATATTTATTACTGATGTCATTATAAAATTTTAACCTTGGTGCTCTTTCCTTTTCTTTTTCCCAAAAGTGTATATATTCACTTTGTAACTTTCTCTCTATTGCATAACGCAATTTTTTAGGGTTAAGTGTACTTTGGTTATTCCATACATGTGTCATTCCAATATTACTTAAGATCTTCTTTACAGAAGATTTCCATGAAGATGATGGGTGAAGATCTTCGTACGCTTCTCTTAGATATGAGTCTTCCTTTGATTCCATTATATGGATCCAAAACATGACTACTTGACTCATTATTTCTTGACACAAGGGAAATCTTCCAAGTTCAGCTAGTACTGGCAATTTCATTGCTTTTCTGTGTACGCCTAATATATGTCTGCAAAATTTTACATGTACGTTCTCGATCGGATTATTGGATAATAAGTATTTGTGATAAATGTCGAACATTGTAGTCTGCTTTTCAACATGTCCTATCTTTTCTGTAAATGGAAACCAAACTTCTGCGCCATAAAGCATAACTGGTGAAATCAAAGCATCAAAGAGTTTTGCTATTGATGATACATTGACATGTTCTCCCTTTACTTTACGTAGTAAGGAGTGTACAGCTTTGTTACCTTGTTTTGCTAGATGATCTTGTGCTTTATGTAACTCTCCACTTTTATGAAGAATTATTCCTAAATATTTGAATTCATTTACTGTCTCAAGAGAATCGTTTCCACATGTAAATGCGGTTGAAAATTTTGAGTCAGTTTTAGTGAATATGACAACTTTTGTTTTATCTTTATTTAGTTTCATGCCCCATTCTGTACAATAATTATGAAGTCGGTTAAGTTTGGTTTGTAATCCTGATTTTGTGTTTGACAACATAACTATGTCGTCAGCATATAATAAATGCGATATTCGTGTTTCTTTCAGCTTGTTTATAACAGGAGAATCATTGTTATCAATATAGTTTGAGATATCATTTATGAAGATATTAAACAGCGTCGGGCTAAGCGAACTGCCTTGAAGAAGTCCTTGTTTGACCGGGACTGATCTTGTAAATCCATTATTTGATTTTCCACAAACCATCGCGTTTGTGTACATATCTTTTATAACCCGATAACAATAGCCATTGATTCCTATATTGTATAGTTTCAGAAGTAAAGCGTCATGCCATATGCTGTCAAATGCTTTTCTAAAGTCTACAAAACAACAGTATAGTCTGCCATTCTTTTTTCTTAT
>CM065740.1:13518056-13523056 GCA_033310375.1 Conus canariensis | reverse complement strand
GCTCTGTGGTGCTATGGCAGGACAATCACCTGCTCTGTGGCATGACACTCACCTGCTCTGTGGTGCTATGGCAGGACAATCACCTGCTCTGTGGTGCTATGCCATGACAATCACCTGCTCTGTGGCATGATACTCACCTGCTCTGTGGTGCTATGCCATGACAATCACCTGCTCTGTGGTACTATGGCATGACAATCACCTGCTCTGTGGTGCTATAGCAGGACAATCACCTGCTCTGTGGTGCTATGGCAGGACAATCACCTGCTCTGTGGCATGACAATCACCTGCTCTGTGGTGCTATGGCAGGACAATCACCTGCTCTGTGGTGCTATGGCAGGACAATCACCTGCTCTGTGGTGCTATGGCAGGACAATCACCTGCTCTGTGGTGCTATGGCAGGACAATCACCTGGTCTGTGACATGACAATCACCTGCTCTGTGGTACTATGGCATGACAATCATCTGCTCTATGGTGCTATGGCAGGACAATCACCTGCTCTGTGGCATGACAATCACCTGCTCTGTGGTACTATGGCATGACAATCATCTTCTCTATGGTGCTATGGCAGGACAATCACCTGGTCTGTGGCATGACAATCACCTGGTCTGTGGTGCTATGGCATGACAATCACCTGCTCAGTGGTGCTATGGCAGGACAATCACCTGCTCTGTGGTGCTATGGCAGGACAATCACCTGCTCTGTGGTGCTATGGCAGGACAATCACCTGCTCTGTGGTGCTATGGCAAGACAATCACCTGCTCTGTGGTGCTATGGCAGGACAATCACCTGCTCTGTGGTGCTATGCCATGACAATCACCTGCTCTGTGGCG
Organism: Conus canariensis; assembly: GCA_033310375.1. Classification (NCBI taxonomy): domain Eukaryota; kingdom Metazoa; phylum Mollusca; class Gastropoda; order Neogastropoda; family Conidae; genus Conus; species Conus canariensis. Next base: position 13,522,225 of record CM065740.1, on the reverse strand, counting down.
CTATGGCACGAAAATCACCTGCTCTGTGGTGCTATGGCAGGACAATCACCTGCTCTGTGGCGCTATGGCAGGACAGTCGCTGGAGAACGGTTGATGTTGAGGGTATGTTGCGGTGGGCATACAGATACAGATGCAGAAACGACCACAACAAAACTGAGCTATTTTCAACTCAACTTTGTTTCAGTTTCAGTTTTTGACTTTGAGTATTATATTGTTATCGCTCGAATTTTTTGTCTTTTTTTTTTTCTTTCAGCCTCTCTGTCTTTCTTTGTCTTTTTTCTTTCTTCCTATTTGTCTTCCTTTCTTTCATAGTTTCTCTCTTGTTCCTTCGTACAGAACTGGGCTCGGTTTATAGCTTGGTTTCGATTGTTTTGTTTATTTGTTTTTAGTGAACTGAAAGTTCGGGATTTGGATTGGATTACTGCCTACTGTCTAATATTAGCTTTTTTTCTTTATTTTGCTATCTCGTTACTAGTTATTTGTTTTATACCGTCCTATTCATGCTCTCTGTGCCTACGCAAACACAGAGACGCGCGCCGCGCGCGCACACACACACACACACACACACACACACACGCACACGCACACGCACACACACCACACACACACACACACACACACACACACACACTCACACGCACACACACACACACACACACACACACACACACACACACTCACACGCACACACACACACACACACCACACACACACAACCACACACACACACACACATGACACACACACACACACACACACCACACACACTGACTGACACACACACACACACACGCACACATACACGCACGCACGCGCACGCACGCACACACACACACACACACACACACACACACACACACACACACACACACACACACACACACACACATATCCATGCACGTACGCGAACACGCGCGCTAGATTAGATCTCACAAAGCCTGCACCTGACCATCTATTGCTTTTCCGTTCCAAATCATAGACTAGAAATAACATACACACGAAGAGGATGGGGAAGGGGAAGCGGTGTGTATGTGTGTCGTGAGGGAATGGGTTAGAGTAGGAGATGGGGGACGAACTGGAGCGCGCCGGGGGGAGGGGGGGGTGTGGGTGGGTGGGTGGGTGGGGGGGGAATCTTGCGTAAAAGCAACAGACATCATGTTGGTGTAAGCCAGTCGTTTACACCCAAAGCCCCTGCGGATACTGCTTCAGTATTCATCAAACTTGACAGGCCATAAAATGTAAAGATCGTGTAAAGTGCAATGGATCTTGTTCGGATTTCACGGAACAAGATGGATGATATGTAATCAGCTAGGCGAAGATAGAGAAGGAAGAGACGGAATGGGGGGGGGGGGGGGGGGGGGGAGTAGGGGTAGTGAAAGAGGACAGGGATCATGCCGATAGAGAGAGAGAGAGAGAGAGGGGGGGGGAGGGAGAGGGTGGATGAGAGCGTAATGCGTGAACATTCATCCCCAAGGATGTTAATTTAAATCAAAGTGGTATGACATGATGTAAACCCATTGATGCTCTGCGGAAGTGTGCTTTGTGAAGAGATGATTAAACTCTCGACTTTTACGCATGAATATACTTGTAAGTGAGTCTGTGGCTTAACCGTGAGATGGAACGTGGACGACAAACTGGACAGGCCAAGTTCCTCTCGTCTGCTAGGTCCGTTTCATATGGACTCTATACTGCACTTGAAGAGGCTACAGTTTCCTCAGATTAAAAAACAGTACTTGAAGAATCTACAGTTCATCAGGGGAAGAAATGTCACTTGAAGAGTCTACAGTTCTTCAGATTAAGAAACAGTATTTGAAGAATCTACACTTCATCAGGTGGAAGAATTTCACCTGAAGAATCCACAGTTCTTTGGGAGAAGATACTGCACCCGAAGAGTCTGCATTTCTTCACATTAAGAAATAGTACATGAAGAATCTACAGTTCATCTGGTGAAGAAATTTCACCTGAAAAGTCCACAGTTCTTTTGGAAGAAGATACTGCACCCGAAAACTCAACATTGTTTCAGATTAAGAAACAATACTTGAAGAATCTACAGTTCATCAGGTAAAGAAATTTTACCTGAAAAGTCCACTGTTCTTTGGGAGAAGGCACTGCTACCTGACAAGTCTAGGCTCTTTCGGTGAAGATACTGCTCCTTAAGAGTCTACACCTCTCCAGCTGAAGATACTGTACTTAGAGAACCTATATTATTTCGTGTGAAGAAAATGCACTGTAGAGTATGCCGTTTTTCGTGTGAAGAAAATGCACTATAGAGTATACCGCTCTTCGTGTGAAGAAAAATTCACTGTAGAGTATACCGCTCTTCGTGTGAAGAAAATGCACTGTAGAGTATACCGCTCTTCGTGTGAAGAAAATGCACTGGAGAGTATACCGCTTTTCATTTGAAGAAAATGCACCGGAGAGTATACCGCTCTTCGCTTACCGATGACTGCTTTTTGCACAGCCGTACGCTTTCGTGAATGTGAATGCCGAGTTCTGAGCGGATCTAATGCACAGGCCGAGCCAATTGTTAAAGAAACAAAAAGAGTATACCGTTCTTTGTGTGAAGAAACTGCACCTGAAGAGTCTGTTCGGTTGAAGAAACTGCACCTGAAGAGTCTGTTTCGGTGAAGAAACTGCATCTGAAGAGTCTGTTCGGTTGAAGAAACTGCACCTGAAGAGTCTGTTCGGTTGAAGAAAATGCACCTGAAGAGTCTATTTGGTTGACGAAACTGCACCTGAAGAGTGTTTGGTTGAAGAAACTGCAACTGAAGAGTCTATTTGGTTGAAGAAACTCACCTGAAGAGTCTATTTGGTTGAAGAAACTGCACCTGAAGAGTCTGTTCGGTTGAAGAAACTGCACCTGAACTGTCTGTTCGAGTGAAGAAACTGCACCTGAAGAGTCTGTTTGGGTGAAGAAACTGCACCTGAAGAGTCTATTTGGTTGAAGAAACTGCACCTGAAGAGTCTGTTTGGGTGAAGAAACTGCACCTGAAAGTCTGTTTGGGTGAAGAAACTGCACCTGAAGAGTCTGTTTGGTTGAAGAAACTGCACCTGAAGAGTCTATTTGGGTGAAGAAACTGCACCTGAAGAGTCTATTTGGTTGAAGAAACTGCACCTGAAGAGTCTATTTGGGTGAAGAAACTGCACCTGAAGAGTCTATTTGGTTGAAGAAACTGCACCTGAAGAGTCTGTTCGGTTGAAGAAACTGCACCTGAAGAATCTGTTTGGGTGAAGAAACTGCACCTGAAGAGTCTGTTTGGGTGAAGAAACTGCACCTGAAGAATCTGTTTGGGTGAAGAAACTGCACCTGAAGAGCCTATTTGGTTGAAGAAACTGCACCTGAAGAGTCTGTTCGGTTGAAGAAAACTGCACCTGAAGAATCTGTTTGGGTGAAGAAACTGCACCTGAAGGGTCTGTTTGGGTGAAGAAACTGCACCTGAATAGTCTGTTTGGTGAAGAAACTGCACCTGAAGAGTCTGTTTGGTTTGAAGAAACGGCACCTGAAGAGTTCTATTTGGGTGAAGAAACTGCACCTGAAGAGCCTATTTGGTTGAAGAAACTGCACCTGAAGAGTCTGTTTGGGTGAAGAAACTGCACCTGAAGAGTCTGTTTGGGTGAAGAAACTGCACCTGAAGAGTCTACTTGGTTGAAGAAACTGCACCTGAAGAGTGTACTCGGGTGAAGAAACCGCACCTGAAGGTACTGTTTGGGTGAAGAAACTGCACCTGAAGGGTCTGTTTGGGTGAAGAAACCGCACTGAAGAGTCTGTTTGGGGTGAAGAAACCGCACCTGAACTGTCTTTTCGGGGTGAAGAAACTGCACCTGAAATATCTGTTTCGGGTGAAGAAACTCCACCCGAAGAGTGTTTTGGATGAAGAAATCGCACCTGACGAGTTCACAACGCAATATAGTTACTTTCATTCGAGCGGTGAAGTTTAATTTTCTAAGTCGTGATAGCCAGTCTGAACAAAAAGGAAGAAGAAAAAAAAGTTTTAAAACCAATATAGTCGTCCAGCTGCTGTTTGGCAGGTCCTCCACTGAGGTTCATGGCGAGACGTGAACGGGACGGGGGCGGGGGGGGGGGGGGTGTGTGAAAAGGGGGGGGGGGGAAAAGGGGGGGGGGGGGGGGGGGGGGTTTTTGTTTTTTTCCCCGGGGGGGGGGGCCCAGC
>CM065740.1:13504197-13506697 GCA_033310375.1 Conus canariensis | reverse complement strand
TGTTATGCAGTGTTCTTATCAGTAAGTCCTTTTTCACAAAGAAATGACCAAAATCGTCAGAGCTTGTGTGTCTGAATCTCTCTCTCTCTCTCTCTCTCTCTCTCTCTCTCTCTCTCTCTCTCTCTCTCTCTACTCTCCCCCATTCTTCATTCCCCCTCCTACCTTTCCCAGCTCTTTTTTGTTCACATTTATGGCCTTAATTAAATCTTTGATCAAGAAACATGCATGAAACAAACCGAGGAAAAAAAAGTGGGAGGGGGAAAAGGGGATGGGGGTGGGGGGTGGGAGGCTGGAGAGAGAGAGAGAGAGAGAGAGAAGAGAGAGAGAGAGAGACAAAGAGAGAGAGAGAGAGAGAGAGAGGGAGAGAGAGAGAGAGAATTTGAAAATATGAACCAGAAGGATTTTTGAGTCACTATCCCCCCCCCCCACCTTCCCCACCGCCTACTGCCACCCCCACCACCGCCCTCTCTCCCCGCTGCGTCCCCTCCCATCAGTTGTGACTGTCCCATGTCAGGGACTGTGCGGACGGAAGAGAGGGAGGGTAGGGGGGGAGGGAGGGGGAGGGGGTAACAGTTTATCAGGGAAAAAACTCGAGTTGAGACAAAGACGCTAAGTAATGGGCCCTAGCCGGCGCTGACTCAGCCACGGTTTTACTGCACGTGCACCTGCTTGACCGCCTCTGTGTTCGTTCTTCTCTCTCTCTCTCTAGGTAAAGAGAGGGGGGGGGGGAGAGAGAGGAGAGAGAAACGGCGTGGCCGTGTTTTAATTAAACTAAAGCGAGATAGAGAGAGAGAGGAGAGAGAGAGAGAGAGGAGGAGAGAGAGAGAGAGATGATGGGGGAGGGGAGGCGGGGATGGGGGGGGGGGGGCGGAGGTGGTGGAAAAGGATAAGGTGATTAAAGTGAGATAGATGGGGGTGGCGGGGGGGGGGGGGGGGTTACTGAGTTCGAATGTGTGTATAATTAACGTAGGTCGTGGTTTGAGCGGTTCAAGTAGGACTGAGGACAAATCGTTTTCTGCCAAAATCAGTTTTCCTTTTTTTTTTTTTTTGTGGCTTTTTTTTTTTCTTTTTTCTTTTTCTTTTCTTTCTTTTTCTTTCTTTTATTCTTTCTGACTTGACGTTTTGGTGATGCAGTATTGTCTTGATCCCCGGCCCATTATACTCCGTTCAGTTCCATTTCCCTATGGCTTCATGTATGCACACACAACGAAGGCTCACGGACGCACGTGCGTCCGGACGCATGCGCGCGCATACACACACCTACACACACACACACACACACACACACACACAACACACACACACACAACACACACACACTCTCTCTCTCTCTCTCACACACACCACACACACACACACACACACACACACACACACACACACACACACCATACTCCATACACACACACACACACACACACAGGTGCGCGCGTGCGCACACACACACACACGTGCACGCACGCACGCACGCACGCACGCACACACACACACACACACACACACACACACACACCACACACACACGCACGCACGTACGCACGCACGCACGCACGCACGCACACACACACAAATCATGGAGCCTCGCCTTCCTTTTCCTCTGGCCCCCCCCCCCCCCCCCTCCCTCCTCTCTACGTCTTTCTTTGTCTTCCTTGCTTCCTGTTTATCCCTGACCTGTCTTCGATAACCACTGAGCTCTCTGAGAGCTTGTAGATAACCCCCATCCAACAGACCCACCCGCCCACCTCTCTCTCTCTCTCTCTCTCTCTCTCTCCCTCTGTCTGTCTCTCTCTCTCTCTCTCTCTCTCTCTCTCACACACACACACACACACACACACACACAACACACACACACACACACACAAACACGCACAGAAGTGGAGACCGCTATCTCCCATCTCTCTCTCTCTCTCTCTCTCTCTCTCTCTCTCTCTCTCTCTCTCTCTCTCTCTGTCTTTCTCTGTCTCTGTCTCTCTCTGTCTCTGACTCTCTCTGACTCTCTCTCTCTCTCTCTCTCTCTCTCTCTCTCTCTCTCTCGCCCTTTCTCTCTCTCACTCTATTCCTCTCTCTCTCCCTCTTTTGTCGACTTTGTTCTGTTCTTCTAAATGCCCTGATTATGGTTCGTGGAGACACGATCACTAGAAGTGAATGGGGTGTATAGTTTGTTCTTCTGATGTTGATGTTGGCGGGGAATGGGTGTATAGTTTGTTCTGATGTTGGTGTTGGCGGTGAATGTGTGTATAGTTTGTTCTTCTGATGTTGGCGGGGATGGGTGTATAGTTTGTTCTTCTGATGTTGGCGGGGAATGGGTGTATAGTTTGTTCTTCTGATGTTGGCGGGGAATGGGTGTATGTTTGTTCTTCTGATGTTGGCGGGGAATGGGTGTATAGTTGTTGTTCTGATGTTGGTGTTGGCGGGGAATGGGTGTATAGTTTGTTGTTCTGATGTTGGTGTTGGCGGGGAATGGGTGTATAGTTTGTTGTTCTGATGTTGGTGTTGGCGG
>CM065740.1:13486697-13491697 GCA_033310375.1 Conus canariensis | reverse complement strand
CTGTCTGTCTGTCTGTCTGTCTGTCTGTCTCTCTCTGTCTGTCTGTCTGTCTGTCTGTCTCTCTCTCTCTCTCTCTCTCTCTCTCTCTCTCTCTCTCTTCCCTTACATGTGTACCATGTAAACCTTCTTCAACCCGTCCTCCGACTCATACCAGTTCCACCCCCCACCCCCGACCCCCACCCCCGCCCCCATCCGTTCCCCAGTCCGAAGTACGAAAGTTATTTAAGAAAAAAAAGAGACTACACCTCCCCCCCCCATCCCCACTCTCGTTCCCCCTCTCCTCCCTCTCCACCCTTCGGCCCCATCCCCCACACTTTCTCCCTTCCCAATCACCACTGTCACCTGAAGGTGGTGTGTTTTTTTTTTCACGTCACAATAAAAGATGGAAAAGTGGCGTGCCAGACCAACGCACAGACGACCGACACGGCAGGCAGGTCAATAAATGAATAGGTGAGGAAGCTCCAGTCATTCACGACAAAAGTGTCTGAGGATTGTGAGGAAGCTCCAGTCATTCACGACAAAGGTCTCTGAGGATTGTGAGGAAGCTCCAGTCATTCACGACAAAAGTCTCTGAGGATTGTGAGGAAGCTCCGGTCATTCACAACAAAAGTCTCTGAGGATTGTGAGGAAGCTCCGGTCATTCACGACAAAAGTGTCTGAGGATTGTGAGGAAGCTCCGGTCATTCACGACAAAAGCCTCTGAGGATTGTGAGGAAGCTCCGGTCATTCACGACAAAAGTGTCTGAGGATTGTGAGGAAGCTGCGGTCATTCACGACAAAAGTCTCTGAGGATTGTGAGGAAGTTCCAGTCATTCACGACAAAAGTCTCTGAGGATTGTGAGGAAGCTCCGGTCATGTCTCTGAGGATTGTGAGGAAGCTCCAGTCATTCACGACAAAAGTCTCTGAGGATTTCGGCGTGACGGCGATCTTGAAAGGCACGGGAGGGTGGTCTTGGAGGATGAGGGGGGTGGGGGTGGGGGGGGGGGGGGAGGAGGGGGGAGGTGCAACGAGCGCAGTTGAGAGCGAAAGGATAGACAAACTTCGACGTAACGCGATAATCGGTGACAAGGCTAGGGGGACCTCCCTCCCCCCCCCCACCCCCACCGACCCCACCCCCACCCCGTCTTTGTCTCCCGGGGGTATAGCAGTACAAAACGTACGAAGCCCGGCGGCGGCAATGACTGCCGATGCTTGGGAGTGAGCTCCCTTTTCGGTCTGCAGTGGCCTGCTGGTGTGTCACGTTTCATCAACGTTTCGAGTTTCTCTTTGATCGTGCTTTTTTTTTTTTTTAAGTAGAAAAAAAGGGGAAGGGGGGTTAGAGGGGGAGGAGAAGGAGAGAACAGACGGTCGGGGGAGGGAATTGGGTGGATGGGGTGGGAGAGGGTGGAAGTGTTGTTGTATGTTTGTTTGTTTGTTTGTTTGTTTTTCTTCCTGTTTGCATTTGAAACGGGAGATGAAAGTGGGCTGGCCCCTGCAGTGTGATGCCCTCAGGTGATCCTTTCGTTGTATTGGTGTGCCTGTGAGTGGATCTCCCTACATCAGGGGGTTTGGCGTGCCTGTGAGTGGATCTCCCTACATCAGGGGGTTTGGTGTACCTGTGAGTGGATCTCCCTACATCAGGGGGTTTGGTTGCCTGTGAGTGGATCTCCTACATCAGGGAGTTTGCTGTGCCTGTGAGTGGATCTCCCTACATCAGGGGGTTTGGTGTGCCTGTGAGTGGATCTCCCTACATCAGGGGTTTTGCGTGCCTGTGAGAGGATCTCCCTACATCAGGGGGTTTGGTTGCCTGTGAGTGGATCTCCTACATCAGGGGGTTTGCTGTGCCTGTGAGTGGATCTCCCTACATTAGGGGGTTTGGTGTGCCTGTGAGAGGATCTCCCTACATCAGGGGGTTTTGCGTGCCTGTGAGAGGATCTCCCTACATCAGGGAGTTTGGTGTGCCTGTGAGTGGATCTCCCTACATCAGGGGGTTTGGTGTGCCTGTGAGTGGATCTCCCTACATCAGGGGGTTTGGCGTGCCTGTGAGTGGATCTCCCCACATCAGGGAGTTTACAAAGTACTCATTGACTTTCGGTCTGTCTCCTTTCCTTGGTGTGCCTGTGAGTGGATCTCCTTATATCAGGGGTTTGGTGTGCCTGTGAGTGGATCTCCATAACATCAGGGGGTTTGGTGTGCCTGTGAGTGGATCTCCCTACATCAGGGGGTTTTGGCGTGCATGTGAGTGGATCTCCATAACATCAGGAGGTTTGGTGTGCCTGTGAGTGGATCTCCCTACGTCAGGGGCTTTGGTGTGCCTGTGAGTGGATCTCCCCACATCAGGGAGTTTACAAAGTACTCATTGACTTTCGGTCTGTCTCCTTTCCTTGGTGTGCCTGTGAGTGGATCTCCCTATATCAGGGGGTTTGGTGTGCCTGTGAGTGGATCTCCCTATATCAGGGAGTTTGGTGTGCCTGTGAGTGGATCTCCCTACATCAGGGGGTTTGGCGTGCCTGTGAGTGGATCTCCCTACATCAGGGGGTTTGGTGTGTCTGTGAGTGGATCTCCCTACATCAGGGGGTTTGGTGTGCCTGTGAGTGGATCTCCCTACATCAGGGGGTTTGGTGTGTCTGTGAGTGGATCTCCCTACATCAGGGGGTTTGGTGTGCCTGTGAGTGGATCTCCCTACATCAGGGGGTTTGGCGTGCCTGTGAGTGGATCTCCATACATCAGGGAGTTTACAAAGTACTCGTTTACTTTCGGTCTGTCTCCTTTCCTTGGTGTGCCTGTGAGTGGATCTCCTTATATCAGGGGGTTTGGTGTGCCTGTGAGTGGATCTCCATAACATCAGGGGGTTTGGTGTGCCTGTGAGTGGATCTCCCTACATCAGGGGGTTTTGGCGTGCATGTGAGTGGATCTCCATAACATCAGGAGGTTTGGTGTGCCTGTGAGTGGATCTCCCTACATCAGGGGTTTGGTGTGTCTGTGAGTGGATCTCCCTACATCAGGGGGTTTGTGTGCTGTGAGTGGATCTCCCTACGTCAGGGGTTTGTGTGGCATGTGGTGGGATCTCCCACATCAGGGGTTTACAAGTACTCTTGCTTTCGGTCTGTCTCCTTTCCTTGGTGTGCCTGTGAGTGGATCTCCTAATCAGGGGTTTGCGTGCCTGTGAGTGGATCTCCTACATCAGGGGTTTTGGCGTGCCTGTGAGTGGATCTCCTACATCAGGGGTTTGGTGTGCCTGTGAGTGGATCTCCCTACATCAGGGGGTTTGGTGTGTCTGTGAGTGGATCTCCCTACATCAGGGGGTTTGGTGTGCCTGTGATGGATCTCCCTACTCAGGGGCTTTGGGTGCCTGTGAGTGGATCTCCCCACATCAGGGAGTTTACAAAGTACTCATTGACTTTCGGTCTGTCTCCTTTCTTGGTGTGCCTGTGAGTGGATCTCCCTAATCAGGGGGTTTGGGTGCCTGTGAGTGGATCTCCTACATCAGGGGTTTGGTGCCTGTGAGTGATCTCCTCATCAGGGTTTGGTGTGCCTGTGAGTGGATCTCCTACATCAGGGGGTTTGGTGTGTCTGTGAGTGGATCTCCTACATCAGGGGTTGGTGTGCCTGTGAGTGGATCCCCTACTCAGGGGTTGGTGCTGGAGTGGATCTCCCACATCAGGGAGTTTACAAAGTACTTTACTTTCGGTCTGTTCCTTTCCTTGGTGTGCCTGTGAGTGGATCTCCTACATCAGGGGTTTGGGTGCCTGTGAGTGATCTCCTACATCAGGGGTTTGGTGTGCCTGTGATGGATCTCCCTACATCAGGGGTTTGGCTGATGTCCTTAGTGGTGTGATCTCCCTACATCAGGGGTTTGGTTGTCTGTGAGTGATCTCCTACACAGGGTTTGGTGTGCCTGTGGTGGATCTCCTACTCAGGGTTTGGTTGCTGAGGGATCCCACATCAGGGTTTCAAGTACTCATACTCGTCTGTCTCCTTCTTGTCCGAGTGTCTCCAATCTTTGGTGTGCCTGTGAGTGATCTCCAACAGGGGTTTGGTGTGCTGTGAGTGGATCTCCCTACATCAGGGTTGCCTGTGGTGTCTCCTCTGGGTGTGCTGTGAGTGGATCTCCCTACATCAGGGGTTTGGTGCCTGTGAGTGGATCTCCTACATCAGGGTTTGGTGCGTGAGTGGATCTCCTCATCAGGGTTTGGTGTGCCGTGAGTGATCTCCCTCTCAGGGGTTTGGGTGCTGTGAGGGATCTCCCACTCAGGGTTTAATCTATCGTTGCCCTTTCTGTGTCCTTGATGATCCTTATCAGGGTTGTGGCTGGAGGACCTATCGGGTTGTGTGCTTGGATCCACAAGGGTTGTCTGTGGTCTCTCTGTGGCTTGAGGGATCTCTACACGGTTTGTGTGGAGTGGATCCACACAGGGTGGCTCCTTAGGTTTGGGTGCCTGTGAGTGGATCTCCTACATCGGGGTTTGGGTGCCTTGAGTGGATCTCCCTACATCAGGGGGTTGTCAGTGCCTGTGATTTGGATCTCCCTACATCAGGGTTGGTGTGCCTGTGAGTGGATCTCCCTACATCAGGGGGTTTGGTGTGCCTGTGAGTGGATCTCCCTACGTCAGGGCTTTGGTGTGCTGTGAGTGGATCTCCCCACATCAGGGAGTTTACAAAGTACTCATTGACTTTCGGTCTGTCTCCTTTCCTTGGTGTGCCTGTGAGTGGATCTCCCTACATCAGGGGTTTGGGGCCTGTGAGTGGATCTCCATACATCAGGGTTTGGTGTGCTGTGAGTGGATCTCCCTACATCAGGGGTTTGGTGTCTGTGATGGATCTCCCTACATCAGGGGGTTTGGTGTGCTGTGAGTGGATCTCCTACATCAGGGTTTTGTGTGCCTGTGAGTGGATCTCCCTACGTCGGGCTTGGTTGTGCCTGTGAGTGGATCTCCCACATCAGGAGTTTACAAAGTACTCATTGACTTTCGGTCTGTCTCCTTTCCTTGGTGTGCCTGTGAGTGGATCTCCCTACATC
>CM065740.1:13474197-13481697 GCA_033310375.1 Conus canariensis | reverse complement strand
GCTCCATTATTCTGTTCGTCCTTCCTTCTGTCCTTCCTTGCTCCCCCTCCCTCCCTCCCTCCTTCCTTCCTTCCTTCCTTCTTCCCGTCTTCCTTCCCATCTGCCATCTGTTCTACCTGTCTTTATCTGTCTCTCCTGCGCTCCTTCCTTCAATCCGTTCTGCCTTTTTTTTCTTTTTTTCTTTTTTTTCTTTTTTTGCTTTCTCGCTTGCTTCCTTCCTTTCTGCCATCCGTTCTTCTTCTTCTTCTTCTTTTGTCTTCCTGTCTTCCATCTCCCCTTTCTTCCTCTCTTATCTCCATTCATTTTTTTTTTTTTTTCGTCTTTCTCTTCTTTCTTCTTTTCGTTCTTCCTTGTTTCTGCCCATTTCACGGTGCTTTCACTGGTCTTTTATTTTCTCCATTATTTGGCTCTGGGTTTGCATTAGTTATGTGTGAGAGTGAGCTTTTGTTTGGACGTAAGAGTAAGCGGAGAGATCTAGTAGATGAATGTCTGAATGCGTAGGTGAGCGAGCGAGCGAGCGACGGAGCGAGTTGGCGAAAGCGCGGATGGCTATTTGATCGAGTGACCGAATGAGCGGAAAATCCAGCTGGGTATCCGTCTGTTACACTAATGCTGTGTGAAGTCAGTCAGTTATTTGAATAGTGTGTGTTGTGTGTGTGTGTGTGTGTGTGTGTGTGTGTGTGTGTGTGTGTGTGTGTGTGTGTGTGTGTGTGTGATCGTCTTTATTTTCACATTTATCTGCTAGGAGTGTTATTCAAACATTATGTGTGTTTGTGTGTGTGTACATGCGTGCGTGCGTGCTTGTGTGTGTGTGTGTGTGCGTGTGTGTGTGTGTATGCGCGCGTGCGCTTGTGTGTGTGTGCGCGCGTGCGTGTGTGTGTGTGCGCGCGCGCGCACGTGTGTTGTGTGTGTGTGTGTGTGTGGTGTGTGCGTGTGTGTGTGTGTGTGTGTCTGTGTCTGTGTGTGTGCGTTTCTCCACCCCTTACAGGTCTGGGGTACCCCTATCCCCACCCGTACCCCACCTACATCAACCAGCCGCTGCCGCTCAGCTCTTCCACCCTGGAGGGCCGCTACCAGTGGCCTCCCCCTGCCTTCCACCACCCCCTCCCCCCGTGAGTATCACTCGTCTTCCTCCATGATATAGAAAACTATGAATAACAATTATAATACTTATAATGATGGTGATGATGTACACCATGAGTATCTCACGTCTTCCTGCGTAATGCAGCAAATTATGAAGAGCAATTATGATACTTATAATGATGGTGATGATGTACACCATGAGTATCTCACGTCTTCCTCCATGATATAGCAAACTATGAATAACAATTATAATACTTGTAATGATGATGATGATGTACACCATGGGTATCCCATGTCTTTCTCTACAATGTAACAAATTAATGATAATGATGATGGCGATGACGTCCACCGTGAGTAGTATTACAACCCTTTCTCTATGATATAACAAATTATGATTGATAATGATTTAATCGTAATGATAATGATAATAATTTTAACATTAATAATAATGACGATGATAAGGATAATAGTAATAATGATAATAATATTAATTATAATAATAGTCATAATAATAATAATAATGATGATGATGATGATGATAAAATGAATGAATGAAATATGGCGGCTTCCACACCGGATTCATTGAAGCGTATTCGTTCTCATCGTGCAGGTCGTTATTATCATCATCGTCATCCGTGTTTCTTGTTGTCTTCTGTGTTGTCATCGTCAATACTGCAGTCAGTGTGTGTGTGTGTGTGTGTGTGTGTGTGTGTGTGTGTGTGTGTGTGTGTGTGTGTGTGTGATTATTACATTCATCGTTCTCGTAGTTTTTTTTATTTCTTTACTGTCACTGTTATTTGTTTATTTAATATTTCATTTATTCATTCATTATCATTATTATTACTATTGTTATTATTATCATTATCATCATTAATATTACTATTGTCTATTACCGTTAGGGTTATCATTATTATTATTATTATTATTGCGACGACGACTATGATGATGATGAGGGAAATGAGGATTGTTGGCGTTGCTGCTGCTGTTAATATCCCTGTTGTCGTTGTTGTGGCTGTTATGAGAGAGGACAGTAACTTTACACACCGTGCGTTTCCCCACGCCAATGATCCTCACCCGTTCCACCCTTCTCCACACCGCCTTCCCCCCTCCCCTTCCCTCCGCTCGTTCTCACCTCTCTCTCTTTTCTCTCTCTCTCTCTCTCTCTCTCTCTCTCTCTCTCCGTCGTAAATGCATTCGTAGTTATCATCATCATCATCAACAACATTATTGCAGGTGTTGTTATTGCAACAACAATAAGAAGATTATCATCATCAATCTCCTTCACCGTCATCCACCATCATCGTCATCGTCATTTTTTTTTTTTTTTGATTAACCCTTTGCCTGCTGTCGTTATCATTTCTTTATTCACCCTTTGACGGCTGCTAACAACCTCGATCACCAGCGAGACAGATCGTGTAGGAATGTAGGGGGCAGACCAGTCAAGACCCTCGAGTACTACAAGCTGTTTGAAAAATCCTCTTCCGTGTGGAACAGGCAACGTTGTCTCACTGAAAACAGCGACTTCACCCGTCATGTCCAGTAGCAGAGTTAGTTCAGTTCAGATCTATGCGCACCAGTCTGCATTCGCTAAAGATCAGAAGTCAGTGGATTCGTATCGAAACGAAAGAAAAAAAAATCAAATGTGCCAATACGAAACTGAAGTTCAGAAGGGAAAAAAAATGTGAACTGTACTTTTTTTTTTCTCTGTGGGAAAATTATCAAAGAGAGGGAATTTCAGTGATGATCCTCAAAGCGAATGTTTTCGTTGTGTCACTGTCAGAAGTAGAAGAAATTCAAGCCAAGTTCACTGAATGATTAGAAAGAAGGATTTGGAGAGGAGATTCCGCAGAGAGTTTGTTTGTTTGTTTTCTTTTAAAGGAATATATCTTTTTTTGTAGGTTGAGCAGTCTTAATGGAATGCCAAGTGCATGCCTGCATCCTATGTGAACACAGCGCAGGCTTCCAAGGATGGTACAGGATTGCTCCCTGCTGATTGGTTCGGCAGTTGAGGACAGTACTTCTGTGGGTCCCTCCTGCACCTTCGGGTGTATTTTTTTTTCTTTTAGTATGTAGAGCAAACATGAAAATATTTCGAAGGAAGATAATATTCAATGGAACACTTCAGTGAGCACACTGTGGCAGAAAATGACCAGAGACAGTATGTCTGACATTCTAAGTAATCTCTGTTGCCTTAGAAAATGACCAGAGACAGTATGTCTGACATTTTAAGTAATCTCTGTTGCCTTAGAAAATGACCAGAGACAGTATGTCTGACATTCTAAGTGATCTCTGTTGCCTTAGAAAATGACCAGAGACAGTATGTCTGACATTCTAAGTGATCTCTATTGCCTTAGAAAATGACCAGAGACAGTATGTCTGACATTCTAAGTGATCTCTATTGCCTTAGAAAATGACCAGAGACAGTATGTCTGACATTCTAAGTGATCTCTATTGCCTTAGAAAATGACCAGAGACAGTATGTCTGACATTCTAAGTGATCTCTGTTGCCTTAGAAAATGACCAGAGACAGTATGTCTGACATTCTAAGTGATCTCTGTTGCCTTAGAAAATGACCAGAGACAGTATGTCTGACATTCTAAGTGATCTCTGTTGCCTTAGAAAATGACCAGAGACAGTAGGTCTGACATTCTAAGTGATCTCTGTTGCCTTTTATTATCGTCTGATATCATCGATGATGAACAGACGTCACAATAAACATTGAAGTGAACTGAGCTGAACTTGATGAACAGACGTCACAATAAGCATTGAAGTGAACTGAGCTGAACTTGATGAACAGACGTCACAATAAGCATTGAGGTGAACTGAGCTGAACTTGATGAACAGACGTCACAATAAGCATTGAGGTGAACTGAGCTGAACTTGATGAACAGACGTCACAATAAGCATTGAGGTGAACTGAGCTGAACTTGATGAACAGACGTCACAATAAGCATTGAGGTGAACTGAACTGAACTTGATAAACGGTATACAGTCAGACAGATGTCAAACTGCCCCTTCTTCACCTCCACCACACCGCCTTTTTCCTGAATGATGTCTCCAAAAGGTTGGCAGGGTGTGTGTGTGTGTGTGTGTGTGTGTGTGTGTGTGTGTGTGTGTGTGTGTGTGTGTGTGAGAGAGAGAGAGAGAGAGAGAGAGAGAGAGAGAGAATGATGATTTATTGTGTTAAGCTTAACAAGCCCATTCACAAGACTGGCAGACGATGGGGGTGGGGGACTGTACAGACACAGTAAAAAAAAATAGAAATAAGCATCAATACAATACAAGAAAGTACGTCGCGATTGGCTCCCAGATCACGGAATTCTATAGACCATTAAATACAATGATAACACAGGTAATGTCAATCGGATTTCCAAGATGTTCATCAGTTACAACCGTGCAATAATCACGAAGCATTGTCAGGATTTCGGTTTTCCACCTCTCTGCTGCCTAGAGTGCTGCCTTTCACCTCTTCTTGCAATTCCGACAGGCGATCATTCATGTTCCTTGCCGTTTCTTCCAAGCACGCCATTAGGTCTGAGATTGTGATGTTTTCTGCATAGGGCGTCTGTGCCGTAACACCAGAGGTATCTGCATAATCACTGCTACTGTCTGTGTCACACTGGTTTGCTGCTGCAACAAATGTTTGAATTACTTGTTGCGTAGATTCAGCTGCAGACCAATCATTTTCACAAAATGCACCACAGTTATCACCATCGTCTTCGTTAACACATAGCTTTTTAA
Source organism: Conus canariensis (assembly GCA_033310375.1). Taxonomy (NCBI): domain Eukaryota; kingdom Metazoa; phylum Mollusca; class Gastropoda; order Neogastropoda; family Conidae; genus Conus; species Conus canariensis. The sequence goes on along the minus strand of CM065740.1, from coordinate 13,476,873 downwards.
CATCTGTGTCAGACAGCAGGTCTAAATTGGAAATTACTGTCACTGATTCACTGTCTGCGTCGCACGGTGCCATGTCGATGTGCAGTGTTCCGTGGTGGGACATCGAACTCGGTGTAGGCAGAGGCACAGAGCAAGGGGGTTGGTGTGAAGGCTGAAAAGTGTCAGCACAGAAGACTCCACTGTTGTTGTCGCTTCTGTCGCCATTGTATATTAGACAAGGAGTGTGCAGGAACAGACCAGACGGGGAAGATGCAGCTTCACTTGCCTTTTGCTGGCGATGTTCTTCAGCCCTTCTCCTGTCCCTGTTGACCTGTGACGGACATTTTATCCTGAACACCGCACTGTGAGCTGGGGGTCACATGACAGGGGAACGGTCGGACATTGTTGTCAGCCTTAGAATCACCACGGTCTGATTTTCACTGCCTTCGATTTTGAATTCTGACAAAGTCATATTGCACAGCGCGGTGTTCAGCATATTGTCTTAATTCGCGGGAAGGCCTTCAACGGGCACTTTACACGCTTTCTTGTGAAAACGAGCAAAATGTTATCTGAGCTGTGAAAAAGTTCGTCTTGCTAGCAACCAGACAAGGGAAGTCGAGAGAGAGAGAGAGAGAGAGAGAGAGAGAGAGAGAGAGAGAGAGAGAGAGAGAGAGAGAATCTAAACGAAGATGGCTGTGGAAAGAAGTATTAGACCAGGAGGAGGCTGGTAATCCTCATCACCAGAGAACGCATTGCTTCCATTCCCTGCACCGCCTGCAAGTTTCCCCCGAACCTTCTTGCTGCAGGCCGCTCAGTGTGTGGTGTGCCTTGTGTCTGGTGGCAGAGGATGACCCATATCAAAAGGTCCGCCACTGCTGACGAGTGTGTGTGTGTGTGTGTGTGTGTGTGTGTGTGTGTGTGTGTGTGTTGTGTGTTAGTGTTGTTAGTGTGTGTGTATGTGTGTGTGTGTGTGTGTGTGTGTGTGTGTGTGTGTGTGAACGTTATGTCTTCACCCCATCTTTTTTTTTTTTTTCATCCATTCCTTCCCCCTATCTTGTCCCCCTTCCCCGCTCTCTCTCTCTGTCTCTGTCTCTGTCTGTCTGTCTCTCTCGCGCGCTCTCTCTCTCGCTCTCTCCCTCCCTCTCTCTCTCTCCCCCCCTCCTCCCCCCCCCCTCCTCCCCCTCGTATCTTCCCGGTCCGTTCTGGTCCCCTAGTCGCTGGGTTTCTTCATAACTGACACGCCATTCCCTTTTTATGAGAGATTTGTGAACGCCGCATGGTTTGATGGCACGTTATACGGTGCGTTAGAGAGACAGACAGACAGGCAGAGAGAGACTGAACTCCCCACCCACCCCCACCCCTCTCTCTCTCTCTCTCTCTCTCTCTCTCTCTCTCTCTCTCTCTCTCTCTCTCTCTCTCTCTGTCCCCGGCCCACCCCATCTTGTTTTTCAAATGTCCTTTTTTCTTAATTAATTAAGCGAACATTTTGTTTTGTTTTGTTTTGTTTCGTTTGTATTTGTTTGTTTTTCATATCAGCCCAGTTCTAAATGACTGGCATAATTTGACTTTGTTTTAATTGAATTTGCTTCTGTTTTGTTTTATTTTATTTTGTTTGTTTGAAAGACACACATGGTTGATGCAGATTAGAAAAAACACGTCGGATATTTTATGGGGAAGGAGACACGATGAACGAAGGGAGGGTAGGGAAGAATTGGACAGCTCGTTACCTTTTATAATTATGTAAGCACCTGTGCGCGCGCGCGCGCGCGCGCGCGCGCGCGCGCGTGTGTGTGTGGTGTGTGTGTGGGGTGTGTTGTGTGTGTGTGTGTGTCATTCATGTGTAAGTGTGTGCGTTCATGCGCTCGCGCGCGGACCACGTGTCTGTAAATTTGTATGCGGTGTGTGCACGCGTGCGCGCATGCGGTGTGTGTGTGTGTGTGTGTGTGTGTGTGTGTGTGTGTGTGTGTGTGTGTGTGTGTGTGGTGTTTGCGCGCGCACGTGTGTATGTGATGGATGTGTTCTAGGTGTGTTTATGCATATCTGCATGTAAATCTCTATCAGTGTGTGTGTGTGTGTGTGTGTGTGTGTGTGTGTGTGTGTGTGTGTGTGTGTGTGTGTGTGTGTGTGCGTGCGTGCGTGTGTGCCTGTAAGCATATGTGCATGTATGTGTCCTGTGATGCGTGCGCTCATTTCTCTGCGCGCCAATGAAGATTTGTTCATTTACAGTCAAAAACAAAAACAAAAAAACAAAAAACAAAAGAAAAAGAGCTACAGAAGGAAATATTAGCCCCGCTTGACAGGGTAATCCTGATAATCAGGGGAATTAACCGGGATTTCCTGCCTCACGTGTGACGTTTACAGGAGAGAGAGAGAGAAAAAAAAAAACTGTTGCACGTGCAGTCGGCGTCAAGCCGTCTGGGAGTATCATCTTTTATTGGCGTCTGCATATGCTTATCATGCAAAAAAGAAAAAGAAGAAGAAGAAGAAGCAAAAAATCGAGGGATACCCACAACCAGTTAAAAAATGAAATAAAATAAAAACAAAAATCCAGACACCAAGATGACTCGCACTCATTTGTTCGGAAATCTTTTTTGAAGTCAAGGCGGTCACGGAAGCCAAAGGAGGGCAGTGTGGAGACTGCTACAGTCATGTTAGAACAATCGGTCGTTGAATGGCGGTATGGCGTTGTAGTTTAGT
>CM065740.1:13426697-13456697 GCA_033310375.1 Conus canariensis | reverse complement strand
ATGTACGGTGAGTGCCACTGTTGTGCTGGCATGGTGCGTCTGTTGCTCTTCTTTGTCGTTTTGTATCCTTGCAGTTGTTTGCGAGTGTTTTGGTGGTGACGAGTCATACCCATTTTTACTGCTGCAGTTGTTGTTCTTCTGCTACTTACTTTTTCTTGTTTGTCGCGAATCAGCAAGGGCTCAGCGTTTTGTCTGGTGCTGTTCTTTGTTGTTTTGTCCTTGCAGTTGTTTTGTTGTTGTTTGCGAGTGATTTGGTTGTGATGGGTCAAATGTTTTCTTTTAATCTTATTTCAGTTGTTGTTCCTGCTTCTTTGTTTTTATTTGATTGTCATGAATCAATATGGCTCAGGGTTTTACAGTAAGTAGAAGTGTTGTGTTGGTATGATGTGTTTGTGGCTGTTGTTTGTCGTTTTACAGTAAGTAGAAGTGTTGTGTTGGTATGAGGTGTTTGTGGCTGTTGTTTGTCGTTTTACAGTAAGTAGAAGTGTTGTGTTGGTATGAGGTGTTTGTGGCTGTTGTTTGTCGTTTTACAGTAAGTAGAAGTGTTGTGTTGGTATGTGTGTTTGTGGCTGTTGTTTGTCGTTTTACAGTAAGTAGAAGTGTTGTGTTGGTATGAGTGTTTGTGGCTGTTGTTTTGTCGTTTTACAGTAAGTAGAAGTGTTGTGTTGGTATAGATGTGTTTGTGGCTGTTGTTTGTCGTTTTACAGTAAGTAGAAGTGTTGTGTTGGTATGATGTGTTTGTGGCTGTTGTTTGTCGTTTTACAGTAAGTAGAAGTGTTGTGTTGGTATGAGGTGTTTGTTGGCTGTTGTTTGTCGTTTTACAGTAAGTAGAAGTGTTGTGTTGGTATGAGGTGTGTTTGTGGCTGTTGTTTGTCGTTTTACAGTAAGTAGAAGTGTTGTGTTGGTATGAGGTGTTGTGGCTGTTGTTTGTCGTTTTACAGTAAGTAGAAGTGTTGTGTTGGTATGAGGTGTTTGTGGCTGTTGTTTGTCGTTTTACAGTAAGTAGAAGTGTTGTGTTGGTATGAGTGTTTGTGGCTGTTGTTTGTCGTTTTACAGTAAGTAGAAGTGTTGTGTTGGTATGAGGTGTTTTGTGGCTGTTGTTTGTCGTTTTACAGTAAGTAGAAGTTTGTGTTGGTATGATGTGTTTGTGGCTGTTGTTTGTCGTTTTACAGTAAGTAGAAGTGTTGTGTTGGTATGATGTGTTTGTGGCTGTTGTTTGTCGTTTTACAGTAAGTAGAAGTGTTGTGTTGGTATGAGATGTTGTGCTGTTGTTTGTGTTACAGTAAGTAAGTGTTGTGTTGGTTGATGTGTTTTGGTCTGTTTTCGTTTTACAGTAAGTAGAAGTGTTGTGTTGGTATGATGTGTTTGTGGCTGTTGTTTGTCGTTTTACAGTAAGTAGAAGTGTTGTGTGTTGGTATGAGGTGTTTTGTGGCTGTTGTTTGTCGTTTTACAGTAAGTAGAAGTGTTGTGTTGGTATGATGTGTTTGTGGCTGTTGTTTGTCGTTTTACAGTAAGTAGAGAAGTGTTGTGTTGGTATGATGTGTTTGTGGCTGTTGTTTGTCGTTTTACAGTAAGTAGAAGTGTTGTGTTGGTATGATGTGTTTGTGGCTGTTTGTTTGTCGTTTTACAGTAAGTAGAAGTGTTGTGTTGGTATGAGGTGTTTGTGGCTGTTGTTTGTCGTTTTACAGTAAGTAGAAGTGTTGTGTTGGTATGATGTGTTTGTGGCTGTTGTTTGTCGTTTTACAGTAAGTAGAAGTGTTGTGTTGGTATGATGTGTTTGTGGCTGTTGTTTGTCGTTTTACAGTAAGTAGAAGTGTTGTGTTGGTATGAGGTGTTTGTGGCTGTTGTTTGTCGTTTTTACAGTAAGTAGAAGTGTTGTGTTGGTATGAGGTTTGTGGCTGTTGTTGTCGTTACAGTGTAAGTGTTGTGTTGGTATGTAGTTTTGTGCTGTTGTTTGTCGTTACAGTAAGAGAAGTGTTGTGTTGGTATGATGGTTTGTGGCTGTTGTTTGTCGTTTTACAGTAAGTAGAAGTGTTGTGTTGGTATGAGGTGTTTGTGGCTGTTGTTTGTCGTTTTACAGTAAGTAGATGTGTTGTGTTGGTATGAGTGTAAGTTTGTGTTGTATGTTTTGTCGTTTTTTACAGTAAGTAGAAGTGTTGTGTTGGTATGATGTGTTTGTGGCTGTTGTTTGTCGTTTTACAGTAAGTAGAAGTGTTGTGTTGGTATGAGGTGTTTGTGGCTGTTGTTTGTCGTTTTACAGTAAGTAGAAGTGTGTGTTGGTATGAGGTGTTTGTGGCTGTTGTTTGTCGTTTTACAGTAAGTAGAAGTGTTGTGTTGGTATGAGGTGTTTGTGGCTGTTGTTTGTCGTTTTACAGTAAGTAGAAGTGTTGTGTTGGTATGATGGTGTTTGTGGCTGTTGTTTGTCGTTTTACAGTAAGTAGAAGTGTTGTGTGGATAGTGTTTGTGGCTGTTGTTTGTCGTTTTACAGTAAGTAGAATGTTGTGTTGGTATGATGTTTGTGGCTGTTGTTTGTCGTTTTACAAGTAAGTAGAAGTGTTGTGTTTGGTATATGATGTTTTGTGGCTGTTGTTTGTCGTTTTACAGTAAGTAGAAGTGTTGTGTTGGTATGAGTGTTTGTGGCTGTTGTTTGTCGTTTTACAGTAAGTAGAAGTGTTGTGTTGGTATGATGTGTTTGTGGCTGTTGTTTGTCGTTTTACAGTAAGTAGAAGTGTTGTGTTGGTATGATGTGTTTGTGGCTGTTGTTTGTCGTTTTACAGTAAGTAGAAGTGTTGTGTTGGTATGATGTGTTTGTGGCTGTTGTTTGTCGTTTTACAGTAAGTAGAAGTGTTGTGTTGGTATGATGTGTTTGTGGCTGTTGTTTGTCGTTTTACAGTAAGTAGAAGTGTTGTGTTGGTATGATGTTTGTGGCTGTTGTTTGTCGTTTTACAGTAAGTAGAAGTGTTGTGTTGGTATGATGTGTTTGTGGCTGTTGTTTGTCGTTTTACAGTAAGTAGAAGTGTTGTGTTGGTATGATGTGTTTGTGGCTGTTGTTTGTCGTTTTACAGTAAGTAGAATTGTGTTGATTGTGTTGTTGTGTTTATAGTAGAGTGTGTGGTTATGTTTGTGGCTGTTGTTTGTCGTTTTACAGTAAGTAGAAGTGTTGTGTTGGTATGATGTGTTTGTGGCTGTTGTTTGTCGTTTTACAGTAAGTAGAAGTGTTGTGTTGGTATGATGTGTTTGTGGCTGTTGTTTGTCGTTTTACAGTAAGTAGAAGTGTTGTGTTGGTATGATGTGTTTGTGGCTGTTGTTTGTCGTTTTACAGTAAGTAGAAGTGTTGTGTTGGTATGAGTTTTGTGGCTGTTGTTTGTCGTTTTACAGTAAGTAGAAGTGTTGTGTTGGTATGAGTGTTGGGGCTGTTGTTTGTCGTTTTACAGTAAGTAGAAGTGTTTGTGTTTGTATGAGTGTTTGTGGCTGTTGTTTGTCGTTTTACAGTAAGTAGAAGTGTTGTGTTGGTATGATGGTTTTGTGGCTGTTGTTTGTCGTTTTACAGTAAGTAGAAGTGTGTTGTTGTTGGTATGAGTGTTTTGTGTGGCTGTTGTTTGTCGTTTTACAGTAAGTAGAAGTGTTGTGTTGGTATGAGGTGTTTGTGGCTGTTGTATTTGTCGTTTTACAGTAAGTAGAAGTGTGTGTGTTGGTAATGAGTGTTTTGTGGCTGTTGTTTGTCGTTTTACAGTAAGTAGAAGTGTTGTGTTGGTATGATGTGTTTGTGGCTGTTGTTTGTCGTTTTACAGTAAGTAGAAGTGTTGTGTTGGTAATGATGTGTTTGTGGCTGTTGTTTGTCGTTTCATGTCCTTGCAGCTGCTGCTTTGTTGCTGTTGGCGAGGGTTTTGGTGGTGATGGGTCATATCTTTCTTTTTCAATCTCATTTCGGTTGTTCCTGCTCTGTAGTTTTCATTTGATTGTCGCGAATCAGTAAAGGCTCAGCGTTTACGGTAAGTACAAGTGTGGTGGTGTTTACGGTAGGTGCAAGTGTGGTGGTGTTTACGGTAAGTACAAGTGTGGTGGTGTTTACGGTAAGTACAAGTGTGGTGGTGTTTACGGCAAGTACAAGTGTGGTGGTGTTTACGGTAAGTACAGGTGTGGTGGTGTTTACGGTAAGTACAGGTGTGGTGATGTTTACGGTAAGTACCGGTGTGGTGGTGTTTACGATAAGTACAAGTGTGGTGTGTTTACGGTAAGTACAAATGTGGTGGTGTTTACGGTAGGTACAAGTGTGGTGGTGTTTACGGTAGGTACAAGTGTGGTGGTGTTTACGGTAGGTACAAGTGTGGTGGTGTTTACGGTAAGTACAAGTGTGAAGGTGTTTATGGTAAGTACAAGTGTGGTGGTGTTTACGGCAAGTACAAGTGTGGTAGTGTTTACGGCAAGTACAGGTGTGGTGGTGTTTACGGTAAGTACAGGTGTGGTGGTGTTTACGGTAAGTACAGGTGTGGTGGTGTTTACGGTAAGTACAGGTGTGGTGGTGTTTACGGTAAGTACAGGTGTGGTGGTGTTTACGGTAGGTACAAGTGTGGTGGTGTTTACGGTAGGTACAAGTGTGGTGGTGTTTACGGTAAGTACAAGTGTGGTGGTGGTAGAATATGTTCATTGCTGCTCTTTGTTACTTTGTGTCTTTGCAGTTATTTTGTTTACGAGTGCTTTTGTGGTGATGAATCATGTTGTTGTTTTTTTTATTTCATTTCAGATGTTGTTCCTGCTTCTTTGTTTTAATTTGTGTGCTCTTAATTTGTCGCAAATCAGTAAGGGCTCAGCTTTTAACCTTCCTAAATCCCACCGACGAAACATCATCTTTCTTGTTTTAAAAAAATGAACAGACCTTCCATCTATTCTGCAGCGCATTGTGTAGACGTCTCTCTTTTTTTTTTCCCTTCGCAGTTCGAAGGCTGCAGCAAGGCTTACTCACGTCTGGAGAACCTGAAGACCCATCTGCGGTCGCACACGGGAGAGAAACCCTACCTTTGTGAGTTCCCCGGCTGCACCAAAGCCTTCAGTAATGCTTCCGACAGGGCCAAACACCAGAACCGTACACACTCCAACGCTGTGAGTATCATGACAGAGACTATGAGCTTGTGATACGATTAGTTTTCTGTGATTTTTTTTTTTTGGCTTTGGATTGCTTGTGGTGGCTTTCTTTCCATTGGTTTGAATTTGGGTGTATGTTCGAAAGTTCTTTTTCTTTCTTTTTTTAATTCATGGCGATATTTTTACTGTCTTTTTTTTTCATGATTTATTTTGCTTGTTTCTTCTTCTTCCTCGATTGTGTGTGTGTGTGTGTGTGTGTGTGTGTGTGTGTGTGTGTGTGTGTGTGTGTGTGTGTGTGTGAGAGAGAGAGAGAGAGAGAGAGAGAGAGAGAGAGAGAGAGAGAGAGAAGGTATTCGTATTTATTTTTAATGGATTTTTTTCTACAAATGTCTTGTGCTACGTTGCAGTCTTAAGTTCTACAATAAGTCACCCACATCTAAGACATAGGTCTAGCCAAAGGACCTACAATACCTCGTGTAGATATTTTTACGCTTTTTTTTTTCTTCTTTTTCCTTTCTTTTCTTTTTTTTTTTCTTTTCTTTTTTTTTTTTTTTGCGTTGCACTGGATTTAGCCATTTTGTGTTGCACTTTGATGTTCTATGCCATGGTGTTTTAAAATGTACTTCACTGCACTTTGATGTTCTATGTCATGCTGTTTTAAAATGTGCTTCACTGCACTTTGAAGTTGTATGTCATGCTGTTTTGTACTGTGCTTCACTGAGCATATTGCTGTGCCTTTTGTTTTAATACAAATCGGCCTCAAATGCATCCCGTAAGTCATTGAAAAGAGTTCTTTTTCAATTTGTTTTAACTTGAACAGACTTTACCTGTTCTAAAGCTGAACGTGAACTTGCCTTTCATAACAGTACCCTCAGGTACAAAGATCTTGTGGAATGAGGAGAGAGGTCCTGTTTGTTCTGTCTGGGATTCGAACTAGGACTCTTTCTTCTTCCGGCAGGCTATCGTTTCACCAGTTTCACTTTTATTATGAGCCTGCCTGCGACACAAGAGCTTAACAGGCCTCTGCCGTTCCTCAAGTGCCAAGACAGGCCTATAGGAATGACGTGTGATGATAACGTCAGTGCCAAGACAGGCCTATAGGAATGACGTGTGATGATAACGTCAGTGCCAAGACAGGCCTATAGGAATGACGTGTGATGATAACGTCAGTGCCAAGACAGGCCTATAGGAATGACGTATGATGATAACGTCAGTGCCAAGACAGGCCTATAGGAATGACGTATGGTGATAACGTCAGTGCCAAGACAGGCCTATAGGAATGACGTATGATGATAACGTCAGTGCCAAGACAGGCCTACAGGAATGACGTATGATGATAACGTCAGTGCCAAGACAGGCCTATAGGAATGACGTATGGTGATAACGTCAGTGCCAAGACAGGCCTATAGGAATGACGTATGATGATAACGTCAGTGCCAAGACAGGCCTATAGGAATGACGTATGGTGATAACGTCAGTGCCAAGACAGGCCTATAGGAATGACGTATGGTGATAACGTCAGTGCCAAGACAGGCCTATAGGAATGACGTATGATGATAACGTCAGTGCCAAGACAGGCCTATAGGAATGACGTATGGTGATAACGTCAGTGCCAAGACAGGCCTATAGGAATGACGTATGATGATAACGTCAGTGCCAAGACAGGCCTACAGGAATGACGTTTGATGATAAAGTCTGTGGCGATTTTGAGTGTTCGTATGCACGATAATAAATTCACGACAGTTGATCAATGGGGATAAATTTCAAACTGAAAATATTACAGTTCAAATCGATGGTCCGTAACTCTGTGTGTGTTTGTATATCTGTGTGTGTTTGTATATCTGTGTGTGTTTGTATATCTGTGTGTGTTTGTATATCAGCTGAATGACGGCGGAGAGATGGAGGAATGCACAGGGAGGTTTCTGTACATCTTCATCTGTGTTGATGCTTAGTGCATGAGGGGTGTGTGTGTGTGTGTGTGTGTGTGTGTGTGTGTGTGTGTGTGTGTGTGTGTGTGTGTGTGTGAGGGAGGGAGGAATACACAGTGAGACAGAGAGAGGAGAAAAGAAGCGGGGAAGAGAGAGAGAGAGAGAGAGAGAGAGAGAGAGAGAGACAGAGAGAGACAGAGACAGAGAGAGAGAGACAGACAGACAGACAGAGAGAGAGAGAGAGAGAGAGAGAGAGAGAGAGAGAGTATATGTGTGCGCACATGCGTGCTGCATGATTGCCTTCGAGTACGAATGCCTATGTGTGCATACCTGTTCACCCCCATGTATGCCTGTGATGTGTCTCTGCTTCACCTCAACCCTGTGTCCGTGACTGGGCAGAAACCCTACGCCTGCAAGGCGTCCGGCTGTACCAAGCGGTACACCGACCCCAGCTCTCTGCGCAAACACGTGAAGACCGTGCATGGCCCAGAGTTCTACGCCAACAAGAAGCACAAAGGACACTGCTGCAAGAAAGAGGACCCTGATCAGGTAAAGATGTGTCTGTGGTGCAAATGCACGAGTCAGCGATTTTTCCCTCGGAGTTAACATTGGTTCTGACTCCATTCCCCATACAGTCCTTCGAATGAGACTATAAACCGAGGTTCCGTGTGTGAACGCACGCATAACATCTTGCACACACGTAAAATCCCATCACCAACTTTCGGAAGAGAAGGCCAGTTTGGCCGTTGGTATGGATGGCACGTTACACATAGCATGCACCCTGCGTGAGAGATTGAAAGAATGGAGGAAGTAAGGATATTGAGTGAACGATATTGGACGGTATTGACTGTATGACACGGGAAACGACTGAATGAAGCGCCAGCTGGCAGCTCTTCAGTCGGCACTACCCAGGTAGGCAGCCCGTTGTGTAAACGAGTGTGGATTGTAAAGCGCTTAGAGCTTGGTCTCTAGCCGAGAATAGGCGCTATATAAGTATTCATTATTATTATTATTATTATTATTATTATTATCATGAAACGCGATAACCGGAAAGCTTTTGTCGCCAACTGTTCCTGCTATCAGAAGTGAAGTTGTAGTGTATATATGTACCAGTCATGTTCATGGTTCTGTGTGTCTGCGCCTGCAGGACCATGACGGTAGAGAGGACGAGGGGGGCAGGAGGATGGAGGAGTATGTGGCAACGACAGCGCTACAGAGCGGGGTCCCCTCTGAGCGGAGACGTTCGCAGGTGTGTGTTTACCTTGCTCTTGGTTTTTCTGTTTGTTCTGGTCCGTTGGTCTTCCTGCCTGGTCGTCCTACTTTGTTGTGTGAAATCCGTCCTTCCACGTTCATTGTTTTGTGCTGGTCATCAAAATAGAGAAGGAATACGAATCACCGTTTTTTTAAGACAATTAAGCTGTGCCTGACAAAGAGAAAAATACTGAGGTAGGATATATAAATTCTCAGATTTGGTATCTGTGTATTGTCTTATACAATTTGCTACAAGAGAACTTTACAAACTGTGTTGGAAAACTTCCAATGGAATTTGCTTTGAAAAAAAAACACACACACACAACAAAATGTGACCTTAAACTGTCTCAAGACAGTTTGTGTAGATAAAGCACTTTCAGTCTGTAACCCTGGCACTATGAGTTCTTAAGTTGAAAGGGGGGGGGGGGGGTAAAAATTATAAACACAATGGGACATCAGACACATTTCCTTAAGAAAGGTCATAAACTGGTTGTTGGTGCTCGTAGCTAGTCCAGTCACAGACATCTTGGTTTTAACCATGGTGGACACCCTTTTATCATAGACCGAAGATGAAAATCAATGGCTCTTTTTTTCCCAAGCAGACAGGGCAAACGACAAAAACGGATAGAGGGAAAGAAAGAGGCTCATGCATCCATCACGTACACTTGATGCAGCTGCTACTCGCATGTTTGGAATTATCGAAAGTAGGGGGTGTCATTTCGAAAGATGGGCTCTGTGTGTGTGTGTATGTATGTGTGCGTGCGTGCGCGCGCGCGTGTGTGTGTGTGCGTGTGTGTGTGTGTGTGTGTGTGTGTGTGTGTGTGTGTGTGTGTGTGTGTGTGTGTGTGTGTTGAACTATAGCCTTCTCTACAGCATGTCAGCGACTCTGACACAGAAAAGAAAAATTTCCGGAGAGAGAGAGAGAGAGAGAGAGAGAGAGAGAGAGAGAGAGAAGAGAGAGAGAGAGAGAGAGAGATTCCACAGCCTCTACTTTGAACGTTGACATGCCCATACCGTGACCAGGACACGGTGGGGTCAGGGGTGCAGTCACAGCCGTCCCCCCAGAGCAGCCCGGAGGTCAACGTGACCTGTGGCCTTCAGCCAGACATGGTGGACGAGCAGGTGGGCTCCACTCTTCCCTTGCTGACCAACTCGGTGGAGGAGGAGGTGGACATCCCGGAACCGGACGAAGCTGACGTGAGTTGGACAAAAATTGTACGGAGGGAGGGGAATGATGAAAGAGTTGTGTGCGTGTTGTGTGTGTGTAAAGGGAAGGAGAGTGTATTTGGGTGGGGGTGAGCATGTGGGGAGGGATGGGAAAGCAGGGGTGCATTGCGAAAGACTCTGTGTGTGTGTGTGTGTGTGTGTGTGTGTGTGTGTGTGTGTGTGTGTGTGTGTGTGTGTAAAAGAGAGAGAGAGAGAAATATGACTGCTGATCGAAATACCGAGCAGTACATTTAAAGTAACCTTTTAAACCTTGGATTACCCTTTATTTTCGTCCACAATATTCTGTGTGTGTTTTTTCAGTTTATTGCACGTTCAAGCAGGTTGAATTTTGTATATTATTCGTTTCATCTCTTCGATGATTTTTTTTTGTTTTTAAATAAAACCAGTGTTCAAAGTAAACCGTCTCTCACGATGTGGATTTTGCATCCTGACTATCTTGAATACTTCTGCAGATACCTGGCGGGTCCACCGCCATGCTGACACGGCGCCAGCATCTGACCACGGGACAGGTGCTGCAGAACAGGATGAAGGGTCGGCTGAACGCCAAGGTCACCTCCCCTTCCCCCCTCATACCTCACGCCCCCTCTTTGCATAGTCCAGGTCAGTCCTCCATGGGTTTTTTTTTCTTTCTTTTTGCTTTTTTTTCTTTTTTGTTTTTGTTTTTGGGTGGTGATGGTGGTGGTTCGAGGATGGGGAGTGCCAATATTATGTGCTTTCTCAGGTCCATGGTACGAGGTCGTGCATAGATTATATCACCAACTGGATGCTCTTGCAACTTTTAGGTGGACTTTGTATAGAAAACAAATACACGTCCTGAAGTTCTCCAGTTTTTAGCAGCTGCTGCTTGTTCATGTTCGATTTTCGCTCTGCAGTATCCAACCAGGGTTGGCCAGCCTCCCAGGCCGAAATCACGCACTGTTATCTCCCTTCTGGATGATCTAGAGTAGAGTGCTTTTAGTCGTTTCCTTTTTATTAATCTACCACATCCACCCCACCCCACCCCACCCCCTCTACTTTTTTCTATATGTTCCAAATCAGTTGTAGTTTATTTTTCTGATCTTTAACTGGAACACGCTGCCAAGACTCACAGATGATGCCAATAACTGATGTTTTTCGTCACATCGTCATGGCGCCTAGAACCGTCTTCCTTAAAACAGAACACCGTTTCCCAAGAGTTGGACATCTCTCTTTACCATCAGTGCTTTGTGCAAGTAGACCACTATTGTTAACTTCTGTTAATTTCCGTTGAACAGGCGTGTCGGGTTTACTGGTATAGTTATTAATTTTCTGAAGCCCAAGACGAAAAGGTAGAAAACGGATATTTGTTGACGAACAACATGTTACTGCAAGTCCAAAACTCGTTTTAAACAGTATCTTGCATACTTAACTTTGAACCCATCTGTCTCTTTACCATATCAAAGGACACGTAGATGCGCATGTCTGGAAGATGTTTCCGGACAGTCAATCAACATAGCATCGAGTAATCGCCACTCATCAACATAGCACCGAGTTATCGCCACTGTTACAACCAGTGCACGTTGCTTTCATCCCCTAGTCTCCACCGTTTGGAAACCTCTTTTTCTTTCTTTTCCCAGCTTGCTCAGTGTTAGCGTTTTGTTCCCATACCCAGAGTGGTCACCGTTCAGCATTGTGTTTCTGTTTCCGTCTGGATCACTGCTCACAGCTGGAATTCTGTTGCCATTAATGTCGCTATGCAGCATTTTATTTTCGTTTCTTGGTCAACGTTCAACGTTTTGTTTCTGTTCCCTACTAGGGTCACTTTTCAGCGCTTTGTTTCTGTTCCCAACTAAGTTGGTTACAATTCTCCACTTTGATTCTGTTCCTCGTGGTGTTTCTCTGTATTGTTTTTCCCCCATCCCTTTTCATTTGTGTTCCCAGTGTAGTCATTGTCATCCATGTTGGGTTTCTGTACTATCTTCTCTTTCCAGTTCAGTATTTCATTTCCACTTTGCGGTTTTGTTTTTGTTCCAATTCCCCGTTTTGCCCCATTTCCACCCCGACCCTCTCCACCCCCACCCTCGCCCCACTCACTCCTCCCCCCCCCCCCCCCCCAACCCCAACCCACTCGCCTATTTGTTTCTGAACTGCGCTTTGTTTCTGCTGCCCATCCCATTTTGTACATACAATTATATTATAATACGTACAGGGGGGACCGGAATGGGCCAGTCCTCGTTCACAGAGGTCAGCAGGAAAGGGGTGACTCCAGGCAAAGGACACAGTCCTTCCACTAAACGAAATCCAGATTTAGGAGGTGAGTGAATCTATGTTTGGTTGGTTTTAGTTTCCTTGACATGTTGCATGGATTAAGTGGTGAAAGGGAGGGTGGGAGATGGGGGGGGGGGAGGGAATATCATTTTGGCTTTACTCTGCGCAAAGGTGTGGTACTGAAGTGCGGAATGTATTACATGGTTATCTCCCTTGAATATCATCTTGGCGTTACTCTGCGCAAACGTGTAGTACTGAAGTGCAGAATGTATTACATGGTTATCTCCCTTGTCGGAAGGATAAAGCTGTAGGGCAGATCTTGGGCTATAAACACGATTACAGGGCTTACAGCTTCTAAAAGTCATGATTTCTGTTAGGTTTCCGTTTACAAAGGAAATACGCGCACAAATTGAGACACTGTATCTTCATTTGTTCATGGAACAGCAGGATGCCGTTTTTCATTGCATTTATTTTCGTTATGGTTACAGCCGATTTGGTAGCTGCTGCACGAGTGCTGTGCACCTGACAAACACTTACTTCCTTTCCTTGTCATGTGAATGAACCAAGACAATTTGGAAATGCCCGTTGTGGCACATTATCAGAACCTGTAACAAATTCTAGTGTGCATTGTATTGAAATAGAATCTTCTTTGGGCGTGGGCTCGCGAGCTTATGCACGTATGTCTGTGTTTGTGGTAGCAAGTGTGAGATGGTATTCAATTTTTATTCATATTCTTGCGTGAGATCGTTTTTTTTCTTTTCTTTTCCAATCAAAAGACGGCCATTGTCCGATGTCAAATGGAAATAGTTTAGCGACTGTATGCCATCAGGTCGCGACCAGACCCACCTCATCATGCCAGGGAGTCGTCGGAACAGCACGACCAGCACGCTGAGCTCTTACATGAGCAGTATGAGGTCCGACACCAGCCCCTTCCCCCCGGTGGGCAGCAAGATGTCCTCCCGACGATCCTCCGAAGCTTCCCAGGTAAGACAAAGAGAACATAGACATAGGGATAGTGGCAGGGAGAGAAAGAATGATGAGAGATGCAAGGAGAATGAGGGAGAGATACAGGAGAGAGAGAAAGGGGGGAGGGGGGGGATAAAGATCAGGAGGATAGCATTGATATTGGTAAATTATAAGAAAGGGAGAGAATCTCAGCAATCTGATGGATATACTCATGGTGTTCAACCAAGTCTGCCCAAGTGAATTGTACGTAGTTTTGCTCCAACTGATTCCCAAATCAGGATAGAGTGGGTGAAAAATAATGCGTCGTTGCTGTGTACGTAAGTTTATCCTTCTAGTCGTCTATGATGAAGAATGAACCTGTTCCGGCCAGTCTGAAATTTCTTGATATTCCAAAAACACTGGGTATGAGTCAGATCGGATCCAGGAAATCCAGAGACAGAGACGGTTTATTTGGATGTTCAAACCCACAACAGACTGCGCGTGATGTTTCTAAAGAACGTCTGGACAAAGCTGGCCAGTAAACTGGTCCCAGATTGTTAACAACTTTGAAGAGAGAGAAACGAGTCTGGTGTTCACCCATCTTCCTTCTATTGAGAGTAGCAGGTTCAAGTCTTTCAACAGGAAAGCCCATACCCTGGACCTGTATAGCAATAGCTGTCAGTGGATCTTGCCAGTGAATAGCTGTCAGCGGATCTTGCCAGTGAATAGCTGTCAGCGGATCTTGCCATTGAATAGCTGTCAGCGGATCTTGCCAGTGAATAGCTGTCGGCGGATCTTGCCATTGAATAGCTGTCAGCGGATCTTGCCAGTGAATAGCTGTCAGTGGATCTTGCCAGTGAATAGCTGTCAGTGGATCTTGCCAGTGAATTGCTGTCAGTGGATCTTGCCAGTGAATAGCTGTCAGTGGATCTTGCCATTTGTGCTTGTCCAACATTGTTGTTATCAGTTTGCCTGCAAGTGTCTCAGAGAATGTTCCACAGTCAGAGGGTGGGGTGTGTTGGGGAGGAATGGGAACCTGTGCTTGTCAGAGAAGAGCATGGGATCTGCTGTTGTGGTGTTAAGTGCTGGATATAAATGGACCACATATGGCAGCACCAAATCAGGGCTTTGATGGAACTCCTGAAGGACAGGATCATCATAGATATTTGTCACAAGTATTTAAAACGTCAGCTTTCAATGTATCAGAATCAGTTATAGAGATGGACACGTTTCATTTGATCTGACTGAAATGGTCATTGTGACGAACTATGTACAAGATCGATCGTTTCCAAGCATCAACTTTAGGTTTTAATTACTTTTCAAGAATCGGCTTCGTTTCACATTTAATTTGGGGCTTTTATTCAGTACAGTTTCAAATGCAAATTCAGTCACGTTTTTAGCCCAGCCAAACCTGGAGTTGTCAGTCAGTGAAATTTGGACCTGTTCGATTGTGGCTATGATTGATGGCGACATGACACGAACAGTTCCAGTTTGTAAACTGACTTGCAGCTCCGATGAAATTTCTGTGGTCGGCTGGGCTATAAAACATGACTTGAATTTTTAAAGCTCTTGACATTTGATTCAGTCAAAAATAAAAATTCATCGACTTGTCACCACTCATCCATCCAACCCCCAAACCTGCAGGTGTCCAACAACCGTCTGAGCATCAACAACTCGCCCTACGAGTACGACATCACGGGCAACCGGCCCCAGCAGACCAGCTCCGCCAGCTGCTCACGGCGCTCCAGCGAGAGCAGCAGCTCCTGCAATGTGGGCGCCATGTCGGCCATGATGCAGAAGGCGAACCTGGGCTCCCACCCGAACCTCGGGGTCCAGCAGCAGGGCTCCTGCTCCTCAGTCCATCTCCAGAGCCCTCCCAACAAATACTCCAATGAGCGGCTGGCGAGGTAAGGGTCGTCAAACTGTCACGGCAAGATTCAGGGTGTAAGAATCTATTTAATCATTTTTATCTTGTTACAGACCCCTCGCCACCCCCCCACCCCTCCCCCCCGCCGCCCCAATTATTCACACACACACAAACCCCCGGCCTCCCACCCCCACCCCATTACACACACTCGCACACAGACCGACCCCCAGACCCCCACCCCATTATATACTCACACAGACACCCTACCCCCACCCCATTATACACATACAACCCCCCCCCAGACCCCCACCCATTACACACACAGACCCCCCACCCCATTGTACACACGCACAGAGACCCCCCACCCCATTATACACGCAACACACACACACCACACACACACACACACACACACACACACACACACACACACACAAAACACACACACACACACACACACACACACACACAGACCCTCCACCCCATTACACACACACACAGCCCCCCCCCCATTACACACACGCTGACTCCCCCCTCCCCCCCAGCCCCCCACCCCACCCCATTACACACACACAGAGACTCCCCCCCACCCCACCCCATTACACACACACACAGACCCCCCACCCCACCGCATTACGCACCAGAGACCCCCACCCTACTACACACGCAGTGACACCCCCACCCCACCCATTACATACACACGGATACCCCCCACCCCACCCCATTACACACACACACACAGACCCACCGCACCCCACCCACACAGTGACACCCCCACCCACCTCATTACACACACACTCAGACCCCACCCACCTCGCCCCATTACACACACACAACAGACCCCCCTATCCCATTACACACACACACACACACACCACACACACACACACACACACCACAGACCCCACGCCACCCCACCCCATTACTCACACACAGAGACCCACCCCACCTCACCCCATTACACACACACACACACACACACAACACACACACACACACACACACACACCACACACACACCTACCTATTATACACACAAAGAGACCGCACCCCACCCCACCCCATAACACACACAGAGACCCACCCCACCCCACCCACACAGTGACACCCCCCACCCCACCCCATTACACACACACAGAGACCCCACCCCACCTCACCCCATTACACACACACACACACAGACCCCCCTACCCCATTACACACACAGAGACCCCACCCCACCTCACCCCATTACACACACAGAGACACCCCTACCCCATTACACACACAGAGACCCCACCTCACCCCATTACTCACACACAGACCCGCCCCAGCCTCCCAACACAACCCCACCCCATTACACACACACACACACACACACACACACACACACACCACACACACAACCCGCCCCCCACCACCCCATTACACAAACACACAGACCCGCCCCCAGCCCCTACCCCACCCCATCACACACACAGGCACCCGCCCCTAGCCCCCCCCTCCCCCATCCCACCACATTACACACACAATGACCCGCCCCAGCGCCCCACCCTGCCCCATTACACACATAGGACCTGCCCCTAGTACCCCACCCCATCACACACAGAGACCCGCCCCCAGCACCCCACCCCACCCACCCCACCCCATCAACACACACACAGACCCGCCCCCAGCACCCCACCCCACCCCACCCCACCCCATCACACACACAGAGACCCGACCCCAACACCCCACCCCACCCTATCACACACACACACAGACCCGCCCCCAGCACCCACCCCACCCCATCACACACACAGAGACCCGACCCCAACACCCCACCCCACCCTATCACACACACACACACACACACACAGAGACCCGCCCCCAACACCCACCCCACCCTATCACACACACACACAGACCCGCCCCCAGCACCCCACCCCACCCCATTACACACATAGGGACCTGCCCCTAGTACCCCACCCCATCACACACACAGAGACCCGCCCCCAGCCCCCATCCCACCCCATTACACACACACACAGACCCGCCCCCAGCCCCCCACCCCACCCCATCACACACACAGAGACCCGCCCCCAGCCCCCCACCCCACCCCACCGAATTACACACACACAGAGACCCGCCCCCAGCCCCCCACCCCACCCCACCCCATCACACACACACAGAGACCCGCCCCAGCCCCCCACCCCACCCCACCCCATCACACACACAGAGACCTGCCCCCCAGCCCCCCACCCCACCCCACCCCATCACACACACACAGACCCGCCCCCAGCCCCCCACCCCACCCCACCGAATTACACACACACAGAGACCCGCCCCCAGCCCCCCACCCCACCCCACCCCATCACACACACCAGAGACCCGCCCCCAGCCCCCCACCCCACCCCACCCCATCACACACACAGAGACCCGCCCCAGCCCCCCACCCCACCCCACCCCATTACACATATACAGAGACCCGCCCCCAGCGCCCCACCCCACCCCATCACACACACAGAGACCCGCCCTCAGCCCCCCACTCCACCCCACCCCATTACACACACAACACACACACACACACACACACACACACACACACACCACACACACACACACACACAAACAGACCCGCCCCCAGCACCCCCACCCCACCCCATTACACAGACAGACACGCCCCCAGCTTCCGACCCCACCCATTACATACACAGACACGCCCCCGGCACCCGACCCCACCCCATTACACACAGACACCCCCCAGTGTGTGGTATTGTGTGGTATGGTGTTGGAGTGTTTGTGTTGTTGGGGTGTTTGTGTGTGGTGGTGGTGGTTGTGTATGTGGGCGTTGTGTTTGTGTTGTTGGTGTGTTGTGTTGTGAGTGCGTTTTGGTGTGGGCATGTTGTGTTTGTGGTGTGGCATTTGTGGTTGTGTTTGGAGTGGTTGTGTGGGGGTGTGTGTGGAGTGTTGTGTTGTATGTGTGGGCGTGTTATGTTTGTGTTTGGGTGTTGGTGTGTGTTGTGTGTGTTGTTTGTGAGTGTGGTGTGTTTGTGGTGTGGGTGCGTTGTGGTGTGTGGTGGTTGTGTGTTGTGTGGTTGTGTGTGTTGTGGGTGTGTTTGCGTTGTGGGGGTGGGGATGTGTTGTGAGTTGGGATCTGAGGTGGTGTTGGGGCTGAGAGTGGGTTGGGGTGGTGTGGGTGTGGGTTGGGGTGGTGTGGCTGTGGGTGGTGTGGGTTGGGGGTAGTGTCGGGGTTGGAGTTAGGTTGGGCTGGGTAAAAACCAGTAATGTCAAGAACGGAACCTCAGTTGTGTGTGTTGGCGTGCAGCCTACTTGAGAGTGTGTGTGTGTGTGTGTGTGTGTGTGTGTGTGTGTGTGTGTGTGTGTGTGTGTGTGTGCGTGGGCATGCATTATGGGGGAGGTGGCGAGTGGGATAGAAGAAAAGCGCATTCCTTTCTCTCCTTGTCCATTTGCTTCACGATTAAAACTACAGATTTGTCAGGTCGTTCTGTGAATGTCATTATCCTTTTCTCTCAATAACACTAACAATGCAAACAAGAGAAACTTGCCTTAAGTACCAAGAGGCAGTAACGCGGCTGTAAATTCGAGGATTGTTTTTGTTTGTTTTTGTTTCCGTGACAACGTATGCCTCTGTATGCATTCCGTGCACATGATCCTGCCCAACTTATAAAACCTTGTCACAGAGGCTACATATTATCCAATAAACTGATCTTACTTGGTGGCCAAGGTGTATGAAAGTAGGGAAGTTCATCTTCATGAGGGAGACAGATGGAGAGAGAGGGAGAGGGAACGGGAGTGAAGTATACAGCGATTTATTTCTGTGTGATCTTCGATGTTCCTGAGTGAAGCGTGTTTTTTAATCTGCCTTTTAAAATCAGTTCAGTTTCTGTGACTTACATAGTATCCTCAGTTTACCAAAGAAGTCAAAATATCAGTACAACCTACAGCTTAATTTGACATTACACTCGTTTCAGTCAATTAGTAGGTAGCTCCTTTAGTGACCACTGATTTGTCATTGTCTGTTCACAAAGGAAAGATTACTGTTTTACTTTTTCTTTTTATCCCTTGTCAGTCTTGAATTCCTGTAACTATGAACTATTTTCACTGCTAAACGCTTTTTATTCTTTCTGTACATACGATGGAAAGGTTGCACGGAACCTCTCGATAACGATTGAAAGAAATCTTTCAAAACTGGTTTTATGACTATTGTAAGAGAGGGTGTTTTAGACGTCTGGTAAGTGTTGCTTAAAAGTCCTTAGACGTAAGGGGCACTTTTTTGAAAGAGATACATCTGATCAGGAATTGTCTCTCAAGTAAAACCAAGTCTTTGAAGGAAGGAAGTCTTACATGGGATATCAGTCGACAAAAAAAAAAAAAAAAAAAATTCAGAAAGGTAAGTCTTTGATGGGAGGGAAGTCTTCGTTTAGAAGATCTTTACAGCGAGTTCCTAATTACGTTACAGAATGCTACCCCAGCAAAGATAGGTTTGTATATGTCTGTCTTTGATTCTCTTGTGTGCTTTTTTCTTTAACCCCATTCTCTCCCACCCCAGTATAAAAAGATAGAAAATACCTATTGATATGTGTGTAGTGCCCCCCCCCCCTCCTCTCCTCTCCCCCCGACATATTCCCCCCTACACACTTAACCAATACTCCCAAGTCATCCAGACATCAAATACACGTGAAAACCATCTCTTCACAGGTACTTTGCCGCCCGAAAAGAATATGACGCCAGCAACAACAATAACACGGTAACTCGCAACAACCTTACCAACGCCAACCACCACCACACGGGTACGACTCCCAGCTGTACCCCTCTCCCGAACGACATCTCTGGACATGACAACCGTCGCTCCAGCGACCCCTGTCGAGCTGATGACCCTGACTATGAATCCTTGAGGCGACTTCAACGCTTCAGCAGTCTCAGCGCTATGAAAGCTCCGCCCAGCCTACGGGGCCTGAAGACCTCCAGCCACAGCAACTTCCACTCTTTGCAGAGCAGCATGACGGATTTCTCTGTGCCAGAGAATAACAGCGAGCACGGGTCTCCTGGCTATAGCTTTGCAGGTGACCTTGACCCAGAGGCAGCACTGGATGATCGTTTGTTGGAGGACAGCGAGGATCTGATCATTCCAGACGACATGCAGAGGTTCCTGAACGAACGTTACAACAGTCACAGTCAGCCCACCTCGGAAGACATTCAGGTAAGCTTCTGATGGTTGTGAATAAGGCAAATGGATTGGTGTGAGGGTGAATATAGATATATGGACAGACAGGAATAGATAGATATACGGGGGGAGAGAATGAAGATTTGAGGTTTTGAGTAAAAATGGGTCAGATGGTGGATGATGATAAACCGAGCAGTAATATATCAATAGAATAGAACTGGTCTGCTTTGGTGAACTGCCAGATGATCAATAGACTAGAACTGGTCTGCTTTGGTGAACTGCCAGATGATCAATAGACTAGAACTGGTCTGCTTTGGTGAACTGCCAGATGATCAATAGACTAGAACTGGTCTGCTTTGGTGAACTGCCAGATGATCAATAGACTAGAACTGGTCTGCTTTGGTGAACTGCCAGATGATCAATAGACTAGAACTGTCTGCTTTGGTGAACTGCCAGATGATCAATAGACTAGAACTGGTCTGCTTTGGTGAACTGCCAGATGATCAATAGACTAGAACTGGTCTGCTTTGGTGAACTGCCAGATGTAGGGTATGCCGGCTGGATAACATGTAGACCAATTAAAGCTTGTGTGAATTTACCATTTTCATGCTCATGGGGATTCCAGCACTCAGAAGTCTGCATCTAAGTTTTAACCTGGGAAACCCAGTGTCATCTTTTCTCCACCAGAGGCTGAGGAGATTCCAACCCTCAACCGTCAGTAGCATGGTCCAGCGCTTTAGGTTTTTGAACATATGTGCAGTGAACATTCCTTATTTAATGATATTCAAGACAAGTTGGCTGACAAACAAAATAGAGATGTTCAGCAACAGGTAGGAATAAGCTTCAACAGAATAATGTCATGAACATAAATGCAAAGTGAACTTTTCCATCAAATTTCCATGGCACTGCATTTGTGTTTTGTCCACAGAGATGCTACAACGAGCGCTACAACAACAGCAACGACCACCCACAGCAGCAGAGGCAGCCCTCGCAGTTGTCGTTTGGCGATTCAGCTGGCATGGACTCCGGCTGCGGCAGTCAGCTGTCGCGCAACTCCAGCAGTGTGGGCAACTTTATCAACGACCAGCAACCACTGGCGTCGCCCATGTCCCAGCCCATGACACCCTACCAGAGTCAGGGACCATTCTCCCCCAACCTGCAGGTCCAGACTGGCTTCGACAGTACCATGAGCTCCCCCATGCCCAGCATCACCAGTCCCTATGGTAACCAGCCCATGGCTTGCAGCCCAATGCCCCCGTCCTGGCCTCAACAAGGGCAAGGGCAAATGCCTGTCCAAGATCCCATGCCAGGTCTAGATCAGATGCAAGGTCACTTCTGCCAGCAGCAGCAAGTGATGTCCCCTCCTCAGCCACACCATCAGCAGCAGTATCAGCCCAATCATCCGGCGCAAGGTCTAGTGCCCATGAAGAACATGCACCAGACGTCTCACGGCGGACACTGTCCCAGCATGGCCAACAGCAGGATGAACACAAGCATGATGACGGCCAGCAGCCTGGGCCATTCAGGAAACGTCAGCATGAACACGATGGTGCCTCAGAACTGTTCCAGCATGGCTGGCGCCGGGATGACCCAGATGTGCAGCATGGGACACGGCCTGGTTCCCTCCAGTCAGTGGCAACCCCAGGGCTCCATGCCCGAGATGCAGCCGCCGGAGCCCTACTGCGGCCAGGGCCTGATGAACGGAGAGGTGCCTGCCCAGCCCTTCACCTCTATGCCTCCTCCACCCATGATGGGGGCAGCAGACATGGCAGGAGGAGGAGGAAGGATGGGGCTGGAGCAGCACAGAATGAACCGTGCCAGCCCTCAGGTGCAAGTACCTCACATCAGCCAGTCCCAGATTCCTGCCAACGCCAAAGCCCTCAGCCGCAACAACGTGCTGCTGCGTCAGCAGATGACCCAGCCAGTGCCTGTAGTGCAGCCAATGATGTCCCCGATGCAGCACCAGCAGCAGTCGTCCATGCCACCTCCCCCTCAGCCCACGGTGTACAGAAACAATCCCACGGCTTATAATTCAAATCACTACGGTGGTGGGAGCTATCATCCCATGTATCAGAGAAACGGTGCCAGGCAGATGCCACCACCCAACGCAGTGGTGAACAGTGCAGGGACCCCTGTGAACACGGCCACCCCGGACATTTCGCGCCAGCCTCACCGAGGTCTGGCCATGCCAGCCAGTGGTGCCAGCACCCCAACGGGGATGTTCAGACATCCCCACCCCCCTTCTTCCACCGGGTTTCAGAGACAGCGCAGATCCTCCCACCCTCAGCAGGCCTACCCGTGCCCCATGGAGATGTCCCCCGGATGCAACCAGGTTACCAGTTCCACCGACTGCAAGGTGGACACGGCAGCCTCCCCGATCGAGGACTTCATGGAGAATATCCAGTCTTTGTCCGCGGAGAATTTGACAGAGAATGTTATGCCAGAAAATATGTTGGGCTCTCATGCCTCCTTACAACACAGATCGGTGTCCCAAAACTTCGGTCGTTTTAATCCTGTGCTGAACACGTCCAACATGGTGGTCAATGACATGAGTTCCATGTTGACACAACTGGCCGAGGAGAATAAATATCTCAGTTTGAGACCTTGACACACGATAGGATAAGTCTGCCTGAAGCCGATTTATCATAGGATAAGTCTGCCTGAAGCCGATTTATCATAGGATAAGTCTGCCTGAAGCCGATTTATCAAGTTTGTCCACGTTAGCAACAGTGGAAGTTCTGGTTTCCTTTCCACTGGGTAAAACTTTTTGAAAGGGTAAAGATGACCTTTTTATATGCATTATATATGATTATCTTTTTGAGAATAGATCTGTTCAGCAAAATACCGTACTGTTCCCTTTTTTTGCGCAAACTGTTGCAGTTGGAACATTTTATAACCTGTATACATCTGAAGACGAGAAGTACTTTTTGTTGTTGCCTGTCCAAACAGGTGCTTTGAACAAATGTGAATTTTTTTTTTTATATTTCACAACATTACAAGTGCCTGTGAACAGATTCATGTTTTACCTTTTGTGGTGCTGATTACTTTTCTACTGATCAACGCTGCCCATGTGACTTGATATGTTGAACTGATTTCATTTAGAGAAGCTGTCTACATATTTTGGAGTAACTTTATAACTGTGCTTCATGCTGTTTGAGAAAAAAAAAACCTACGGGGGGGGGGGGGGGGGGGGGGGACAGATGCAAGGCGAATTGCATTTGTCGAATATGTGCCTTATCTACAAAGCGATAGCGTTATGATAATTGTAATGTGCTGTGCTGTCAGATAACTAGTTTAGGCCTACATGGTAAAATAGGCTGTAAATGACATGTGGTCTGAAGAATATTTTGTGCCGAACATCTTTCACAAAACTGAAATGAGAAAAAGGCACATAAAAACCGATTGCCGCCTAATGAGGTGATGCCGACGAGGGTAATTCGACAAGAGAAACGCAAACCCTTATTGACATATACTGGCGGACAGTTGCTGCCCCTTTTCATTTTGCATGGCCTACGATTTCAGGGAGGGGGTTCCCTGATCAAACAAGTCAAGCGGCGTCTTCTTACATTTCACAATGGCGAGCCATGGAAGGATGACCCGCCATTGTGCGGCACCATGCTGGAGGAAGCATTTCCACTGATGGACCTCCCTAACAGCTGGTTTCATAATCAATCACGAATGAAGTAAAATCTTAACTGGACACAAATGTATTGATCACAAAAGATCTGCACATTAATCAAGGTTCATAAAGATTCAGATCTTTTGCACATTAATAAAGATTCAAAACTAAGTAACACATTTTACATCGCACTGTAACATTTCAAGACACATGAAAACACCTCCAGGGTATGATCTAATCCTGGGTTTGGATCTCGAGCACCCCAACCTCGTCCCCCAACCTTCTTCATGTTGTGCACTCTACCTTGGCCGACATCCCAGCTGGCCTCCCTTCTCTCCCTCCACCACCCTTCTTCCCTGCACCTTCCACCCCACTGACCCCTCCCTAGCTCTGGAATCGTCCCCCTTTTTTCATCCCATTCTATGTTTTTCCCCCACATTCCACCTCTCTCCACTGCCTTAAACCCATACCCTCCTCTTTCCCCTGCCCAAAACCCATCCCCTCCTCTTTCCCCTGCCCAAAACCCATCCCCTCCTCTTTCCCCTGCCCAAAACCCATCCCCTCCTCTTTCCCCTGCCCAAAACCCATCCCTCCTCTTTCCCCTGCCCAAAACCCATCCCCTCCTCTTTCCCCTGCCAAAACCCATCCCCTCCTCTTTCCCCTGCCCAAATCCATCCCCTCCTCTTTCCCCTGCCCAAAACCCATCCCCTCCTCTTTCCCCTGCCCCAAATCCATCCCCTCCTCTTTCCCCTGCCCCAAACCATCCCCTCCTCTTTCCCCTGCCCAAACCCATCCCCTCCTCTTTCCCCTGCCCCAAATCCATCCCCTCCTCTTTCCCCTGCCCTAAACCCATCCCCTCCTCTTTCCCCTGCCCAAATCCATCCCCTCCTCTTTCCCCTGCCCAAACCCATCCCCTCCTCTTTCCCCTTCCCAAAACCATCCCCTCCTCTTTCCCCTGCCCAAAACCCATCCCCTCCTCTTTCCCCTGCCCAAACCCATCCCCTCCTCTTTCCCCTGCCCAAAACCCATCCCCTCCTCTTCCCCTGCCCAAACCCATCCCCTCCTCTTTCCCCTGCCCCAAACCCATCCCCTCCTCTTTCCCCTGCCCAAACCCATCCCCTCCTCTTTCCCCTGCCCCAACCCATCCCCTCCTCTTTCCCCTGCCCCAAACCCATCCCCTCCTCTTTCCCCTGCCCAAAACCCATCCCCTCCTCTTTCCCCTGCCCAAACCCATCCCCTCCTCTTTCCCCAGCCCAAAACCCATCCCCTCCTCTTTCCCCTGCCCAAAACCCATCCCCTCCTCTTTCCCCAGCCCAAAACCCATCCCCTCCTCTTTCCCCTGCCCAAAACCCATCCCCTCCTCTTTCCCCTGCCCAAAACCCATCCCCTCCTCTTTCCCCTGCCCAAAACCCATCCCCTCCTCTTTCCCCTGCCCAAAACCCATCCCCTCCTCTTTCCCCTGCCCCAAACCCATCCCCTCCTCTTTCCCCTGCCCAAAACCCATCCCCTCCTCTTTCCCCTGCCCCAAATCCATCCCCTCCTCTTTCCCCTGCCCCAAATCCATCCCCTCCTCTTTCCCCTGCCCAAAACCCATCCCCTCCTCTCTCCCCGGCCCCAACCCATTCATTTGCGTTCCCAGTCTCTCTCCTCCATCCTGTCTTTCAGTTCACTGCTCTGCCCCATCCTTTCCCTTAAACCAACCCCTACTATCTCTCCTTCCTCACCTAAAGCTCCCCCCCCCCCCCCCCGCTCCCTCCTAATCCAACCCACTCCTATCTCATCTACTATCCCTTCAAGCCAAGTTCTTTTCCCCATCCCCTCCACTTGTGGTTATCTTTTCTACCCCC
Organism: Conus canariensis; assembly: GCA_033310375.1. Lineage (NCBI taxonomy): Eukaryota > Metazoa > Mollusca > Gastropoda > Neogastropoda > Conidae > Conus > Conus canariensis. The sequence continues at coordinate 13,431,559 of CM065740.1, read as the reverse complement.
CCCCCCCCCCAAATCCTTTCTTCTACCTCTTCTATACACTTGTCACCCCGCTATTGATTGCCCCTCCCCTCTCCGTAGCCCCAACCATTTCCCCCCCCCCCCCCCTGCCCAGTCCCGCCCATTCTTTCTCCTACACCAGCCCCCTTCCTTCATGTCTTGTCTCCTCCCTCCCTCTCCCTCCCCTCCCCTCTCCTCTCTTGTCTCCTCCCTTTCCCTCCCCTCCCCTCTCCTCTCTTGTCTCCTCCCTCTCCCTCCCCTCCCCTCTCCTCTCTTGTCTCCTCCCTCTCCCTCCCCTCCCCTCTCCTCTCTTGTCTCCTCCCTCTCCCTCCCCTCCCCTCTCCTCTCTTGTCTCCTCCCTCTCCCTCCCCTCCCCTCTCCTCTCTTGTCTCCTCCCTTTCCCTCCCTTCCCTCTCCTCTCTTGTGTTCTGTAGCTCTGCTCTCCCTTTCCCCATCCTCCAACGCTTGCACTTTCTTCACATCCCATCTCCTTCAAAATGCCTTCACCCCCCCCCCCCCCCCCCCTTTCCTTTTTTTCCCCATCTTACTTCTACTACATTGCACATCCGTCTTCCCCTCCCCCCCCCCCCCCCCCCCCCATTTCAGAATTTGCACAGACTTTCCCCCACCCTCTCCCCTTGCCTCTGCTCCTCTCCCCCTTCTTTCCCTACCCCTGAAACATACCATGTTGGCTACAGCCCTTCATTGCAACATTTGTTTGTTGTTTTTTTTTTTTTTAGCAGAGTAAGTCAAGGTAGTTTCTTTTCTTTTTCAAAGGTCTTCTCCCCCCCCCCCCCCCACCCCACCATCTCCCCATACAATGGTCATACTTTCCTTTTTCCTTGCACCATCAGTTCTGCTAAAGGCCACATGTGTGCATTTTGTAGTAAGCATCGCTTGGTGTTTTCTTAGTGGGCATGGTGTTGGTCATGACCAATAACTGTAGCAAATATTCTACCCATTTCGTTCATCTTACCATGAAGCCAACATGGAATCATTCTTGCAGCAAAAAAAAAATGCATGTTGTCCATAATATTTTTTTTACCAGTGAGATTGGAGAAAAACAAAAGATGACGAAATCAATGTGTTCATTCTAAAGTGCCTTTTATATTGATCTTCTCTTATTTGCCATACGCTTTTCTTTTTCTTTTTTTTTTTTTTGTACCTCAAGAGTTAAGAGAAACCTCCATACTTTGGAGAACAATTTCTGCTCAAGGAACACTTCGCCCTCTATTTTTTGAGAATTTTTATCTGACACACGTCATCATTTTTGTTGTACATATATTGCAGATTCTTATTACAAATTGCATAGAATTTTTTTTTTTTGTGTGCTTTTTTTTAAACATAGGTTATGGATGAGTTTTGTTAGAGCAAATTGAAAATGTGGAAAACAGCAAATATTGTTAGAAAAGTAGTTACAGACTCAGAATAAAAAGAAAAACTTACTTGGAGAATATTTCGACAGGGTCGCCCTATCTTCTTCAGCTCACTGTTGCTGTTGTGGCAGTGAGGCCTGGTGGGGCGACTGTTGTGTGGGGTGAACGGTTGTCAGGATCTGATTGTAGATGGGGGGAAGTTCAAAGCCTTGATCTCTGTTCAGGTTGGGGCCTGAATTATTCTCCAAGTAAGTTTTTTTTTTTTTTTTTTTTTTTTTTTCTGAGTCTGTAACTACTTTTCTAATGTCGAATCCAGAATCCAGAAACCTATATTCTTATTTAGCAAATATTGTGTTCAGGGAGATTGCAGATGTCAGTCTTCTCTTTCTGCGAAATCCATACGATTTTCCAATGCCATTAATCCATGTACAGATTATACAAGATCATCGAATCCGTGCCTGCATAAGTACGAAACAGAGCAAATGGGAAAAGGTGGTTTCAAGAAAAAAATAGATATAAACTTCCAAGTCTCCTTTAAAAGTTCATTATTATTGTAAAGTTCTGCTTGACCGATTTGTATGACCTGTACTATAATTTCGATTTGAAATAGAACGGATCACTTTATTAATTGCCTTTTTGGTTTACTTTTCTCCAGGGAACAAAATCGTTCGCTTGTTTTTGTCTTGTCCTTTAAAAACGAGAAGCTAGGAGTGACCAAAAATGTGAGACTGTTATAGATGGATGGATGGAGGGAGGGAGGGGTATGAGGAACAGTTTGGAGAAAAAAATCTCCCCAGCTGTTAAATCCTTAATGTTTGAGAAACAGTTTTTCATGTATTTATCAAGATGCTTCAAAACAAATTTTTAAGTCCAGTACGATGGTAAGAACATTTTCTGTATTGTTAAATCTAAGTAAGAGATTTTGTACGTTTCTTGGATTCCTGTAGTCGTCCCTCTCTCCATCTTATCGAATGAAGGTGTCACCTAAACATTGTCCATTGTCCTTGTGTAAAGGTCCTGTTCTTTGAAACACTGTGATCTGTTCACTCGTATTAAGTAAACAATTAATGTCTAATTTGTCCCAGAGTGTGACAAGGTCATGCATGCATGTCCTTGTTGAAACATATTTTATCAGCAATTTCGCCTGTCTGCCTTGTTGGGAATTCAGCATGAACTTACACTACACCTTAACAACAACATAAAGCATTTCTTTTAACACAAATGAAAGGTCACTTAGTTCAAAAGGTGTTTGTTGGACGTGTGAGCATATGTTATGACTTGTGATGCTGTTTTGTTCTCATTTGGAAGTGATGTTATCTGAAAAACACAATGCACATTATCAGTATATTTTCTTTATGATGACTAAAAACAACTGTTTGCATGGGTAGCAAGTAAACTAAACCAAAACACATGGAGTTCGTGGCCTGCTTGTATTCTGCTAGTGTTGGCACAATTTGTCCAGTGCAAATGACAGACATTTTGACATGGGTTAGCATGATACACTGCAGTCAAAACAGTACACAGTGTGTACAATTTATCATTGACAGCTGCCTTACATTTCACTGCAGTCAAAACAGTACACAGTGTGTACAATTTATCATGGACAGCTGCCTTACATTACACTGCAGTCAAAACAGTACACAGTGTGTACAATTTATCATGGACAGCTGCCTTACATTTCACTGCAGTCAAAACAGTACACAGTGTGTACAATTCACCAATGACAACTGCCTTACATTTCACTGCAGTCAAAACAGTACACAGTGTGTACAATTTATTATTGGCAGCTGCCTTACATTTCACTGCAGTCAAAACAGTACACAGTGTGTACAATTTATCATGGACAGCTGTCTTACATTTCACTGCAGTCAAAACAGTACACAGTGTGTACAATTTGCCATTGACAGCTGCCTTACATTTCATCCATAATTTGAATATGTGCATCCCTCGTTTACTGTGAATATCAATAGTGTCTGCACTGAAAGCCAAATATTCCCATTAGATGTTTAGTATTGCAATATGAGCACAATTATTTCTTCTCTCTCATCTTGTCTGCTACAAGAGGTCTTATCTAAATCACCCAACAAGTTAAAAAAAAAAGAGATCTGGTTTTTATATCACCTGTGAGAACAACCTTTTTTTTGTTTTTGTTTTTGTTTGGTTGGTTCCTCTTTTTGTAGTGTGGAGTGTTAATGCACTATTCAGTAAAATGATGTTCACACCTGATTACTTCCCTTTAATCTGTCACCTGCTACTGCTTCTGATCCAGCCCTTGAGGGGAGTCACTCCTCCTTCTGATCCAGCCCTTGAGGGGAGTCACTCCTCTTTCTGTTTAGCAGGAAGTGAGATGTTAAGAGGGGAGTCACTCCACTTTCTGTTTAGATGGAAGTGAGATGTTAAGAGGGGAGTCACTCTTCTTTCTGTTTAGCTGGAAGTGAGATGTTAAGAGGGGGAGTCACTCCACTTTCTGTTTAGCTGGAAGTGAGATGTTAAGAGGGGAGTCACTCCACTTTCTGTTTAGCTGGAAGTGAGATGTTAAGAGGGGAGTCACTCCACTTTCTGTTTAGCAGGAAGTGAGATGTTAAGAGGGGAGTCACTCCACTTTCTGTTTAGCTGGAAGTGAGGTGTTAAGACATGGCACTTCAATCTGTAACTTCTACCTTTTCACTCTGTACCAAGTTTGGATGACAACAGTGAATGAGAAAGCCAGGGGTACAGATGGTGGACAGTTTAGAGCAGCCCAGGCGCTGTGACGTCAATGACAACACATGTGAGACTGGATCGGTTCAAACTTGGATGACGCAGATATGTCGAGGGACGAACGAATCCAGTCATCACAACATTGTCCACTGGGTCACATGGCCAGTCATTAGCATCACCAACTGATACATGCAGACCAAACCATAACCGAAACTTCAGTGTTATTCCTGACTTGGTGCTATTTGGCCTTTTCTTTAACTTGGTGCTGTTTGGCCTTTTCTTTAACTTGGTGCTGTTTGGCCTTTTCTTTAACTTGGTGCTGTTTGGCCTTTTCTTTAACTTGGTGCTGTCTGGCCTTTTCTTTAACTTGGTGCTGTTTGGCCTTTTCTTTAACTGGGTGCTGTTTGGCCTTGTTTAACTTGGTGCTGTTTGGCCTTTTCTTTAACTTGGTGCTGTTTGGCCTTTTCTTTAACTTGGTGCTGTTTGGCCTTTTTTTTAACTTGGTGCTGTTTGGCCTTTTTTTATCTTAAGCTTTTGCTCGAAGCACGGCAGTGAAAAGGGTTTGCTTAATAATCAAGGTAGACATACATGCATGCATGCACAACACACACACACACACACACACACACACACACACACACACACACACACACACACACACACACACAAACTAATGATATCCTTATGTTAGGTTGAAGACTGTATGGGATGGCAATGGTAACCTTGTACCACATTAAAAGTCAGTCCAAAGATTAAAGAATTAAAAAAAAGAATCAAGTGCAACAACTG
>CM065740.1:13406697-13421697 GCA_033310375.1 Conus canariensis | reverse complement strand
GCCCGTTGGCAGATACACAACGTTCCCCGTATTCGCATGGCGGCTGTAAACAGACAAACGCTGGTGTTATACAAACAGTAGCTTACATACACGAATGATCATGTTGCTGGCACGGACGCCGTAAACATACACACATATAAACACAACACAATACACACACACACACACACACACACACTATATATATATATATATATATATATATATATACACTACTCGGATACACACACACACACACACACACACACATACTACTTGGACATCTATTGTCATCAATCACACGCACTCCGACAGCTATCGTCATCAATCGCGCGCACTCCGACAGCTATTGTCATCAATCACACGCACTCGGACATCTCTTGTCATCAATCACACGCGTAAACTGAAGTACAACTGCTTTAAACAACTAATCTGGCTACCTATGCGAAAGCTGAAAGGCGCAACTAATAATGACATTGACCCGATGACCAATGCATTGCAAGTGCTGCTGTATCAACAGATAACATTCCCACAATCTCGCACATCGCATATTCACAGTCTATGACATTTCACATGACACTGGAACCGACCGACTTAAGATTTGATTGTGCGGTGTTAAACAGTGTTACAGATTCCTCGTATCAAAATCAATATTAACAATGTCAATCATTATCATAAGAATATAACAACCATCAATAATACTACTAAATAATAAAGACTACTTACGTGGCACCGTCTTGCCTGAACGGCAAAGTCAACAAGGATAACCTGCAACAACAAAAGAACAATTGTTTAACCTTAAAAAAAAAATGTCACCCCTCATATCAACAACGGCAGTTTTTGCATGCGTATTTCTTAAACCATATAAAAATGCGCAGAGTAATTCTCATCAACATCATAATAATAATAATAATTATTATTATTATTGTCATTGTCGGTTTTTATCACCGTTATTACTGCTGTAACCATAACCATCGTTGCTATCATTAGGCCTATTCCTTATTATTTGTAATTAATAGTCCTTTAAATCTTCAGCCAAGTTTGGAGTGTAGGCCTAAATATTCACTGCCTCAAGCCAGTTTGGTTTCTTTGCAACAAGAGCAAGGACGCATCACCTGATCATTGTTACTATTGTCTATCATATCAACGGTCTCCCTCAGTACATGAAAACGCAGCTCTATGAGGTCATGACAAGATGTTCGGTTGGTTTGGTCCAAAGAATGGCCACCACAACCAGTGGAAATTTTTTGTGTCCCCTTTACACTTTCACCTCCCAACCTTTGACTTGTCACACGGGCGGCTTACCACTCACACATACTGACCTAAAAATCTGATTAAAAAAAAACAAACTCAAAGTGGGGCAAGATAGGGGGTGGGAACGTACGCATAAGGAAAAAAAAAACACACAAAAAACATCAGTGACCTAAATGTCCCGGTGAATTGAAAGAGAAACGAGGCCTCCAGAGGTTACTGTCGCTCCTAAGAAGACAGCACGCGGCTTCGAATAGCGGTAAAGGACGAAGATGTGTAACTGTCTGTCATTGTCCGTCATTGTGTGTGTGTGTGCGCGTGTGTGTGTGTGTGTGTGTGTGTGTGAGAGAGAGAGAGAGAGAGAGGGGGGGGGATGGTTACAGTTTCAAGTGGGGTTAATCGTTCGTCTTGTTTGGAGCACATAAATCATTCACACGTCCTGCCGACACGTACGGTCACGTTGCTCTACAGACCTATACAGAATACCGTGGAACAAAGGACCACACACACACACACACACACACACACACACACACAATACAGGGACATAAATAAAAACCAGCTTATGTCAAATCGATTTCGTTTGTTGTTGGGTGTTTGGGTTTTTTTTCTTTCTCAATCTATATTTGTAGGTAAATGGGTGCCCACTAGGACTCTGATCACATGTAACTATTTATAATTAAAACAAAAACAAAATTAAAATAATATAAAAACAAAACAAGCAGGAAGACCATTTCGGAACTGCAGATCAAATTTTAAAAGAAAATCACAACATAACTCGGGAAATATGAAACTTTTCCGGTCAGTATAATTAAAAAAATTGTGCATCCGGCATTATCCGTTTTTATTATTTTAGTTGTGTCACGCCACGTGTTTGTTTCCGAAAATGCATTTCAGTAATTCATCACTGATAAATAAAACTATAACTTAAAAAAAAGTGAAATACCTAGGTGGAAAAAAAACAAACAAGCACACACACAAAAAAGGATAAAACCTAACATTGATGTAGACGATATTTCAGAATAAGAGTTTATAAGCAAGGGGGCAAAAAAGGAGGAAAAACAACATTTTTTTTTCAAGAATTGTTTAAAAAGCCGAAGGGGAAAAAAGTCCTTTCTTTATGAAAACTTACTACGCTCGACTGTGTTTGTTTTTTTTTCCTGGATCCAAACATAACAAAAGACATCCATCAAAATATTTACTTCCCAAACAGTCATCTTTCATTACTTAACGCTCTCTCTGATTTCAAATAGTTCTAGGTGATTAAGAAATGAATTCCGCGTTCCTTTCCTTGACATGAAGACATGCAAGTGTTTTCAAACGTACTTAATTCCTTATTCTTGCGACAGTGCAGCTGTGTCTTTTTAAAAAACATTATATAACCATGTGTTACTGAACATGTTCGCTGAAGAAATTACTGTGCTGTGTTCCGCTCTGGCGTGTGTGTGTGTGTGTGTGTGTGTGTGTGTGTGTGTGTGTGTGGCGAGAGAGAGAGAGGAGTGAGAGAGAGAGAGAGAGAGGTTGTGGAAAGTGAAATCCTGAATACTCACAGAAGCGAACAAAGCAGCGAGGACGATGTTGAAAGTGGCCATCTTGTAGACAACTTGTTGTGAGGACCTCGGGAATACAATCTTCAGGCAGTGACAGTCAGTGGACAGTCGTGGCAACAGCAGTGGCAGGGAAATTGCTCAACAATGGCTGCGAGAGCTGGTCTTCAAAACATAACAGTAGCGCGTGGTCGGAGTAGTTTGGGTGGTGATGAAATCGCAACCCCTTTTTATACACTCACCGAACCCCCCCCCCCCCCTTCACTCCCCTCCCACCCAACCCGTAACAACCCCCCCCTCCCCTTTCCCCCACCCTCTCCTCCCACCTTCCCTATCCCGATCATTCACCCACTCTCTTTACTCCCTCTAGCCCCTCCCACCCTCGCCCGTGACCTATCAAGGCCTCCGGGTTTCGTGACCCCCTTGCGCATGCGTGAACTTGATGGCGCGTCTAGGCTAGGGTCAACTGTCGTGGAGTTCTTTTGGAGGGCCTTGGCAGTCGTCCATTTAGTTTGTCGTCCTTGATGTCGGATCGAAGTTTCCGCACAGGCGAGAGAGAGTCAAACTGATTTATTGTTTAGGCACATGGAGCCCATAAACATGTGGAGTTCACATAATAGTAATTACACATGTACTAATTATGCAATGAAAGTAAAGTGCATGAATAGGAAAATCATTAAGAGGGTACGGAAAAAAAAAAGTATCATACACGTACATTGTGTTTAGACACAATGCGGCCTATTTAAGTGATATGAGGTAAAAACTGGAGTTGTATAACCTTGTTTAATATTAACCAGTCGGTCACTGATCAGTGACCTTCTCAGTTTGAATGCATACACAAATAAATTTTGCGAGCTGGATTATAACATCGTCACATTCAGACTTTAGGACAGAAAGCTTTTTGAATTGTAAAAGATCTAGATTGACAAAGCAATTATGCCTGAGATCATCATATGCAGGGCAGAAGAAAAGAAAATGCTTTTCGTCTTCAGGCGAATGCGTACATATTGGACACAACAGTAAACGGGATCTGAAGTATATCTTTTTCTGTTCTTTTTCAGTTCTATTACGCCGAGCCTAAATCGTATAAGCATATTGCGGATATATCTTGAAATTATTAAATCAGATCAAAATACTTTTCTGGTCCTAGAACACTTTTGAAAGAGCTGTATGGATTGTATTGTGGTCTTGTTTCAATTTTTCTGATCATTGTTGCAAAATGAAATCGATTTGCCTTTGTTTGTATTCACTGAGGAAAGCTTTAGGATTACCTACTCCTTGAGAGAACCATACACAGGCAAAACCATACGTACAAAGAATATTTTTTACATGGGTAACCCATATGGTTTTCCCTCTTTCATCGAGTGATTTCAACATGTGATATGCCAAGCTTGCAAATCTGTCATTCGGTAAAGTGCATAACCTTAACCAGAAGGTTATGCATCTCACTTTAGTAAGGGATAGCGGTTCAATTCTCCATAGACACGGGAATTTGGTGTATGTAGACTTGCATTTAAAAAACGTGTACACGCAAAAAGATGCATCTTTTCTATTTGATTGAATTCAAAAACGTCGATCAACCCAAATCTCGGCGGCGTATAATAACATAGGAACGACTCTTGTATAGAATATTTTGAAGAATATATTTTGGAGATGAACACCTTAGTCTCCACATTGTTCTAGATATTTCAACAACACACCTTTTAGCTTTTGTAATTAAGTTTCCAGTGGCAATACTTAAGCTCAAGCGAGTAGTAAATTCTAGACCTAGATATTTGTAGGGATTAACAACTTCCATTTTTTCGTCACCATAATACCACTGCTCATTTTTTGAAAGGTGGCCACCGTTTCGGAAAACAATGACTTTTGACTTATCTAAGTTTACCGTCAAACCAAACCTACCGGCAATGTGATGCAGGTAATTAGTTGGTGTTGTAAACCTATAGCAAAATGATAGAAGAGCGATATTATCTGCGAACATTAATAGAAATAATTCGATAGCGTCAGGATTGAGCTGAATTCTATGAGTACCTTTGTCAATGATATAGACCGCTAACTCGTTTATTAGGAAGGAAAATAATGCAGGTGAAGCTAAACAACCTTGCTTCAATCCCTGGAAACACTCAAAATACTCAGTAAAAGCTGCTGAGGAGCGTATACGACACTGTACAGATTGATACATTGCTTTTAAGGCCTCTAACATTTTTTCTTTGACGTCTATCTTTATCATAACATTCCATAACACACCTCTCTTGACCGAGTCAAAGGCCTTTTGAAAATCGACAAAAGATACATACAGTTTTTCCTTTTGTACAAGATATCGTTGGACAATAGCAAACAATGTAAATATGTGATCAGCAGTTCTATAGTCTTTACGGAAATCTGCTTGACACTCAAGTATCACATGATTGTTCTCAGCCCAGTTAGTTGAACAAGAGTTTAGAATATACGTATACAACTTACTGATGCAACTTAAAAGACTTATACCACGATAGTTCCCTGGGTTTTCAGGATCGCCTTTTTTAAATAGTGGTATCATAATGCCCTTGCACCATTCCTTTGGATACTTACCCTCAGCAAGTGTTATGTTAAATATTTTAATAAGAAGGGAATAATGTGTTCAGACAGTTTAAAGAATTCGTTTGAAACTCGGTCTGGGCCTGGGGCCTTTCCTGACTTTGTATGTTTAAGAGCTTCTTTGATTTCTGTTTCGCTGATGTCGCAGTTAAGCTCATCTAGGTCTAAATCTCTTCCTTGGTTGACAAAGTTTATGTCATGCTCGTTTGAATGATTAGAGTTAATGTCATTTAGCAGGGCGTTGAAGTGATCAAATCATGTTTCTTCGGGAATGCTATTTCTAACATGTTTTATGGGTATGCAACGTTTCATCTCTTTCCAGAAATCTTCTGAATTATGGATATATTCAAGAATGTTTCTGTACTTTGTCCTCTTGTAGTCTCTTTCGTTTGTTTTCAGAAGATCTGTATATTTTCTAACCAAAATCAGAACCCCAGGAGATGAAAAGCAAACATAATCAAATAAACTGTTTACAACGGAAATCTTTTCGCGTTAAAATGTCTCTACAAAACATAAAATATTGTGTTTATTTAAATGTTCAGTAAAGTCTCTTTCTGCAAATTTTCCCTTGAGACCCCCAATGTTCCAATAAAGAAAAGACAACTCGTTTAACTCACAGTAATCTGTGGAGTCAATGAATTCAGTAACCGAGTCGACAAGTTCTAAAGAGTTTCTTGAGGTCGAACTGTCACATCACATCCACCCTGTCTCAGTTTGTTCTGTATCAACAATCTGCATTTCAGGGGAGCTGGGTGGGCAGGGTCTCTTGGCAGGGGTGGATGTCCTCGATGAACCTCGTAACGGCCACTCACCAGGGTTGAGGAGACCAGAGGAGGTCCTTTTGCCAGTGAACCAGGAGGGGAGCCGCGCTGCCTTGCCCTTTGCCTGTCGTCCTTGCTGGTCCTGGTTTTGTCCTCCTGTCCAGGCCTGCTCCACTTTCCCCTGGTTCGTAGAGGATCAGAGACGACCAGCCTGCCGGTCTTGAAGTATGCGTACATGCCCATGTCCCTGTGCTCCTTCACGACGGCTCTCTGGCGTGAGGTCAGGTCTCCGGCGACTTTCACCCCTTTCTTCTTCAGGGCTTCTCTTCCGGAGCCGCGGACCGCCATTTTGTCTTTCCAGCGCGCCATTTTCACAACATAGGACGTGGGTTTGATACAGAGGTGTGTGCACGACCTCCCAAGCAGTGGGCCCAAACAACGTCATCAAGAGTCCTGAGAGAGAGAGAGAGAGAGAGAGGAGAGAGAGAGAGAGAGAGAGAGAGAGAGAGAGAGACAGACGAGACAGACAGACAGACAGACAGAGACAGAGACAGAGAGAGAGACAGAGAGAGATTATACAGATCTGATGGCATAACTTGAAAAGAATAACGTGTTCTTTTTCACTGGACAAGTGTCCTTTGGATTCTTCCTTTTAGCACAATAGCCCCCCCCCCCCCCCTCTCTCTCTCTCTCTCTCTCTCTCTCTCTCTCTCTCTTTCCAGCACGCATGCCAATGATTCAAAATGCTGCCGATTTATCACCTAGCGATCGCATTTGAAAGAATGATATACCGTCTACGTAGCAAAAAATACCTCGGTAAAACCCTCCTGTGTCTTTCTGTTCTGGTACCTAGCTCTACCTGTTCACTTTGCTAAAGTAAAAACACTGGTAACTGTGGCCTAGTTCAGAGCTCCCGAGCTTTGCGTTCTACTCCTTCGACGTTCACAGCCGAACTCAGAGAGAGAGAGAGAGAAGAGAGAGAGAGAGAGAGAGAGAGCTTGTAATGTGTGTGTGTGTGTGTGTGTGTGTGTGTGTGTGTGTGTGTGTGTGTGTGTGTGTGTGAACGCGCGCGTGCCGGCATACCTGCGCGTGCATGTGTGTGTGTGTGTGTGTGTGTGTGTGTGTGTGTGTGTGTGTGTGTGTGTGTGTGTGTAAAGCGCGCGCGCGTGTGTGTGTGGAGTGTAGGTGGGAACGCTCCAAGATGAAAGGATTTTGAAAAAAAAACACCACAAAAAAAATCTAAAACAATAGTTTCTGACTACGTTGCGTTACTAATCTCTCTCTCTCTCTCTCTCTCTCTCTCTCTCTCTCTCTCTCTCTCTCTGTGTGTGTGTGTGTGTGTGTGGTGTGTGTGTGTGTGTGTGTGTGTTCGTGCGAGCATGCCCCACACCAGAGAGAGAGAGAGAGAGAGAGAGAGAGAGAGAGAGAGAGAGAGAGAGATCATACAGATCTGATGGCATGACTTGAAAAGAGTCGAACTGAAGAGAACTGGACCGAAATAACAACTTGTACCATTTCGGTATTTGTCTTCAATGTGCCATTTTGGTACCTTAAATCAATGCGTACCGCTGTGTTTTTTTTTCTTTTCTTTTTATTTAATCATTAATTGTTATTGTTGTTCAACTGTGTATTTTTTTTTCCAAGCCATTTTTGTGCGTGCCATTTTTGAAGGTGTCATTTTCGATCTCACCGATAGGCCTGAAAGTAGCTGGAGAAAGCGTACCCACTACGCCTCCACTCCGTGTCAGACAGCCCCAGGAGTGATGATGAAATCAAACACCCTGCCCTCATTCAGACCTCGCGCGCGCGCATACAACCCACACACACAACAAAACACACACACACACACACTGCACCGTCTCAATGACACCGTAGTTTTCCCCAAAAAATATTACCTCCTGGGTTTTGCTTGTTAGGCTGTTTGTTTTTCTTTCCTTTATCTTATCTTCAAGGGATTGGTGGGGATTGAGCGAACAGTTGTGGCCATCGTGACTGGCATGAACTTGGTGGGATGGGGGTTGGAGGTGGGGGGGGGGGGGGGGGGGTGGTAGGTGCTGGGATCGGAGTGATCGTATCTTCTAGACTGTTTCTGTTGCAATCCTTGCGATCGCTCGACTTGTCGTCGTCTCTGATTGTGGTGCCTTTATTCGCTGGAGACTGTGGTGGTAGTCATGATGGCTGTTTTTCGTTGTGTTTTAGAAAGGCATGCGTAATTGTGAAATATATACAGAATCAGGTTGAATAACCTGTTTTAATCTCAGAAATACGACACACATTTTAGCTGCATGGCAACATCCCCCCCCCCCCCCCCTCCTCCTCTGTGACACTATAATCGCCCCTGTCTACCCTCGCAGCCATGGTTCGGCTTTGTTAACCCTTTCATGTGCAAAGTGGCCACGCCATTACAGCCATGGTCCATGTTGATATCATACCGTTACAGCCATGCTCCATGTTGATATCATACCGTTACAGCCATGGTCCATGTTGATATCATACCGTTACAGCCATGGTCCCATGTTGATATCATACCGTTACAGCCATGGTCCATGTTAATATCATACCGTTACAGCCATGGTCCATGTTGATATCATACCATTACAGCCATGGTCCATGTTGATATCAAACCGTTACAGCCATGCTCCATGTTGATATCATACCGTTACAGCCATGCTCCATGCTGATATCATACCGTTACAGCCATGGTCCATGTTGATATCATACCGTTACAGCCATGCTCCATGTTGATATCAAACCGTTACAGCCATGGTCCATGTCTGATATCATACCGTTACAGCCATGCTCCATGTTGATATCATACCGTTACAGCCATGGTCCATGCTGATATCATACCGTTACAGCCATGCTCCATGTTGATATCAACGTTACAGCCATGGTCCATGTTGATTCATACCGTTACAGCCATGGTCCATGCTGATATCATACCGTTACAGCCATGGTCCATGTTGATATCATACCGTTACAGCCATGCTCCATGTTGATATCATACCGTTACAGCCATGGTCCATGCTGATATCATACCGTTACAGCCATGCTCCATGTTGATATCATACCGTTACAGCCATGGTCCATGCTGATATCATACCGTTACAGCCATGCTCCATGTTGATATCACACCGTTACAGCCATGCCCCATGCTGATATCAAACTGCAAAGTGGCCATACCGTTACAGCCATGGTCCATATTGATATCATACCATTACAGCCATGCTCCATGTTGATATCAAACTTCTGCATCTACTCAGGGTACGCTACTGTAAGACTGACAGCTAATTGTTGTGGCCAAAAACCAAGCGACAATATAGATTTTTAAGTAGCTGCACTCATGTTCCTACAGTTTGCGTTCGGCCTGACAATTGAGAAATGATGAAGCTGACGCTGTTAAAAGCGACGATTCCAGAACTGGCATCGAGGGGATGAAGTCAAGTCCGGCTTTGGTTAGAATACGGAACATGTGAACAATCCCATGGCCCCCTGCCTCACCACCCACTCACCTTCCCTCTTCCAGCTTTTCTAACAAACGTTGGGCCTATCTTTGTGGGTTGATCTAATATTTCCCACACTTAAGAAATGGTTGCAATGCTATTTTCTTTTCGGTGGGGGTATTCAAATACCCCCTTTGCACTAGTATAGCCTACATCGTCCCGTATAGCCAGACTGTTTGGATCAAGCCCCAACATCGAGGCACGATATGGCCGTAAACAGTTCATCTTTTGCTGATAGTCATGCTGGCTGCAATCAACTTCATTCTAGGATATAATATTGATTGAGAATAAGCCTACTGTCCAAGGTTGTCTTAATGAGCATATAATCCGAGACGTTTATGGATTAAAAAAAAAAGGTCACTTCAATGTTCGAATCCCTGCATCGATTTTATTTTCCAAACAGGACAACACACAATTTTTGCAATCTCCCTCATGGGTTGATCGGATTTCCAAGACTGCATGATTTCTTGTTTTAAGATGTGATATAATATAATAATAATAATAATAATAATAATAATAATATAATAATGATAATAATAATGACAACAATAATAAAGAAAACAGTAATGGTAATAATAATAATAATAATAATGATAATAAAGGTAATGATAATAATAACAGTACTAATAATGATAACAGTAATCATCATCATCATCATCATCATCATCAATCATAACAACAAAAGAACAATAATGATAATAACAACAACCAAAATCATCATCGTCATCATTATCAGTAGTAGTAGTAGTAGTAGTAGTAGTAGTAGTAGTCGTTGTATTGTTGTTCTTGTCGTGATCATTCTGATTATCATTATCATTTTTACAGCATACTTCATTGTAATATTAAAACATTGTTTCGCTCAAACAGAACGTATTGCCCTCCAACTGAACGTACTGTGACCGCTCACTTGTAAACAGACCTTTGACGCAGCATGACGGTGCAAACAGAGCAGTGAGGAAAGGCACACACAGTGTACGTCATTTTTGTGACACAGCGTCCAGATATGACCCAGCAGAAAACCGGCTTTGTCATTGTTTACGTCTGGCGGAGGACATAAACAAAGCGCATTTAGCTGGAGTAGTACGGTACAAACAGGCATGCAGCCATCCAGTCCCCCTCCCCCTCTCCTTCCTCCTCCCCACGCCACCTTCTCTCCCCTTCCTGCCGCTAATCCTGCAGGTGACGTCCTGTGTGTGATGAGAGAGCTGCGAGCGAGTCCTGCGGAGCGGAGCGGTAATTTTCCTCTCTCTCCCCAAAAGGGCATAGGGCACTGAGGGCGGGGTTTATCGGGTCAGGGTGCAGCGCTTGGCGGGAGTGTGTGTGTGTGTGTGTGTGTGTGTGTCCTGGCGCACAGCACTCTCCATAAACATTGCATGTGTCAGAGCACGCTACCGTTGTCCCTCCGCCCCTCCCCCTTGTTCTCCCCCCCCCGCCCCCCTTCACTCATTCGGTAACATTACTGAGCCGTGTGTGTCCATACAGGCCTGTGGCAACCTTGTCACTTTGTCAGCCAATCAGCGTGAGCAGTGAATAGCGCCCTTCCACCGGGCATGCGCAAAGCTCAGTTACCCAGTTCCCGCCAATTATTTGCATACTGACGACATGACGACCGATCACGTGCTCCCAACACGGCCACACGCTGATCATGGGTCATTCATGCGTGCCTCGCCCCCCTCCCCCCCCCCCCCCCCTCTCCCCTTCTCACCCTTTTTTTCCAGTTCACTCTGCCCTGCTAATGGCGCTTGGCAACGCTCACTGGTGACCAATGGTGGGTGAAGGGGCAGCTGACCCCATAAAATCAGCGAGCACTCTTTAACAGACCAGATCAAACATCATAGGGAGGTGTGTGTACCGTCTTTGATTCGATAGTCATGCAGTAGCTATGGTGTCATACTACTGTCAAAAACTATAATTTTTTGTTTTGTTGTTGTTGTTGTTGTTTTTTTTTTGTTTTTTTTTTTTTGGGGGGGGGGGGGGGGGGCAGTCGATTTTAACAGTCTGTCTCTCTGTCTCTCTCTGTCTGTCTGTCTGTCTGTCTCTTCTCTCTCTCTCTCTCTCTCTCTCTCTCTCTCTCTCTCTCTGCGTACGTGTGTGAGTGTGTTCCGAATTCTGTACATACTTTGTCATATTCACGTGTTAGTTCATTTCCATTTCAAATTATTACATTTTATGCTTAATTACTACCTTCAATTTCTGTTGTTCCCCTTCTTCCTTCCACCCCCCTCTCTCTCTCTCTCTCTCTCTCTCTCTCTCTCTCTCTCTCTCTCTTTATGCTCCCCCACCCCCACCCGCCCCCTCCCAAATTCTATCTCACTTCGCTAAGTACCTTCTACGTATTTTCATGTCTTACACAGAAAATGATTACATGTTCTCTCTCTCTCTCTCTCTCTCTCTCTCTCTCTCTCTCTCGCTCTCTCTCTGCGTGCGTGTATGTGTGTATTTTAAATTATGTACGTACTTTGTCATATTCATTTTACTGTCTGTTTTTATACATGCTAATTTTTGTACGTTGTAGTACATTTCCATATATACCCCCAGCTCAGCCCACCCCCCACCCCCCACTCTCCCCTTCCTCTTCATTATTGTTATTTTCATTTTTATTTTTTGTTTGTTTATTATTTTTATTTTTTTTAATTAATTTATTTTTTATTTTTTATTTTTTTTTCATTTCTCTTCTATTTTCATTTGATGTTCCATCATGATCGCATGACCACTTTGTTTGCTTGTTTGCTTTCTTACATTATTTCATTTCACTGCATGTTGTAGTCCCTACTCAGGGCGAGGACTGGATGTAAAAAAAAGCACGCCAGTGCTTATCTATTATCCTCGTTAATAAAGAATTTTGTCTTGTCTTGTCTTGTCTTGTCTTGTCTTGTCTCTCTCACGCCTCCAGTCCCACTACCGTCCCTCTCTTTTTCTCCTCATTTACTTCCAGATGGTTTCCAATGGAATTGCTGTTTTGTTTTATTTTGTTTTGTTATATTGTGTTATTTCATTTTAAGCGCTACAGACATACATTACCACAATAGCTTTCCTTAGGGTTCGGGGCATGTGTATACATGTGTAGACCTATGCAAATAGTGTACATTGATTACAGCATGATTCATGACTTGGTCTCCTTTCGTAATACGACAGCATCATTATGTCATGTCTAAACAATGTGGTCGGTGCCTGCTCACGTGTAGTGCATGTGGATATGTTGCAATGCACTCATGTTACTTTTCGTCGCAAGGCTGTTAATGCAGTTGCCTTGTTTCGTAACGCTTGGCGGTTTATGCAGTCTTGGTCAATATCTGAGAAATTCTCCGATTGTCCTTTCCTCGACTGACTCATGGCATTTCTGAACTCCAGTGACCTTGATAAAAGTACTGACCCAGTTGCACAACACAGTTACGACAGTGACCTTCATTAAAGCACTGGCCCAGTTGCACAACACAGTCAGTTACGACAGTCTTGCTGTTTGCTGACGGCTTCATGCTGGGCAGATGACTGTCAATTAAAGTGAACTAGCATCTGCGTTGCACGTGTTAAAAATGTCTGTGAAGTATATGGTGCCCTTTAAATATGTGATTTGGCATTATGCATTTAAGAGTCTTACAAAAAATATCGAATGTTGGCAAACGCACTCTCAGTTGTATAGTCTTTGGGAGCTGGGCTGCCACCATCCACTGTGGTGTCTGTGGCTGACCCACTTGGCATTCTTGCTATGTATTGTGGGTTACATTTTGTGTTTGATTCAATAGGTGACAAGAATTCTGATAGTTTGTCCAGTGTTATGCATAAGAACATGCTGAAATTATATTGTTGGGACATACACAAAGCTCCCTAAAACACAGTAGGCTAAATGATCGAGTCGATTAGTCCAAAACATAAGGCAACGTGTACTGGGTCTCAGTGTTCAAAACTGGTAGGCTGAACTGAACGATATGTATCTATAGAATGTTCGAAGACAAGTTTGAGTTTGAACAATATCTAATTATACTCCCTGACTATTATATCTAATTATACTCCCTGACTATTTAGCGAAATGTATATCAAAACATGGAACATTAACTCATAGATGCCATAGAAATGCGGGGAATTCATACGACATAGGCAATGAATTTCATCATACATTAGATTTTGGATGCAATTGTTTTAAATAACAGTAGTGAAAAGCTGCCAAAACTGCAGTCTTACCAACAACCACACGCATGAAGTTCTGTTGTTTATTTCCGATAAAAGAATGGGGGAAAAATTGCTGGAAAATGCCAGATTTGTGAGGAATATTACGCAAAATTCCTTTTCTAAAAGTTTTCTTTCCATATAGTTTCAGCTAATATTATTATTCAGCTTGGTCCTGAAGTGACGTTTTATGATGACTGATCCTGTTTGACCATTACCGCTCATGCTAACCGTTTGTGCAATCGTTAAGAGGGTTTACTTTTCTCTCTCCCTTTTTTGTTTTGTTTTTGATTTGTTTTGTTTTTGATTTGTTCGTTTGTTTATGATTTCAACATGTACCCCAAGGAGCCATCTTGCAATGAAATCTTTGGACTTTGTCAGACACTTATCCTCAAGGTCACATTGGCAGATGTCAACGTGAGGGGTTGCCTACAGCAGGCCAGTATAAAAGGTATTTCCTTTCCAGTCTGACGCCGGTTTCCGAATTGCAAAGCAAATTGTGAGGTGTTTCTGACATCGCTTGTTCTAAAGTGACGCGACTGTAGGCAGAGATCTGAACAAATTTTAAAAGTGATTATTGTGACCCCACGGAATACCGTGGACAAACGAATCACAAGACAAAACACCACGCGTTTCGACCTCATAGGTCTTCTTCAGGCAAGATAAACAACACCCAGGACATCGAAAATGAAGAACGAGCAATTACTTAGCTTTGTCGAATTCGGCGCAAGATGGGCGTTGTTTCAAGGAGAAGCGATTGCTCGTTCTTCATTGTCGTTACATCACTGTCATCAGAACTATGAAGCAGTGCTAGCAGAAGCCTACGTCATTTTCCTTGTTCTCTGAGTGTTGTTTATCTTGCCTGAAGAAAACCTAAGAGGTCGAAACGCATCGTGTTTTGTCTTGTGACTCGTTTGTCCACGTGGAGTCATAATAATTACTTAAAAAAAATTAGAATTGTTTATTCCATCGTGCTCATTGTCCGAAGTAGTGTCCATAAGGTAGTGTAAGCATGTAATTTTAAAAAAAGGTGGGGGGGGGGGGGGGGGGGGGGGGGGGGAGAGAAAAAAAGAAAAAGCGGAAATTTGGCTCATGTGACAGAAGATTTTTTTTCTGCGGTAAGGATCCACTACAAAGTAAATTCAAAGCCCTGAAATGGTCATGCATTTTCTGCAGCCGAAAAGGCTTTGATTTATAACTGAAAAAAGGTGTTTGCAT
>CM065740.1:13391697-13404197 GCA_033310375.1 Conus canariensis | reverse complement strand
GTGTTTTTCTTTGTTGTTGTTGTCATAATGCCATTGGCCGTAGAGTCATTTGTCAGTGTTTTTCTTTGTTGTTGTTGTTGTCATGATGCCATTTGCTGTAGAGTCATTTGTCAATGTTTTTCTTTGTTGTTGTTGTTGTTGTGATAATGACATTTGCCAGTGTTTTTCTTTGTTGTTGTTGTTGTCATAATGCCATTTGCCGTAGAGTCATTTGTCAATGTTTTTCTTTGTTGTTGTTGTTGTCATAATGCCATTTGCCGTAGAGTCATTTGTCAATGTTTTTCTTTGTTGTTGTTGTTGTCATAATGTCATTTGCCATGGAGACATTTGTCAATGTTTTTCTTTGTTGTTGTTGTTGTTGTTGTTGTCATAATGCCATTTGCTGTAGAGTCATTTCTCAACGTTTTTCTTTGTTGTTGTTGTTGTCATAATGTCATTTGCCATGGAGACATTTGTCAGTGTGTTGTTTTTTGTCATAATGGCATTTGCCTGTGTCATTTATGATAGCGTCATTCGTCACACACTCAGAGGCAGTGTCTGTTGTCATAATGCAATTTGACGTTGTGTCATTTCTCATAGCCTTATTCGTCATAGTGCCATTCGTCATGGTGTCATACATAGTGTCTTCTGTCATAATACCATTTGCCACGGTGTTATTTGCGATAGTGCCAGTTGAGTGTGTTGTGCGGTCCACAAACCATACACTTCAGGTGCTAGTTAGGTTAAGTTGATATTAAAAATTAAACAAAAGAAAAGAAAAAAAAAATCGACCGGTTTTAGAGTGATCTGAATGAAAACTATATGTGTAGATGCCTCACAAAAATGAAAGTAAAGTTATTGTTGTCAACGAGGAAAACAAAACAAAACTCGATTTCCTTTAATTCATAACGAAGCTAGTAGGGCTAGCCAATGAAATTGACGGTGTTTTTTTTTTTTTAATGGTGACGCAGCACTGCAAAGAGCAGCAACCCAGACAGACTGCTTTCCAAGGTCACATGTGCCAGAGGAAATTTCCACATGATCGCTTGCCAAGCACTCCTAGCAACGACCTGACCCAGAGAACAGAGCAGATATAGCCACTTGCTGGTCACATGCCTAATGCATAAACATGAGCGGGTGACGCAATTGTGACGTTTTGGGTTTTATTTAGAACAGTCTCATTCACGAAATCACTGTTTCTCTCTGGTCGCGATTGATTTGAGGCTGATCTAATCCGTGATGTAATGACCTACCGACGCCATCTCTCTCTCTCTCTCTCTCTCTCTCTCTCTCTCTCTCTCTCTCTCTCTCATGTGTGTATCAGTCGAATGGTAGCCATTATAATACTTCAGCACTGTTTGGTCACATGTAGCACAGACCAGGCCACCTCCTCTATAATTATAGGTGAAGGTGAGGGACATGGACCTAATTTTCAAATGCAAAGGAGTTGGGGAAATACCGATGGCAATCTACTACGTATGTACTTTTCAAGCAGACACTGGCATTCTGTCTCGAATCGTATAATGTGCACTACTTTTCCAACATTCAGTACTGGTCGAACTTTACATCACCCCCACCTCTCATAGTTGGGCTTTACATCAACATGTACACATCATTTTCTGGCGTACTATTATTAAAATATGTCATAACTCTTGTTAAGACCAGTAATCAGTCACAGAAAGTTCAGGTTAAAGACATCAAGCTGGCTTTGCCAGTCACCTAGGAAATATTTCTGAAGATGTGCCCATTAAAGTGTGTCACGTGACTGAATCGGTGGGGTTTACATCAATGTACCCTTTTATGTACAGGTATAAACATGCATAAATAAACACAAGCTGAAAGACAATGGTAAACAAACAGCAGCTGCTCAGCTGAAAACCACAACTAAGGAACTGCGTTGTGATGAACACGTCGACATTCACAGTATTCCACTTCCATTGTCGACGAGAGAGAGAGAGAGAGAGAGAGAGAGAGAGAGAGAGTGGGGGTGGAGTGGTGTGAGGGAGTAGCAGTTTGATGTGGGTGGTGAGGGGGGTGTTTTAAAGCAGCTTTGCTGGAGCGAAAAGCTGACGTATTGCATCATCAGACTGGGGGGGTTTGGGGGGGGGGGGGGGGGGCAGCAATGTTTACATACAAAACGTACCATGCCAACTCGTACCACTCCACGCTCTCTAC
Source organism: Conus canariensis (assembly GCA_033310375.1). Classification (NCBI taxonomy): domain Eukaryota; kingdom Metazoa; phylum Mollusca; class Gastropoda; order Neogastropoda; family Conidae; genus Conus; species Conus canariensis. The sequence goes on along the minus strand of CM065740.1, from coordinate 13,402,043 downwards.
GGCGACTGCCTACTACCGTACATTCCTGACATTCCTGTCTTCAGCCGCCGGTTGGCCGCACATGGCGGCTCGCCATGTGTGGACTAAGCCTCCCGACATAAGCGCTTTGACGCCCCGGCTAATCTGGGTGAAAACCCAACGCTAATACACAGCAGAGGTGAGGCGATTTGCACCTGCATGTCTCTGGAATTGGCCCGGTTCCCGTACGAGGTGCGAACAGTTCTGGAATCGCAGAGGGTTAAGGGATCAATGAGGATGGTCCAGCCCTCCCACCGAAATTCGCTTCGTCGTTGTTGTTGTTGTCGTTGTTGTCGTTGTTGTTGTACTGGCTGTTGCTGTCGTATGGCTGACATGTCACCCCCAAGTTTAACTCTTAATGGCCCAGTCTGTACCAGCTATTTTTCAACGTTTACAACTGTACATCTGTGACGCTTTAATTGTAAGATTTATTGAGTTACTGTAACATTCTCATTCCTTTATCGTTCCCACCCCTCACATGTGCGTGCGTGCGTGCATGCGTGCATGCCTACGTGTGTGTGTGTGTGTGTGTGTGTGTGTGTGTGTGTGTGTGTGTGTGTGTGACAGAGAGAGAGAGAGAGAGAGAGAGAGAGAGAGAGAGAGAGGGAGAGAGCACCAACCGATAGTGCAATAGATCTGCCTTCAGTCAACAGAGCTGCCTGTTTGGAACACTCCCTACCACTCCCAAACTCTTTTTTATCCCCACCCTACGTGTCCTCGCCTTGTCAGCAGACAACTGCGCGACGCTTTGCAAGAAAACAGTAAAGTAGCATGCAGGTGCGCCTGCCGTATGTCCCCTGACCCCATTGTGACTGTGAGCAGGAAGAAGTGTCACGACCTTGTTTCTGATGATATACACTGTCACAACTGTCATGATTACAGCAACCATAAACTGAATATTTTATATACAAAAATTATGATAATGAACTCGTTTCTCTTTCAGATATGTCAAGCATGAAAGAGTTGAAGTACCTCGGAGCCTCCGTCCCTCTGTAGTCAAGTCACACTGTGCATTCTAGCTCACCAGACACGGGCTTGAGCGACATATAAATGAACACACAACTTAGGACGCAATGTAACAGACCGTTGATCGACAGCACAAAACAGATGAGTCACTTTCAACTCCAGAAGTTACAAAGAACAGACACAAAACGCACCAAATATCACTCCCCTGATAAACGTCAGGATAAGACTGCACAGTGGGACTGTCGAAAGGAAGCATTGCCGTACTGATTTGTTTCACAATCCAAATCATTCAGGTTGAAAAAAAAGGTCCCTTGTCTTGTCTGTCTGTCTGTCTGTCTCTCTCTCTCTCTCTTCTCTGACCCCCTTCATCCAATGGGCTAGTGGTGTGAAAATCAGCCAACATTATAATTCTGACCCGAATCTCACTGCATTCATCTGCTGGGCCAGTTATTAATCTGACATTTGTTGTGTTCGGTGACTGTCGTTATCATGAACACTAACCGTACATATTGTTCTTAGGAAAGAAACTCACAATTAGCAGTTTGGAAGCTACATGTCTCCCATAGAAAGAGGGCCGGGAGGGGTAAAGGGTTGGCGTTGTGAGGTTGAGCATCGATTGCATCAGCACGGGGGGCGCAGTGGCGAGCACGTGGACAGAGAGTGCTCCCCGTCTCTCTGACTGCGTGACTGCCTGTCTGGCCGTGCTGTTGCCAACCGCCTTTCAGAACAGAAAAAAAAAGAAAAGAAGAGAGAGAGAGAGAGAGAGAGAGAGAGAGAGGTTGTGAGCGTGCTCACGATCCGTTTACTGTGTTTGTCAACACTGAAATCGCGGGCTTGAGGTTTGCAGGAATTTTTTTTTTTCTCTCCAAACTTGTGAAAGAAATGACGGACTGAACAGAGTGTGTTTCAAAGACATTAAACTTCGTACTTTCCAGTGAGGAAAGCCTAAACACACACACACATACACACACACACACACACACACACACACACACACACACACACACACACAAGCGCGCGCGTTTCCCTTATCTCTCTCACCCCACACACACACACACACACACACACACACACACACACACACACACACGTGCGCACACACACACACACACACACACACACACACACACACACACACACACACACACACACACACACACACAAGCGCGCGCGTTTCCCTTATCTCTCTCTCTCTCTCTCTCACACACACACACACACACACACACGTGCGCACCTACACACACACACACACACACACACACACACACACACACACACACACACACACACACACACACACACATTCATAATTGCAAACGATAAAACAAAATACAATGATCTACGTATATTAGTAAAATACTGTCGTACAAACATTTCGTCATGTTTTGATATACCACCATTGTCATTAAATGAAGTATTCGATTATTTAATAACTTTAAACAGTCAGGGACAAGGGACTTAGATGGAATTGACGGTAAGATACTAAAAATCGGTTCATTGACTATTGCTGATACATTCATTTACATTTACAATTCGTGTATTGATAAAAGCCACTTTCCCTTAAGAAAGTTATGAGATCCCTCCAATCTCTCAAACTATAGACCTATCTCAATATTATCCCTTGTGTCTAAACCACTCGAAAAACATATCGAAACACACCCATATTCTCATCTTAGATATTACGATCTGATTCATGAAAATCAATCAGGTTTTCGAGAAAATCACTCTTGTCACATGCTCTTGTACAACTTTTCGATAGATGTCTTACTAATATTAACAATAATGACCTTACTGGAATTCTTTTTGTAGATTTTGCAAAAGCCTTTGACGTTGTAAACCACACCCTTCTATTTAAAAAAAACAAACTTATGTGTTACAAAGTATCGAATACAGCCTTAAAATTCTTTACCTCGTTTCTCACTGATCGTCAACAGCTTGTTGAAATTAATTCCAAAAGGTCAAAGTTACTCCCTTGAAAGTTTGGTGTCCCTCAAGGGTCAGTACTGGGGACTGCTCTTTTCTATTTATATAAATGACTTACCATTGTATGTAGAATGTTGTGAAATGCTTGCTGATGATACTTCACCCTACTGAACCGGTAAGTAGCCTGCAGAAAAATATCAGCAAGCTAATTACATGGACAGAAATGAATCATATGTCCCTCAATGCTAGTAAAAACCGAATGTATGTATGTCACAACACGTCCAAAACGACAGAAAATGAAATCCTCATTCGCGCCATTACATGCCTAAGGACAAAAGATTGAAGAGGTTACATCGCATAAAGTCTTAGGTGTTATCCTTGACAACGATTTATCTTGGTGTTACCACATTGCGGATCTTGGAAAACGTATTTCTAAGAGAATAAATCAACTTTCAAAAATTAAAAAAAAATCTAAATCTTCATTCCAGAACGATGCTCTTTCATGCGCACATCCTTCTCTTATCAATTATGCATCCACGTAGTGGGATAATGCAGTGAAACTAATCTGAAACAAGTAGGTCGTCTGCACAAAAGAGCCATCAAATCAATTCAACTTAAATCCAGTACCTTGACAGAGAGTGATTACAAAACTTTAAATATTTACAGACAGCTCTACTTCAACAAATTTTATATAGGAGTTATGTATGTGCATGATAGAAATTGTGTGCTTTTAAAGATGTTGTCTGAGCTTGTGGTTGCATATTGTATTAGATTTTTTTTTTGTTTATGAGGGCAGGATGTAAAAAAAGCTGGAAAGCTTATTCTTTAACCCTCAATAAAGATAATTTTGACTTGACTTGGCTTGACTTTTCACACACACACACACAACACACACACACACACACACACACACACACACAGAGAGAGAGAGAGAGAGAGAGAGAGAGAGAGAGAGAGAGAGAGAGAGAGAGAGAGAGAGAGAGAGAATGTGTGCGTGAACACGGTGTCACATAAGGGGAGTGAATATGTAACGAAAGTCACTGAGGTTACAGAACTTGAAACGCTTCACTGAATTCTGTGGTGACAGATCGTGACTTCGCCCTCTCAACCTTCCTCCCCTTTCCCCTGTCCGCCCCCCTCCTCCTCCCCCCCCCCCCCCCCCCCCCCTCTATCTATGTTGGCCCATTGCCCTTATTATATCATATATCACCCAAACACGCCTTATCTCTCTCTTACTCGCTACTCCTTTCCCCCCTCTCTCTCTCTGTCACACACACACACACACACACACACACACACACACCACACACACACACACACACACCACACACGTACGCACGCACGCACGCACCAGCACCACCACACACACACAGAGGTGTGTGTGTGTGTGTGTGTGTGGTGTGTGAGAGAGAGAGAGAGAGAGAGAGAGAGAGAGAGAGAGAGAGGAAGGGAGGGAGGGGGATTGGGCTGTGTAAACTTGCCAGTTGCCAAAAGGGCATGGATATATTTGGAGGAGGTCAGGATGAAAGAATGATTGAAAGGGAGGGAGGAGGAGCGAGAGAGGGTGGGGGTGGGGGTGAGGGGTGGGGTGAAGGTCTGAGCTCTAAGTATTGCATCAGCAGATGTGTGTGCGTATGTGTGTGTGTGTGTGTGTGTGTGTGTGTGTGTGTGTGTGTGTGTGTGTGTGGAGGAGAGAGAGAGAGAGAGAGAGAGAGAGAGAGAGAGAGAGAGAGAGAGTATGGGAAATGACGGGGAGGTTAAAGGTTCAAGGTGTGTGCGGGAACAGAGGACGGGGGACGGGGGACGAAGGTGTAGGAGGGGATGGTGGGTAGGAGAGGGGGAGGAGGGTGGTGTGGTGGTAAACACGTGCGCGATGTGTGTGCTGGCACTGGCAGTAACTCGTTCAGTGCGGACAGACCGAGGGTTGAAGCGGTGCTCGATCAGTGTAGGACTGTTTGCAAACACGGACTGCAGAACTGCTCTCAGCTACCAAGGCTTGGCGTAGGACTGTTTGCAAACACGGACAGCACAACTGCTCTCAGCTACCAAGGCTTGGCTTAGGACTGTTTGCAAACACAGACAGCAGAACTGCTCTCAGCTACCAGGGCTTGGCTTAGGACTGTTTGCAAACACGGACAGCACAATGCTCTCAGCTACCAAGCTTGGCTTAGACTGTTGCAAACACGGACAGCAGAACTGCTCAGCTACCAGGTTGGCTTAGGACTGTTTGCAAACACGGACAGCAGAACTGCTCTCGTCCAGCTTGCTTAGGCTTTGCAACACGACAGCAACGTGCTCAGCTACAGGCTTGCTTAGGACTGTTTGCAAACACGGACAGCAGAACTGCTCTCAGCTACCAGGGCTTTGTTTAGGCTGGTTTCACACTTGCTGTTTTCTGTTTCATTGTACTTTTCCTTACTGTAAAGCGGATTTCCGTGCGACTACCTCTATCTGTCCCTTACTGCTTCCAGTCTGTCACCACTTCCCCCTGCCTTTCTGCTGTTGTTGTTGCTGTTGTTGTTATTGTTGTTGTTGTTGTTGCTTTTACCTAACAGTGCTCTTTCTCGTATCTTACTCTATTTTTTCTTTTTATTTCTTCATTTTCCGTTCCTTCTCTCTCTCTCTCTCTCTCTCTCTCTCTCTCTCTCTCTCTCCTCTCCTCTCTCTCTCTCTCTCTCTCTCTCTCTCCACCCTTCCCTTTCCCTACTTTCCTTTTTCATTTGTCTACTTTTCCTTCTTTCCTTTACTCGTTCCCACCTTACCCTCCTTTTTTCCTTCACTTCCCTACTGTTGCTTCCTCTCTCTGCTTTTCCCTCGTTCTCCTGCGTTTCTCTTCCTTTGTCTACTTTTCCTTTCTCTCTTACCTTTTTCCTTCCTTTCACTACCTTTTTCCTTCCTTTCACTACCTTTTTCCTTCCTTTCACTACCTTTTCCCTTCCTTTCACCACCCTCTTCCTTCCTTTCACTACCTTTTCCTTCCTTTCACTTCCTTTTTCCTTCCTTTCACTACCTTTTTCCTTCCTTTCACTACCTTTTTCCTTCCTTTCACAACCTTTTCCCTTCCTTTCACTACCTTTTCCTTCCTTTCACTACCTTTTTCCTTCCTTTCACTACCTTTCCTTCCTTTCACAACATTTTTCCTACCGTTCACAACCTTTTCCCTTCCTTTCACTACCTTTTCCCTTCCTTTCGCTACCTTTTCCTTCTTACTACCTTTCCCTTCCTTTACCACCTTTTTCCTTCCTTTCACCACCTTTTTCCCTTCCTTTCACTACCTTTTCCCTTCCTTTCACTACCTTTTCCCTTCCTTTCACTACCTTTTCTCTTCCCTTCCTCTTTCACACCTTTTCCTTCCTTTCACTACCCTCTTCCTTCCTTTCACTACCTTTTTCCTTCCTTTCACTACCTTTTTCCTTCCTTTCACTACCTTTTTCCTCCTTTCACTACCCTTTTCCTTCCTTTCACTACCTTTTCCTTCCTTTCACTACCTTTTCCTTCTTTCACTACCTTTCTTCCTTTCACTTCCTTTTTCCTTCCTTTCACTACCCTTTTCCTTCCTTTCACTACCTTTTTTCTTCCTTTCACTACCTTTTTCCTTCCTTTCACCACCTTCTTACTTCCTTTCACTACCTTTTTCCTTCCTGTCACTACCATTTTTCTTCTTCCTTCCTTTCACTTCCTTTTTTTCCCCTTCCTTCCATCACACCTTTTTTCCCTTCTTTCCACACTTCTTTTTCCTTCCTTTCACTACCTTTTTCCTTCACTTCCTTTCACACCATTTTTTCCTTATTTCACTACTTTTTCTTCCTTTCACCACTTTTCCTTCCTTTCACTACCTTTTTCCTTCCTTTCACTACCTTTTTCCTTCCTTTTCACTCCTTTTTCCTTCCTTCACTACCTTTTTCCTTCCTTTCACTCCTTTTCCTTCCTCACACCTTTTTCCTTCCTTTCCACTCCTTTTTCCTTCCTTCACTACTTTCCATTCTTTCACCACCTTTTCCCTTCCTTTCACTACCTTTTTCCTTCCTTTCACTACCTTTTTTCACTCCTTTCACTCACCTTTTTCCCTTCCTTTCACTACCTTTTTCCTTCCTTTCACCACCTTTTCCCTTCCTTTCACTACTTTTCCCTTCCTTCACTACCTTTTCTTCCTTCCTTTCACTACCTTTTCCTTCCTTTCACTACCTTTTCCCTTCCTTTCACTACCTTTTTCCTTCCTTTTTTTCCCTTCCTTTCACTACCTTTTCCTTCCTTTTTCCCTTCTTTCACTACCTTTTCCCTTCCTTTTTCACCTTCCTTTCACTACCTTTTCCTTCCTTTCACTACCTTTTTCCTTCCTTTCCTACTACCTTTTCCTTCCTTTCACTACCTTTTCCCTTCCTTTCACTACCTTTTTCCCTTCCTTTCACTACCTTTTTCCTTCCTTTCACTACCTTTTCCTTCCTTTCACTACCTTTTTTCCCTTCCTTTCACTACCTTTTTCCTTCCTTTCACCTACCTTCTTCCTTCCTTTCACTCACCTTTTTTCCTTCCTTTCACACCTTTTCCTTCCTTTCACTACCTTTTTCCTTCCTTTCACACCTTTTTCCTTCTTCACCCCTTCCTTCCTTTCACTACCTTTTTCCTTCCTTTCACTACCTTTTTTTCCCGTCATGTTCCCATTTGGATTTCCTTCATGTCCATTTTCTTTTCTGCATTTTCTTACTTTTCCTTCCTTTCCTGACTTCACCAGTCCTCATCCTATTTCCTCTCTTATAACAACAATAACAATGATTATTTATGGCGCTTTATCTTACATCATAAACCCTAAGCGCTTACATTAAAGATTAAAGAAAACATAAATGAAACCAATAGGAAGATGAATATTGCAATAAGAACCATGCATCTACAAACAAGGGTGCATATTGACGCACACCCACGCACACACAGAAACACACACTTACACACACTTACACACACACACACACACACACACACACACACACACACACACACACACACACACACACACACACACACAAAACACATGATCCCACACACACTGTCGCACAACAACGGACACAACAGCATGTCGCACGCACACTCACACATGCGCGCATCCCGCACGCACACACACACACACACACAACACACACACACACACACACACACACACACACACAACACACCACTCGCACGCACGCACGCACGCACGCACGTATGCACGCACGCACGCACGCACGCACGCACACACACACACACACACGCACGCACACACACACACACACACACACACACACACACACACACACACACACACACCACACACACCACACACACACGTCGCAGAATCAATTTGATGGACAAGGGAAGGGGAAGAAAGAACTGCTATTGATAGGTGAAGAGGTTTGTTTTAAGAGATGCCTTGATGGAAGACAGAGAGTTTGAACTACGCAAAGCGATTGGGAGTTTATTCCAAGAAACCGGACCTTGAAAAAAAAAAACCCAGAACGATCGCCATAGGTTTTAGTTCGAAATCGAGGGATTTCTTTACATTTTCGTTCCTCTTTCTATCGTTTCCTTCCTCTCCAAACTTTCCCCATTCACCTCTCTTCTTCTTACTGTCCTTTCCTACTGCTTCATATCTACCCCCCCCCCCCCCACCCCCCACCCCTATTTCTTACTACTTTCCCGACCTTTTCCTCACCTTTCACATCTTTCTCTACTTTTTCCCCATATTTTCTCCCTACTTTTTTCCCCTTCTTTATTATTTTTCTCTTCCTTCCTCTATCTTGCCCTACAAGACTATAACCTTAGCTCTCCCAAGTGAGAATACCAGTCCTCACCACAAATCAGAGGACGTTGCTGTATAAGACAAAACCGGAAGACAAACAAGCAAACAAAATGGCGGCGCATAATTAGAAAAGATTTCCTCTCTGACCTCTAGCTCTTGAAGAACACAAGGCTTGTATTGTGGATGATGTGGAAATAGATTTGCTCTCTGATCTCAGGCTCTTAAAGGAAACAAGGCTTGTATTGTGGATGATGTGGAGATAGATTTGCTCTCTGATCTCAGGCTCTTAAAGGAAACAAGGCTTGTATTGTGGATGATGTGGAGATGACACGGACAGAAGCTGAAGCAGAGACCGGATTGTTAAACTTTGGGGAGTCATCTCTGTCTGTTTGACACACACCCCACACACACACACACACACACACACACACACACACACAACAACACACAACACACACACACACACACACACACACACACACACACACCACACACACACACGCACCACACTACACACACACACAGCACGCACGCACCACACACACACACACACACACACACACACACACACACACACACAAACATACACACACACAACACACACACACACACACACACACACACACACACACACACACACACACAACGCACGCACACACGTACGCACGCATGCACGCACGCACACACACACACACACACACACACACACACACACACGCACGCACGCACGCACGCACACACACACACACACACACACACACACACACACACACACACACACACACACACACACACACACACACACACAATTGACCTTTGCTGTCAGTGGCAGGAATCGAAAAGTAAACACAATAGAGCACCACCAGATCCAGGGGTTACTGCACGTGTGGTTTGTCCAGTCATGAGACACATGACGGTCAAGCTGTGACATCTTTTCTGTAAGTGGATTGCGAACAATGCAGAAAAGGAGAACGGATTAAAAAAAAACAACAACTTGACAATGAAAAAAGACGCGTGGTCTTTGTGAAAAAAAAAAGGAAAGAAAGAAAGAAAGAAAGAAGAAAAAAAAGAGAGAAAGAATAAAAAGAAAAAGGTGTTGCATAGTCTGCGTGCAACTAAGACAAACAACAAAATGCCACTACCCCCAACCCCACCCTTCCACATTCCTAAACAAAATGCCACTACCCCCAACCCCACCCTTCCACATTCCTAAACAAAATGCCTGCTGAAAACCATCAACTTGTTGATGGACTGGTTGGTGGACTGTAGTGTCTTGTTATACGGTTGAAGACCATGATATCGCTTGTTGATGGATTGTAGTGTCTTGTTATCATTAGCTGTTTGATGGATTGCAGTGTCCTGCTGTCATTAGCTTGTTGATAGATTGGTTGGTGGGCTGTACTGTTTTATATTGAAGAAGATGATATAGCTTGTTGATGGATTGTAGTGTCTTGTTATACGGTTGAAGACCATGATATAGCTTGTTGATGGATTGTAGTGTCTTGTAATACGGTTGAAGACCATGATGTCGCTTGTTGATGGATTGTAGTGTTTTGTTATACGGTTGAAGACCATGATATCGCTTGTTGATGGATTGTAGTGTCTTGTTATACAGTTGAAGACCATGAGATAGCTTGTTGATGGATTGTAGTGTCTTGTTATCATT
>CM065740.1:13354197-13386697 GCA_033310375.1 Conus canariensis | reverse complement strand
TCTTCAATGAAAGCCAATAGCGAGTTAATTTACACCATCGATACGGTGCATATTAAGAATTTTGTCATGTGAACTAAAAAAAAAAAGATTAATCTTTGGTTATAAGGGATTTAAAAAAAAATACTGCTGTCCTTGTTTCTATGTGCATTGTGGTGACGGGGCAGAGCCAAACCCTCTTTTATTATCCCATTCCCACCTCTCTCTCCCCCGTGTCTACACACATACAGAGAGAGACAGACAGAGACAGAGAGAGAGAGAGAGAGACAGAGACAGAGAGAGAGAGAGAGACAGAGACAGAGACAGAGAGAGAGACAGAGACAGAGACAGAGAGAGAGAGACAGACAGACAGACAGACAGAGAGACAGACTTACAGACAGACAGACAGACATACAGACTCACATCTGCTGTGTACAGCGTGTTTCAACAATAGTTACTGTTGGTCTTTGAATGAATTGCGTGCAGGTTTTGGGCCAAGCCTGATTCTGACTCTGATGATGCATCTGAGAGCGTTGATCATGATGATGACGACACTCAGCCGGAGCCTTTTTCTGCACAGGTGTTCAGCCACACGACAGATCAGGAGTCGCTGCTGGCAAGATGGCCCGCCACAGATAGATCAACGTTCATTATACCACATTGGTCATGCATGCATGACGATTTGACTGGCATTGGAATTAACGGTGTATGCAATATTCAGGACACCAAAGTCGCACTTTTCTGGGAATCATTGTTACAGCAATGATTTTCCAGCCGACAAGTGTTCAGGTAAACTTGATCAAAAATGAGCAACTTTGTGCAGGTACTTTCTGCGCTCCTTCAGACCACTTGCAGTGCACATTGTATGTGTAGTTTCCTTCTGCAATGCAAAAAAAAACCCCAGTTCCTTTAATCTGCAGAAACATGATCATTATCAGCTCTCCAACTTCAAAATCATAATCAATATTACCTTAATATTTATTTTGATTTTAAACTTAATAGTGTACGACAGAAGTAAGCGAAACTGTTCCTCAAAATCGCTTCACAAATATAATAATATTAGCTTTGTGCCGCGTCAGTACTAAAACTACACACCGTAAGCACCAGTTGTACAGTTAATTGAAATTGCGTAATCTGTGTCCCACTTTTGAGTTTATGTCGTATGACCTACTTCATTTGAACATGCATTCCCAGACAGTCACTTCATTTGAACATGCATTCCCAGACAGTCACTTCATTTGAACTTGCATTCCCAGACAGTCACTTCATTTGAACTTGCATTCCCAGACAGTCACTTCATTTGAACTTGCATTCCCAGACAGTCACTTCATTTGAACATGCATTCCCAGACAGTCACTTCATTTGAACTTGCATTCCCAGACAGTCACTTCATTTGAACTTGCATTCCCAGACAGTCACTTCATTTGAACATGCATTCCCAGACAGTCACTTCATTTGAACTTGCATTCCCAGACAGTCACTTCATTTGAACATGCATTCCCAGACAGTCACTTCATTTGAACTTGCATTCCCAGACAGTCACTTCATTTGAACTTGCATTCCCAGACAGTCACTTCATTTGAACTTGCATTCCCAGACAGTCACTTCATTTGAACTTGCATTCCCAGACAGTCACTTCATTTGAACTTGCATTCCCAGACAGTCACTTCATTTGAACTTGCATTCCCAGACAGTCACTTCATTTGAACATGCATTCCCAGACAGTCACTTCATTTGAACTTGCATTCCCAGACAGTCACTTCATTTGAACTTGCATTCCCAGACAGTCACTTCATTTGAACATGCATTCCCAGACAGTCACTTCATTTGAACATGCATTCCCAGACAGTCACTTCATTTGAACTTGCATTCCCAGACAGTCACTTCATTTGAACATGCATTCCCAGACAGTCACTTCATTTGAACTTGCATTCCCAGACAGTCAAGAGTACAGCAGAAAAGTTGCAGATGTTACCACTGAACCTAGCTGACCTCACAGAGCCATTCTCAGGGCTGTCAAACCCATACAGGAAAAATAAAACGTCATACCCTGAACAGATCAGACCATTGAAAAGATCATATTCTGAAAAAAGAAACGAACAACAAAGACAGAGAACGACACGACAGCTAAACTGGTGGCAAGGCATATAAAGCTAGGTTATGATAGGGCCAGAGCTTTGGACATTCCCTTGATTTTTCTGTCCCAGATGAAAAATGATCGTTAAAAAAAAAGGAAAACATTAAAACGTCACAAACATACCTGGACAAAGCCATAAGGGCAAATACACCCTGCAGAATGGACAACTCGTGGACAGACTTCACAATAAAGCCATAAGGGCAAATACACCCTGCAGAATAGACAACTGGTGGACAGACTTCACAATAAAGCCATAAGGGCAAATACACCCTGCAGAATGGACAACTGGTGGACAGACTTCACAATAAAGCCATAAGGGCAAATACACCCTGCAGAATGGACAACTGGTGGACAGATGTTACTATCTTCACTTTTCGGAGGTTTGTGTAACGCCTTTCCCCCATCCATCCCCACCCCAGCCCTACCCCCAGCTGGCAAAAATAGAAACCTTGACACATTTCCACAATATCATCACTGAGGGAGGACCTCCACCACCACCACCATCCTCATTTGACTCCCCTTCCCTCTGATGACAAATGATCCAGCTCTGCGCCTCATACAACACCAATGCAATGTACTCGTTTTAATCAGTGCACGAGGTGTATAAGTGAAACCAGTGTTTGTACTTCTGTAGACGTAAGGAGAGAAGTTAAGCAAACCAAACTTACTTACCCTGGACAGATGTCATTCCCTCAGTTCTTCGTTGGCAGCTGGGAAAGACTCCGTACGCGTCGCTGGAACAGAATGGAAATGGTCACGACTGAGTTAACTCTCAAGTCGGATACATTAATGTTCAAATGTTAGTTTATTCTTTATAATCACTGCAGCCCCTTTGCTATATCGATTGTATGTCTTGAGGGTAACAAAACGAATCTTTTTTGGTGACAGTTCATTGATAAGCTAATAACAATGATCAAGGTCAAAGTAATCTGAAATCAGATTAACGTATAGATTAACAACGACGTGCCCTCACACCACCCACCATCACCACCATAGAACACCGCCTCAGTGCCCATGAGAAGAGGTTCCTGGCTCCACACAGATAACACACTGTGAATAGCAGGTGGCCGAGCGGAAACCTGGGAAGATGACGGCTTTTTTTTTCCTTAACATTTTTATTCATGGCTTGTAACACGGCCGAGACAATATCCGTGTTAATTTTCTACATAAAAAAATCACACACACACACACACACACACACACACACACACACACACACACACACACACACACACACACACACACTCGAAGAAACAAAAGCATCGACATCAACAACTGCACATCCCAAAGAAACTGTAAGAACTCAATGAATAGTGTTAAACAATACGAATAAATAAAGTAAAGACAGGCAGGAAACTGGACATCAGTGGACGAGTGTATGTAAGCTGACATACATACAGAGAGACAATCAGACAATATGAAATTGAAAGAAAACAATTTTTATGAAGTCAGTTCAGGCATTCCAATGTGAGCACCACAGGGTGTGTTGCACTGCATGTAATGTTAGAATGTTAAGAAAACAACTAGTACACCGAGCCTGACTCACAATTTGCATGAACACGGCTCTATCGCACGTAACCATGAACACGGCTCTATCGCACCTAACCATGAACACGGCTCTATGGCACCTAAACATGAACACGGCTCTATCGCACCTAACCATGAACACGGCTCTATCGCACGTAACCATGAACACGGCTCTATCGCACGTAACCATGAGCACGGCTCTATCGCACCTAACCATGAACACGGCTCTATCGCACGTAACCATGAGCACGGCTCTATCGCACGTAACCATGAACACGGCTCTATCGCACGTAACCATGAACACGGCTCTATCGCACTTAACCATGAGCACGGCTCTATCGCACTTAACCATGAGCACGGCTCTATCGCACCTAACCAGAACTCTGTGTCACCTGATATAACAATGATTTATTGTTTTATACTGTATTTACAAAGAGAGTCGTACAGAGTGTCCATTTGGCAATAAAATCATTATATACTAAATTCTTATATATGCAATGTACTTTTAAATGTTGTACTTTAAATGTTGACTTAAAAACTTGTTGCAAGGGCAGATTCCTGTCAACACAGTGGTATATATTTTCTTCATCAAATAACAATATGACGTAAAACATGGGGTCTAGGCATATATTCTGATCAAGCTGAATATATTGTGACATGTCTCAGTCATACTATGGATCAAATAATTCCAGAAACATTGGATGTCATACCACCAAAACATACGGGCCATAATGTCTTTGGTTGCGTTGCAAATGCTACAAAGATCGCTGTTGAGCACACGTATTTGTTGCAGACTGACCTTCGTACCCAGGCACTTGTGTGTACTATTTTAAGCTGAGGCCACTTCAGTTTGATATCCTGTATCTTGCGGAGAGTTAGGAAGCATCTGTGTCAATCATTTTCAACATTTGTTTTTTCTTTTGATCCCGTTTTGTGCAACGTTCTTGCAATGTCTTATTGTCAATGAGAACATCATGGTACACTGTTGCTTCTTTTCAGATAGACATCATTTTTTTTTAAAGCAGATAGGCATGTCGAAATATGTATTGTTGTGAACAGTGATATTCGCGTTTCTCATGTATTCTGTTATTGATATCTTACACAAAAAAGTAAGGAAATTCATATTTACCTCATATTTTTGTTTAAATTCCCCATATGAAATGAACTGCCCATTTTCAAGCATAAAATTTGCAACACTTTATACCCCTTTATTGATCCATATTTTACCAACAGTATGTCTCTTACCTGTCAAAAGTCTGGTATTCTAAAATACTGATTCTGCAAGGAGCCCACCAGAATTACTACATTCCATTTCATAGAAAGATTCTGTGTGTGCATCAAATACTTCTGTCCAGAATACTTGAGGTGTTGTTACAGATTTAAAGTTGAAAATAATCTCTCTCTCTCTCTCTCTCTCTCTCTCTCTCTCTCTCTCTCTCTCACTCTCTCTCTCTCCTCTCTCTCTCTCTCTCTCTCTCTCTCTCTGAGCGCGCGCGAGTGTCTGCGTGCGTGTGTGCGCGCACGTGTGTGTGTGTGTGTGTGTGTGTGTGTGTGTGTGTGTGTGTGTGTGTGTGTGTGTGTGTGTGTAATATTAAAAAGCCACACTGGTGTGGCAAAGCACAGACTGACTACACCATAGAACACTACTCCTGATCTATTTCATATCATACTACTACACCATGTCATACCATGTCCAGGCGCACGCTTAAGACAGCTTTTTGCGCAAAAAAAAGGAGAACAAGCCTGATCATCAGTATTATCTCTTTTTCTAGCTTTCATCCCAATACTAATACACCACTTCACAAACATTTCTGTTGAAAATATGAGCTGATAGCAGTGCGCAAGACGCTGACTTGGAGCATAAATACGCTGCGCTGCGTTCACTCCAGTGGAATTGTCAAAAGCGCTCACACACACACACACACACACACACACACACACACACACACACACACACACACACACACACACACCATATGCTCCTCCCCCCCCCTCTCCGCCTCCTCCGCCCCCACCCCATCCTCTCTACCTCTACGTGCATCTGCTTACAGCTTTCTAAGTATTAAATTTTGGAATCCATCTATGAAACCTGCTTATTTTTAAAGGCCAAGTTAAACTTGAAACACACACACACACACACACACACACACACACACACACACACACACACACACACACACACACACACACCAAGTTATGGTTCAGTTACCAAGTTAGTAAACGCTCATGATCAGCAGGTCTGTGATCCAGAAATAGCCACGTGATCCGTTGAAAATGTATGTAACCTGCTTACCTTCAATACAAGTGTGGAGCCATTAGCACCTTTTGTCATCTCGGCTCCTGCATGCGCTGGGCGTTGTGGGAGGGGGATGGAATTCCGCCACTTTCAGTCTTTTTACCATCTTTGGTTTGTGTGGTGACTCGTATCAGAAGGCTGCCAAGTTATCCTGGAGTTCCGGCACTGCCGTGCAGGTTATCCTGGAGTTCCGGCACTGCCGTGCAGGTTATCCTAGAGTTCCGGCACTACCGTGCAGGTTATCCTGGAGTTCCGGCACTACCGTGCAGGTTATCCTGGAGTTCCGGCACTACCGTGCAGGTTATCCTGAAATTCCGGCACTGCCGTGCAGGTTATCCTGGAGTTCCGGCACTGCCGTGCAGGTTATCCTGGAGTTCCGGCACTACCGTGCAGGTTATCCTGGAGTTCCGGCACTGCCGTGCAGGTTATCCTGGAGTTCCGGCACTACCGTGCAGGTTATCCTGAAATTCCGGCACTGCCGTGCAGGTTATCCTGGAGTTCCGGCACTGCCGTGCTGGTTAACCTGGAGTTCCGGCACTGCCGTGCAGGTTATCCTGGAGTTCCGGCACTGCCGTGCAGGTTACCCTGGAGTTCCGGCACTGCCGTGCAGGTTATCCTGGAGTTCCGGCACTGCCGTGCAGGTTATCCTGGAGTTCCGGCACTGCCGTGCAGGCCATCTTCAGACATCTGCCTTTCAGGCTATTTCTGCCAGACATGTAATGCTTGCCTCCGTGGCATGAAGATCCACAGAACAAAGATGGGATGTGTGAAGACTCATCTGAATGAGCAGCAGCGCACTGCATCAGCAGATAAGACGTCGGAAGACCAAGGCCAGGATTTAAACCACAGTGCCAAGGACATCCACGCTGTTGGTTCGGATGAGGAATTTGCACAGGCCCTCGATGCCAGGTGCCTGAAACTCAACCTGCCACGAGCAAACGAAACTGAAGATTGGGAGAAACTGGATGCAAAAATCGTCCAAAGACTCGATGCACTGATAGGGAAAAGCACCCTGGAACACAAACTAGCCACATATGGGGACATTGTGTATGCCACATGTAGAGACGCCTATGGAGCAAAACTACCCAAAGAGAAAACACCTCCAAAGAAATCCAGACGCCAAGAAAAGATGGACAAGATCAGGGTCCAAAAGAAAAACCTCAAGATGCAAATGAAGACCGCACTGCCAGCTGAAAAACAAGGCTTGGAAAAACTGTGGAAAGACCTGAAAGAAAAACACAGTGCCCTCAGCAAAGCGGAATCTGCGAGGAAGAGGAAGAGCAAAAAGAAGAAGACACAAGAGCGCTTCTTCAGAGACCCCTTCCAGTTTGCCAGAACACTGTTTGAGCAGCCAAAATCTGGGACCCTAAGTGTGGACAAAGGAGTTCTTGAGCAGCATCTGAGGAAAACATACTCTGACCCACAGAGCAAAGCACCACTCGACATTCAAGGTCTGGTGTGGCCAACCAACCCTGAGGAACAGTTCAATGGCAAGCCTCCAACGTTGGCGGAAATCAAGAAGGTGGTCGACAAAGCCAGAGCCAAATCATCACCAGGGCCAAACGGAATACCTTACCAGCTTTACAAGAAATGTCCCAAGGTGCTGGAGTGGCTCCACAGGCTGCTGCGATCGGCTTGGAGAAACCAGAAGATCAGCGGCCAGTGGATGACGGCAGATGGTGTGTACATCCCCAAAGAGCAAAACTCAAGTGACATTAGCCAGTTCAGGCCAATATCACTACTGAACGTCGAAGGGAAAATCTTCTTCTCTGTCATGGCAGCAAGGCTGACCAAGTACCTGATGGAAAACAAGTACTTGGATGTGTCAGTCCAGAAAGGTGGCATCCCAGGCGTGGCGGGCTGTGTAGAACACGCCACAATGATCTGGGACGCAATCCAAAAAGCAAAAACAGAAAAGAGAGACCTGGACGTAGTGTGGCTTGATCTGGCAAACGCATATGGATCTGTGCCCCATGAGATGATACAGTTGGCTCTTGAGATGTACCATGTGCCAAAGAACATCCGCGACATGCTCAAGAAGTACTTCAATGGCTTCTCAATGCGGTTCTCTACCAAGGAGTACACAACAGACTGGATCAACTTGGAAGTGGGTATTGCAATGGGCTGTGCAATTTCCCCAATACTGTTCGTGCTGGCAATGGAACTCATCTTGAAAGCAGCAACAAACAACGCGAGACAAACAGACCTTGGCGATGGATACAAGATGCCTCCTCTCAAGGCCTTCATGGATGACACTACAGTGATTTCATCCAGAGAAGACGAGACACGTCATGTGCTGGAGAGGCTGGACGACATAGTTGCCTCATCCAGAATGAAGTTCAAGCCAAAGAAATCACGGAGTCTCTCACTGAGGAAAGGAAAAGTGGCCGGATCTGTGGTCTTCAGTGTTGCCAACCAGGCCATTCCAACAGTCACAGAAGAACCAGTCAAGAGCCTTGGAAGATGGTATGATGATACGCTGAAAGACACACAAAGAGCAAAAGAAACCAAGCAGATGGCGGAGGAAGGCTTGGAGACCATTGACCAGTGTGGGCTCCCTGGCAAATACAAGGTCTGGTGTCTGCAGTTCATGCTGATACCAAAGCTGCTATGGCCTCTGATGATATACGACATCTGCACCAGCATAGTGGAGGCAATGGAAGCCAAAATCAACAAGTTCACAAGGAAATGGCTTGGTGTCCCACCCTGTCTGACTGACATAGCGCTGTACTGTCGCCAAGCAAAGCTGAAACTACCCCTGAAATCCATCCTGGAGGAATACAAAGCAGGGAAGATCAGACTTCAAAGCATGCTGGAGGACTCAGGAGACAAGGTGGTAGAAGCAATTAAGCCCCAGCTGAAGACAGGCAGAAAATGGAAAGTTCAAGAGGCGATGGATTCTGCAAAAGAAAGTCTCAAGATCAGAGAAATATAACAGGACACACACAGACCAACAGACAGGGACTGGGGGTGACCAAAACTGAATGGTGGTCAAAGGCCAAAGGAAAAGCCAAAAGAGACATGATGATTCAGGAGATGAGAAAAGAAGAAGACCAAAAAAGACTCCAAAAAGCAGTCCAGCAGAGCCAGCAAGGGCAATGGACAACGTGGGAGAATGCACTCCAAAGAAGTCTCACTTGGAATGACATTTGGCACATGGCCCCTCTCAGGATCAGCTTCATTCTCAGATCTGCATATGACCTTCTGCCCTCAAATGCAAACCTGGTGAAGTGGGGGAAAACAGACGATCCTGCATGCCCCCTCTGCCATGAAAAACAAACAGTGGAGCATGTCCTAAGCTCATGTAAAGTAGCCCTGGCTCAAGGAAGGTACACATGGAGGCACAACCAAGTGCTCAAAGAAATTGTACAAGTAGTCTGGGCTAGTACCAACACCACAAAAGGGAAAATCAGGACTCCAAAAGCACCCGCAACATTCTTCACGGCAGGAGGCAGCAAATCATGGCCAAGAACAACAGTGCCACTCGAAACATGCAGGCAGAGTCTGCTGGACGGGGCAGATGACTGGGAGTGCACTGCAGACCTCCCAGAATGGAAGAGTCACCCAGAGATCATCAGCAAGAGTGGCATGAGACCAGACATAGTAGTCCACTCTAAGTCAACCAAGCAGCTGATCATGATCGAGCTCACGGTGCCATATGAGAACAGAATGGAGGCAGCTCAAATCTACAAGACTGAAAAGTATGCTGATCTGGCAAACAGCCTGAGGAGAGAAGGCTATCAGGTCAAAGTCCTCACTGCAGAAATTGGAGCTAGGGGGTTTGTAGGAACGTCTGCATACAGCCTCATGAAACAGCTCTCAGTTGCAGGGAAGGAAAAAACCAGAGCCCTGAAAGCAATGGCAGAAGCGGCAGAGAGGTGTTCAAGCTGGATCTGGTCAAGGAGGAACAAAAGTGAACTTCATAAGGCTTAATTTCCCTACAAATATCAGGTGTCCCTGTGGCTCAGTGGTTAAAGCGCGAGTCATTAAGTGGAAAATGAGCATGTCCAGAGGGTCATGGGTTCGAATCCCAGCCATGGCTCGTCCCAAGATGGGAAAAAAAAAGGGGCAGCAGAGGGACATCCGGAGTCATGAACCGGGTGTGGCCCAACCCCCCTAGAGTGTCAGGAGATAAGGGCCGAAACACTTGCTTGAAGGGGGCTTCTCTTCTGAGGACTCTCTGCTGCCACGATCTCCACGAGTTTCTTTCTACTTGCTTCTTCTTGTTTGTACCTTTGCTTGTCAGCGACGATTGCAGTACATCTTTTTTTTCTACAGTTGTAACTTTCAGCGGTATTTTCATTGGAAAAAAGGCTCGCTGTCTCTCCTGCATACAGTTTTACCGGAACTGTCGTTTGAATGAAAGATGACGCATGCGCAGGAAGGCCGGAAGTAGGGAAACCCAGCCGATGTGGGTTTTTTTTTTTTTTTTTTTTTTTTTTTTTGGATATTGTGACAGGCCTGTCAAAGCGACTGCTTTCCGAACTGTAGTCGAAACAAATCTTAAATAAATGTTAGCGAATCGCCCAGAGAACGTGGACAAACGAGTCACAAGACGAAACACAACGCGTTTCGACCTCTTAGGTCTTCATCAGGTAAGACATAAACGAATAGTCGAAAGTTCTTGCATGGTGGTTTCTTGGGTGGTAGCTTGTCCAATGGATAAGTTTCCGTTCGATAACACGACATGGTCAGTGGGGAAGAGGAGTCCTTAAAGAGATATATTCCATAATGACTTGTTGACACAAGCGCCTATTGTTATCATCTGGATTCAGGCACTGCCCGAACGTTGAGAGCACAAATGACCCCCCCCCCCCCTCCCCTTTCCATGCCCTCCTCTGGGAGAGCATTGATACTGCCCCCGCTCAATGCTCCCCCCGCCCAATACTCTCCCCCCCCCTCCCCCTCCCTTCGTTTAACATCCCCGTGCTCGTCGCTGCTCGATGCTCCCCCTGCTCAATGCTCCCCCTGGTCGATGCTCCCCCTGCTCGATGCTCCCCCTGCTCGATGCTCCTGTTGAAAGTGTTTACCTTGCAGCTTGGAGTGCTTGCTTATATGTGCTTAAACACTCTTGCACATTCTCGCATATGCACACTACCATGATCTTACCGGGTCAGTCCGGACACTGGCTTGGGAGCCTTTTCAGGATTCTTGCCAAGCCCTTCAGTGTAACTCTTCGTCAGTCTTAGCCCGAGTCTGTCACCATGTCGTCAATGCCGTCGTATCCGTCTGCAGCTGTCCTAGTCTCACAGTAACCAAGGTGTGACTGTCTCCTGTAACCAGAGACCCTAGTGCTCGTCAGTGCGAGTTTGCTCCTGAACCAACTGTAAGTGGAGAGACCTGCTCCTTTTGACCCTGGACGTTGTGCTGCCGGAGGTCTGCAGTGATGCACAGATGAGAAATGTTCACTGACGGTCAGGTAAACACGTGGATAACTCCGGCAGCACGGTACATAGGCTGGAAGAGGACGGAGCTGCTGACTTGTAGTTCGTTGAGAAGCTAGGTCGTGCTCAGGGTGCCAGGGGCTAACCAGTGCTAGTGCTTCCTGTTCTCAGGAGTCAGACGCCCTGGCACTGCGACAGAACAGAACCGCCCTAGACGGTTATGACGGCCCAGAGACGGCATTGGACAATACCACTACTAGACTCAGAGGCTGACGTAGTGACAGTTGCCAGTAGCTGGATCTTCAGAGGGCTCGGCAAGAATTCAGATAAGAGTTCCAAGTCAGTGTCTGGACTGACCCGGTAAGATTCAGCCCATGTGTGTGAATGTGCAAGAGCTTAAGTATATAAATGAACTTCTCCAAACGTTGCGCAAACACTTTAGTTCGTCTGCTTGTTGCTGACCGTCAGTGAACATTTGTCAGCAAGGCACACTTCCGCTGAGTTAGCCTGGATGTGCACTGGGAATGCTGGTCTGCATGTCCAACACTGTCCCTGCATGACATTCTCCCCCGCTCGGTATTCACCCTGCTCAATACTCTCCCCGCCCATGACGGAAAGAAGCTTTTGTTTTGGAGAAGGGTACGAAAGGAAATCTTTTCTGTATCACAGCAGCGCGTGTACACACACACACACACACACACACACACACACACACACACACACACACACACACACACACACACACATGCCATAGAAAAGCAGGGGAAGTATCAAGCTGGGAGGGTATTGAATAGGGGAGTATTGAGCAGGAGGAGAATTGAATCACGGGTATATCGAGCAGAGAAAGTATTGAGGCAGGGGAGTATTAAGCAGGGGGAGTATCGAGCTGAGGGAGTAACGAGTAGGGGAGTGTTGAGCAGGGGGAGTACTGAGCAGAGGATATATTGATACAGGGGAATACAGAGCTGACCTTGTCCCCACAAATCCTTGTCCTCGCAGTCTGTCGCACTGTATGTCTTTCCTGCCAAACTCCCTTCATGTGTGTTTCTCAGTGTTCTGTATGAAGCTGCCTCATCAAGCTAACCTGCATCAAAGGCTAACCAGGAAGCTTCACTGATCAGGAACATCCAGTGTTCTGTATGAAGCTGCCTCATCAAGCTAACCTGCATCAAAGGCTAACCAGGAAGCTTCACTGATCAGGAACATCCAGTGTTCTGTATGAAGCTGCCTCATCAAGCTAACCTGTATCAAAGGCTAACCAGGAAGCTTCATTGATCAGGAACACCCAAAAGCAGGAGAAGAATAGTGATATCGTTTGAGAAAACGAGTCCCAACAAAGAAATGATCTCTGTCCAGTTTCATGATTCGTGTTATTTGGAAGCTGAATCTGAGATTACATAAACTGCTTAAACTATGTTTTTGTCTCTCTCTCTCTCTCTCTCTCTCTCTCTCTCTCTCTCTCTCTCTCTCTCTCTCTCTCTCTCTTGTGTGTGTGTGTGTGTGTGTGTGTGTGTGTGTGTGTGTGTGTGTGAGAGAGAGAGAGAGAGAGAGAGAGGGAACTGGACTGGTGGATGCTCAACCTAGGTACTGCACACTTTTAGGAGTCTCCTTCATTATTTTCTTCCTTAAAAAATGTTTCCATTCATAGGTCTCTTAGGTTGTACTTTATACAATATCATTTTACTTAATTATCAAATTGAACACAAATGACAGGACGTCCCCGTGGCGAAACACGTGAAGGAGGAAAAAATAAAACTATCCCAACGTCTATGACGGCGGACAAGGACACCTGCATGGTCAAGATCGCAGCCGTCGACCAGAACGGATATAATGATCCTACCTTATTAGACATTTATCCAACAGGGATATAATGAGCCTACCTTATTAGACATGTATCCAACAGTGGTATAATGAGCCTACCTTATTAGACATGTATCCAACAGGGATATAATGAGCCTACCTTATTAGACATGTAATGAGCCTACCTTATTAGACATGTATCCAACAGGAATATAATGAGCCTACCTTATTAGACATGTATCCAAAAGGGATATAATGAGCCTACCTTATTAGACATGTACCCAACAGGGATATAATGAGCCTACCTTATTAGATATGTATCCAACAGGGATATAATGAGCCTACCATATTAGACATGTATCCAACAGGGATATAATGAGCCTACCTTATTAGACATGTATCCAACAGCCATATAATGAGCCTACCTTATTAGACATGTAACCAACAGCCATATAATGAGCCTACCTTATTAGACATGTACCAACAGCCATATAATGAGCCTACCTTATTAGACATGTAACCAACAGCCATATAATGAGCCTACCTTATTAGACATGTACCCAACAGCCATATAATGAGCCTACCTTATTAGACATGTACCCAACGGGGATATAATGAGCCTACCTTATTAGACATGTATCCAACAGCCATATAATGAGCCTACCTTATTAGACATGTGCCCAACAGCCATATAATGAGCCTACCTTATTAGACATGTACCCAACGGGGATATAATGAGCCTACCCTATTAGACATGTACCCAACAGCCATATAATGAGCCTACCTTATTAGACATGTACCCAACAGCCATATAATGAGCCTACCTTATTAGACATGTACCCAACAGCCATATAATGAGCCTACCTTATTAGACATGTATCCAACAGCCATATAATGAGCCTACCTTATTAGACATGTGCCCAACAGCCATATAATGAGCCTACCTTATTAGACATGTACCCAACAGCCATATAATGAGCCTACCTTATTAGACATGTACCCAACGGGGATATAATGAGCCTACCTTATTAGACATGTACCCAACGGGGATATAATGAGCCTACCTTATTAGACATGTATCCAACAGCCATAAAATGAGCCTACCTTATTAGACATGTATCCAACAGCCATATAATGAGCCTACCTTATTAGACATGTATCCAACAGCCATATAATGAGCCTACCTTATTAGACATGTATCCAACAGGGATACGCCGCGGGGCTCAACGGCAAGAACAACTGGGCCAATCACAGAGCCTGATACATCTCATGAATAAAAAAGACAGGCCAATAGCGAGGACGAGTTTCAACAACCAGGTTTTATAACTCCAGGTCAGTTCTCAGGACTACGTACAGTTAAGCCGCTCGGCTTTGTGTGTGTGTGTGTGGTGTGTGTGTGTGTTGTCGCAGTCGTGTTGATGAAAGAAGTATTTCATCAGGATTTACATACCAAAAGCAGAAAAATATATAAAGTATGATATTTTATCAGATGAAAAATGTTAGGTCACTAACACTTTTTTCTGCTCAAGTAGCTTGTTGAAAGCGATATTGTTGCTACCTTCTTAAACTACGTATTTGTGTATTAGAGTTAGGTGCAGTTTTAATACTAGAGCATTTGTTAAAACAAATATTAATCGTTGAACGGTTCAAAAAAGTTTGTCAGTTGAATTTTAATTATGTCAGAATAGGGCTGTGAACATTTTCTTTGGATCCAAATCGTCTATGCCATTAAGTATTTCCAAATGTTTGTATCAGGTCACCTCGATATTTTCGAAAGTTTCGAGATAGGAAGTTAAGTATTTTTAGTTTTTCTTCATGTATTCCATCCAGCATGCTACCAGCAAGCTTTGTTGCCCTCTGTTCAGCAGCAGCCAACTGCTTTTTTGTGAAGTAAATGCCAAATAACATTTCCGTATTCAACATGTGGTCTTACCAATGTTTAACATAAGCTCACAAATGTGTCTCTGTCTGTATTTAATATACCATTTTATAAGTCCAAGCACTCTGTCTGAGTTGACAATTGCATTATTGATGTGTATATGAAAATTTCACGTCCTCGTCAAAAATAACTGGCAGGTATTTTTCAACAAAGCATAATTATGCTTATAATCATCTCAGCATCAGATAATCTCATCGTATAGTCATTGCGAGGGTCTTTTTTTCCGACATGTAATGTTTTCCGCTTACTTGCATTGAAATTTCACGGTCAGTTAACTTGTCTATTTCTGACTGCAACACGTCTTATGACAGCTCAAATAATAAATTTTCGCGTTACTGGCAAAGATTTTTCAAGGATTAAAAACTGGTAAATCATAAATGAACTTCAAACAGAAGGGGCCCTTATACACTCCCCTGAGGGATACAATATAAAACTCCAGTTTCTCGGGAGTGTGCATTCTCAACTTTGGCACTTCTGGTTCTGTTTTTGAGAAAATTAGAACTCCATATTAAAATGTTGCTAGTTCCTCCACATGATTTATCTTCACAAGCAGGCGGTTATGCAGGACAAAGTCAAACACCTTTTTAAAGTCCATATAGGCAACCTCAAATACAGTTCTTCCCGTTAAATCCTGCCTACCTTTGATACAAACAAAAACAAATGTTGTCTTCAAGGGTGAAAGCCCCAAAGGCGACTCTCTTGGAATTCTGTTTAATCATCATTTTCGCCCCCACGCACGAAAAAATAATGACGTCATCAGACTGGCCAGCAGGACCCGCAGCATTCTAACTCTTCAGCACAACGCAGCTATACTCGTGTGGCAGAGAACACTGAGAGGAATGAAGTCATGATGTGCTGATGAGGGACTAGCTCTTTGGCTCTCTGGACAGCTTTCAACGAATTGCAGCATTCGACAAGGCATCCAGAGTTGCTGTAACTTCACTAGTTAAGAAAAGTCACACATTAATTGAACGTGTCACGTGTGAACGGAAATACGGGACCGGACATAGCATTTTGATCTGCTATATCATGATCCATCTTCAAACATAGGCGTATTGCATGCAAAGTAATAGACCTACGAATCCTTATAATATATCCTGCTTCCACATGGCACGATGTCGATTAAAATCATGACCGAAACAGCGTGGCCATCGATTAAATACACACAACCCAGTATCTCTAAAAGCATACGATATGAAGTCAAAATCCCGAAGGTTTTCCTCCTTGAAATAATAAAGTACGGCAAAGAGAAAAATAGCGAAGTCAAGATGCTGAGTTCAGAAATACTGGGAATACACGCCCGGACATATTGCTTCACACACACACACACACACACACACACACCACACACACCACACCACACACGCACGCACGCACGCACGCACGCACGCACGCACGCACGCACACACACACACACACACACACACACACACACACACCACTCACTCACTCACTCACTCACTCACACACACACACTGATAATGGATTCTTCTGTCGTGTCCGACGGATGAGTAGGCAGGCAGGTCATCTGCTGATGTGGGTCCTCATGTGGGAATGAAGACCAATTCCAGAGGCACAAAGTCTTCCACAGACGCCGCATGGAATGGAGTCCTGCAAGGATGGGTCCAGTTTTTTTCCGATTCCTCTTGCGGCTGGATGGCAGCTGTTCTGTTTCACTTGAATGTCTTTGTGCCCTGGGTACACCGTTGCTTCCACTGTGTCCTGTCCCGGGAAGCAGTGTCGATGTTTCAGCTTCTGAGATTGGCCTTCAAGGCGCCTTTGTATCTCCTGAGAGGCCTTCCTTGGTCACGTCGTCCTTCCTTCAGTTGTCCATGGAGCAGCATCTTTGCAATTCTGCAGTCTTCCATACGGACAACGTGTTCTGTCCATCGGAGCTGGCTTTTGATGAGTATACATTCAATGCTGGGTAGGCTACACTTCTGTAGCTTGGGCACTCTGTCTGCATGAGCGCAAGCATCGTTGATGGAACTGTTCGAGTTGTTGGATGTGTCGGCAGTATGTGGTCCAAGTTTCACAACAGTTGAGGAGAGCACTCAGAACCACAGCTCTGTACACGGCAACCTTTGTGCGCAATTTGATACCATCTTGTCACAGACTCTTTGAGAGTCTGCCAAAGCGTTAACTTGCTTTTGAGATGCGCAGCATCACTTCTGCATCCAGAGATCCGTTTTGATCTCTGTGTTGTTGATGACGATATGTGGTAGTGGAGCACTACCAGCTCCAGACGGTGAAGGCTGGAACATGGCCTCGGTCTTACCAAGACTGTAAGTCCAAAGCGTTGACAGGCCCTTGCAAAGCGATCTGTGATGCATTGGATGTCTTCATGGGAGCGTGCGGCCAGTGCACAGTCATCAGCAGAGAGGAACTCTCTCAGAAGGGCATCAAATATTTTAGTCTTTGCCTGAAGTCCTCGAAGGTTAAAGAGCTTGTCATCTGAACGAAACTGGATGTATACCCCCTTGTCACAGTCCCGGAATGCAGCAATCAGCATTGCAGCGAACAGAATGGAAAAGAGGGTGGGAGCTAAAACACTTCTCCTGTACCTGGCGAACACCAAGCACCATGTCGGTTGTGCCCATCCCAGCGCCAAACACGCACTGTGATTCAGGGACGATGGAGTCTGCTTTGTGGGTGACGAGTCTGTTCAAGATGACCCTGGCAAGAATCCTTCTTGCGATGCACAAGAGTGAAATCCCACGATGGTTGTCACCGATGCTTTATCACCCTTTCTCTTGTAGATGTGTACAATGGAGGCGTCTTTGAAGTCTTGGGGTACTTCTCCCTTTTCCCATAATTATGGACTGGAAAAGTTGGTCAGCTTTTCCAGGAGTACCTCGCCTCCATTCTTGTAGATGTCTGCCGGAATTCCATCTACTCCCGGTACTTTCCTGGACGTGGTCTGCTTCGGAACCTTCGCAGTCTGGTGCACTGGAGGGAGGGACTGCCAGAGATTCCTTCACTGGCCATTGGGGGTGCGCTGCGACTGCTTCATCAGATATTGACAAGTCTTTATTTCGAGAGAGCTTTGAAGTGCTCGGGCCCAACAAGCAAGGATGCCAGTGTTATCTGTCAGGAGTGTGGTCTGGTCAGAAGCACGAATGGGTGTTGACCCAGTAATCTTTGGTCTATAGATGGTGCACACACACCTCGTATATACATATGTGTTCTCACACACACACACACACACACATATATATATATATATAGTCTTCAATGATCAGTCCAAATGATTTGCTGGTCACCACTCCTCCCAAGTATACTTCTGGGATAAAAACTTGGAGTAAAATAAAAAAAAACACAAAATTAAAGAAACTGTTTACTTCTGTGTTTTTTTTTTTTTATTCTACTCAAATTTTATTTTTATTTTATATATATATATATATATATATATATAAATATATTATAAACAAAGTTTGCTCTTATGTCTTAGATTAAAGAAATAAGGGGAGATAAGCATTCATGTCTGCAGTAGTAGATAATTCTGCCTAACAAACAGTATGTGCTTGAGAGGGTGAATGGGGAATAATAAATGCTTCTCAAAATGGGCCTTCAGCAAACTTAGTCTCCAAGAGGGAGACAATCTCCGAAGGGGAGAAAACTCGCTAACATATCATAACTCTTGGTCAGATATCTGTATTTCGAAACCTGATTATTTCTCCTCAGTGACCTCGGAAAGTGCTAACTTGACTCATCTGCCTTTTAGGATTTAAGCAGAATGCTATCCCAGAAATAGTCTGGTGTGCAATACCATAGTATGTTGGTTGAGTTTTCAAAAAAAACAACCAATGGTGCCACCTAAGAAGCAAAAGAAAATCATGAAACAGCAAAACAAGCTATGTTTTCTTGTGAAAAGTAGAAAATATAAAAAAGATAACATCCTAAGACACAAGTGCTGAGGGCCAGTTCTTGGAATGAATCAGCAAGGGACTGAATTATAATAAATTAATAAATTCCAAGGATAAGTAACTGAGCACCATTCCAGTAATTTACAGAGCAGCTTGGTGTTGCAATTTCTTCAATCTAAGACATAAGAGCAAACTTTGTTTATATTTCAATATTTCTTGCAGTGTGTGTGTGTGTGTGTGTGTGTGTGTGTGTGTAGAAGCAGGCAATACCAATAGATCTGCCTTCAGGAGGGATTGCGATGGTTCCCTCATGGAGCTAGTGAAGAGTTTTCATATTTATAATATATTTTCTTAATTTTATGTTCCCATTTTCTTCACCTTCAACCCCCACCCCGTTTTTTGTATTTTTAGTTTAAATCTTTGCGAAGTCATTACTATAATGACGGAAGAATTGTTAGCCTGCACTTGTTTTCCCCCACTATACTTAATTGTTCGGCATTTTATATATATATATATATATATATATATATATATATATATACAATTATAAACAAAGCTTGCTCTTATGTCTTAGATTGAAGAAATAGGGGAGATAAGCATTCATATCTGCAGTGGTAGATAATTCTGCCTAACTAACAGTATGTGTGCTTGAGTAGGTGACTGGGGAAAAAAAATGAAATAAATGCTTCTTAAAATGAGCCTTCAGCAAGCTTATAGTCTCCAAGGGGGAGACATTCTCCAATGGGGAGAAAACTCACTGGTATATAACTGCTGGTCAGATACCGATATTTCGAAACCTGATTGTTTCTCCTCAGTTACCGCGGAAAGTGGTAGTTTGACTCCTCTGTCTTTTCGGTTTTAACAAGAATGCTCTCCTAGAAAAGTCTGGTGTGCAATACCGTAGTATGTTTGTTGAGTTTTCAAAAAACCAACCAAAGGTGCCACCTAAGAAGCAAAAGAAAATCATAAAAGAGCAAAACAAGCTACATTTTCTTATGAAAAGTAGAAAATATAAAAAGATAACCTCTTAAGACACAAGTGCTGAGGGCCAGTTCTTGGAATGAATCCGCAAGGGACTAAATTACAATAAACTAATAAATTCCAAGGATAAATACCGAGCACCATTCCAGCAACTTACAGAGCAGCTTGGTGTTGCAATGACTGCAAGAAATATTCGATTATAAACAAAGCTTTGCTCTTATGTCTTAGATTGAAGAAATAGGGGGAGATAAGCATTCATATCTGCAGTGGGTTTTCTCCCCATTGGAGAATGTCTCCCCCTTGGAGACTATAAGCTTGCTGAAGGCTCATTTTAAGAAGCATTTATTTCATTTTTTTCCCCAGTCACCTACTCAAGCACATACTGTTAGTTAGGCAGAATTATCTACCACTGCAGATATGAATGCTTATCTCCCCCTATTTCTTCAATCTAAGACATAAGAGTAAGCTTTGTTTATAATTGAATATTTCTTGCAGTCATTGCAACACCAAGCTGCTCTGTAAGTTGCTGGAATGGTGCTCGGTATTTATCCTTGGAATTTATTAGTTTATTATATATATATATATATATGTTGTGTTGTGTGTGTGTGTGGTAAATGTATGTATAAATCATAGATAGATAGATACACCGGATGTATGGGTCCATTCAAACAAGCTAACAAGTAA
Source organism: Conus canariensis (assembly GCA_033310375.1). Taxonomy (NCBI): domain Eukaryota; kingdom Metazoa; phylum Mollusca; class Gastropoda; order Neogastropoda; family Conidae; genus Conus; species Conus canariensis. The sequence goes on along the minus strand of CM065740.1, from coordinate 13,366,107 downwards.
AAACACTGCACTGTTCGCGAACAAACAAAAACACAAACAAACGAACAACCAAACAACCGACCAAAAACATACGAACAAAACAAAACAAACACCACCTTCACTTTCCCTCCCTCTGAAGAAAAACCTTACGTGTCAAACGACTGACCATTTGAGCATCTGTGGAAAGATTGTCAGCACCGTTCGTTTAAGCTGGATGTTGTCTGCTATCGGTGAACTTTCAGAGCTTTTTATGCAACTCTAATATGATTCGAAGCCTGTCATCTAACTCTTTGTTTCGTCAGTACGACATGGGGAAAAAAGGCCTTGTCACAGTGGGACACACTGGTACACACACACACACACACACACACACACACACAGGCCTTACGTTGCATCACTTGCATGTATCTAGGAGATAAGTGCACATTGCACATTTAAATATCAGATGTTTGCGCTGGTTTCAATACTACTGCTACTATTCTCTCTAAAATCAGCTTTTATAATTGAATGAAGAATCAAAGACATGTTGGTTATTCTACTTGCATTTCCCTTCATTTTCACGTGCACGCGTATGCGCGTGTGTGTGTTTAGTAGTCAACGATTTTAACTTTGATGAACATTTTGAAATGCTCTGAGTAATACAAAATAGCCACGATTTAAATCACATGTAATTATATCACACACACACACACACACACCACGCACGCGCGCGCGCGCGCACAGAGAGAGAGAGAGAGAGAGAGAGAGAGAGATGAGAGGGGAGGGGGAGAGGGGAGGACCGTCAAGCGTAGTTCCGTCATTGTCGCCAAAAAGACTGTATTGCCCCCTATTTCATCAGAATCGCGTGTACCTCATAACCTTCACGCAATGGTATGTGTATAGAGGAGCGAGCGATAAGGGACGAGTTGAGGGATAAAACGTGTGGAGCTAAGGGGATCGGGAGGGGGAGGTAAGATCTGGAGGTGGAAAAGGGTGAGGGTGGGGTGGGGGATTGGGCTGGAAGAGGGGGCGCAAAATACATTCTTGTTCTTTGTCTTCGTTTGGAACCGGTGACAGGAAATCTCCTAAGTACATTGCCAGCCTGATTCCGTGCTCACAACCAGTCGGAACTCGCGGCGCTCCCATCTCCACCAATCAAGTCTACAGAAATGCCCGGCTCATTTGCACTAGGGGCATGGGACTGCTCGTGCAGTGCTCATGGTATGCGCGTGCACCCCTGACCCAGAGGAGGCTGTGATTGGCCGAGCCGCCCAATAGTGCGGAACTGGCACGTGGTCCAGCAGACTGGCAACTCTTGCATCAGCATGGCATTCTTTGTTGTGTTGGTGTGTGGAGAGAGGGGAAAGGGGTGGGGGGTAAGGGGTAAAAAAGGGAGGTGAATAGGGAGATTTAAAGGGGGGGGGGGGGGAGGGAGTGGAAGAAAGAAAACGGGGTATGGTGGGAGGAGAGAAGGCAGGGGGAGGGGATGGGGGGGGGGGAGGGGGGGGGGGGGGAGGAGCTGGAAGCTGAACTGTAGGCTTGCAACGTAGAATGCATGCCCTTCTCATCTTCACCCCAGACATTTTCAGCTTTCATCGTTCTTGTATCATAAAAGTCTGTTTTATTTTATTTTTCTTATTTCCTTTTTCTCTTCCTCTTTTCCTTTCGTTCTTCCTTTTTTTTTCTCTTAATACGTCGCCTGTTAGTTTGTTAACAAGAGACAATAATACGGTTTAAAATCACTTTCGAGTTTGGCTATTAAATCAGTCGTTAACATTCGCCAGAAACAAAGACAATCGGCCACAATCGAAAGAACCAGCATATCAAAAATGTTGGAGCGTTTAGTTAGAAACTCAGTTGTTTGACACTGGATGTATTCGTTTTACCAGGAATTAAGTGTGTGTGTGTGTGTGTGTGTGTGTGTGTGTGTGTTGTTCGCGACCGCTGCGTCTTATCAGTTGTGTGAGCTGACTACTACTTCCTGTACGTGACTGGGAGTGTGTCCATAGCTGATGTTTCCGGGTTCGTATCTCCGTTATTTCAGAATGTAGTAATGCAAAGAGAGTATGTCACAGTAATCCGGTAATTCCAGAGACAGCCTCTGAAATTTTGGCGGAGAATTGTGAGGTTATTAAGCTCATGCGCGTTTTTGTATCAAATCGATTTGGCGTGGTTTCAGCCGTGATTCTTTTCTTTGAAATCAAATAATGCCATTTTTGCTGCAAGATAGTCTCAGAATGGATTCTGAAATGATTCCGTAGTATGTTTTGTGGTTTTACTAGTTTACATGGTATGCACGCAAACAAAAGGTGTATTTCAAGATGGCAATGTTTAGGCGCATTTTCCGGACTCATTTCTCCGGTATTTCTACATGTGGCGTTTCAAAACTCGGTTACAATATCATTTCAAGAAATTACCAGACGCTCTGGGGAAGCGGTTAGCGTCATAGGCTCTCAGCTGGCAGCCTGAGATCGTGGTTCGATTCCCATTATTAGAGCTATTTATTTAGGGAATTTTGCCGCCCCGACCGTCATCTACACTGAGCTGAGGTTATGGCATCAGCTCTGATGTGAAGACTTGGACCACACAGTTGAGTTTCATCCCCTTAATGGATGTCTTTCTGACAGCGTGGTTCAAATATCCTGACTAACACTATAGGCGTCTGTATCATTCGGGCCAGGTTGATGCTGGGATGTATTATGTAAGTTGGCGTGGTGTACAGCCCAATCCTACAGTCTCAGATCAGAATGGAATTCCGCAACACCATTTTCATCGTCGTGAACCCTACTTATCAGCACAGAAAATAGTCAGATTCTATTACTTTCATGCCATGCTGTCATGGTGACCCCAGTATTGATTACTCCTCCACGACTATGCCTTTGATTTGGTTCTGTCGGAGACGCCGGTATCGGCGAATCCATGGGGACTGTTGTTGGACGGGCGTGGTAGCGCCCATCGGAGGGAGAGCTCACTCACGTCGGCTCCGCGACGAAGCAAAAATTGTCGTCAGTAGGGGGCTTAGTAGATGGTCTCCTGCCTATTTTGGATCAGAACAGGCGCCACTGACCATCAACGAAACGATTGGTCAGCAGTGCAGTATTTCCCCTTATGGATGGGGGGGGGGGGGGGGGGGGACGGAATGAGAGGCGGTGCAATGCCACTGAGGGGGCTCGGAAGCATAGATAGTGAAAAATGTCAAGAATTTGACAGAGACCCTTCGAAAATTTGGCAATGAGATGTGAGGTTTTTTTTTTTCTTTCTTTCTTTCTTTTTTTTTTTTTTTTTTTAAATTTAACCCGGTGGTAAAGCAGTTTCGACCGTGATTTGGTTAGAATGATTATGCATTCTAGCATCAGATATGCCTTCGGGATGACTTCTAAAATTTTAATTTCATAGCTGTACCACTTTTAATGTAGTATGTGCCCCCAAAGAGGTTAGAGCAAGTCGATACATGGGCACATGAATGTTTTGATACTTTGCAAATCCAGCTGAATTTTGATATTTTTTAATAAATCAAATCTGAGCCTTCACACAATCTGCTCTTTGTTTAAACATTGCTTTAACTGCTCTTTTTGCGAATTTATTTATCAAATCTATTACACATCCTCATGCTACATGCATAGTGGACCCGGACCCGGCCGTGCACAACACAGCCGTGCGCCATCCGGTTGTTCGGGTTCTTGGAAGCGTGCAAAGTAGACCCGGACGGAAACGGCTGCCTCACACGAATTTGTCTCGCGATGTGAAAAGACGCTCACGACAAAGCAAAAATTGATATTGTGGCGGTGGTAGAGGAAAAAAAGAAACACTGTACACAGGACACGCCGTTTAATCAGGGGAGAAGTTTGGTCCCTTCGCCCGGACGGCCGGGGAAAGTACGGTTTGCACGACCGGCAAAATCACGGCTCTAATCACACGGGTCGGGCCGGGTGCACTATGCACGGCTTTGACCGTCGCCAGTAAGCTGGAACAGAGAAGAACCGGAGCAGGCTTTTTTCTCCCGGACGGACGGCGCATGGCCGGGTCCAAGTCTACTGTGCACACAGCCTAAGGGATGGATTTTGCCTTAATTTGATGTTGACATTTGTAAGCTCGTTAACGTGCCTGTCCTTGCTTTGTTAAAGATGATTTGCTTTTTAACAATAATCACCAGTTCAGGATCCTGTGATCCTTTTAGTAACTCAGTCTCCGTTCATATGAAAGTGATTGTTGAGAACACACCAACACACACACACACACACACACCACACACACACACACACACACACACACACACACACATGGGCCTACGCTCACAACTGGACTTAAGCTAACAGCAATGCACACTTCCTTGCAGGTGTAGTCTACTTCTTTTCCACTGCCCCGTGCACTTCCTTGCAGGTGTAGTCTACTTCTTTTCCACTGCCCCATGCATGGCACGTGTTGTTCAACACAAGGCCAGTTCCAGATAGTGCTTGCTTTCAGCAAACCTGAGGTGCCGACCCAGTTCTCACTGAACGCACGACAAGCAGACGATACTGTGGTATGCATTCATTCATTGATAAAGGGAGGTTGCATTGCTGTGTTTAATTACAAAAGAATTACTTTCTTTCTAAGTATTCTTTCTTTGCGGTGGATTTTGTACTCTAGTGCACTAATCATAATACATATATTTGTGATTAATTGACAAAAGTGCCGAACATAAACGTACAGTGCTCTATTTGGGACTTCTGTGAGGATAAGTCTCTGCTGTGAGCGTAGGCCCATCACACACACACACACACACACACACACACACACACACACACACACACACACACGCACAAAGTGATCACTCGTTCTTCATTTTCGTTGTCCTGAATGTTGTTTATTTTGCTGAAGGAGACCTAAGAGGTCGAAACACGTCGTGTTTTTTCTTTTAATTCGTTTGTCCATGTTAACTGGCGGAGTTATTTCAAATACCTTTTTTCAAATTTTGCATAAAAAATTATCTCCAAGCAGTATAATGTAAACATGTTTGGAACATTCTTAGCACGCACTAGCCAGTCTGAAACATGTCGTCAGCACGGCGAGACTCTTCGTGTAAATGTTGCTGCGTTCATTTGGCAGCCCAGTATATTAGCATTTATTTGCATATTTTAACTCTCTGCCTGCAGTCAGTACACTTTGACACCTTTTTGCTATACAATCAGATCGTTATCCTTTACTCCCTTGTTTCTTGTCTTACTTACCCAAGTAATGTCCCTTTAATTGTTTTTACATTTTCAATCGCAGTTCCAATATTTTATTTTATTTTAATTATTTATTACTTATTTTTGTCACTCATTACTTATACAGTCTGGAACTTCGCGGACTTTTGGTTTTCCTTCGACATATCTGATGACGTCACTCGTGATGTTTTCGTAGACATGTATGTCATTTTCAATGATTCCGTAATTCGAAGTTGATAAAGCCGTCAAGATTTGGTGTGTGGGAAAGAAAATGCCTTCGGTGTAAACGAACACACATTGTTATCATAAAAACACTCCCAAAACGTAGTGACAACTCTGACAGGTGATTGTTTCTTTCCTTCGATGTCAGCGTTGTACGTAGTAAGCATGTTCGCTATACGTTTATTCTGCTGCATTCTTCATCGTTCGTTACTGACCTTTCTTTGAGTCCGTTGCAAAATGATTTTTCTCCCCGTGGCGTTGGAGAACACCACAGAATTCATAGTGGTGGAGTTCTATGTTAGAGACCAACGGTGGACTATCCCCAACCGCCGCTTGTCGTCATCGACTGAGGATGCTCACCAAGGGGACGAAAGTCAGCCCTACACAGGCGTGAACAAGGGTTCGGTGAGGGTTCTGTTTATATTGCAAAACTCACGAACCCTGTACGTTGTCAGTGAAGGATGAAGTATTGCTTTAAAGGCCCCTTTATCATCCCATCTCTCCTCCGCTCTTCTCTTCCCCGTTTTCAAAAAATTGAAAAATACATTTATGACGTCAATTCTTTGCTCTGCCCAGTTGCCAAAGATGGACATTACGTAGTTGTTTGTTTGTTTTTTTTTTCTCTTGAAAAAGGCCACGTGGCCGAAAATTTGAAGAGTGGAATTGTGATCTTGTGTAAAAAAAAAAAAAAAAATCTAAGAAATTTTCATGGAGGTCGAGGACTCCCTTTTTACCTACACATATTTTCCTCCCCATTGTTTATTGATCTTAATTTTATCAACACTTGCTTCCCCATTGTTCATTGAGCTTGTTTATCTACACTTGCTTCGCCATTGTTCATTGAGCTTGTTAGTCTACACTTGTTTCGCCATTGTTCATTGATCTTGTTAGTCTACACTTGCTTCGCCGTTGTTCAGTGATCTTGTTTATCTACACTTCTTTCCCCGTTGTTCATTGGTCAAGTGTATCTACTCTTGTTTCCCTGTTGTTTATTGATCCAGTTTATCTACTCTTGTTTCCCCGTTGTTTATTGATCTTGTTTATCCACACTAGTTTTCCTTTCCATTGGTTATTGGTCTAGTTTATCTGCACCAGTTTTCCTTCCCATTGTTTATTGGTCTAGTCTATCTACACTAGTTATCCTTCCCATTTGGTTGTTGGTCTAGTCTATCTACACTAGTTATCCTTCCCATTGGTTATTGGTCTAGTCTATCTACACTAGTTATCCTTCCCATTGGTTATTGGTCTAGTCTATCTACACTAGTTATCCTTCCCATTTGGTTATTGGTCTAGTCTATCTACACTAGTTATCCTTCCCATTTGGTTGTTGGTCTAGTCTATCTACACTAGTTATCCTTCCCATTGGTTATTGGTCTAGTCTATCTACACTAGTTATCCTTCCCATTGGTTATTGGTCTAGTCTATCTACACTAGGTATCCTTCCCATTGGTTATTGGTCTCGTTTGCTCAAGTCCTGTCAGACTGGCCGAGGCTTTGTACTGACATGTTCGTTGCCTTCATTCCGCAGCAGTCTCCCAACATTTATCCCCCTCCCCCCCCCCCTTCTCTCTGTCTGTCTGTCTGTCTGTCTGTCTCTCTCTCTCTCTCTCTTTCACACACACACACACACGCACACACACCACACACACACACACACACACACATACACACGCACGCACGCACGCACACACACACACACACACACACACACACACACACACACACACACACACACACACACGTGTATATGAAAGAGAGAGAGAGAGAGAGAGAGAGAGAGAGAGAGAGAGAGAGAGAGAGAGAGAGAGAGAGGAGTAGAGATTCACGAGCGATATACGGAACTCAATGAGCTGCGTAAGACACTGGATGCGGAGGGTGGACTTCGAAGGTTGTCGTGGACACAGGCGCTGTGTCAGTGGCGATGGAAGACATTGAACACAGTGGAGGCTGATTCACAGACTGAGTGAGCCCAGAGAAATCCATTGTGCGTACTGATGTAACACAGAGAGATCAATTGTGTGTGCTCATGGCACACAGAGAAATCAATTGTGCGTACTGATGGCGCACAGAGAGATCAATTGTGTGTGCTCATGGCACACAGAGAAATCAATTGTGCGTACTGATGGCGCACAGAGAGATCAATTGTGTGTGCTCATGGCACACAGAGAAATCAATTGTGTGTGCTCATGGCACACAGAGAGATCAATTGTGTGTGCTCATGGCACACAGAGAAATCAATTGTGTGTGCTCATGGCACACAGAGAGATCAATTGTGTGTGCTCATGGCACACAGAGAAATCAATTGTGTGTGCTCATGGCACACAGAGAGATCAATTGCGTGTGCTCATGGCATACAGAGAAATCAATTGTGTGTGCTCATGGCACATAGAGAAATCAATGGTGTGTGCTGATGGCACACAGAGAGATCAATTGTGTGTGCTGATGGCACACAGAGAAATCAATTGTGTGTGCTGATGGAACACAGAGAAATCAATTGTGTGTGCTGATGGCACACAGAGAAATCAATTGTGTGTGCTGATGGCACACAGAGAAATCAATTGTGTGTGCTGATGGCACACAGAGAAATCAATTGTGTGTGCTGATGGCACACGCCTCATCACAGGCATGCTGTTATGGCTGTGAGTCTTTTATCGTACTTTGGTTGAATGTTAAAAAAAAAAAAAAGAAAATTGCATAAATCACAATTGTTTTGATTTTTCTGTTTGGATCGAGGGCTTGTGGGCTTTTTAATTTGTCAATCAATCAATCAATCAATATAGCAATAAATCAATAAATCAATCAATCAATTAATCTGTCTATCTATCTATCTATCTATCTATCTATCTATCTATCTATCTATCTATCTATCTATCTATCTAATCAATAAAAGAAAGAAACAAACGAACAATAACAACAGTACACACACACCCACACCCACACCCACCCACCCACACATACACATATGCGCGCGCGCGCGCGTGTGTGTAAACGGTTAACTTCAATGTATATATGTGTACGTCAGTAAGTGCGTGTGTGCTCGCTTGTATCAGTGTGTGTGTGTGTGTGTGTGTGCGTGTGTGTGTGTGTGTGTGTTGTGTGTGTGTGTGTGTGTGTGTGTGTGTGTGTGTGTGTGTGTGTGTGTGTGTGTGTGTGCACTTATTTCCATTCCCCATTATTTCGTCACACGTCGTCCGTAGGGGAGAAGCAACCTGTCAGTTTTACTTCACGTATCCTCAGGCTCTTGAACCTCAAAAGCGCTGCCTCCAGGGGCGGAGCAAGTACTAATGGAGGGGGGGGGGGGGTCCTCACTGTACCCCGGGTCCAGGATTTGCGCGCCGGGAGGGTCCAAAAGGAATGCCGGTGTTGGGGGGGAGGAGGGGGGTTGGGGGGAGGGGGGTTGGGGGGGGTGGGGGTGGGGGGCAGGGTGGCGAAATCCCTAACGGTGAGGAACTTATGAATTGGTGAAGTAGACTGGAGGCATCTCCTCGAATATATTGACAGGAGTATTGAACATAAGCGTACGTGTATATCATTTTTTATTTGTTTGTTTGTTTTTGTGAGATGGCAGTGTGTTGTCCAGTAAGAAATAGTATGACTCTGTGATCATGGAAAAATAGCCAGAGGAAGCGGGAAGGTTTTCAGGGCTCCCTTCCTAATTATCCACCCCTTTCATACATTTTAAAAAATTTCATATTGAAACTTAAACACAAATTATCAATGAGGAATGCAAAACGCATATATAGTGTAATAAGACGACAACACCACTACCACCACCACCACCACCATCATCATCATCATCATCATCATCATCATCATCATCATCTTCACCATCATGCTACTACTATGACACTACACTACAAAAAAAAAATTAGTACTTTGCAAAGTTGTCTAAATGAATAGTCAGAATATGTACTGCACAACCCCATACCGCCCCTTTTAGGGGGTGCGGGGAAGTGGGGTGGGGTGGGGGAGTCTTGGAGGGCGTGAGAGCGGACAGAGAGGTAGGGTTCGGGAGGTGTCCGGGAAGTTTGGGTGGAAGTTCCGAGAAGTTTCCGAGCACTGCCAATAAAAGTTCCGGTAAGTTCCGATTGTACATGCCAAGCAGCAGTTCGTTGTTGTAATTGTTGTTGCTGTTATCGCTGTTTTACATGTTAATGTCACTTAGCATACGCCAAGCATCAGTTTGTGTTGTTGTTGTTGCTGCTGCTGCTGCTGCTGCTGCTGCAGTCGCTGCTTTGCAGGTTAATGTCACCCCACCTCCGCATTCCAAGATGTGCCTGGACCTGTCCTGTTTGATTGATATAGAGCAGTGGTCCTTTAGCGTTATGGCAACAATTCATTTGCATTGACAGCTTTTGTCTTTGTTTTTCTTGTTTTTTCTTTCTTCTTTTTCGTTTTTTTTTTCTTTTTCTTTTCTTTTTTCTTTTTTTCTTTTTTTGTTGAACACAGTGATCATTTCCTGTAAGTTCAGCTCTGGGCCAAAGTTGGACACTAACCGCTCCGTTTGGAAGGGATTTCCAGATCAGCCGGGGAAGTCCTGACTTGAGGGTCAAACTGGTATGTAGCACAGCCGGTACTGCATCAGCACTGGGTAGGGGAGGCGGCTACCGCCGTTACCACAGAAAAACCGAAACACCGACTGGTAAAAAGAAAAAGAAAAAGAAAAAAATTCGAAGACAGCAATAAATGCCGTCGCCATGAAAGTGAACTTTGCACAGTTGAATGGAGCGAGTCTCTCTCTCTCTCTCTCTCTCTCTCTCTCTCTCTCTCTGATTCCCTGAGGCTCTGTCCGTTTGCATGCTTCCCTCCCCCTTTCTCTCTTATTTCGTGTGTGTGTGTGTGTGTGTGTGTGTGTGTGTGTGTGTGTGTGTGTGTGTGTGTGTGTGTGTTCATCTCATGTACGTATGTATGTATGTATGTGTGTGTGTGTGTGTGTGTGTGTGTGTGCGCGCGCCCGCGCGCGCGCGCGCGCGCGCGTGTGTGTGTGTGTGTGTGTGTGTGTGTGTGTGTGTGTGCGTGCGCGCGCGCTCACGCACTTGGGTGCAGGGGGAATATTTTGTAGGGGGAGTATCGGGCAGGGGTAGTACTGGGCAGGAGGAGTATGGGCAGGGGAGTATCGGGCAGGGGGAGTATCGGGCAGGGGGAGTATCGGGCAGGGGGAGTACTGGGCAGGGGGAGTATCGGGCAGGGGGAGTACTGGGCAGGGGGAGTATCGGGCAGGGGGAGTATCGGGCAGTGGGAGTATCGGGCAGGGGGAGTATCGGGCAGGGGGAGTACTGGGCAGGGGGAGTATCGGGCAGGGGGAGTGCTGGGCAGGGGGAGTATCGGGCAGGGGGAGTATCGGGCAGGGGTAGTACTGGGCACGCGGAGTATTGGGCAGGGGGAGTACTGGGCAGGGGGAGTATCGGGCAGGGGGAGTATTGGGCAGGGGTAGTACTGGGCAAGGGGAGCATCGGGCAGGGGTAGTACTGGGCAGGGGGAGTATCGGGCAGGGGGAGTATCGGGCAGTGGGAGTACCGGGCAGGGGGAGTATCGGGCAGGGGGAATATTGTTCAGGGGGATTATCGGGCAGGGGCATTACCAGGCAGGGGGAGTATCACCAGCCGCCGTGGCGAAGTGGTTAGCGTCGCGGACTCCCGGCTGGGAGGTCGTGGGTTCGAATCCCATCAGAGTCATGTGGGTTTTTTCTGCCCCGACCGGCTCCTACCCAGAGTTGAGTTTGCTGCGGACTCAGTTGGGAAGACTGGGACCACACAGTCGAGCTTCATCCACTTAATGGATGCGTTTCTGAGAGTGTTGCTCAAATTTCCTGACCAACACTGCAGGAGCCTGTATCTCTCGGGCCTGGTTGACGCCGGGATATATTATGAAAGTAAGCGTAGAGTACAGCCCTGTCATGTAGTCTCAGACCGAAATGGAAATCCGTAGCATCATCTTAATCATCCTCATTCTCATCGATCAGCATAAAAAAGTCTCAAATTCTGTGGCCCTTCATGCCCTGCTCTCATGGTGACCTCAATTTCGTTGTCCTGTCCCACGTCTGTGGCCTTGGTTTGGTTCCGTCGGGGTCACCGGTATCGGCGAGTCCATGGGGGCTGTCGTTGGACGGACGTGGTGGCGCCCTCCGGAGGGAGAGCTCACTCACGCTGGCTCCGCGACTAAGCAATTATTGTCGTCAGTAGGGGGCTTAGTAGGTGGTGTCCTGCGTATGTTAGATCAGAACAGGCGCCACTGAACACCACCGAAGTGACTCGGCGGCAGTGCAGTGTCTCCTCCGGTGGGTTGCCTCTTGACGACTTGATATTGACTGCTCCCTGTGGATTGCCGGTGCCGGGGCTGCGGCGGGGCCGACCGGGCTGTGGTTGTGGACGGGGTGTCGGAATGAGCGGCGTGGGTGCACTGCCTCTGAGGTGGCGCAGAAGTTGGGACAGCAAAAAAAAAAAAAAAAAAAAAAAAAGGCAGAGGGAGTATCGGGCAGGAGGAGTATCGGGCAGGGGAAGTATCGGGCAGGGGGAATATAGGGGAGGGGTAGTATTGGGAA
>CM065740.1:13339197-13349197 GCA_033310375.1 Conus canariensis | reverse complement strand
AAAACAGACACAGTAAACACAATCAGCAGACACAGGAAAACAGACACAGAAAACAGACACAGTAACAAAATCAGCAGACACAGGAAAACAGACACAGGAAAACAGACACAGGAAAACAGACACAGGAAACACAATCAGCAGACACAGGAAAACAGACACAGTAAACACAATCAGCAGACACAGGAAAACAGACACAGGAAAACAGACACAGGAAACACATCAGCAGACACAGGAAAACAGACACAGTAAACACAATCAGCAGACACAGGAAAACAGACACAGGAAAACAGACACAGTAAACACAATCAGCAGACACAGGAAAACAGACACAGTAAAACAATAGCAGACACAGGAAAACAGACACAGTAAACACAATCAGCAGACACAGGAAAACAGACACAGTAAACACAATCAGCAGACACAGGAAAACAGACACAGTAAACACAATCAGCAGACACAGGAAAACAGACACAGTAAACACAATCAGCAGACACAGGAAAACAGACACAGGAAAACAGACACAGGAAACACAATCAGCAGACACAGGAAAACAGACACAGGAAAACAGACACAGGAAAACAGACACAGTAAACACAATCAGCAGACACAGGAAAACAGACACAAGGAAACAGACACAGTAAACACAATCAGCAGACACAGGAAAACAGACACAAGGAAACAGACACAGTAAACACAATCAGCAGACACAGGAAAACAGACACAGGAAAACAGACACAGGAAACACAATCAGCAGACACAGACACAAACATATAGAACAGACAACAACCGCAGGCAAACAGACACAGAGAAAAAGACACAGACACACACTATGATCACACACACACACACACACACACACACACACACACACACACACACACACACACACACACAGATAAATCGACATATACAACAAACACAGGCAGTCTGGCAAACACAGACAAGCGAACACAGACAAAAACAAAGCAAAATAATACAAACCGACACAGGCAATCAGAGAAACAAAAGAGAGCGGATTAGGAGAAAGCAAGCAGAAGTGCTGGAATATCGCCGCACCATCAGGACACACGTCTGGGGCATTTCCTGTGGTAGGGTGACAGAAAGCAAACCACGTCTTCCTTCTTGTCTGCATCAGGGGTCGTCACTCCTCCCCTCCCTGTCCGACCCGTCCTTTCCATCCCTCGTTTCTCAGCTTTATGCCTGCTTCCCGTGCAATCTCAGCCGACAGCTGCACCCACACCTCTCTTCCTCCATGTCTGTGTCTGCACGCAAGAACCTGAAATAAAAAGTCCGTGGTCTGCACCCCAGAAAACACGCACTCCACAACCTTCAGTTACTCAGGCCCGGGTAGAGCACAGCCAGCTATCCACCTCCCACCCGTCCTCCTCTCCTTCCCACCTTTCTCCACACAATGTTTTGTTTTTTTCCTAACCTGGATAGTACCGAGTTGTTCGTCTTGGATTTGGTAGTCCAGTTTAGCTGTATAAAAGAGAGAGAGAGAGAGAGAGAGGAGAGAGAGAGAGAGAGAGAGAGAGAGAGAGAGAGAGAAATGACAATGACTTCTTTATTTTATAAAAGTGAAAGTGTTGGTTTAGTCAGCCATTTTTCATACATGCCGTTACTATTCTACGAAGCGATTACCAAATGATTACAAAGTATGCATCAAGACATTATTATACAACCAACCAACCACAAACCTGATACAAAGTATGCATCAACACATTATTATACAACCAACCAACAACAAACCTGATACACAGTATTCATCAAAACATTATTATACAACCACCCAACGACAAACCTGATACAAAGTATGCATCAAAACATTATTATACAACCACCCAACAACAAACCTGATACAAAGTATGTATCAAGACATTATTATACAACCAACCAACAACAAACCTGATACACAGTATTCATCAAAACATGATTATACAACCAACCAACAACAAACCAAACAAACCAACAATAACCACTACCATCAATGAAATAAGCAAAAGGAAAAACAATTGAAAATACAAGAACAAACACAATTAACAACGAGAACATAGCATTTATTGAAATCATTGACCTGGAGGTTCTATTTCAAAACGTCTCTATAAGACAACCAAGGAAAAATAACTAAAGAAAAAAAGAAAAAAAAAGGAAAGAAAAAGAGGAAGAAAACAGAAAATAAAGGCAAGTATATAGACACTTTAAAAAGGCTCTCTGTCTTGCATTTATCCACATACATACAAACAGACAGACAGACAGACGCAGACGCACACACACACACACACATACACACACACACACACACACACACACACACACACACACACACACACACACACACACAGAGAGAGAGAGAGAGAGAGAGAGAGAGAGAGAGAGAGAGAGAGAGAGAGAGAGGCAGGTGCGTATTATGCACTACGTAATACATTTCTTTTAAGATTCTCGTCACTTTGTGTGTGTGTGTGTGTGTGTGTGTGTGTGTGTGTGTGTGTGTGTGTGTGTGTGTGTGTGTGTGTGTGTGTGCGCGCGCGCGCGCGCGCGTGAACGCATTCAGGAAAATGTGAACGAAATATACAGAGCATGATGTGTGTGTGTGTGTGTGTGTGTGTGTGTGTGTGTGTGGGTGTGGGTGTGTGTGTGTGTGTGTTGGGGGGGGGGGGGGGGGAGTCTTAGACACACTCGAGCTCTTGTGTAACACCGTTCAGCTTCTCTCACTTGTTGCCCACAACAGGAAAAGTAGGCAGCTTATTTAGGAGAGGCAGGCACAAGGTTAAAGTCCAGCAGCCTGATAGCCGAGGGGGCAGTGACCTATTGGAAGTTCACCGTGTACGGGGCACGGCATTATTGAAAGCGGGTCCATCCCTCTTCCTCCGCCCACTTCGCCTTCCCTGCCCTGAAACGTTTAGCGCTGGGTGGAGAATGAGGATGTCCAAGTCATCAACATCCGACACCACGAATGATTTGAACTAATGTCCGTTTCGAAGTGAGGCGACTGCAGGCGGACATTGAAATAAACTTAAAAGTAAAAAAAAATACTGTTCCGCCGGACGAAAGGGGCTAATAATTTACAAGACAAACACGACGCGTTTCGACCTCTTTTGTCTTCTTGAGGCAAGATGACCAACATTCGGGACCATCAATGTCCACTTTGCGCCCACTTTGAGAAGACAAGTAACTGCTCGTCCTTCGTTGTCATGGTCCTGAATGTTGTTTGTCTCGCCTGAAGAAGACCAAAGAGGTCGAAACGTGTCGCGATTTGTCTTGTGAATTGTCGCTTTTGTCCGGCAGAACAGTATTTGTTTCTTTTATCACTATGTCAGCTTCGCGGACCAATGCTCTAAACATTTGACTATGGGCCTCTTTTTGGCTTTTTGCTCTAACAACATCTTCAAATGTCATGCTTTGTCCTAAATGTCATGCAGTGTCCTGTGACCAGTACTCCACGCACCTGATGGAGTAAAACGTAGGCTGTGACACGTAGGCGGTTCAAACTGGCTGATTTTTCAGTGTATTTTCATCAAATTTTCAGTGAAGTTTAAAAACTGAATGACTCGTTGTCTGATTTTAGTCTTGGACATTTGAACTAAATATTTTAGTTATCTACCTGGTATTTCTTGGAAAGACTTCGATGACACTGAAACAGACGTGTAAACACACACACACACACACACACACACACACACACACACACACACACACACACACACCACACACACACACACACACACACACACACACACACACACACACACACACATGCACTTTATGGAAGTTTGGTTTCGTAATCACTTTCTCAGTGGGGGCTGAAGTTTTCACTGTAATTTTCGCCCGTCAAATTACCTCTATTTACTACGTCATAACTGTCCTGATTCGTAATCATAAGCAGCCCCGCGACTTCTTCCGCTGTCAGTCACTGACAACGATTTTTAAAAAAAAATGAAAGAAAAAAAAAAGAAAGAAAGAAAGAGAAAAGAGAAGAATGAGATGAAACACGGAAAAGCGAAGAAACAAAAGGTGTTGAATTGGCAGACTCCAGCAACCAGACAACATGGCGTCTTCGCATTTAAGCTGTGTGCTGGCTTTGCTGCGCTGCGTTCTCCTGGCGTCCTTTTCTGTCTTCAACTCCTTTATTACCAAGTTTCTGTTCGCTTTTCTTTTTGCTTTGATTTACTGTTTCATTTCTTTTGACCCCAGCCTTGGTCTGTTGCCTTGTGTGTCCAGTTATTTCCCTGATCTAGGGAATTCCTTTTACCACGTCTATTGTCTCCTGAACATTCAGTTTTCTGCAAATCTTTAGTTTGGGCTTGGCTGATCTCACAACCTTGTCTCCAGAGTCCTCAAGCATGCTTAGTAGTCTGGCTTTACCCACTTTGCACTCTTCGAGGATTTTAGAGGAGTTTTCGGCTTTGCTTGGCGGCAGCAGAGTGCAACGTCAAAGAAACGAAGCGGGACACCAAGCCTTTTCCTGGTGTCATGGTTGATGTGGGTCTCCATGGATTCCACAAAGCTGTAGCTTCCTCTAAAATCTGTCTTCGAGGAGTACACTGTTACTGTATTCATGAGTGAATGCGTAATGCTATGATTTTGAATACAGTTCTTAAAAGAGTTTTTCAAGCGGTCTGTGTCGCTGACTGCTGATGGCAATGAATATTCTGTATGTGGTCCTGTGCATTAACACGTGTATAGCAAGGGAGAGCAAGGCATGAGCGCTGATTTAAAGGCTTACGATTAGGTCATGTTTGTCCGCATCTTTATCGTAGACAAGTCCATGCACGTTCCTCCTCTCTCTCTCTCTCTCTTCTCTCTCTCTCTCTCTCTCTCTTTTCTCTCCTCCTCCTCCTTCTCTCTCTCACAGACACACACGTGCGCGCGCGCGTGCGCATACTCACACACACATACAACACATACACACACCAACGCTCATGGACTCTTCACTTTTCACACTAATATCACTTCAATGCTGCACACTTACCAGTGCACATATTTTTACAGTAAAAAAAAAAACCTCAATTGTTTTTTTTTTTTTTTTTTTTTTTTTGTGCATATTCGACAATGAGCACCTAGGTGTGATTTTTTTTCTTGTTTTCTTTTTTTAATTTTTTTTTTTTTTCTCCTAGGCCAATCCACTCTTCATTTTGGTGTCACACTGTCCTTCATCTGCCAAAAACAAAACGAAAAAAAAAAAACCAATTTCGCATCTGTTTTTTCTCTCTTTTTTTTTTCTTTTCTTTCAGCAATCCTTAACACGCATAGTCTTGTTCTTATAAGGACATATTTGCTGTTTGTGTTGCATGATCAAAGTTCTGGTTGTAATGTACTAAACTCATGTGTCTGCCCGGAAACCAGTTGAGACTGTCCATTCTGGAGTCTTCGCAGTGTTGCTGAGATTTCATTTGTTGGTCTATGTTCTGCTTTCCTTTAAGTCTGAAAGATGATCTATGGTACAGTGGTTTAGCTCTGGCTTGTTGAAGTGATTCTTCCGAGTTCTCATCACATCAGATCGGCCAAGCTGTAATCCAAGTTCTTGTCGTCGCCTTGCCCGCCAGTGTGTCTGCTCTCTCATTTCCTTTGACACCTACATGTCCTGGCAGTATAACCATACGAGTCTCTCCAGTGGAAGGTTGCATATCACTTTATGCCAGACAGGACTTCCCATTTCACTTTTCACTTTTTGAAGCAGGTTCATGAAATCAGTCGGTGTCACGGCGAGTTGAGTTCTAAGCTGGGCTGTGGATGAGAGCCAGTGAAGTGCTTGTGCCACTGCTTCTACCTCTGTTATAAGACTTGAAGTTGTTAGACTGCGTGCACCTTTGTCTTCCTGGATGGTTCGACTATTTCCCTTCACTGTGTATTCCTAGCCTTTGGTACAGAACTGTCAGTGTATATAGCAATGTCTTTTTTTTCTGCCGAGGTTTTCCATCTGCATCTGCGTTGGGTTTTGCTTTCTGACTATTCTCCGCAGTGTCTCCCACGCTCTGGGGCTGTGGTACTTTGGTAGGGGTGTTTCAAAAGGTTTGCACACTTTTCTCATTTCTTCTTTTCTTTGAGTTCTGATAACAGGCACATAAGCGGTACAGTGTCTTCTGCCTGTCCCATTCATTATTTTCCACCGTGTCCTTGACTGTCACATGGAATGGGTTTGGGGGATTTTCAAGCGCTCTAAAGTATCCCTTCACCTGTTCTTAACTGGTGTCTAATCTGCATTGAAGCAAGGACATGCAGATATCGCATAGAAGCAGTTGGTATGTCCCCCGTATTTCCGAAGACCTGTCTCATTGCTTCAGCTTGATTTCTTTCTAATTTAAGAAGATTGCTCTCGAACCTTGCGGTAAGTCCTAATCCATCAATCCTAATCAATCACCCTGAGTACAAGTGTGTGATATAGTCGGGTAGAGACTGTGCTGTTCAAAGCCTTTACCTACCATTGTTTTCACGGCCGACATGCGCTTTTTGCATTTAAGTACAGTATTCTCAACATTTTCTGATATAAAGGTCAGCATTCTATGAAAACCGAAATCCAAATAGCGCAGGTTATCAGTGGATTCAATTTGTATTCCACTGATGGAAATTGATGAGGGTAATGTTCCTTATGTCTTGCTGGGAGTGCAGATCAATAACCGTGCTTTTATAGGGCTGATTGACGACCCAGTGTCTTCACACCAATGAGCGATGTTGTTGAACTGCTGCTGAACTGCTTCCGTTCTTTCTTGAGCATTCTTTGATATTTTGCTAATCTGCTAATGTCAACACTCGACCAGTTCTGTTTCTATTGAGGCCTGCACGGTCTTGAGTGTAAACTTCGTACAAAACAGGGGACAATGGAGAACCTTGATATCATCCTATGCAGAGTTGCTCTCACATACAACACACACTCACTCAAACACACACACACACACACACACACACACACACAACACCCGCACACACACACACACACACAAGCGCGCGCGGCAGCAACACACACACACACACACACACACACACACACACACACACAATCTCTCACCCTAATATGCTGTAGGCCTTATCAACAGCCCGAGCGCTAGGGGGTTTAAAGCTGAAGTGTGAATATAGGGAGAGGAGTGGTTAGGCTGGGGGGTTGGGGAGAGAGGGTAGCAGGGGTGGAGGTGGCAGGGTGCGGTGAGGGGTGGGTGAAGGTTGGGAGAGGCGGTGGCGCGGTGGTGTCGGTGGTGGGAAAGTTTTTAGGAGTGAAGTGTGTGGATGGCGGTGGGTGAGGGACTGGGGGAAGTGTGGGGTGGGGGTTCCAAGGATTTGCTGATGACAACACTCCTTACTACCAAGAGGGTCGAAAGGGCAGAGAGGCAGAATGACTCCATGCCCCCTACCTCCACCCCAACCACTCTAAATCCTTTACTTGACAGTGTCCGTCACACGTAACCGATCCTCTTACCCCACCACACACACACCTGGATCCCTTTCACTTGACAACCTCACTCAGACACACCTGGCTGTTCGCGCTGCACTTGAAGACATTACCGCTATCAAACAAACATGATGGACAGAAAGAAGACACGCTGGTGCGGCGCGCATGTGAAGACATTAGCCCGCTATCAAACAAACATGAAGGAGAGAGAGAGAGAGAGAGAGAGAGAGAGAGAGAGAGAGAGAGAGAGAGAGAGAGAGAGAACGCTGGTGCGGCGCGCATGTGAAGACATTAGCCCGCTATCAAACAAACATAAATGGAGAAGAGAGAGAGAGAGAGAGAGAGAGAGAGAGAAGAGAGAGAGAGAGAGAGAGAGAGAGAACGCTGGTGCGGCGCGCATGTGAAGACATTAGCCCGCTATCAAACAAACATGAATGGAGAGAGAGAGAGAGAGAGAGAGAGAGAGGAGAGAGAGAGAGAGAGAGGAGAGAGAGAGAGAGACGCTGGTGCGGCGCGCATGTGAAGACATTAGCCCGCTATCAAACAAACATGAATGGAGAGAGAGAGAGGAGAGAGAGAGAGAGGAGAGAGAGAGAGAGAGAGAGAGAGAGAGACACGCTGGTGCGGCGCGCATGTGAAGACATTAGCCCGCTATCAAACAAACATGAATGGAGAGAGAGAGAGAGAGAGAGAGAGAAGAGAGAGAGAGAGAGAGACGCTGGTGCGGCGCGCATGTGAAGACATTAGCCCGCTATCAAACAAACGAATGAGAGGAGAGAGAGAGAGAGAGAGAGAGAGAGAGAGAGAGAGAGAGAGAGAGAGAGAGAGAGAGAGAGACACGCTGGTGCGGCGCGCATGTGAAGACATTAGCCCGCTATCAAACAAACATGAATGGAGAGAGAGAGAGAGAGAGAGAGAGAGAGGAGAGGAGAGAGAGAGAGAGAGAGACAGACAGAGACAGAGACAGAGACAGAGACAGAGAGATTGCATTTGTATTTGTCATACATTGGGACAAAGTATATTAAAACGCTGAACAAAGTTGTAACACAGATGTCCGAATGAGTAAAAAAAAAAACAGTTCAAGGAAACATGTGTTGCAAGGTCAGTACAGCGACACGTGATACAAAATAACAAAGACCAGTGCAAAACGAAGCAGCAACAAAAACAAGGTACAAGGTAGTAGCAAAACAGATTGTTAGGTAAGGTAAGGTAATGTTGCTTATTGCCTGGCCGACCCAAAGGGCCATATCAGGGCTGTCACCGCGCTGAAGTCAACTCAGAAGTCATTCATTCACACAACCATTTAAAATACATCTTCTAAAAACACACCGAGATTTTGTTAAAAACCTGTCCACTATAAAATATCAGATCAGATGAAAAATGTTAATCTCTTTCAGAAATTCAAAGATCACATAAGGTGGAACATCTCTGAACAAGGTTTTTATGGAGTCTGCTGTAAAATGTTTATGTCTTACATCATGCAAGTCCCAACACCCTAAAAGAATATGTTTCATCGTGAGTGGTACATGACATGGAATGCACCACGGAGCTTCTTCACTCTGTAAAAGGTACGAATGAGTTAAAAACGAGTGGCCAGTGTGCAGCCGGCATAAAACTGTTTCTTCTTTTGCGACCACCATAGGTAGATGAGCGGAACTCTTAGTGGAAATTTGGTAAAGCCATCCAACTCCTAGATCAAGACCTGCATTCTGCGCATCAGGCTGCATACGAAGTCCAAACGGAGGAATACAGTTGGGATTTTTTCAAATTTACTTTGAAAAACTGAGGATTAAAAACACAGTCATAGGCAGGGTTTTCCGGTTCAGAGAACAGTCTGAGATAGTAATTCAAGGATAGTTTCAGCCTGCGGTTGGATAATGAGGGTTCACCTGCCTCTGCATACAGGCTGTACACAGGGGTGGTGCGGAATGCTCCATGACAGAGACGAAGCCCTTGATGATAAACAGGATCCAAGAGTTTCAGATAAGAAGATTGTTAGGTTAAAGAGTTAAAGGTCCTACAGTTTCAGATAAGAAGATTGTTAGGTTAAAGAGTTAAAGGTCCTACAGCTTCAGATAAGAAGATTGTTATGTTAAAGAGTTAAAGGTCATACAGTTTCAGATCAGAAGATTGTTAGGTTAAAGAGTTAAACGTCCTACAGTTTCAGACAAGAAGGTTGTTAGGTTAAAGAGTTAAACGTCCTACAGTTTCAGCCTGACGGCCGTAGGGACATGAACTGTTAAAGGTTCACGGTGTTTGGGGCATGGCATGATAGATGACGGAGCCCATCCCACTCCTTCCGCCGCCTTGAATCTTCCCTGAACTGAACCGGGTACCCAGTTTTTACCGGGTGGACAAAGAGGGTTTTTCAAACTGTAACAATCTGAACCCAAACGAGTGATTCGAACCCACGATCATCAGCACGGCAGACAAACGCTTTAACCGTCTGACTACGGTTCCATCAAAAGATCGAACACGCTGTAAATGTCTGCCGAACAAGTTAAAAAAAAAAAAAAAAAAAAAAAAAAAAAACCTAGTAAGTATAAAGTATATAAAAGTAGCAAAAGATGACCGAACGAAGGATCGACAAATGACAGCAGTTGGACCTGAAGGAATGCA
>CM065740.1:13324197-13336697 GCA_033310375.1 Conus canariensis | reverse complement strand
GTGAGAAGACGTGTGTGTCCACTTACTTCCCTGGGTAAAGAGAGAGTGTGTGAAAAGACATGTGTGTGTCCACTTACTTCATTGGGTAAAGAGAGAGTGTGTGAAAAGACATGTGTGTGTCCACTCACTTCCCTGGGTAAAGAGAGAGTGTGTGAGAAGACATGTGTGTGTCCACTTACTTCCCTGGGTAAAGAGAGAGTGTGTGAAAGACATGTGTGTGTCCACTCACTTCCCTGGGTAAAGAGAGAGTGTGTGAGAAGACATGTGTGTGTCCACTCACTTCCCTGGGTAAAGAGAGAGTGTGTGAAAGACATGTGTGTGTCCACTCACTTCACTGGTAAAGAGAGAGTGTGTGAAAGACATGTGTGTGTCCACTCACTTCCCTGGGTAAAGAGAGAGTGTGTGAAAGACATGTGTGTGTCCACTCACTTCACTGGTAAAGAGAGAGTGTGTGAAAGACATGTGTGTGTCCACTCACTTCCCTGGGTAAAGAGAGAGTGTGTGAAAGACATGTGTGTGTCCACTCACTTCCCTGGTAAAGAGAGAGTGTGTGAAAGACATGTGTGTGTCCACTTACTTCCCGGGGAGTTGCTCTCTTTCAGCGCGGTACCTGTTTTTAAGACTGAATTCAATGACAGACGTTTTGGCCGTGGCTTTTTTTTCGTAGGCCTATTGTTGTCATCTTGAAGTAAACATTAAGCAACATTTTTTTTCTTCAGCGAAATCCTTCTCGTTCTTATTGTCACATTATTTTGTTCAGGATCCTTCAATATGTGATCATTTTTCTGAAATTAAGTTAGTAATCCTGCTTCCGTAGATGAAGAAGGGGGTGATGATGACTATGAGGATGATAATGCATTATGATGATGACAACGACGAACATAAAGACGACAAGGGCGTGATATCGGTAACAGACGACAAGGGCGTGATATCGGTAACAGACGACAAGGGCGTGATATCGGTAACAGACAAGGGCATGATATCGGTAACAGACGACAAGGGCGTGATATCGGTAACAGACGACAAGGGTCTGATATCGGTAACAGACGACAAGGGCATGATATCGGTAACAGACAAGGGCGTGATATTGGTAACAGACGACAAGGGCGTGATATCGGTAACAGACGACAAGGGCGTGATATCGGTAACAGACGACAAGGGCGTGATATTGGTAACAGACGACAAGGGCGTGATATCGGTAACAGACAAGGGCGTGATATTGGTAACAGACGACAAGGGCGTGATATCGGTAACAGACGACAAGGGCGTGATATCGGTAACAGACAAGGGCGTGATATCGGTAACATACGACATGACAAGGGCGTGATATCGGTAACAGACGACAAGGGCGTGATATCGGTAACAGACGACAAGGGCGTGATATCGGTAACAGACAAGGGCGTGATATCGGTAACAGACAAGGGCGTGATATCGGTAACAGACAAGGGCGTGATATTGGTAACAGACAAGGGCGTGATATCGGTAACAGACAAGGGCGTGATATCGGTAACAGACAAGGGCGTGATATCGGTAACAGACGACAAGGCCTGATATCGGTAACAGACAAGGGCGTGATATCGGTAACAGACAAGGGCGTGATATCGGTAACAGACAAGGGCGTGATATTGGTAACAGACCAAGGGCGTGATATCGGTAACAGACGACAAGGGCGTGATATCGGTAACAGACAAGGGCGTGATATCGGTAACAGACGACAAGGGCGTGATATCGGTAACAGACGACAAGGGCGTGATATCGGTAACAGACGACATGACAAGGGCGTGATATCGGTAACAGACGACAAGGGCGTGATATCGGTAACAGACGACAAGGGCGTGATATCGGTAACAGACAAGGCGCTGATATCGGTAACAGACAAGGGCGTGATATCGGTAACAGACGACAAGGGCGTGATATCGGTAACAGACGACAAGGGCGTGATATTGGTAACAGACAAGGGCGTGATATCGGTAACAGACAAGGGCGTGATATCGGTAACAGACAAGGGCGTGATATCGGTAACAGACGACAAGGCGTGATATCGGTAACAGACGACAAGGGCGTGATATCGGTAACAGACGACAAGGGCGTGATATTGGTAACAGACGCTTTCTGCCTTTATTCAGAGCTGGCAATGGGCCACACTGGACAGAAAAAAATTATATTGAATATTTTGATTTTGACAGAAATGCATTTTTGATTTCACACGGTATATGAATTCATAACAATGGGCATTTTCAAAAATTCTTTACGAGAATTTTTGTGTGGAAACATCTAAGGCAGTACAAAATGTAGCCGAAGTGCACGCAGATAACTTACAGACGGACACACCAAAGGAAAGACTGCACTTGATTTGACTCATTCTCCGCCCCTCAGGAAAACACACACACACACACACACACACACCACACACACACACACACACACACACACACACACACTATGAAAGAAATGCGCTGGAAGTAAGGGAGGCTACGTGAACGGTCAGAATAGATGTGGACCTGCATGAAGAGACGGACAAAGGCGAGGGCGAGACGGTTGACCTGCGACGAAGGAAGGCCCATTGTCCTGCTTCTGCAAATAGACCCACTGCAGCACCACGCCGTGACGTCCGCCGATGACGTCCACCAAGAAATGAACAAGGTAACCGGTGAAAAGAGGCGGACTGGATGTGCGTGAATTAATCGGTCAAAGCCCCAAGATAATCTGGAAATGTCGGGGGGAGACTGACGTACAACGTAGCCATGAACTCGTGCATCAAAACAAGTCGACTGACGTGCGGACGGTTCACCAATGCCAGAAATCTCTCTCTCTCTCTCTCTCTCTCTCTCTCTCTCTCTCTCTCTCTCTCTCTCTCTCTCTCTCTCTCTCTCTCTCTCTCTCTCTCTCTCTCTCTCTCTCTCTGAAATGTTTCATGGTGTAAACAAATCTGTTGTGTTCTTATTCTCTTCCGTCCCTGAACTCTCTCTCTCTCTCTCTCTCTCTCCTCTCTCTCTCTCTCTCTCTCTCTCTCTCTTCAAGGACATATTGGAAGAATAGGCTCTGCCTAAGATAACAATCCATGATCAAATAAAGGTTTTCTGAGTTCTGAACTGTCTCTCTCTCTCTCTCTCTCTCTCTCTCTCTCTCTCTCTCTCTCTCTCTCTCTCTCTCTCTCTCTCCTGGTAACGTTTGGACAGAGCAACAGGCGGGAGACATTCTAAAAGTGGTTAAGCCGCAGCAGCAACACTATTTTTTTTTAAAAGCCAAGATGGCCTGGCTGGATATTAACCAACGGCTCATTAAAGTAAGGATATTTCAGGAAAAGAAGTATGGATATTAACAAATGACTCTTTAAAGGAAGGATATTTTAGGAAAGGAAGTGTAGATATTTACCAACGACTCACTAAAGTAAGGATATTTCAGGAAAGGAAGTGTAGATATTTACCAACGACTCATTAAAGTAAGGATATTTCAGGAGAGGAAGTGTAGATATTTACCAACAACTCACTAAAGTAAGGATATTTCAGGAAAGGAAGTGTAGATATTTACCAACAACTCACTAAAGTAAGGATATTTCAGGAGAGGAAGTGTAGATATTTACCAACAACTCACTAAAGTAAGGATATTTCAGGAAAGAAAGTGTAGATATTTACCAACGACTCATTAAAGTAAGGATATTTTAGGAAAGGAAGTGTAGATATTTACCAACTCATTAAAGTAAGGATATTTCAGGAAAGGAAGTGTAGATATTTACCAACGACTCATTTAAGTAAGGATATTTCAGGAAAGGAAGTGTAGATATTTACCGACTCATTAAAGTAAGGATATTTCAGGAAAGGAAGTGTAGATATTTACCAACGACTCATTAAAGTAAGGATATTTCAGGAAAGGAAGTGTAGATATTTACCAACGACTCATTAAAGTAAGGATATTTCAGGAAAGAAAGTGTACTTGTCTTCCTTTCACATACACAGAAACTTTGTGTTGATTCAGAACCCGGAGCCAACGAACCAGACTGCAACAGATGCACAAGCAGGCAGCCACTCACCTGAAAGCTTCAGAAGACTGTACAGTTCAGGAGATGCCACCAGCTGGGGGCAGGCCACCATCACAGAGCTGTACTGACGGCGGACGAAATGGAAAGAACATTGTTCTGGAAACAGTGAGGGGAAAGACTCTCAGAGAGAACACGACACCGGTGTAAACTTTCGTAATTACCCACGTCCGAAATCACTCCCCGGCGGGTGAGAAAGGACCTTCTCTTTGTTCCGACCCCCCCCCCCCCCCCCCCCCCCCCCCACCACCAAAATTGAAAATTGTCGCTGTCCCAAACGACAAAACACGTCACTCAAAGCACTGCACCGGAATTTGAGAGAGAGAGAGGAGAGAGAGAGAGAGAAGAGAGAGAGAGAGAGTTCAGTGAGGGAAGAGAATAGACACAACAGATTGTTTACACGAAACATTCAGAGAGAGAGAGAGAGAGAGAGAGACAGAGCAGAGAAAGAAGAGATTATTCTGGACCTGAGCCAGAACCAACTACTCCCCCGGTTGATTATTTGGGGTATGGTCCAGAAACACCACACGGAATGATGTAGGCACGTGCTCACCCTCTGGCCTTCAGTGGGTCTGTTGGCACATCATCCACCCAAGGTGATGTCCCCTCTATGACAGTATGTAGGATTTCTTCCTCCTGTTCTCGGAGAATGGAAACGTTTCCAGAGAAACTGCCGGTGTTAACAACATGATCCGTCATCCTGCTGTCTGGTTTTAGCTGTCATCAATATAGTTCAGTCATCCTCTCAGAGCCTTCTGTTTGTTCAGAGAGAGAGAGAGAGAGAGAGAGAGAGAGAGAGAGAGAGAGAGAGAGAGAGAGAGACAGACAGACAGACAGACAGACAGACAGACAGAGAGAGAAAGAGAGAGAGAAGCGAGAGAGAGAGAGGAGGAGAGAGAGAGAGAGAGAGAGAGAGAGAGAGAGAGAGAGAGAGAGAGAGAGAGAGAGAGAGGCTGTTCTTGGCCTTACTAGTTGTATCTGTTGGTTTGTATGATCTTCCTAGTTCTTCAGAATATCGAAGGCCGGCGTTCTCTCGCTTTTCTTCATCATTGCTTCAGTATTATGGCACTAACTGTCAATCCATTTCTCTCAGGTCTCTGTCATTTTCTACTTCGCTGCCACGTGTAGAGGCACTGGGTTGTGATCCTTTTCTTTGAACTCTTTTTACCGTTGAGACACACCGTGGAACAATTCCTCTGATCCCCCTGTTCCCTGGCTCAGACAACTGACCTCCACAGAAAGGTCGCCACTGTTGCAGAGTAAAAAATGACTACGTTACATCATAATTCTTATGTCACATTGATACAATCTCTGGATGAGGATGGAGGTCAGTGTGGGTGTGGTGTGAGGGATGGGGACTGGAAATTTAAAGGGGGTGAAAAATAACAAAATAAGGAACAAAAAAAGGGATTATTGATGGACCTACATCGTCGATCCACATGTCAGGCAAGGAGACTTGCACAGTTCTAACATGCTCCATGCGACTGGACGTCTTAGCTGAACGTTGATTCAGAGGACACGCAAAAGACAGAAGAATGGTAAAGTTACTTACTTGGTTTTCGTCTACACAAACTGAAAAGGAGGAAAAACATCTGTACAAATACGAAGTGAAGGAAAGACAAAGAAAGAAGAACTATTATCAGGAAGTGAGGAATGGGAGGAAGAACAAGGAGAAAACAGAAGAGTGTGGAAACTGAGCGTTTTATGGGTAACTAAAGGTGTTCAATATTTCGTGTTTCTCCCTTTTGTAACTCGCTTCACCAAATCAACGGAATGAAAGATAATTAGAAAGTATTGCACTAGCATATCTTGTACAACAGCGTTTCTTTTTTTTCTTTTCTTTTTTTTTTTGTCAAATCAAAAATTTGTTTTGAAAGTGAAATGAGACCCTAAAAGACCCCTCCACTGAAAGGAAATCCACACAAGAGACCAAATAGTAGTAGTGACAAAATGGAAGAAAGAACCACCGGCACCATTAACATAGTAATGAAGATAACTCTTGCGCTAACAGAGAACGTTCTTTAAGCAAACAAAAAAAAAAAAAAAAAGCCGCCGAACATCCAAACAGCAACATCAAATTACTAACCATATCAGCGCAAGTTCTGAGGGGGACAGGACGGAAATCGTGAAAACCAGCGACAATGGCAGCAGCACTGTCACGGAGGCCCTCAGCAGAAGCATGCAGGACGGGAGAAAACAGGCAGGAGGGTTATCACGCAGTTAAAACAACTATTTTCAGAAATATTTCAACTGAGAAAGAAAAACATGTTCTTGAAGAAAAAGATTGAAAATCTTGAGTAGAAGGGCACTGGCATATTGGGTGAAGGAGACTGGCTAGGAAAATGGATGAAGCTGGCAAAGGAACTTGCAAACTTGCTGAAGCAGTGTACTCGCAAGGTCAACTTTAAAATAATCCATTTCCCAAGAACCTCTATGAAAGAAACAGCGGAGGAGACAGAAAAGAAAGAGTTTTGATTTGTACAGAAGATGCTCAGTGTTAGGTAAATCTGGTCAACTTACACTAAGCGCCACTCATCGTCTTGGGGAGTTCACATCTGATAATGGTGCTCTATACAGGAGGGTGAACACGGAAATCTTTCAGCAGCGGAGGAGGCTGAGGCAAGACAGGTCCAACATTTTCATGAATTAGGGTCCTACAGAACTGACTTTCCAAAGACTGTTTCAAACTAAACGTCATATAGCCGGGCTTGTCGCTTGGTCCTGCCGCAAACTGCTTGATCTGCGGATTATCAACATTGAAGCGGGAGACATATACACAAAATCGACCTGTCCGTGTTGGACTCTCCGGCCCCCGGCCTGTCCTTCCCAGTCCCACCTTGGTCGTCCTCTACAGCATCAGGATTTGTTGCGAGGACAGACACCTGCCAGGGGAGGAAGAGATAGGAGGAGGAGGAGGAGGAGGAAGAAGAAGAGGAGCAAGGGGAGGATGGACCAGTGGACAGCCCAGGTCAACGGAGCATAGGTCAGGGGTCAGTCCAGCTGTCCTCTGCTCACAGCCACCCTCTGACCACCCCACCACACCCTTGCAGCCCCCAGGATCACAACACACCTGAGGAAGATGCCAGAGACCGGCCAGGCCGAGGCCACGACAGAAGACAGGCATTGCGAACAGTGCGGGTGGTACAGACAGGCATTGGCGAACAGTGCTGGTGTGTGTACAGACAGGCATTGGCGAACAGTGCTGGTGTGTGTACAGACAGGCATTGGCGAACAGTGCTGGTGTGTGTACAGACAGACATTGGCGAACAGTGCTGGCGTGTGTGGAAATGTTACACAGAGCAGAGAAATCAGTGCCAAAATAAAACAAACCCTCAGGTTTACCGTGGTTGACACTTTCAGAGACTGTAAAATCAGCTCTATTGATGCGGAAGCATTGGACGAGGAGGACATGCGTGAGTGAGTGACCATGAAAATGGCTATTATGAAACAATCATGGAATTATGAAATTACTGTAATCATGTTTCACGTTCTCCTCTCCTCACATGCATTGTTCTCTTGTCCCCGTTCGTTCACTCTCGCTGCTTCCCGTCCTTCCTCCTTTCTCTCTCTCTCACGCCCACACCCTTTAGGTACAGAAATGCCAAGAGTTTTTGTCTGGACCATGCCATGATAACGTACCAAATGTCTAAACCATCTGCTAACGCATGTGAATTTACAATCTAAGAAAACAAAGTAGGGACAGAAAACGGAGAAGAGAAAAAAAAGACAAGAAGAAAAAAAAAAACAAAGACAATAAGAAAGAATTCTCCCCCCCCCCCCCCCTTTCCTTCATCTTTTCTGGGAGTATTTCCTGACACTAAGTTCAGCTAGGCTTACTCTAGCTGTAGATTCACAGAGGAAATGTATGCTAAGAATCTGTAACATGGGGACAGAACTCATCTTTCTCTTCCTCTCTTCATCTTTCTCTTCCTCTCTTCATTCATCTTTCTCTTCCTTCTCCCCCAGCTTTTCCAGTTTTCCTTTCCTCTGTCCCCTCTCTCCGCTTTCCCCCCCGGCTCATCAGATGAACTACAAAGATTAGTTACCATTCGTAACATGTAGTTAACGCCTGTGTGTGTTCCTGTGTTGTGGACTGAGCGCTGGATTGAGCGTGTGGTAGTGATTAGAGAGCATGAGTACTTCGTGTGTGTCACGCCACAGTTTGAACATTAGCTTTATGGTTATTTGGAACAGACTGCAGAACTATGCGGCACTGTAAGGCTTTTTGTTTGTTTGTTTGTTTTTCTTGTGTCGCACACACGCGCAAGCACTCGCACACGCAGGTACAATGGCATACATGTCCGATTACAAATATGTATTTAAAAAAAGCACGCAGATGCATATACAAACTCAGACATCTGCACGCGCGCGCACACAGACATACAAATGTGCGCGCGCGAAAGCGCTTGCACACACACACACACACACACACACACACACACACACACACACACACACACACACAGAGGTTTTCTTATACCGTGCCCTCACCGTGCTTAACTTCTGTCCTGACCGAGCAATGACTCCTGACCTGTACAGTATGATCAACGCCGAGGTCATTGTGACCGCCTCCCGTCACTGTCGTGTGGAGTCCAAGGTGGATTGACGGATTCGGATAGTGTTGGCAGGGAGATGGAATAACCCCTCCCACCCTTCACTCCTCTCTACACACGCTTCGGCCTCAAAAAATTATGATTAGATTTGATCAAGAAACAAGTTGACCCGTCTACCCTCCACTACTCTCACTCTACCCTAACTCTTCGCCACAACCCCCCCCCCCCCCCCCCCTTCCGCCGTGCCTTGTCTTTGACTTCCAAGCCTTGAATATCGAAAATTGAGGGACTATACGATTGAAAGTTATGACGTTCTATATGGGTACAATGTTATAAGCCTCAAACAAAATCTTTTCATATTGAATGGCAAAACTCATACAGGGGAATGCATGATGAAACTGGCAAAACCGTTCACCAAATCTATTCAAATACACTTCAAACACACACACACACACACACACACACACACACACACACACACACACACACACACACACACTCACACACACACACACACACACACTCTCTCTCTCTCTCTCTCTCTCACACACACACACACACACACACACACACACACACACACACACACACACACACACGCACGTACGCACGCGTTATTTAATATCCGGGAACAGTCAGGAAGACACGGAGTATCGTGCAGGGAACACTCAGGAAGACACACACCATCCTACAGGGAACAGTCAGGAAGACACATAGTATCCTGCGGGGAACAGTCAGGAAGACACAGACCATCCTTCCGGGAACAGTCAGGAAGACACAGATCATCCTGCAGGGAACAGTCAGGAAGACACAGAGTATCGTGCAGGGAACAGTCAGGAAGACACAGACCATCCTGCAGGGAACAGTCAGGAAGACACAGAGTATCCTGCAGAGAACAGTCAGGAAGACACAGAGTATCCTGCAGGGAACAATGACGTTCTATATGGGTACAATGTTATAAGCCTCAAACAAAATCATTTCATATTAAATGGCAAAACTCATACAGGGGAATGCATGATGAAACTGGCAAAATCGTTCACCAAATCTATTCAAATACACTTCACACACACACACACACACACACACACACACACACACACACACACACACACACACACACACACACACACGTACGCACGCGTTGTTTAATATCCGGGAACAGTCAGGAAGACACGGAGTATCCTGCAGGGAACAGTCAGGAAGACACAGACCATCCTGCAGGGAACAGTCAGGAAGACACAGAGTATCCTACAGGGAACAGTCAGGAAGACACGGAGTATCCTTCCGGGAACAGTCAGGAAGACACAGACCATCCTGCAGGGAACAGTCAGGAAGACACAGAGTATCCTGCAGGGAACAGTCAGGAATACACAGACCATCCTGCAGGGAACAGTCAGGAAGACACAGACCATCCTGCAGGGAACAGTCAGGAAGACACAGAGTATCCTGCAGGGAACAGTCAGGAAGACACGGACCATCCTTCAGAGAACAGTCAGGAAGACACAGACCATCCTACAGGGAACAGTCAGGAAGACACAGAGTATCCTGCAGGGAACAGTCAGGAAGTCACAGACCATCCTGCGGGGAACAGTCATGAAGACACAGACCATCCTGCAGTGAACAGTCAGGAAGACACAGACCATCCTGCAGGGAACAATCATGAAGACACAGACCATCCTGCAGGGAACAGTCAGGAAGACACAGAGTATCCTGCAGGGAACAGTCAGGAAGATACAGACCATCCTGCAGTGAATAGTCAGGAAGACACAGACCATCCTGCAAGGAACAGTCAGGAAGACACTGACCATCCTGCAGGGAACAGTCAGGAAGACACAGATCATCCTGCAGAGAACAGTCAGGAAGACACAGAGTATCCTGCTGGGAACAGTCAGGAAGGCATAGACCATCCTGCAGTGAACAGTCAGAAAGACACAGACCATCCTGCAGGGAACAGTCAGGAAGACACAGAGTATCCTGCAGGGAACAGTCAGGAAGACACAGACCATCCTACAGGGAACAGTCAGGAAGACACAAAGTATCCTGCAGGGAACAGTCAGGAAGACACAGAGTATCCTGCAGGGAACAGTCAGGAAGACACAGACCATCCTACAGGAAACAGTCAGAAGACACAGAGTATCGTGCAGGGAACAGTCAGGAAGACACAGACCATCCTGCAGTGAACAGTCAGGAAGACACAGACCATCCTGCAAGGAACAGTCAGGAAGACACAGACCATCCTGCAGGGAACAGTCAGGAAGACACAGAGTATTCTGCGGGGAACAGTCAGGAAGACACAGACCATCCTGCAGTGAACAGTCAGGAAGACACAGACCATCCTGCAAGGAACAGTCAGGAAGACACAGACCATCCTGCAGGGAACAGTCAGGAAGACACAGAGTATTCTGCGGGGAACAGTCAGGAAGACACAGACCATCCTGCAGGGAACAGTCAGGAAGACACAGAGTATCCCGCAGGGAACAGGCAGGAAGACACAGACCGTCCTGCAGGGAACAGTCAGGAATACACAGACCATCCTTCAGGGAACAGTCAGGAAGACACAGACCATCCTGCAGGGAACAGTCAGGAGGAGGAAGAAGAGGCAGACAGGAGAAGTGGTTTGAAGACCATACCAGAGAGCGGACAGGTCTGTCCTTCGCTAGCCGAGAGACCAACAACAGCCGGAGAGAGTCTGTCAGGAAGTCGTATGAGGGGATCTCTACAACCACTACCAGGGGTAATCAGATAGGAAAGGATAGATAAACAGTTCATCATTATGTGGCCGTAAGCTACAAACGATAGTCAAACAAAAGCCAGAGAGACATAAGACGTAAAATAACTAGAAGGAGGTAGTGCCTCGAATAGGAGTGAAATCACTTGCAGGAGGTAAAATGAAAAATACTATTAGGACAAATCTTAAATAAATGTTACCGAACCGCCCAGAGAAACATGGACAAACGAGTCACAAGACAAAACACAACGCGTTTCGACCTCTTAGGTCTTCTTCAGGTGAATCACACAAACGAATAAAATAACGAAAATTGACTTAGCTTTGATCGCTTCAGATCGCTTCAGAGTTCAGCGCAAGGAAGAAGGCGTTGCATTAGGACGTAAAACTAGTCGAACGTAAAACCACTTATAAGAGGCAGCACTGTTAACATGAAGTAGAAGCACTCATTGGTGACACTGTTGATAGGACGTCAAGCCATTAGCAGTGGGTAAACACACTGGCAGTGGGTAAAAACACTGGCAGGAGGTCAACTAGCAGTGGGTAAAAACACAGGCAGTGGGTTAAAACACTGGCAGGAGGTCAACTAGCAGTGGGTTAAAACACTGGCAGGAGGTCAACTAGCAGTGGGTTAAAATACTGGCAGGAGGTCAACTAGCAGTGGGTAAAACCACTGGCAGGAGGTAAAAACACCGGCAGGAGGTGAAAGCACTAGCAGTGGGTAAAAACAGTGGCAGGAGGTCAACTAGCAGTGGGTAAAAACACTGGCAGGAGGTCAGCTCGCAGTGGGTAAAAACACTGGCAGTGGGTAAAACCACTGGCAGTGGGTAAAAACACTGGCAGTGGGTAAAAGCACTGGCAGTGGGTAAAAAACACTGGCAGTGGGTAAAAACACTGGGTAAAAACACTAGCAGTGGGTAAAAACACTGGGTAAAAACACACTAGCAGTGGGTAAAAACACTGGGTAAAAACACTGGGTAAAAACACTAGCAGTGGGTAAAAACACTGGGTAAAAACACTGGGTAAAAACACTAGCAGTGGGTAAAAACACTGGGTAAAAACACTGGCAGTGGGTAAAAACACTGGGTAAAAACACTGGGTAAAAACACTGGGTAAAAACACTAGCAGTGGGTAAAAACACTGGGTAAAAACACTGGGTAAAAACACTGGCAGTGGGTAAAAACAC
>CM065740.1:13306697-13319197 GCA_033310375.1 Conus canariensis | reverse complement strand
TCTATTGTAACAGAGATGTCAGTTCACGGGGGTGGGGGTGGGGGGTGGGGTGGGGGGGGGGGGGTTGAAGGTCTCCTCTGATGTGTGACGCCCCTTGGGGGATCTTGCCTGGACCTGTCCCTGACTGTGACGTAAGTGTCGCTGGGCCGGTGTTTGTGACGTAAGGCCTCTTTCTCTGACGGAACTTTGCTTGTACTCGTTCAACCTTGTGTGGAGATAAGAGATGGGAAGAGCGGTGGATCAGGATCGGGGAGGTGTTGTGTGTGTGGGGGGGGGGGGGGGGGGGGGGGGGGGGGGGGGAAGGTCAACATCGGCTCGTTGATGTAAGGATACCGGAAATTCCAAAGAGAAAAAAAGTGAGATAGAGAGAGAGAGAGAGAGAGAGAGAGAGAGAGAGAGAGAGAGAGAAAGGAGGGGAGGTTTGGGGGTGGTAGTGGTAAGAGCTGAGTGGTGGAGGTGACAAACAACTTGCCAAGGGCTTCTGTCTGTTTTTCTTTGTGTTTGCTCCTAACTTTCCTGCTGCTCTGTTCTACTCTTGTGTTTATGTGTGTTGTTTTCTTTGCCTTTTTTCAAAATGTACTTTTGGTTTATTGTGCGTGTCTTTGTTTCTATCTTTTTGTCTTTCTGGTTTCTATCTTTTTTGTCCGTCTTTCGTTGTGTCTGTCTTTGTTTTTTTTGTCTTTTATTCGTTTCTTTGTTTTATTCTTTCTGTCATTCTTGATGTCTTCTTTTTTTTTTGTTTGTTTCTGCCATTCTTTCTTTGTTTCTTTTTCGACGTTTTTCCGCTTGATTCTTTCGTTTTTCCTTCTTGTTCGACATCGTGTCTTATTTCTCCACATTCCTTTATCCCATCCTTGTTTCTGTTTTCTTTGGTGGTACTTGACTTTTCGCCTTTGAGCAGGGCGGAGGGAGGAGGATGAATGGGATGGCCAGGTGGGGGGAGAGGGTAGGGGCGAGCGGTCAAGGTTTGGGATGAAAACAGACTTCAAGCAAAAAAAAAAAAAAAAATCAATACAAAGTCTGGCACTGCTGTCAAGGTTATGTAAATCGTCCATCTCAGTCCTATGTGAGTAGACCGCCCTAAACTCTGTTTAGAGGCAGATACCAGGGTTTCAATATCTTTAGCTCAAGGACGCATTCACTCTTCCTCTCCGCCAAGCAAGACAGACTTTATTTCTTTTGGCCAGTGGAGTTGATAGGCCAAGGGTGAAATAACCGTGCAAAATATGACGAATATAAGATGGGTGACGAGGGAAGGGGGGGAGGGGGGGGGGGAGGGGGGCAAAGGAGAGGATGCGTGTGAGGATTTTTTTTTTTTTTTATCGTATATTGCCTTGAACAAGCAAACCAGTTAATGAAATAATGCATCGATCAGAGAAGATTAGAAGAAAGTGTCGATTGATCATTCATTGTCCCGCCAAAATAGACTAACAATCCACCCGCACACTAATACACTTCAGTATGGTTGGTCTCATTCCATGAGCAGCCAGCCTACCGATACTCCAATATAAATACCTGATACCTGGCTGCTTTTTTTTCTCTGTCTGTCCACTTGTCTGTATATCTGTCTGTCTGTCTGTCTGTCTGTCCATCTACACATGTATGCATGCATGTATGTATGTATGTATGTATGTATGTATGTATGTATGTATATGTATGTATGTAAGTATGTATGTAAGTATGTAAGTATGTATGTATGTATGTATGTTATGTGTGTTTGTATGTATGTATTATGTATGTATGTATGTATGTATGTATGTAATTTGCACACTATGAGCTACCCTAAAGGCTTTTCTTGATTGAAGGAACTTTTAGATCGCGAGCCTAATTCTTCTAATTCGCGATCTCGGCGATCTTGTCTTTGTTCTTGATTGCCCAGTCTTTGGCTCGCCATCCAAGATCAGTAAGGTTGGCGAATGTCGCCGAACAAAGGTTTGCCGTGAACAGTCATCGCTCACCTTGTGCTGTCAACTCTTTTTGAGTTCCACCAAAGGGAAGTAGCCAGACGAAAGCTCCCCTTTAATTAAAAGCATAAGCGAGACTTACCTTGGTGAGTTGAAGGTCATGCTGGATTCCATAGAGGATGGGTTACTGATATGGAGGGAGATATGAGAGCCGCGCATGCGTAAAACCGCCATACTTCAGAGTGAGAAATACACCAGCTATATAAAATGATCTAAAAGCATTTGTTAACAATAATATTACATGCATTTGTCTTAATCTTGAAGTCCACGTACTTTATAGTCAATAACTGACATGTTTTTCACTTCAATCATTTTTTTACATACAGGCAAAAAACAGCCTATTTTGATTTGATAAAATAACACCTTCTAAAATGGGCTGGGAGGATGGGCATATATCCCTCCATATCAGTAAACCATCCTCTATGGAATCCAGCATGACCTTCAACTTACCAAGGTAAGTCTCGCTTATGCTTTTAATGCCATTTCGTATGGTTTACGGGTATTCCGGAAGATATGAGACTTCAGAGTAGGCTGTTTGTTTTGTTTTTATCAGAATACACATGAAATATTAAATGTACAGTGTTGAATACATCCATTAAAAAATCACCTCATTTGGCACATGGCACTTTGGTGGTTCCTTGATGTTTGGAATTTCATTCAACGTGTGTAGCTTATTTTGTTGTTTCATCATTTTCTTTTGCTTCTTAGGTGGGACGTTTGGTGGGTTTAATGAAAATTCAACTAACATATTATGGTATTGTACACCAGCCTTTTTCTGGGATAGCATTCTGCTTAAGACCTAAATGTAGAGGAGTCAAGTTAGAACTTTTCGAGGTCACTGAGGAGAAACAATCAGGTTTCGAAATATCGGTATCTGACCAGGAGTTATGATATGTTAGTGAGTTTTCTCCCCTTTGGAGATGGTGCCCCCCCTCCCCCCCCCCCCCCCCCCCCCCCCCCCCCCCCCTTGGAGGCTATAAGCTTGCTGAAGCTCATTTTGAGGAGCATTTATGGGTCCCCATTCACCCACTCAAGCACATACTGTTAGTTAGGCAGAGTTGTATACCACTGCAAATATGAATGCTTATCTCCCCATGTTTTTTTTTTTCAATTTAAGACATAAGAGCAAGCTTTGTTTATAATTCAATAATTCTTGCAGTGCTCTGAAAATTGCTGGAAAGGTGCTCAGTTACTTACCCTTGGAATTTATTAGTTTATATATATATATATAATATATATATATATATATATATATATGATATCGGTTCTTGAAGGGACTTAGACTTACATGAGGATCAAAAGTGCTTTGACAAACCGTTTTACAGTGACACACAAACTCTGAGTTCAACAGTCCTCAGAAATGTTGTTGTTGCTTTTAGGAGCATGTCTCCGTCATCGCTGTTGAGCATTTGGCATGGTGCAGTGTCTGCTGTTGTCTGCTGAGCTCACATACTTGTTAGTGTTATTAGCTGATCGTGTTTGGCATATGATATGAAATTACAGTGCTTGCTATTCTTCACTTTGGCTTTAGGGAAGGTCTGTGAAATAGTACTGATCTCTTTATGCTAGCATTGTCAGAATAATAAGACAGATGTTTGACCGCAGATCTTCTGTGAACAATGCAAAATGTCTTTGAGGATTCTCAGAAGATTTTAAAATAGAAAAAAAAGAACAAAAATCTACAACTTTTCGGTCATAGACCGTCTTCAGGACTTGTGACATAAATTGTCAGTGTTATCCTCTGACTGCAATAGAAAATGGTGACATACTCAACTTTACCGTCATACTTTGGGCTGGGATGGCGGTTGGCTGTCCTTCATCAATGGAGTCCAGTGTTTGGCACAGGAAAACTGATTGTAACGTAAGGCAACACAACTTCATCGTCTGGCGCTGTAGAATCTTCATGTATCAAATAAAAAGATCCAAATATTAAAACTTTTGGCTCTTATGTTTTAAATGATTGGACGTTTTTCTTTATACATTGAAAAACAATCTGTCCCTACTTAAGTTGGTGAAACATCATTTGTATGTGAAACACCCGAAATCTACCATACGTATTTTGTTTTGGATTCTAACCGCAACATTATGAATCATGTTAAAGCAGTGCAAAGACTACGAAACTATGGCAATCTCAAGTCTTTGACTATGCAAGAATTTATTCCTTCGACCAAATACTGACTGCAAATACGTGTATTTTGCATTGTTGAATATCCGTAATCAGGTGAAGGCTGAGGCAAAAACAAACTGTTAAGTACCAAGAAACTCAGTGTGAGATTCCATCCACTGAAGCAGTTTAGCCTCGTTCAATATCTTTCGTTTTTCTGTCAATACATTGAGTGTATACATGAACGGATTTATTGCTGAGTTCAAGGGCAGAATAAATACAGCTAAGGCCACGTTCACTTTTCCTGGAATGGGAATACCACCCAGTGTCAGAAACCCACACAGTCCAATGGGAAACCAGCACAAAAAATCAGTTATAGCAACTGATATTAATCGCCAAGCAATTTTCATGTCTTTAGACGCTTTGGTGGTGTTGGTTTTTAAACTGTTATTCTGTATTGTCCAATAAATGAAAGCTTGACCACATAATATGAGCAAAAATAAAACAAAATTCAGAACGGTTAATAAACTAAAAGAATATATTCTTCCTTTAAAGTTTCGTCCTGTAACTGGCAATGGAATACATATGCCTGTTTGGCTATAAAACTCCCAGTGTGACGCCATCGGAAGTAAAGGTAACAAAGCTAGAAACCAGCCAGTCAACCAGACTAAACAGCATGTTACAACAGCTGATTTGACTTCAAATCGCAAGGTGCTGAATGGAAAGTGAAGAGCGATAAACCGATCAAGTGATACAAGACAGATGATCAAAGCTGATACCTCGCTGGACAACAGAGACAGACAACCTGCCACCTTGCAGGTCATGCTGCTTTTCCACGTGTCTTCGCGATGTAGATACATGCCACGGTATCGTTCATCAGCCACCCCAATGATGGCTATGTAGACACCCATCAGAAAGTCCGCAACGGTAAGGTTCGTGACAAATACACCAAAACCACTTGAGGACGTCAACGTTCGCGCACATGCACGTACCACAAAGCAAAAACTATTACCAATCACTGACAGACACGCCACCAGCCAGAGAAACGCACGGTATGTCCATGACTGCAACAGATCTTCACATGATGAGATGTCGTCCTTGGGAGAATGACAGGATGATTCAGGGAAATCATATGGAAGTATTTTCTTGCAACAGAGTTTGTAGTTTTCAGTGGATATAAATTGTAGACCAGAGAGGTCTTTGAAGATATCAGGTGAAAACGATTTCAATGGACAACCACGCAAATACAGCTCACTTAACTTTGGCATGAATCGAAAGCTATTTGAGCTGATGGTGTGGACGGCAGAAAAGGTTAAATTCAGTTTCAGTATGTGCCGAAATGGCGAGAGGACTTCACCTTTGAACACTGTCAGTGTTGTGTATGACAGATCTATTATATTTAGTGAACTGTGATGGATGATATTAGTTATATCAGAATGTATAAAAATGAGGGGGTTTGTGGACAATGATAATAACTTTAAATTCTGTAAGTTAAGAAAGGATGTCAAATTGACATTCTGCAGCATGTTACCGCTCAGGTCTAGAAGCCTCAGGTTTAACAGATTGACAACCGGCAAGGTAATCAAGGAACAGTGTGCCAGAATCAGTTCTGTAAGGTAGTGGTTACTGTCCACATCAGACAGTGACAGTCCTGAGCCTGTGGCATTCAAGTAGCGGATGCTGGACAGGGCTCTGGCATGACAAGGCTGACGACACAGAAATGTGTGGCCCTGACACAGACAGCCGACAGGACAAACGGCCTCACACGATAATTCATCATCATACATTGGACAATGCGGCCACCCATCACACAAATGGTCTTGGTGCACACATAGCTTGGATGACCGGCACCTAAAGAATCCTGGACACGTCATATCTTCACAGCCCTCTTCATCATGATGATGGATACAGTCATACATCCCATTGCATCGTGTGTAGACAGGCAGACAGTCATTGAATTGCCCTGGACAACGGTAGTGGCTATCAGGACAGGACTCATTAAAACTCATTGCCTTTGAGGTAAAACGCCTGTTACAATCGAACATGATTAGAGAAGGAAACGGAGAGAATGGCTGGTTATGGAGGAAGAACCGTCTGAATGACTCACAGTCAGTTTCATCTGATTCGTCCTGACAGTGAGGTGTTACGTCACACACTTTTTCAAATAACACACACTGACCATTACCGCAGGTAAATGTGTTGATACACTTAGGGTGCTTACAGAAGGATTCGTCGGTTTTATCTTGGCAATCACGTATAAAATCACACACTAAAGTATATGATATAGTGAATCCATCATTACACATAAACGGGGGAATTACGGCGATGTGATGTGACTCTAAGTTAGACGCGTTCAAAGTATGAGGTTGTGTACTGAAATTACAGGCAAATGCAAATTGTTTTTTGCACATGTTGAATCTTGACCCACACAGAATAAATGTAAATGTTACGTGACCATCACTACACTTTGTCATGTGCTGTTTCCTTGTGGATATCACGAACTGTCTGTTGTTCAAAGTAACCAGCCCTGATGAATGAGAATGTCCACTAGTTGTGTTAGTTTGAAATTCACAAACCGCTCCAAAATAATCTCTCCAACCAACTGATTTGCATTCACGAGCTTTAATACCTCGTATGTCCGATTTTTCATCATAACTAGTTATGAAGCACATTCTTCCTCCCATGTAAATTCCATAGGTATAATGTAGAAAGTTTGTTTCTTTGGTCAGTTGAAAAGAATGATAGAAAACGCTCCTGTCCATATTAGCCACAGCATGCCTATACATTCTGGGCAATGAGTTATCAGAAGTATATAATCCGGCCCAAAGGAAACGCAATCGTAGTGGATGAATCTTTACCATTCTCCTGAGTGCGTCATAAATGTCGGGCACGCATTTGGGCAGGCTGAGTGTACCCCCGGATGAAGAGCAGTACTTACGAGCGAATCTTTCTTCTGAAAATGAGAATGTATCATGCTTGGCACCGAATCTGTTCCTCACAAACCTGTAGCAGTGATTACAAAGTGGAACCAATCCCTGACATTCAGCGTTGCTGAACGGACAGAATTCTGTTTCGTCCCGACTGTCTGCACATTCCGTCATCATGTTACAAGCTAAGTGATGACTAATGCTGGGGTAGTGATCCACTGAACAGTTCCATAAATCTGAAGGCAACAGTTGAAGTGTTTTGGTTTCGGGAAGAAAGGTAAAGAACAGCTTAAAGCAGCTGGTGTTATTTGCACACGAGTTTCTCTGAACCTCTACAGTCAGTAGTGTGGTATTAAATACGCAGGCAAAATCAGAAACATACGAAGATCGTGACCATTCTTTGAACTGTTTGTATCCCGAATGTCGATTGACTGAGATATCTATCTGGTGTGACCCAAATTCTTTGAAACTTATCATGACTGTATGCCTGACTGGAACTACCAGGTCCAACAACACAAAATAGGAGTTTCCTTTAATAGGACTGTCTCTCATTGTGACGTACCCAGACGAATTTGACGTCATCACAATTATTAATGGTCCAGAATCTTAATTCGAAATAAAGAAAATAATTTATCACACACACACACACACACACACACACACAAAACACACACACACACACACACACACACACACACACACACACACACACACACACACACCACACACATCACACCACACACATATGTGCGCGCGCCTACCAATGTCACACACACACACACACACACACACACACACACACACACCACACGCACGCACGCACGCGCGCGCGCCGCTGCTAATGTGTATGAATTCAGAAAGTACAACCTAGCTGCAACATGGTGTATGCTATCCACTGTGAACCTTGCGGTGAGAAGGTAAGATACCCTGCAAACTTAATACGCACTTACCTGAACACCTGGCCGACACTTGTCATCATTTCCCCCTAAACAGTTGTTCTGAGTTTCGGCCATCCCCAACACAACATCATTCAGGTCAAAGTACTGGCGCTATGGCATTTGCAGAGTGAGAACTTAAAGCAGGAATGCCGCCTTATTGCCAGTGTGGAAACGACACTTTTCCATGATTTGCCAGATTAACAACAGACACCTTTCCAGGATTTGCCAAATTACACAGACACCTTTGCTGGATTTGCCAGATTAACAACAGACACCTTTCCAGGATTTGCCAGATTACACAGACACCTTTCCAGAATTTGCCAAATTACACAGACACCTTTCCAGGATTTGCCAGATTACAGACACCTTTCCAGGATTTGCCAGATTACACAGACACCTTTCCAGGATTTGCCAGATTACACAGACACCTT
Organism: Conus canariensis; assembly: GCA_033310375.1. Taxonomy (NCBI): domain Eukaryota; kingdom Metazoa; phylum Mollusca; class Gastropoda; order Neogastropoda; family Conidae; genus Conus; species Conus canariensis. The sequence continues at coordinate 13,310,833 of CM065740.1, read as the reverse complement.
TCCAGGATTTTCCAGACTATACAGACACCTTTCCAGGATTTGCCAGATTACACAGACACCTTTCCAGGATTTGCCAGATTACACAGACACCTTTCCAGGATTTGCCAGATTACACAGACACCTTTCTAGGATTTGCCAGATTACAGACACCTTTCTAGGATTTGCCAGATTACGCAGACACCTTTCTAGATTTGCCAGATTACACAGACACCTTTCCAGAATTTGCCAGATTACACAGACACCTTTCCAGGATTTGCCAGATTACACAGACACGTTTCCAGGATTTGCCAAATTACACAGACACCTTTCTAGGATTTGCCAGATTACAGACACCTTTCCTAGGATTTGCCAGATTACACAGACACCTTTCTAGGATTTGCCATACTGCACAGACACCTGTCTGGGATTTGCTAGATTGCACAGACACCGTTCCTGGATTTGCGAGATTACACAGACACCCTTTTCCAGGATTTGCAAGATTACACAGACACCTTTCCAGGATTTGCCAGATTACATAGACACCTTTCCAGGATTTGCCAAATTACACAGACACCTTTCCAGGATTTGCCAGATTACACAGACACCTTTCTAGGATTTGCCAGATTACAGACATCTTTCTAGGATTTGCCAGATTACGCAGACACCTTTCTAGGATTTGCCAGATTACACAGACACCTTTCCAGAATTTGCCAGATTACACAGACACCTTTCCAGGATTTGCCAGATTACAGAGACACCTTTCCAGGATTTGCCAGATTACACAGACACCTTTCTAGGATTTGCCAAATTACAGACACCTTTCTAGGATTTGCCAGATTACACAGACACCTTTCTAGGATTTGCCAGATTACAGACACCTTTCTAGGATTTGCCATACTGCACAGACACCTGTCTGGGGTTTGCTAGATTGCACAGACACCGTTCCTGGATTTGTGAGATTACACAGACACCTTTCTAGTTTTTGCCAGATTACAGAGACACCTTTCTAGGATTTGCAAGATTACACAGACACCTTTCCAGGATTTGCATGATTACACAGACACCTTTCCAGGATTTGCCAGATTACACAGACACTTTTCCAGGATTTGCCAGATTACAGACAGCTTTCCAGGATTTGGCAGATTACACAGACACCTTTCTAGGATTTGCCAGACTACACAGACACTTTTCTAGGATTTGCCAGATTACACAGACACCTTTCCTGGATTTGCCAGATTACACAGACACCTTTCTAGGATTTGCCAGACTAAACAGATCACGTTGATCGTCCACGTGTTGCCCCTGAGGCCACACTGGCTTTCAGACACCAGTTACACAGCAGGATGTGTGTGAATCGGTTGAGAGTGATATGCAGCAAAGGGTTTCCTGCGATGCTCAACAGCGAGATGCGTTTGCGGTTGTCTGACGTCATTCTGTCAGCCCTGTTTTTATACAGGTGGATCAGTCTGTAGTTCTGTCAGCCCTGTTTTTATACAGGTGGATCAGTCTGTAGTCAGTGCACTGAACCCTTCTCCCACAACCACTGCTTCACCTCAATCAACTTGGTCGCCATGTCGTCTCCTCCCTACTTGAAAAATGATCATGATACTACTACTACTACTACTACTATTAACTGGCATTCATATGGCGGCCTACCTATAGGCGTAGCTCTTACAAAGACGCTCTCTCTCTCTCTCTCGTCTCCTCTCTCCTCTCTCTCACACACACACACACACACACACACACACACACACACACACACACACACACATACACAGCCTCCATTCAGTATCATACAAAGAGACACAGGAACAGAATACATAACAACTAGAAGATTTTCGACCTGGAAATGCTTTACGGAAGAAACAGTTCAAAGATTGGATTTTGAAGATGCAACAGAAGTGCAATGCAAATATTGAGTGGAAGAGAGTTCCAGAGCTGGGAACCACAGACAAAGACGAAACAAAGGCCATGAGACTTTGGCAGCGGTTTTGCCGGAGAAGCCATGAATCACAAGAAGAACAGAGCAAACAAGAAGGCGTGGAAAAAGTAACTAGACCAGAAAGATTAGCAGGGGCAATGTTCACAATGATCTTATAACGGATATAGGCTAAATTGCAATCGATTCATGTGGAATAGAAGGGACAGTTCACTGTAAAGATAAATGTTGACGACGTTGAGACTTGGAAGATAGGGCAAGAAGAAGAGTTTCGGACGTTTTGCAGTGGATGAAGAGCAGAGTCGGGACAACCAACAACAAAAGGAAAGTGACAGTAAACTAGCCTGCATGAAGTGACGGGTGTGTTGGTGTAAGCTTGAGAAAGGAACTTTCTGACTGAACCTTTCCCTCTTAAGTATATAGCAGCAGATCTTACACAATTTCCTAACCTGTTGTTTCACTGAAAAGGGAGAGCACGAAGAACTGATTTCATGTGCTGTTGAGAATGCTGTGCAACAGCCAAAACTGATTTCATGTGCTGTTTGAGAATGGTCTGTTGCAACAGCCAGCAGTAATGGAAGAGGGCGAGGATTGTTACTGAATAGCAGAAACAGAGCTGATCAAAGCTTCAGTATTCTGTGACATACATATTTCTATGTCAGCAGTACATTTTTGAAATGATTGTAAGAGTGTATTGATGGCTGGTTGATTTGCATGTACGCTGAAGTTAAGCATCGTCTGCAAAGAGGTGATGGTTTGATGCGTGTTGCTTGATGACACTGAAGTGTGGTGCGATGTACAAGACGAACAATACAGATTCAAGTTCTGAGCCCTGGGGGACCGCCATAATGTAGTGGAGTTTGGGAAGAAGTGAAACGGTCAAGAGAGACATACCGCATATGTTCACTAGGTATGACTAAAACCACTGCAGAGTGTTTGAGCGTTCACCAAAGAGTTTTGAACCCAGAAAGAACATACTGATCTTATAAGCGAAGTCTTTTTTTTTTTTTTTTTTAGTAAAGGTTTGATGGCATTGGCCTTTAGCTCAGGGGGGAGGGGGGGGGGTTCTGAGGTTAAAGAAAGATTGATGATATTGTAGATAATGGGACGCATCTTCTTGGTTTTCATACAGAAGTTTAGCTGGAATAGGATACAGCTGTGGAAAAGTGTTCTTGAAAATTCCACGAAATTATGATTACTTACCCTCGACTTCAGTATGAACCCCAACTGAAAAAAAATCTGACCTCCCCATTCTTTATTCCATATTCCAGCTTCGTTTTATGTTAAGCGAGATTCAAAACAAATGATGTCGAAATGTTTACCTTTTATGAGATTTCCACTTGATTTTGTTTCTTAACCCTCTGGCATTCAAAGAAATCACACGTGGTTTCTCTATCACACACAATTACTATTATTCAGTACATTCATTTTTGATACCTAGATCAGCGTTTACACTGTCGGTTAAATGCAATGAATATCAAACCAGAGAGAGAGAGAGAGAGAGAGGAGAGAGAGAGAGAGAGAGAGAGAGGAAACGATTTATTGCTATAAAGCAATACAGTTTCCTTAGCAATATGGCGTAATGAACAGTAGCACAACAAAACAATGAAATAATGCCGCGCGGTAAGTCCGACACGGAAACCATAGCAAACGATGTTCATTCTCCTCACTAGGCTGGCATATGTCCCATAGGAACCCGTCCGTCATGCAAGTCTCGTGAACACAGGCTGTCACCCCAGGTAGAACTGGATCAGGCCGTGCAGCGTCTCCATCTCCCGTGCTGCACGTGCTTGGATCTCGGCGTGTTGTTTACTGTCAACACGTTTTCCTCTTCGAAGACTGGCAAGTTTTACACGCTCCTCTGTCAGCATGTTTTTGCTGTCCTGCTTCACAAAGCAAAACACACACTCGCCGTCACCAGATACTGCTGTACAAGAAATCGCGAGGACGAGGTCGTCTGACTCACACATCAGCACATCAGTATCGTTGCACTGTCACTTTCCTAAAGGATGTGTTTCTATCCTTGTCCCTCAGTCGTCTTTGCACAGACCTATCTGTGAGGGCAGCGACATAGCTTTTCACTACACTGGTACTGAAACCACCAACAGAAGTGTCAATCATTGGCTCGATGGCTGCATCAGGTTGCTGAATAACAGCAGTGTCATAGTTCATCGTGCCAAACGTGTCGCTGGTGCCATGCAGTGGAGCACATCAGACG
>CM065740.1:13264197-13304197 GCA_033310375.1 Conus canariensis | reverse complement strand
GGGTCTGGAGGCGCCCAGGGCAACGCTTTACTGACGCCACTGTCCAAGAAAAGGTGACCTTTGGTGGAGGTTCTGTAATGGTCTGGGGGGCCTTCAGCCTTCACCACAGAACACCCTTGTATCATGTACAGGGTAACCTGACTGGCATCCGATACCGGGATGAGATCCTTCGACCGCTGGCTGTGCCTACACTGCAGCAGATGGGACCAAGGGCTGTCTACCAGGATGACAATGCTCTCCCCCACAGGGCAAGGGTGGTCAACGACTTCCTGCAGCAGTCTGGAGTCAACAGAATGGAGTGGCCAGCATGCAGTCCCGATCTCAACCCGATTGAGAACCTCTGGGATGAGCTGGATCGCAAAGTGAGGAGCCACCCCCCTCCCAGGGATGCCCAACACCTCTACCAGATGCTGCAGGCTGAGTGGCAGGCGCTTCCACAGAGGATCTTCACCAACCTGGTCAACTCGATGAGGACTCGCTGTGTTGAGTGCCAGAACAGCCATGGTGGTTACACGCATTACTGAGCTTTTGGGAGCATCAGTATGCCCTGTCTTGTGATTTCGATGACTTTGGGAAATCAAATTTGGATACGTACCCACTTTAATCAAATGTACACACCAAACGATTATTCGAGATTGAAGGCAACTGTGTATCGTTATCACTAAAGAATGGAATTAAATGTTGGCCAAACTTCAACGCATTGACTTTCTTATTTTGACAGTTATGAATGTTTGTGAAAGTGATCCTTAACTTTTTGTGCGTAGCTTATATACAGTTAGATATAAATGTTCGAAAATAAATGTAGAAAATAATAAATACATTCGCTCACAATCCAGCGTCGTAAGCCGTGCACGCAGATAAGCCGTCATCATGAGTCAAAGTAAAATGCAACGACGTCGTCAGTTGTCTGCAGTTGTGTTATCAGGTAATTTCATGGGGCCACAGTCTGTCCCTGGGCTGTCTGAGTGCTGGGCATTCTGTCTTCATGGGGCCACAGTCTGTCCCTGGGCTGTCAGAGTGCTGGGCATTCTGTCTTCATGGGGCCACAGTCTGTCCCTGGGCTGTCAGAGTGCTGGGCATTCTGTCTTCATGGGGCCACAGTCTGTCCCTGGGCTGTCAGAGTGCTGGGCATTCTGTCCACGTTGCTTTTCGATCCATCCCTCGGGCTGAGTCGGTCCGTGGACTGATGGTGCTTCGGTATTCCCGACCTGCTGCGATGAGGTGCATTGAAGGACGAGAGGAGGGTGGACAACAGGCTGGTCTCTCTCACTGTGCTCCACCAGCCTTGCAGCTTCCGCTTCCAGCCGCCTTGTTAGGACTGGCTGCCAAAAGCGTATCCTGGATGTGCATCCACCACCCATGACCATCCTGTTTCTGTCGTGCTGTCTGTTTGCCTGCCTGTCGACCTACCAACCGACAAGCTGCATCAACGCGCTGTGACCTTTCTGTCTCCATTGTTAGCAATGTCATTCTGAGACTGTAACTAGAGTCTGTAGTACAACAGTCAGTCTGTGGTGCTGGAGTCTGTAGTATATCGGTCAGACTGTGGTGTTGGGGTTTGTAGTACAATAGTCTCTGATGCTGGAGTCTGTAGTAAACAAAAGTGTGTTGTACTGGAGTCTGTAGTACAACAGTCAGTCTGTGGTGCTGGAGTCTGTAGTACAACAGTCAGTCTGTGGTTCTGTGGTCTGTAGTACAACAGTCAGTCTGTGGTGCTGTAGTCTGTAGTACAACAGTCAGTCTGTGGTTCTGTGGTCTGTAGTACAACAGCCTGTGGTTCTTAGGTCAGTAGTACAACGGTGTGTTGTGTTGGAGTCTGTAGTACAACAGTCTATGATGCTGGAGTCTGTAGTACAACGTGGTCTGTGGTGCTGGAGTCTGTAATACAACGATCTGTGGTGCAGGAGTCTGTAGTACAACAGTCATTCTGTGGTGTTCGAGTCTGTAGTACAACAGTCTGTGGCGCTGGAGTCTGTAGTACAACAGTCATTCTGTGGTGTTGGAGTCTGTAGTACAACAGTCTGTGGTGCTGGAGTCTGTAGTACAACAGTCATTCTGTGGTGCTGGAGTCTGTAATACAACAGTCATTCTGTGGTGCTGGAGTCCGTAATACAACAGTCTGTGGTGCAGGAGTCTGTAATACAACAGTCATTCTGTGGTGCTGGAGTCTGTAATACAACAGTCTGTGGTGCTGCAGTCTGTAGTACAACAGTCAGTCTGTGGTGCTGGAGTCTGTAGTACAACAGTCAGTCTGTGGCGCTGGAGTCTGTAGTACAACAGTCAGTCTGTGGCGCTGGAGTCTGTAATACAACGATCTGTGGTGCTGCAGTCTGTAGTACAACAGTCAGTCTGTGGTGCTGGAGTCTGTAGTAGAACAGTCAGTCTGTGGTGCTGGAGTCTGTAGTACAACAGTCTGTAGTAGTAGAGTCTGTAGTACAACAGTCAGTCTGTGGTGCTGGGGTCTGTAGTACAACAGTCTGTGGTTCATGGGTCTGTAGTACAACAGTCTGTGGTGCTGGAATCTGTAGTACAACAATCTGTGGCGCTGGAATCTGTAGTACAACAGCCAGTCTGTGGTACTGTAGTCTGTAGTACAACAGTCAGTTTGTGGCTCTGTAGTCTGTAGTACAGCAGTATGTGGTGCTGGAGTCTTTAGTTCAACTGCCGGTGGTGCTGGAGCCTATAGTACAACAGTCCATGGTGCTGGAGTCTGTAATACAAACGTCGGTAGTGCTACAGTCAGTAGTACAACCGTCTATAGTGCTGGAGTCTGTAGTACAACAGTCTATGGTGCTGGAGTATGTAGTACAACAGTATGTGGTGCTGGAGTCTGTAGTACAACAGTCTGTGGTGCTGGAGTCTGTAGTACAACAGTCTGTGGTGCTGGAGTTTGTAGTACAACAGTCTGTGGTGCTGGAGTCTGTAATACAACAGTCTGTGGTGCTGGAGTTTGTAGTACAACGGTCTGTTGTCCTGGATGCCGTAGTACAACAGTCAGTCTCTGGTGTTAGAGTCTGTAGTACAACAGTCCGTGGTGCTGGAGTCTGTAGTACAGCAGTCCGTGGTGCTGTAGTCTGTAGTATAAGAGTCTGTAGTGCTGGAGTCTGAAGTACAACAGTCTGTGGTGCTGGAGTATGTAGTACAACAGTCAGTGTGTGGTGCTGGAGTCTGTAGTACAACAGTCTGTGGTGCTGGAGTCTGTAGTAGAACAGTCAGTCTGTGGTGCTGGAGTCTGTAGTACAACAGTCTGTAGTAGTAGAGTCTGTAGTACAACAGTCAGTCTGTGGTGCTGGAGTCTGTCGTACAACAGTCTGTGGTGCTGGAATCTGTAGTACAACAGTCTGTGGTGCTGACGTTTCTAGTACAACAGTCAGTCTGTGGTGCTGGAGTCTGTATTACAACAGTCAGTTTCTGGTGCAGGAGTCTGTAGTACAACAATCAGTCTGTGGTGCTGGAGTCAGTAATACAACAGTCAGTCTCTGCTGCTGGAGTCTGTAATACAACAGTCTGTGGTGCTGGAGTCTGTAGTACAGCAGACAGTCTGTGGTGTTGGAGTCTGTAGTACACCAATCAGTCTGTGGTGCTGGAGTCTGTAGTGAAACCATCTGTGGTGCAAGAGTCTGTAGTGCAAGAATCTGTGGTGCTGGAGTCTGTAGTACAACGGTCCGTGGTGCTGGAGTGTGTAGTACAAGAGTAAGTCTGTGGTGCTCGAGTCTGTAGTGCAACAGTCAATTTGTTGTGCTGGAGTCTTTAGTACAACAGTCGGTGGTGGTAGAGTCTGTAGTACAACAGTCTATGGTGCTGGAGTCTGTAGTACAACGGTCTGTGGTGCTGGAGACTTTAGTACAACAGTCTGTGGTGCTGGAGTCTGTGGTACAACAGTCAGTCTGTGGTGCTGGAGTCTGTAGTACAATGGTCTGTTGTCCTGGAGCCTGTAGCACAACAGTCAGTCTGTGATGCTGGGAGGCTGTAGTACAAGAGTCAGTCTGTGGTTTTGTAGTCTGTAGTACAACAGGCTGTCGTGCTGGAGTCTGCATTACAGCAATCAGTCACTGGTGCTGAAGTCTGTAGTACCACAGTCAGTCTGTGGTACTGGAGTCTGTAGTACAACAGTCAGTCTGTGGTTTTGTAGTCTGTAGTACAACAGGCTGTCGTGCTGGAGTCTGTAGTACAACAGTCAGTCTGTGGTGCTCGAGTCTGTAGTACAACAGTCAGTCTGCGGTGCTGGAGTCTGTAGCACAAGAGTCAGTCTGTGGTGCTGGAGTCTGTAGTACAACAGTCAGTCTGTGGTGCTGGAGTCTGTAATACAACGATCTGTGGTGCTGGAGTCTGTAGTACAATAGTCTGTTGTGCTGGAGACTGTAGTGCAACAGTCGGTCTGTGGTGTTGGAGTCTGTAGTGCAACAGTCACTCTGTGGTGCTGGAGACTGTAGTACAACAGTCTGTGGTGCTGGAGACTGTCGTAGAACAGCCCAGTCCCTATCCGTTTACTAAGGAGCTGCTTCTTCAAATTTAGTGGATGGGCACACGGTACTGGAAAACACTCGCCACCCGTAGCAACTGGCAAGATTCCTTCTTCGCTCTGTGGATTACAATGCGCCCCCCCCCCTCCCCATATACTGCTATTGAAGGGTTTTATATTGATAATCAATTTCCCTTATTTATCATTCCACTGTCATTCCTCATTTTCTTTGTGCCAAGTCATTAATAATTATCATAAATGAAGAAATGTTGGCTTGCACTTGTCTTCTCGCACTAACACACACACACACACACACACACACACACACACACACACACACACACACACACACACATGTATACATAAATCTATAATCTATATATATATATATATATATATATATATATATATATACATATATACAAATAGTGTGTGTTTACCTCAAATGTGTGTTTGGGAGGTGCGGTGCCAAGCAGCATTGTGTGTTTTAATCAAGTGAAATATATATATATATATATATATATATATATATTGAGAGAGAGAGAGACAGAAGAGAGAGAGAGAGAGAGAGAGAGAGAGAGAGAGAGAGAGAGAGAGAGCACAATTTTTAAAGATTATTTAAATAAATTTGAGTTAACTAATCTTCGAGTCGATGCCATTACTTACGTTAGTGTAGGACTCAAACAAGTAAAACGCGGTAACGCCGTTGTAAAAAGCAAATTTTCGGTTTATTACAAACCTTCTTCAGGCTAAAAGGTTGGCCAACTGAACACACACACACACACACATCCAAGTCCCTGTCACATAAAGCAGAAGCTGAATTAAGTTCAAAGAGAATTAAAATCACTTGCACGAGCATATCGTTGGAGAGGCAGTGGAAAACATGTCGGTGTGCTCACATACGTTAGTGTGATATAAACTAATACTTCCTAACTTTTGCCATAGTTGCAGTTTTTGTCCTGTAAGGATTCGAACTGCATATTTCAGTTCGAGAAAAAAAAGACAATTTTGATTGCAAGCGAAGGGTGGAGGACAGAAAAGAAGAAAACGCGAGTAAAGTTGTGTCAACACAAAAGAGAAGACTCAAAGGAAAAAAGGTTTGGGTGCATGTAATAACAGAAGAGCGCGATGTTCTGCCATGGCTGTATCATGCAGTCACTGACTGTTCCAGTTCAGCCAAGGCTTCCATCACACCTTGAGTGGCCCGCACCTAGTCGATATCTAGCGGGAGGATGCATAACCTTACGTCAGGGCCGCTGTATACATTCTGGTCAAAAGCAGCCGACACAGCACAAATCACTATATGAACATAAACTACATTTCGTGCCAGTGCTGGCAGTGGTATTGGTAACGCGCCCGTGGCATGTCATGTCGATAGCTTCAGAAAGCAATACTATGGTTTGCGGGATCCTTATTATGGCAGTGCTGTGCCACAGGAATTTCAGCTTTCAGTCGGTGTAAGGGTTGTTGGCCTTCGCATCACCGATTTCTACTGGTGTCCATGGAACATCAGTCTATAGAACCAGGTGTCGGTGCCCCCAATCCCAGACCAGTTTCCGACCTTGCTGCATTCCACCCCTCTTCCCCTTCTCACAAGCCTCGGGGCTAGGGCGTAGTCAGCGCCCCACAAGGGGCTGGCCCAGAAAGGCAAGGGCAGGCACCACTGGGTGATGAACACTATTGAGGAGCGGACACTGCCGACTGATGGACGTCACCAAGTGGGGACACTGCCGACTGATGGACGTCACCAAGGGGATGGGGGGGGGGGGGGGTTGGACGCTGCCGACTGATGGACGTCCCCAAGGGGAGAGGGGGGGGGGGGGGTTGGACACTGCCGACTGATGGACGTCACCAACGTGGGGGGGGGGGGGGGGTTGGACACTGCCGACTGATGGACGTCACCAACGGGAGGAGGGGGGGGGGGGGGTTGGACGCTGCCGACTGATGGACGTCACCAACGGGAGGGGGGGGGGGGGGGGTTGGACGCTGCCGACTGATGGACGTCACCAACGGGAGGGGAGGGGGGGGGTTGGACACTGCCGACTGATGGACGTCACCAAGGGGAGAGGGGGGGGGGGGGAGGTTGGACGATGCCGACTGATGGACGTCACCAACGGGAGGGGGGGGAGGGGGGGGGGGTTGGACGCTGCCGACTGATGGACGTCACCAACGGGAGGGGGGGGGGGGTTGGACGCTGCCGACTGATGGACGTCACCAACGGGAGGGGGGGGGGGGGTTGGACACTGCCGACTGATGGACGTCACCAACGGGAGGGGAGGGGGGGAGGTTGGACGCTGCCGACTGATGGACGTCACCAACGGGAGGGGAGGGGGGGGGTGTACACTGCCGACTGATGGACGTCACCAACAGGAGGGGGGGGGGGTTGGACACTGCCGACTGATGGACGTCACCAACGGGAGGGGGGGAGGGGTTGGACACTGCCGACTGATGGACGTCACCAACGGGAGGGAGGGGGGGGTTGGACACTGCCGACTGATGGACGTCACCAACGGAAGGGGGGTGGGGTGGGGGGTTGGACGCTGCCGACTGATGGACGTCACCAACGGGAGGGGAGGGGGGGGTGTACACTGCCGACTGATGGACGTCACCAACGGGAGGGGAGGGGGGGTTGGACACTGCCGACTGATGGACGTCACCAACGGGAGGTGGGGGGGGGGGGGGGGGTTGGACGCTGCCGACTGATGGACGTCACCAACGGGAGGGGAGGGGGGGGGGTGTACACTGCCGACTGATGGACGTCACCAACGGGAGGGGGGGGGGGTTGGACGCTGCCGACTGATGGACGTCACCAACGGGAGGGGGGGAGGGGGGGATTGGACGCTGCCGACTGATGGACGTCACCAACGGGAGGGGGGGGGGGTGTGACGCTGCCGACTGATGGACGTCACCAAGGGGAGGGGGGGGGGGAGGTTGGACGCTGCCGACTGATGGACGTCACCAAGGGGAGGGGGGGGGGGTTTACACTGCGGACTGATGGACGTCACCAACGGGAGGGGAGGGGGGGGTTGGACGCTGCCGACTGATGGACGTCACCAACGGGAGGGGAGGGGGGGCGGGGTTGGACGCTGCCGACTGATGGACGTCACCAACGGGAGGGGTAGGGGTGGGGTTGGACGCTGCCGACTGATGGACGTCATCAACGGGAGGGGAGGGGGGGGGTTGGACACTGCCGACTGATGGACGTCACCAACGGGAGGGGAGGGGGGGGGGGGGTTGGACACTGCCGACTGATGGACGTCACCAACGGGAGGGGAGGGGGGGGGAGGTTGGACGCTGCCGACTGATGGACGTCACCAACGGGAGGGGAGGGGGGGGGGGGGGTTGGACACTGCCGACTGATGGACGTCACCAATGGGAGGGGGGGGGGGGTTGGACACTGCCGACTGATGGACGTCACCAAGGGGAGGGGAGGGGGGGGTGTACACTGCCGACTGATGGACGTCACCAACAGGAGGGGGGGGGGGTTGGACTCTGCCGACTGATGGACGTCACCAAGGGGAGAGGGGGGGGGGGGGAGGTTGGACACTGCTGACTGATGGACGTCACCAACGGGAGGGGAGGGGGGGGGTTGGACGCTGCCGACTGATGGACGTCACCAACGGGAGGGGAGGGGGGGGGGGTTGGACGCTGCCGACAGATGGACGTCACCAACGGGAGGGTGGGGGGGGGCGTTGGACGCTGCCGACTGATGGACGTCACCAACGGGAGGGGAGGGGGGAGGTTGGACACTGCCGACTGATGGACGTCACCAACGGGAGGGGAGGGCGGGGGTTGGACACTGCCGACTGATGGACGTCACCAACGGGAGGGGAGGGGGGGGGTTGGACGCTGCCGACTGATGGACGTCACCAACGGGAGGGGAGGGGGGTGGGGGGTTGGACACTGCCGACTGATGGACGTCACCAACGGGAGGGGGGGGGGGGGGGGTTGGACACTGCCGACTGATGGACGTCACCAACGGGAGGGGGAGGGGGGGGGGTGTACACTGCCGACTGATGGACGTCACCAACGGGAGGGGGGGGGGGTTGGACACTGCCGACTGATGGACGTCACCAACGGGAGGGGGGGGGGGGGGGTGTACACTGCCGACTGATGGACGTCACCAACGGGAGGGGAGGGGGGGTTGGACACTGCCGACTGATGGACGTCACCAACGGGAGGGGGGTGGGGGGGGGGGGGGGGTTGGACGCTGCCGACTGATGGACGTCACCAATGGGAGGGGAGGGGGGTGTACACTGCCGACTGATGGACGTCACCAACGGGAGGGGAGGGGGGGGGTTGGACACTGCCGACTGATGGACGTCACCAACGGGAGGTGGGGGGGGGGGGGGTTGGACGCTGCCGACTGATGGACGTCACCAACGGGAGGGGAGGGGGGAGGGTGTACACTGCCGACTGATGGACGTCACCAACGGGAGGGGGGGGGGGGGGGGTTGGACGCTGCCGACTGATGGACGTCACCAACGGGAGGGGGGGGGGGGGGGTGTTGGACGCTGCCGACTGATGGACGTCACCAACGGGAGGGGGGGGGGGGGGTTGGTTGGACGCTGCCGACTGATGGACGTCACCAACGGGGAGGGGGGGGGGGGGGGGGGGTTGGACGCTGCCGACTGATGGACGTCACCAAGGGGAGGGGGGGGGGGTGTACACTGCCGACTGATGGACGTCACCAAGGGGAGGGGGGGGGGGTGGTACACTGCCGACCGATGGACGTCACCAACGGGAGGGGAGGGGGGGGGGGGGGGTTGGACGCTGCCGACTGATGGACGTCACCAAGGGAGGGGGGGGGGGGGTTGTACACTGCCGACTGATGGACGTCACCAAGGGAGGGGGGGGGTGTACACTGCCGACTGATGGACGTCACCAAGGGGGGGGGGGGGGGGGTGTACACTGCCGACTGATGGACGTCACCAAGGGGAGGGGGGGGGTGTACACTGCCGACTGATGGACGTCACCAAGGGAGGGGGGGGTGTACACTGCCGACTGATGGACGTCACCAAGGGGGGGGGGGGGGGTGTACACTGCCGACTGATGGACGTCACCAACGGGAGGGGAGGGGGGGGGGGTTGGGACGCTGGACCGACTGATGGACGTCACCAACGGGAGGGGAGGGGGGGGGGGGTGGACGCTGCCGACTGATGGACGTCACCAAGGGGAGAGGTGGGGGGGGGGGGTGTCACTGCCGACTGATGGACGTCACCAAGGGGGGGGGGGGGGGGTGGGAGCTGGACACTGCTGACTGATGGACGTCACCAAGTTGGGGACACTGGCGACTGATAGACATCACCAATGGAAGTGGGGAGTGGGGGGGGGGGGGGGTCTGGACACTGCCGACTGATGGACGTCACCATGTTGGGAACTGACCTACTGATGGACGTCACAAAGTGGGGACACTGCCGACTGATGGACGTCACCAATGGAGGGGGTGGGGGTGGGGGGGGGAGCTGGACACTGCCGACTGATGGACGTCACCAAGTGGGGACACTGCCGACTGATGGACGTCACCAAGGGGGGAAGGGGGGAGGGGGGGGGTTCTTGGGCACTGCCGACTGATGGACGTCACCAAGTGGGGACACTGCCGACTGATGGATGTCACCAAGTGGGGACACTGCCGACTGATGACGTCACCAAGTGGGGACACTGCCGACTGATAGACGTCACCAATGGGGGGACACTGCCGGCTGATGGACGTCACCAAGCAGAGGGGGGGGGGGGGGTGGGGGGGGTGGGGGGGGGGGGGGGGGGCTGGACACTGCCGACTGACGACGTCACCAAGTGGGGACACTGCCGATTGATAGACGTCACCAATGGAGGGACACTGCCGGCTGATGGACGTCACCAAGGAGAGGGGGGGGGGGGGGGGGGCTGGACACTGCCGACTGACGACGTCACCAAGTGGGGACACTGCCGATTGATAGACGTCACCAATGGGGGGACACTGCCGGCTGATGGAGGTCACCAAGTGGGGACACTGCCGACTGATGGACGTCACCAAGCTGGGACATTGCCGACTGATGGACGTCACCAAGTAGGGACACTGCCGACTGATGACGTCACCAAGTGAGGACACTGCCGACTGATAGACGTCACCAAGTGGGGACACTGCCGACTGATAGACGTCACCAAGTGGGGACACAGGCGACTGATGGACGTCACCAAGGAGAGGGGGGGGGGGGGGGGGGGCTGGGACACTGCCGACTGACGACGTCACCAAGTGGGGGCACTGCCGACTGTAGCAAGTGGGGACACTGCCGACTGATGGACGTCACCAAAGGGGGGACACTGCCGACTAGTGGACGTCACCAAGTGGCGGACAGCGCCGACAGCGACAGCCAGCCAGTGTGGTGTTCCAGATGGACGTCTGCGTGTGTTGATGTCTTTGGAACCTTGGGTGTCTTCCATCCCCACCCTCATCCTGTACCCATCCTCCACTTTTGTCACCTTCGTGAATCACCCTGATCCTGTCGATCTCTGCTGCTTTCCTCCATGCTTTTCCCTTCTCTCTCCTTTATCAATTAAACAATAATTGAGGGCGTTTGACCTTTGATGGTTAGTACGCTAGGGTTGGGAAACGAATGGTTGTTTATCGCCTCTGGGCATTTCGCAGTTGTTTTGTTGAATGGTGTTTGCTTATGAGTGTGCATGAATAAAGTCTTGTTGTATCTGTAATTTTGTGAGTCGTCCGTTCTCTGTAGAGTGTGAAGACCGTGAGAAGTTCTTTGGGAAGTAAAAGTCTGTTACTGAATCAGTCCGGGCACAGGCCGACCACGTGACACATTTCTAATGCCTCTGTGCGTGCGTGCGTGCGTGCGTGCGTGCGTGCGTGCGTGTGTGTGTGTGTGTGTGTGTGTGTGTGTGTGTGTGTGTGTGTGTGTGTACGCACGCACGCACAGTCACTCATTTGCTGCGAGACATGAAAGAGAGAAAGATTAAGATATAAAAAGAAGAGAGGAAAGGCGGAGAAGAGACAGGGATGAAGACAGTATCATATTTCACCAACAGTAGCTGTTTACAGGAAAAGCGCAGGTGAGAGATTACACGAGAGGAATTAATAAAACTACAGAATCATTTAATGACTCATTAAGCTCTGGCTTTAAAAAATGCAAGTTTATACCAAACTTACTATCGTAAATGTGTGTCATTTAAAATAAGTAATCTTTGATTCATAACTGTTCGGCTATAACTTGTTAATTATATAAGTGTGCGAGGAAAAAAAAGAAAACTGTTCGTTCATTTCCCCTGGATCTTACAATCAAAATTAAACAGATCTTATGATCTTGAATATTGAAGCTTTTTTTAAATACAGTCACAACATTTTTTAGAATTGTTTTTGCCTAAGTACAGTTCTGGCTTGTGACATTTACGTCGCCTCCTGCAAGAATTAGCATTTTTTCCAGACGTTCTCATGACTCTTGTTTTTTCGTTTTCGTAGACCAACATCGACACAAAGCGCCTGAGTGCTGGATTGATCTAGAATAATTCCAGGCCGTTCCAGAATCAGTGGACAGTTGTAATTCCGAAAAGGCCCGGGCAATTCTGGAATTGTCTAAGATTCCGAAAATGGCACAGAACATGTGCACGAACAGTTTCAGTTTAAATTTCATCAAAGAAGTGTCACTGCCTGCAGACTAGTCCACATACGTTACACCCCATCTGCTAAGTTTTGAGACCACATTGTGCACAATTACCCGTTCGCTGCTTGAAAATGTTACAAACAAAGGCTTTCCCAGTGCCAGGGAAATCTAATGATTTGGGGGTAATAATTAACAAAAAATTCTAGCTCAGAAAACTACAAAAGATATAACAATGAAATATATATGATTTTTGAAGGAAATTGAATGAAGATTTTGAATCTGGGCTTCTTTTGTTTTAATTTTGATAATAAAAAGTATTTAGGCAATTAGATTTGGATAGATTTTTTTGCACGATCAAAAGCATATGTATTTACCACTACATCTTCACATCCAAACAAGAACACAAAGCAAAAAAGTTGAAAATAAAGTTTGTATTGTCACACTACACCTGTAAATGAAAGTAAAACAGTTTAGAAGTCTATCAAGACGCTCACACTCTATGCAGACAGGTCAGTCCACGACCACGCCCCCCTCTCCCCACCACGCCCCCTTGCTGGACTTCAACCCTCTCTTTCACTGCTCCTCTTCCCCTACCTTTCCCTCTGCCCCGTGCCACGCCGCGAGCAGGCCGCGCTCCCCTCTCGCGCTGACTACCACGTCACTGACCACTGGCACGCAGTGCAGAGTACACACTAGGCGAGCTCGTTCGACGCTGGCAAACCAGTCAGCTGAACACACACTGAGGTCACACAGCCCGACACAATAACTGACGAATACGGTTGGCAATTCCATCACTATCATCATCTCACCTTCATGCTCGAGTGAGTCGTTGAATAAAAGATTATTGTCTTTGTCAAAAATCATTAGCAGAGCCTGCTCAGCTGTGTAAATACGTTGATTTGGTCGCTGCGCTTGTCGAAGGTTGCGCCGCCATCTTTGCAAGCGAGACGAAGTGCTGGCTGGTCATCCAGTCAGTGATGAGAATAAATGGGCTTTCCCCTCACGTGTGGTCATTTACATATCATTTTAATACTACAGACATATAAGGCTTACTACGCACACTCTATTTAAGTCCGTTGATAGAAATAGTAACGAATGAAAATTCAAGAAAAATGCATGACGTCAGTGGACGGCCCATAGGCACTGGGAAAGCATTTTTAATGCGGCGTCAGCTGACGGCTTAAAGGCACTCTACGGGTTAAGACTGATGAATCAGTCGAGTAATGACTATGATGAGAGAATTTAAGAAGAGGGTCTCATTGCTACGACTTTGCAGATGTTTGATCTGCACATTAGCCCAACGCATTGGTCAAACCTTGGGAAACATTGTCGGCGCCATTATCATCATTGTATGCGTTTGTTGTGAGTATACACGTGTATGTGTGTGTGTGTGTGTGTGTGTGTGCGTGTGTGTGTGTGTGTGTGTGTGTGTGTGTGTGTGTGTGCATGGGTACACGCGTATGGGACCATGTGTGTGTGTGTGTGTGTGTGTGTGTGTGTGTGTGTGTGTGTGTGTGTGCGTGCGCGTGCGTGTGTACGTGTGTGAGTGCCTGCGTGCGTGCATGCGCGGGCGTGGAGGAGTGTAGTTGATGTTTTCTCTTCTCTCTCTCTCTCTCTCTGTGTGTGTGTGTGTGTGTGTGTGTGTGGTGGCGCGCGCGCGCGCGCCTTTGATTATTTGTGGCAGACGAATGTTCGTAATTATATAAACGAATGTTCAAAAGATTATATCTGTCAGTAACAACAAACAACAACACACAACACACACACATACACACCAACGCATAGACTATAGACTCTCCACTTTACACGCTTGCATCGCTTCATTGATGCACAGTTATCAGCGCACACACATTTGCAGTAAAAACAGGGGATCCTGAGAGGTTAAAAGTCTCAGCTGATGTGTGTTTGGTCCTTTGTCCGTCATTGGAAAGGCCCAGTATGAGTCTGCACCAATTTATCTGAGTCTTCGCAGTGTTTGCCTTGAGATTGTTACAATAATTGTTTCTTGCTCTTCCTTTGAATCCTGGTATGCGGCCACTTCCTCTCTTGATGTTGCGATGTTGAGCTCTGAAAGATGGTCTATGATATGATGGCTTTGATGTTGTTTGTTGAGGTGATTCTTTGAATTTCTAATAACATCAAATCGGCCAGTCTGTAGTCCAGTTCTTACCCTGCCTCGTCTTTTATACCTGCATGTCCTTTGGCAGTACATCCATATGAGTCTCTCCGATGGAATGCTACACATTACTTCACGCTAAGCAGGCCTTTCCATTACATTAGCACTTTCTGAAGCAGGTTCATGGAGTCTGTCTGTATCATGCCATGTTCAGTTCTAAACTGGTCTGTGGGTAAGAGCCAGTGGAATGCTTGTGTCACTGCTTCTACCTCCATTCTTAGATTTGAAGTTGTTAGACTGCATGCACCATTGTCCTCCTGAAACAGGTCGGTCATTTTGCTTCACTGTATATCTCCAGCCTGACTTATCTTTGGTGATGGAACAATCAGTATATATATATATATATATATATATATATATATATATATATATATCAGTTTCTTCTTTTCTGCTGAAGTTTTCTACATGCATCTGAATTGCTGCTTTGGGTTTTCCTGCTGGATGTTCTCCATAGTGTCTTCCAAGCTCTGGAGTGATGGCAGTTTGGTAGAGATGTTTGAAGTGATCTGGATTCTTTTCCTATTCCTTCGTTTCTTTGAGTTCTGATGGCTGGCACACAAGCTGTGTATTGTCTTCTGCCTGCCCCATACATGATTTTCCATGTCCTAGACGAGTGCCTTTTGTTTCTTTACTGCCGCATGTAGCGGGTTTTGGGTATTCTCAAGTGTTCTAAAATGTGCCTTCACCTGTTCTAGATCGTGTCTGACCTGCATTGAAGGAAGATCAAGCAGATGTCACATAGTTTCAGTTGGGGTAACCTTCGTAGTTCCCAATATCAATCTCTTTGCTTCATTTGATATTTTTTCTCTTTTAAGAAGATTGCTCTTGGACAGTGAAGTAAGCTCTAACCCATAATCTATCACACTGAGTACAACTGTGTGATACATTAGGTACAGATGGCAGCTGCTAAATGCCCATTTGCATTTAAAAACAATATTCTCAACATATATTCTTAAGGTCAGCATTCTATCAAGTCTGTATCAAATAGCATAGGTTGTCGGTTAATTCAACTGGTATTCCATTGAAGGAAAGTGGTGGAGGTAATTGCCCTGATGTGTTGTTGTTGAGAATGCAGACCATTGTCTGGACTTTAGTAGGGTTGATAGACAATCCAGTTTCTTGCCACCACTGAGCAATGTTGTTCAGCTGCTGCTAAACTGCTTTCGTTCTTTCATGGACATTCTTTGATGTTTTGTAGATCAGATCGTCATCTGCAAGTGTCAACACTCGAGCATTTCCGTTTCTATTGAAGTCTGCAAGGCCTTTATTGGAAACATTGTATGAAACAGGGGAGACAGGTGAACCTTGGGGTAATCCCATGGAGAGTTTATGAGGTTCAGACATCCAGTCTCCAAATGGTAGGATGATGGTTCGCTGCTGAAGTACCGCTGCAATCCATCGTGTAAGTGTCTTGCTGACTCCATGGTCAAGGAGAAGCTCCATGAGAAGCGAGAAATGGACTTTGTTGTATGAATCTTCCAGGTTTATTGCAACTGCCAGTGTGTCTTCCTTTCTTTGGAATCCTTCATATACTTCAGCGGCTGTATTTTCCCAATCCCCCATATACGTTTAACTGTTCTATAGCATATTTTATTTGGAGGGGGGGGGGGGAGTCTAATTTCAAGGACGTTTTCAATATTTTCCCCCGTAACTCGTTCCATGAGCTTTTCTACCATACTTTGCATAGTTGTAGCCACAGAGTCGATGATGGTGGTTTCCTGGTACACGTATTACACACACACACACACACACACACACACACACACACACACACACACACACACACACACACACTCATACACACATGCGCGCGTTCGCGCGCGCGCGCACGCAGGCACGCATGCACACTCCTTTTTCTTTTGAGCACAATTCCTGACAATCTAAAATGAGCCTGCCACCAGATGAAATTCAGTTAACTGACCACATTCCTCCATTTTTTTTTTAGAATTAGCGATGCTTCCAGATAGGTACTACATCGTGAAAGAGTGATTCCTAGCACTGAAGGGATACAACGATTAGCTCTTAAGAGTGATTCCTAGCACTGAAGGGATACAACGATTAGCTCTTAAGAGTGATTCCTAGCACTGAAGGGATACAACGATTAGCTCTTAAGAGTGATTCCTAGCACTGAAGGGATACAACAATTTGCTCTTAAGAGTGATTCCTAGCACTGAAGGGATACAACGATTAGCTCTTAAAATCCATGACGGGGACCTCTTCATTTCTAACCGATTTTGCACGTTCCAAGATCAAAACACGCCAGCCGACTACCTCTAGCGTCAGAAGAATCCAAGCCACTGCCAACGTAACCACAAACCACCAATACTCAAAACCACGGAGAATGTCCCATCCTAAATCACACCTGAAGACCAGCTCTCTCTCTCTCTCTCTCTCTCTCTCTCTCTCTCTCTCTCTCTCTCTCTCTCTCTCTCTCTCTCGCCAGACTCACTACCCAATAGATCAGCATGCTGCAGAGAACACACAACATCAAAAACACAACCAACAAAACAATCCCACTCAACACCGATCCCACCTCCACTCAGATGACTTCCCTTCTTTGCCAATGAGATCTAGAGCTTCACCTCGGATGACCTCCTCTGCTCCCTCTGGTCCCAGTCTAAGGGATCCCAGTGTAAACACCATTGCCGGTGTCGTATATAATACTGTCGCCGTGGAATTGTATTGCAGCGATAGCATTTCACGTGAAATATTGTTGCAGCGACAATATTTTGTGGAAAAAAAATGTCGCGCAACAACTTTTCACGAAAAATGTCCTATAGAATATTGTAGCTGTCCATAAAATACTGTCGCTCGAAATTTTGCGACAGTTTTTTGCGACAGGACACTGTGAAATATTGTAGTCAGTGAATGCTGTCGCTTGCGACACATTTTCATGTGAAATGTTACTGCTAGAGTTAACATTTCCTGTGAAATATGGTCGCAGCGTTAATATTTCACAGCGACGATTTTTTCTGCAAAGTGAAAAAACG
Organism: Conus canariensis; assembly: GCA_033310375.1. Classification (NCBI taxonomy): domain Eukaryota; kingdom Metazoa; phylum Mollusca; class Gastropoda; order Neogastropoda; family Conidae; genus Conus; species Conus canariensis. The sequence goes on along the minus strand of CM065740.1, from coordinate 13,286,974 downwards.
TCGCCGCAGTTGAGCGTCAAAATACCACAGAAAATAATGCAGCCTGCCATGGAATAAAAAATTGTCGCAAGTGATTTTTTATCATAAATTTTTTTGACGAAAGTCAAATTTTGTGTGTGTGTGTGTGTGTGTGTGTGTGTGTGTGTGTGTGTGTGTGTGTGTGTGTGTTGTTTGTGTTGTGTGTGTGTGTGTGTGTGTGTGTGTGTGTGTGTGTGTGTGTGTGTGTGTGTGTGTGGTGCTGTGAAATGTGATGTAAGCCTAGGACCTTCAGCACAACGAAAGTAGGGGAAGATTGGGTAAGTTAGAACCCCTAAGAAATGCAGCCCTACCTCCTTCACTAATCTTACTTCACTCAAGGTTAATCATTTGTAAAGTTTACCATAAGAGCTTCATATAGTACAGCCATCAAATGGCTATCTTTATTTCAAAAAGTTCTATATAAGAAATCATAAAATTCTTAAAGAAAAGGAAGCCCACTTTAGACATCATTTCGGGTTAAATGGACCAGGGGGTGGTAAATATTGGGCCACGGGCCTATATAAACCGACTCGCATTATTCATAAACCCAAACCAATACTGTTTGTCTGTTGGCCATATAAGATGTGTGAGCTTGTTCGATAATCCATTTAAAGGCACCTAAGGTCTCAACACATTCATAAACTAAACTTAAAGAGTAAATGATTATCCTTAATTGTCAGAACAGAAACACAAACATAATAGAGTCTAAAAGCTAATACAAGCCAAATTGCAGAACAAGCAGTTTCAGTTGTCTTGCTTTAATTGCAGTGCTTCTAGGGCACTTAAAATCATGAATTTACAAACGAGTCAAAGTAACCCATTTTAGTCACAAGTAACCCAAAAGTTATCAATTACCGTGATTTGAAATTAATTAACATAGTATTTGGTTGAAAGGATCATCCATTTTGTTTCTAAAGCTTTTATCTAGTTTAATGAAATAAACAACGCAGAAAAAAATGCAGAACGTAACGTTCAAAATGGGTTTTCTTTCATTACGTTCGTTGTAAGGCACCTAAGGCCTAAATATAATCATGTTCAAAATGTGAAACATAACACATTTACATAAATTATCTTTTGTTTTGGATGGCTTCTTTTAAAAAAGACAAACGAATTAATGTTCGAAAACAAAAAGAAACATTCAAAGCACCATCAATATTTGGATATGTTTCTTCTAAACAAGTGGATGCCACACACGCGCACGCGCGCGCGCGCGCGTGCGCGCGCGCGCGCGCGCACACACACACACACACACACACACACACACACACACACTCACACACACACACATACACATACACACATATCAGGCTCTATCAAACTGATCACAGAAAAAAACCAACCGCTATCAACTTCTAATGAAGTGGGTATAAACTGATCACGGAGGAGCGATGACTGATGCCGTGCTGGTCACAGTAGTCTTCGATGGCCTGGTTGCTGAACTCTCTGCCTTGATCAGTGATCAGCACCTGCGGGAATCCAAAGCGACTGCACAGGCCGTCGAAGAATGCCAGGATCCCGCTGGCGTCTTTACTCTTCAGTGGTGCAGCTTCCACATATTTAGTCAGGTAGTCAACTGCTACGACTAAGTATTGGTAGCCCTCTTGACTTTTGGGGAGCTTTGTCAGATCCACCCCCCACATCTGGAAAGGTCTTTGGCAAGGGGCTACTGGTCTAAGCTTGACCTTTTCCCCTTGGAATGCAGACTTCTTCTGGCACTTTTCACACACACTGATGTAATGCTTCACGTCTTCATAAGTTCTGTTCCAGTAGAATGAAGATTTCACTCTTTCATGTGTGGCGTTAATTCCCAGGTGGTCCGAGTCATGCACGCTCTTGATAACGTTCACCACATCCCCCTTCTTCACTACTGCCCTCACACCACCGTCTTTGCTGGCATAGTAGAGCTTAGTGCCATCCTTGTCAGCTGAGAAGTTCTTCGCTTTTCTTCTGAAACTGTCTTTTGAATTCTTTGAGCCCTGCATTTCTTCAGGAAATGTTGAACTTTTCAGAAAGTTCACAAGCGCGAAGTACTCGCCGGGTTGCATTCCACTGTATTCATAAGCAGTAGCCATCGTGGAAAACAAAATGGTACAGACGAAATTATTGTCTTACAGTATTTATAGCATATCGATGATTCTGACAGCTTGTCAGTCATTAAGCTCAAATATACAATCACATTTCTTTTCCCCAAATGTTTTTAAGCCTGCCACCGCCTCCCGGCAACTCCTTTTATTTGATAAATTATCGTATCTAACTAGCCGCAATTCTTAAACATTCAAAGATTTTGGTTAAAAGAAGCGACTATTGTCTCCAATTTTAAAGCAAGGAAAGATCATATGTTGCGGAGTCACTGTCTTTGACGCCTTTCAACAGTCACAGCATATACAAACAAGTTCAAAAAGTTCCGAATCGTTTCAAATTCACTGACGTCATATTTTCATTTTTATTGTATTCATTTGATGCTCTCTCTCTCTCTCTCTCTCTCTCTCTCTCTCTCTCTCTCTCTCTCTCTCTCTCTCTCTCTCTCTCTCTTTGTGTGTGTGTGCGCGCGTGTGTATTCCCGTATTTGTAAAAGCCATATAAACATACGCCGAGAAACTGACGGACATTAGAAATTATACTCTACGTTTCTACTACATGGCGCCCGACCCAAAAGTTATCACACACACACACACACACACACACACACACACACACACACACACACACACACACACACACACACACTGCCGACAAAGCTGGATCTTGAACCTCTGAAGTCTTGCGGTAGAAGACAGAACCGAAATTTTCAAAAGATGAAGTTCCTTTTGACCAAGATCAAAGACATGTGTTCGTTTTGTGATGCCGCGAAGTTAAGAAGTAAAAAGGTCACATAGTCCAATAAGGTCGAAACGGTTAAACAGCTAATAACGCAAATTTCTCAAATATCATTGTCATGATTATTTCTCTTTGTTCGTCGCACACTATTTTAGGCCTATTAATAATGAGCAGTCCAAAAGCTGCAACTTGTAATAAGTATACTATAATGCCATGGAACTACTATACATCATTTTCTTCTTTTTCTTTTTTGTTTCTTCTTTAAAATAAGATCCATATCAGAAATTTGGAGACATTTGAGGTAGAAGGAAAGGAGTTTTAAGAGTTGGGTGTAGCATGTAATGAATTAGGATATCCATAATATAAGAGTGCGGCTATTATACGATTTCGTGTCTCTCGTTGTCTTCCCATGACTATCCATATGACTTCCCATGACTATCCATATTGACATTCACATAGACCTGTCAGCCTATTATGTAATATTATGGGGATCATTATGGGGAGCTTTGACCTCCTCTCTGCCCCATCCATCTGTGACTTATCAAACCTCCTTCAACGGTTTGTGTCCCTCCTGTACTGAAACTACCCCTGAAATCCATCCTGGAGGAATACAAAGCAGGGAAGATCAGACTTCAAAGCATGCTGGAGGACTCAGGAGACAAGGTGATAGAAGCAATTAAGCCCCAGCTGAAGACAGGCAGAAAATGGAAAGTTCAAGAGGCGATGGATTCTGCAAAAGAAAGTCTCAAGATCAGAGAAATAACAGGACACACACAGACCAACAGACAGGGACTGGGGGTGACCAAAACTGAATGGTGGTCAAAGGCCAAAGGAAAAGCCAAAAGAGGGCATGATGATTCAGGAGATGAGAAAAGAAGAAGACCAAAAAAGACTCCAAAAAGCAGTCCAGCAGAGCCAGCAAGGGCAATGGACAACGTGGGAGAATGCACTCCAAAGAAGTCTCACTTGGAATGACATTTGGCACATGGCCCCTCTCAGGATCAGCTTCATTCTCAGATCTGCATATGACCTTCTGCCCTCAAATGCAAACCTGGTGAAGTGGGGGAAAACAGACGATCCTGCATGCCCCCTCTGCCATGAAAAACAAACAGTGGAGCATGTCCTAAGCTCATGTAAAGTAGCCCTGGCTCAAGGAAGGTACACATGGAGGCACAACCAAGTGCTCAAAGAAATTGTACAAGTACTCTGGGCTAGTACCAACACCACAAAAGGGAAAATCAGGACTCCAAAAGCACCCGCAACATTCCTCACGGCAGGAGGCAGCAAATCATGGCCAAGAACAACAGTGCCACTCGAAACATGCAGGCAGAGTCTGCTGGACGGGGCAGATGACTGGGAGTGCACTGCAGACCTCCCAGAATGGAAGAGTCACCCAGAGATCATCAGCAAGAGTGGCATGAGACCAGACATAGTAGTCCACTCTAAGTCAACCAAGCAGCTGATCATGATCGAGCTCACGGTGCCATATGAGAACAGAATGGAGGCAGCTCAAATCTACAAGACTGAAAAGTATGCTGATCTGGCAAACAGCCTGAGGAGAGAAGGCTATCAGGTCAAAGTCCTCACTGCAGAAATTGGAGCTAGGGGGTTTGTAGGAACGTCTGCATACAGCCTCATGAAACAGCTCTCAGTTGCAGGGAAGGAAAAAACCAGAGCCCTGAAAGCAATGGCAGAAGCGGCAGAGAGGTGTTCAAGCTGGATCTGGTCAAGGAGGAACAAAAGTGAACTTCATAAGGCTTAATTTCCCTACAAATATCAGGTGTCCCTGTGGCTCAGTGGTTAAAGCGCGAGTCATTAAGTGGAAAATGAGCATGTCCAGAGGGTCATGGGTTCGAATCCCAGCCATGGCTCGTCCCAAGATGGGAAAAAAAGGGGCAGCAGAGGGACATCCGGAGTCATGAACCGGGTGTGGCCCAACCCCCCTAGAGTGTCAGGAGATAAGGGCCGAAACACTTGCTTGAAGGGGGCTTCTCTTCTGAGGACTCTCTGCTGCCACGCTCTCCACGAGTTTCTTTCTACTGATGCATGGGTAAACCATTGACTTCCGGGAATAGGCCGGAGGACGTCCGGGAAAGACCGGAGGACACTGGGAAAGACCAGAACCAAGGGCTCTGTGGGCTGGCTCCCCACTTTGCCTTAAACATGTGGCTACTAAAAATAAAAGGAAAAGATGCTCCCAGGATTCACCGAAAGGGGGAGAGAATGATGAATCCATCGGTGCTCAACCAATCATGACTGCAAATCCCAAACGGACTATGAACATGGACCAAATGGAATATCCATGTGTCTGTGGAAAGCGTTTCGCTACCACCCGTGGCATGAAGATCCACAGAACAAAGATGGGATGTGTGAAGACTCATCTGAATGAGCAGCAGCGCACTGCATCAGCAGATAAGACGTCGGAAGACCAAGGCCAGGATTTAAACCACAGTGCCAAGGACATCCACGCTGTTGGTTCGGATGAGGAATTTGCACAGGCCCTCGATGCCAGGCGCCTGAAACTCAACCTGCCACGAGCAAACGAAACTGAAGATTGGGAGAAACTGGATGCAAAAATCGTCCAAAGACTCGATGCACTGATAGGGAAAAGCACCCTGGAACACAAACTAGCCACATATGGGGACATTGTGTATGCCACATGTAGAGACGCCTATGGAGCAAAACTACCCAAAGAGAAAACACCTCCAAAGAAATCCAGACGCCAAGAAAAGATGGACAAGATCAGGGTCCAAAAGAAAAACCTCAAGATGCAAATGAAGACCGCACTGCCAGCTGAAAAACAAGGCTTGGAAAAACTGTGGAAAGACCTGAAAGAAAAACACAGTGCCCTCAGCAAAGCGGAATCTGCGAGGAAGAGGAAGAGCAAAAAGAAGAAGACACAAGAGCGCTTCTTCAGAGACCCCTTTCAGTTTGCCAGAACACTGTTTGAGCAGCCAAAATCTGGGACCCTAAGTGTGGACAAAGGAGTTCTTGAGCAGCATCTGAGGAAAACATACTCTGACCCACAGAGCAAAGCACCACTCGACATTCAAGGTCTGGTGTGGCCAACCAATCCTGAGGAACAGTTCAATGGCAAGCCTCCAACGTTGGCGGAAATCAAGAAGGTGGTCGACAAAGCCAGAGCCAAATCATCACCAGGGCCAAACGGAATACCTTACCAGCTTTACAAGAAATGTCCCAAGGTGCTGGAGTGGCTCCACAGGCTGCTGCGATCGGCTTGGAGAAACCAGAAGATCAGCGGCCAGTGGATGACGGCAGATGGTGTGTACATCCCCAAAGAGCAAAACTCAAGTGACATTAGCCAGTTCAGGCCAATATCACTACTGAACGTCGAAGGGAAAATCTTCTTCTCTGTCATGGCAGCAAGGCTGACCAAGTACCTGATGGAAAACAAGTACTTGGATGTGTCAGTCCAGAAAGGTGGCATCCCAGGCGTGGCGGGCTGTGTAGAACACGCCACAATGATCTGGGACGCAATCCAAAAAGCAAAAACAGAAAAGAGAGACCTGGACGTAGTGTGGCTTGATCTGGCAAACGCATATGGATCTGTGCCCCATGAGATGATACAGTTGGCTCTTGAGATGTACCATGTGCCAAAGAACATCCGCGACATGCTCAAGAAGTACTTCAATGGCTTCTCAATGCGGTTCTCTACCAAGGAGTACACAACAGACTGGATCAACTTGGAAGTGGGTATTGCAATGGGCTGTGCAATTTCCCCAATACTGTTCGTGCTGGCAATGGAACTCATCTTGAAAGCAGCAACAAACAACGCGAGACAAACAGACCTTGGCGATGGATACAAGATGCCTCCTCTCAAGGCCTTCATGGATGACACTACAGTGATTTCATCCAGAGAAGACGAGACACGTCATGTGCTGGAGAGGCTGGACGACATAGTTGCCTCATCCAGAATGAAGTTCAAGCCAAAGAAATCACGGAGTCTCTCACTGAGGAAAGGAAAAGTGGCCGGATCTGTGGTCTTCAGTGTTGCCAACCAGGCCATTCCAACAGTCACAGAAGAACCAGTCAAGAGCCTTGGAAGATGGTATGATGATACGCTGAAAGACACACAAAGAGCAAAAGAAACCAAGCAGATGGCGGAGGAAGGCTTGGAGACCATTGACCAGTGTGGGCTCCCTGGCAAATACAAGGTCTGGTGTCTGCAGTTCATGCTGATACCAAAGCTGCTATGGCCTCTGATGATATACGACATCTGCACCAGCATAGTGGAGGCAATGGAAGCCAAAATCAACAAGTTCACAAGGAAATGGCTTGGTGTCCCACCCTGTCTGACTGACATAGCGCTGTACTGTCGCCAAGCAAAGCTGAAACTACCCCTGAAATCCATCCTGGAGGAATACAAAGCAGGGAAGATCAGACTTCAAAGCATGCTGGAGGACTCAGGAGACAAGGTGATAGAAGCAATTAAGCCCCAGCTGAAGACAGGCAGAAAATGGAAAGTTCAAGAGGCGATGGATTCTGCAAAAGAAAGTCTCAAGATCAGAGAAATAACAGGACACACACAGACCAACAGACAGGGACTGGGGGTGACCAAAACTGAATGGTGGTCAAAGGCCAAAGGAAAAGCCAAAAGAGACATGATGATTCAGGAGATGAGAAAAGAAGAAGACCAAAAAAGACTCCAAAAAGCAGTCCAGCAGAGCCAGCAAGGGCAATGGACAACGTGGGAGAATGCACTCCAAAGAAGTCTCACTTGGAATGACATTTGGCACATGGCCCCTCTCAGGATCAGCTTCATTCTCAGATCTGCATATGACCTTCTGCCCTCAAATGCAAACCTGGTGAAGTGGGGGAAAACAGACGATCCTGCATGCCCCCTCTGCCATGAAAAACAAACAGTGGAGCATGTCCTAAGCTCATGTAAAGTAGCCCTGGCTCAAGGAAGGTACACATGGAGGCACAACCAAGTGCTCAAAGAAATTGTACAAGTACTCTGGGCTAGTACCAACACCACAAAAGGGAAAATCAGGACTCCAAAAGCACCCGCAACATTCCTCACGGCAGGAGGCAGCAAATCATGGCCAAGAACAACAGTGCCACTCGAAACATGCAGGCAGAGTCTGCTGGACGGGGCAGATGACTGGGAGTGCACTGCAGACCTCCCAGAATGGAAGAGTCACCCAGAGATCATCAGCAAGAGTGGCATGAGACCAGACATAGTAGTCCACTCTAAGTCAACCAAGCAGCTGATCATGATCGAGCTCACGGTGCCATATGAGAACAGAATGGAGGCAGCTCAAATCTACAAGACTGAAAAGTATGCTGATCTGGCAAACAGCCTGAGGAGAGAAGGCTATCAGGTCAAAGTCCTCACTGCAGAAATTGGAGCTAGGGGGTTTGTAGGAACGTCTGCATACAGCCTCATGAAACAGCTCTCAGTTGCAGGGAAGGAAAAAACCAGAGCCCTGAAAGCAATGGCAGAAGCGGCAGAGAGGTGTTCAAGCTGGATCTGGTCAAGGAGGAACAAAAGTGAACTTCATAAGGCTTAATTTCCCTACAAATATCAGGTGTCCCTGTGGCTCAGTGGTTAAAGCGCGAGTCATTAAGTGGAAAATGAGCATGTCCAGAGGGTCATGGGTTCGAATCCCAGCCATGGCTCGTCCCAAGATGGGAAAAAAAGGGGCAGCAGAGGGACATCCGGAGTCATGAACCGGGTGTGGCCCAACCCCCCTAGAGTGTCAGGAGATAAGGGCCGAAACACTTGCTTGAAGGGGGCTTCTCTTCTGAGGACTCTCTGCTGCCACGCTCTCCACGAGTTTCTTTCTACTACGGGAGTGCATGAGTGAGGAAATGTATGTGTGAGTTTGTGTGCGTGTGTGCCCACGCACGCGTGTGTACACGCGAGTGTGCGTAGTCTCTCTCTCTCTCTCTCTCTGTCTCTGTCTCTCTCTCTCTTACACACACACACACACACACACACACACACACATACACACACACACACATACACACTCATACACGTGGAACACGTAAACGCGCATGCGCGGGCATACACAAACAAACTCAAACACGCACATACACTTGTACAAAGAGATAATTGTGTAATGTGCAGGGTTTGTGGGGAGAAGTCTTAAGGGTTCTATTCAATTGTCTAGGGGAAAGAGTATCGTCCACAGAGAAGATGGTCAGAGTGGGTGGAGTATGTAAAGTGATAGCTGACACGGGGGTATCCTAGGAGAGAGAGAGAGAGAGAGAGAGAGAGAGAGAGAGAGAGAGAGAGAGAGAGAGAGAGAGAGAGAGAGAGAGATTGCGTGATTATGGACAAATGAATCACAAATATATTTGAGCATGAATGCAGTTGTTTCAGGGTCCACACACACACACACACACACACACACACACCGTCGCGCTCTCTCCACATACACGCACACATACTTGCACGTTCAGAGAGAGAGAGAGAGAGAGAGAGGAGAGAGAGAGAGAGAGAGAGAGAGAGAGAGAGAGAGAGAAAGGCAGAGACCAATTGACAGACAGTTTGATGGACAGAGTGAAACTAAAGAGAGTCAAACAGATAGAGGGAGGGCGATACTTAGAGAGAATGAGCGAGAAAAACAAAAAGAGACAAAGATAGACCGACAGTCAAGCAGACACAAATAAAATCACAGACAAAAAGACAATGGGGCAACTGATACGTAAAACCATGACAGAGGGAGGTGGGGGTAGAGTTGGGGCAGAGACCGAACATGTCTTCGACGTCGTTTTTTTACGGGAAATGCTGTCTCAGAGCGACAACTTTTCTACGGCAGCAAATTTTTACATGAAATGCTGTCGCTGCGACATGATTTTATTTTTAAGCAACGACACGATTTTATGGACATTTCTCGTGAAATCCTGTCGCGCTACCAATTTTTATGAAATTAAGTCGCTCAGCGATAATTTTTCATGAACCAGCTGCAGTATTTCTCGGGAAATACTGTCAGTGCGACACGATTTTATGAGCGACAGTATTATATACGACACTGGTCCTGATCCCATGCAGGCAATAAAGACAACAGCACGGCTTCTTTGGGCGTTCTGATGAACCGTCCGTGTTGCTGATACTCCACCCTGTGTGAAGGAAGTTAGGAAGCCTGTGCATAACATATGTTGTTCTTTTTTCCCCCCTAAGGCTATTTTACAATTCATTCTTTGTCGTATCGAAAATAAATCACTGTGGCATTTACATTTGGACAGACTCACACGGGCAATCTTTGGCGGCGACTTTCGATTATTGTTAAAAATAGTTGCTGCTCAGTTCTGCGCGCGCGCGTGCGCGTGTGTGTGTGTGTGTGTGTGTGTGTGTGTGTGTGTGTGTGTGTGTGTGTGTGTGTGTGTGTGAGAGAGAGAGAGAGAGAGAGAGAGAGAGAGAGAGAGAGAGGAGAGACTGACACTGTCTTGATTGTGAAGGCCACCGGCCCATAGAAAAGGGGATGACAGGGAAGGGGATGGGAAGCCATGGGGGCGGGGAGAGGGTAACAGACAGCATAAACAAGGATAAATGCGCGGTCAAAAACTCTTCCATACAATATCAGCAGAAAGTATGGCACAAATGAATAACAAAAGTACAAATAATCGAGCGACTACAGGATTGAGCGAGTTGTTCATCGCGGACTGGCAAAAAGCAAACTCACAAACATATATTTGAATAAAGAAGACGAAAATCTGAGTATCAGGTAAATTACTTTTGTAAGTATCCCATTAATGGCAGGTAGCAAAACTAACATTCTGTTATTTTTTCAAACATAATGGGTTAATCAAATAAACAATTAACAATTAATTTACAGACACACACACAACACACACACACACACACACACACACACACACACACACACACACACGAGGAAAAAAGCAAAAGAAAACAGAAAACACTCTCATTTAGCACAAGATCTGTTCATTAAGTGTCATACAACACATGCCCGCAATATGGGCATCATAGTGTGTGTGTGTGTGTGTGTGTGTGTGTGTGTGTGTGTGTGTGTGTGTGTGTGTGTGTGTGTGTGAGAGAGAGAGAGAGAGAGAGAGAGAGAGAGGGGGTTAATTGTGTCTTTATCTTTGCGTTTATTTTCATTGTTTTTTCCAACTTCTATCTTTTTTATGTTTTGTGTTTTTTGTTTGTTTGTTTGCTTTTTGCCTGTATGTTTTATAGAGACATTATAAAATCAGGTCTCTACTTACTGGTTTTCATTCAGATAAACACGTAACCAAGCAGCTACAAATACCTCGCAAGTATACTTTAAAATGTCCAGACCTAACGGAGATCTTACGCACACATTGGAAAGGTAAGGAACTTAAAACATATGAAGCTTTGGGTCTAAGTCCATTTTTGCACTACTGTGTGTGTGTGTGAAGACGTTTGAGTGTATGTATGTATGCAGGAGAGAGAGAGAGAGAAGAGAGAGAGAGAGAGAGAGAGAGAGAGAGAGAGAGAGAGAGAGAGAAGCTGATAACTCATCTCTATTTTTACCGTTTTTTCCACCCAACATTTTGTTCTTCTACATTGGATGACATTACGTGTATAGTACGTAGTACTTTTGTTGTTGTTGTTGCTTTATGCTCTTTTGTGTTCATTGTATTTTCCATTTTCATTTACAATTGGCCTGTAAGATCGCGTTACATCTATGTATGTTATATTGTTTTTAATTGGTGGTGGTTTTGTTGTACGTCTTTTCATCCGGCAGATGCTATTAGACGGAAAAAACACACCACTTTAGTCATTTCAACACATACACCTGCATACACTTATGAAAAAGAAAACAGCACATCAGTTAAGGACCCTCATGATAGTCTAGCTACATCAGAACTGGCTAAAGTGGCGGCAAACTCAATTACGCATGAGTCAGACAGAACTTGACTCTCATTTTCATATTTGTCAAGATTGATACCTTTCGTCTTATACATTTCAGTTAAAACTGGACTGATTGTTTTTAATTGTTTCCGTGGTTGTTTTAAACTGTTTCGTGTTCATCTGCTCATTCAACCGTTGATGTCAGTACTTGGTTCTTGCTGGTGATCGTTGTTGTTTCTTTGCTTTGTTGTCGTTTGTTTGTGTGACCATATTTTGCTAACTGTGTATTGCTTATGGTAAGGCATGTCCATGGAATTGTACCAGAGCACTAACAGAGCTTAACAAATCTGCGAACAGAGTATTGTGAATCTCACATTGTCAGTACGACAGAAATAAAGCGCAGCCATATTCACCCAATCATAGGATGTCTTTTTCGTGTTTCTTCCAAACTGTCTTTTTGTGTTTCTTCCAATCTGTCTTTTTGTGTTTTTTCCAAACTGGTTTTTTTTCGTGTTACTTCCAAACTGTCTTTTTCGTGTTTCTTCCAAACTGTTTTTTTTTTAATGTTTCTTCCAAACTGTCTTTTTGTGTTTCTTCAACCTGTCTTTATTGTGATCAAGATCAGTACCCTGTGACGTTCTCTTCTGTGTTTCAACCCCACTGGATTCATATGAAGCGACTGTTACCCTAACTATTGTGCGGAGTGAGAACTTAAAATGCTATTTTACACTTTGAACGATGGCTTCACTTCATTGTCTATTGTCAACAATACTTTCTTCTGTGCACACATGATCACGTGCAGTGTGTATCTGATTTCAACGTAGTTACTGTCCTACGCCGTGCCGGTACAAGTTGAAATGTCACAACTTGATATGACTCAGAAGACAGGGCCTGAAGATGACTACTTTCACACACACACACACCACACACACACACACACACACACGCTGCAGTTGCAGAGTGGAGTTTCACGTTCGACTGTTGTTTTCAAGGATAATATCATCACCACAGTTATTGACCTGTTTTAGATACTTGTTTGCCACAGGCACTTTTGCAAGCAAGACGTGATTTCAACACTTGTAACACTTGCTCTTCTCGTGTTTTCCCTCGTCTATCTGCGACAACACTCCACACCCAGAGGACCGGGTGGACAGCAGACCTGAGCTGTATCACAAAGACAACGATGACGTCACAGACTGCAGCCGCAGGCTGATAGTGGGCACGGAGGACTGCCCGAGGCCCAATGCCCACCAACAGGTCACTTCTGTCACAGCCACTTTCCTGGTCATGTGAACTGAAGAAAATAGTGATCTTTGCGTCAGGTCAAGCGCAACTCTGTACTTTGGTAGGAGTCTGTGAACGACTAATTGTCCGATTAATACAAGCAACGATGCACTAAAATTAATAGCCGAAATAAGTGTGAACCACCTGAACTTTTCATTGCATTTGCGATGATCACACAAAGCCAGACGACACAGACCAGACTGATCGTGAAGGCCCCAATGTGACAGTCCCGGTAGAAGAGGTATGATCGCCAACAACATTCCTGTAGACCATAGAATTGTACAGACCGCAGCTGTTGAACACGTCTTGAACCTCCATAATGATTTCCGGAAACAAAGAACGCTGGCTTGAGAGATGGTGATGAAACAGACGATCAAAACTGACACCTCGGTAGACACAGTAAAAAAGAGGGCATTCATCTTGCATGTGAAACTTTGGGTCCATGTCTTTTCACGCTGAATATATTGTCCTTGAAACAGTTCGTTTGCTATTACACTGATGATGACATGACACCCCATCATGAAGTGAGCAAGCTGTAGACTGCCAGTCTCATTTCCAAATAGTTTTCAATTTTTCCTTTAATGGTTGAAGAACAAATAAAACAAATGAAATTCCCCATAACTCCAAATGCACCAGAAATCATGAAGAAATTCTTATATAATTCACTTGGTAACAGATCTTTGCACGAACGGAGAACTGTGTAGGGTGCAGAACATGTCTTAGTTGACTGCTTAGAATGTACGACATCACAGCAAAGCCTATAGTGGGATACAAACACACGATGGATATGTTTTAAACCTGAGTAGCTAATCACACGCAACTTGCCGAGGAAGTTCCCTCTTATATCCAGTTCATGCAATTGTGGCATGTTTTTAAAAGCTGAAGACCTAACGTTATTTATGGCACAAAAGGACAAATTTAAATATCTTATATATGGTATATAAAAAGACACAAGCATGTCGATTTCATTAAGATGCGTTTTGGACATATCAGCTTTTCTCAAAGCATAATGAATATACTTTAACGAATAATTTGTAGGCTGTATTTGAGGGTTATTTGCTAATCGTAATGTTCGTAAATTCGGCAATTCCACAAGTAAGGACATATCTGTGACTTGTATATTGTTGTTGGATATATCAATGAACCGCAAGCTAGGGAATTTGGTTCCGGAGACATTTTTCAGAGCACAGTAGGTGAGCGTCAAATGAATGAGGTGCGTATTTGTAGCGAACTCAGTGACAGACATTCCTGTGCCCGAGACATCTGCATACCGGAGCTGGGGGAAACGGTTAGAATGAAAAGGGGTGGTACACAGGAAAGAGTGACCTTGACACAGACAGCCTCCCGGACAGTCCCTGTCACACATCAGCTCATCATCCCGCTGTGGACACTGCCCCCAGCCATCACACAGGTGATCGCCATGGACACACACTCTGGAAGCTCGACAATGGTAAAACCCAGGACACTTTAATGCTTCACAGTCTTCTTCGTCTTCTCCATTCACACAGTCAGAGAACCCATTGCAGCGGGTGTACACAGGGAGACAGTACAGCCACTCAGTTGTACAACGATAATGACTATCAGCACACAACTCCTCGCCTGTCATTACTTGCTGGGTGAAATATCCGGTCCCATCCAGACTAATGTGATAATGTTCCATTTTTTCTTTTTCTCTGAACAGAGCATGGAAAGTTGAATCTGTATGAGAATTGACCTCATCAGAATCGTCAACGCAGTCTGCATATTCATTGAATCGTTGGCTATGCAAGATTCTCTGACCGTTAGCGCACAGAAAACCATCAGATGGCGAATACTCACAGAATAATTCATCACTACTATCCGGACAATCCTGTCTAAAGTCACACACCAGAGTATGGTGTACTGTTGTGAAGTCATCATCACACTGAAACATCACGTACATACGGGTATTATGTTTCCAAAGAGGAACTGGTTTATTATTTTGTTTATAACTCTCGTTCATAAAAGGGTACATTTGTGCGTACGTTGCTCTTCCATATTGACTGGGGTGATTACATGCTAAAAACGTATGTACAACATGTTCCTCACACACAGACAGATGCTGCTGTGTTTTGGTAAGGATGGAAGATGGCAGGTGCGACTGATGTACAGCAATCTGTGAAGCTAACACACTGGAGAGTTCTAACTGTATCTCACACAGTACTGCGCGTCCTTGAATTCTAGATTTGAAATTATTACGGAGCTCCATGTTAAGGAACACCTTATGGTTCACAAGCCTCGAAGGTTCGTACACTGGAAACTGTGTAAAGTGGTTCATCTTGTATAACAACGTGCTGTCAGACCATTTACAAAATTTGCTATACAAGAAGGGCACCGCTTCCCAACCTGACGAACAACCCATGTAGAGTTTAAAACGAAGGTACTTTTTTAAAATGTGAAGAGAGTCGCTCCGCTCCTTTCTTGACTTGATAGAAGCCAAGACTCCGCCTATTTTTCCACATTCATAGACTTGCAGCGTGCGGTCTAAATACGTATCAAAACCAACCAGTTTAAAACATTTGTTTCGTGAAGCCACTAAGCCTTGACAGCCAGGACTGCTGAAGGGACAGTGCTCTGTTTCGTCCCGTCCATCGTCACATTCTGACTTGACATTGCAGTCCAGGTGTTGCTCAAACATGACGTAATGACTTACGGAACAGTTAAACAGTCCGTTCGTTAACTTTCCTGGCTGGTATTTCATGTGGAAGATAGAGAAATCCAGTAAGAGATGTGGGTGAGTTTCAACATTATATTTCAGTTGAATTTGAAGATATGTTGTTAAAAGAATAACTGCTACTGCGGACGTTTCAGCGCATGCCGATGTAAGACTATGGCCATTTGCATGTGATGTTTCAGTAGTCAGCTTGAGCTGCGCACAATCACTGAGAGCACATGACTGCTGGACACTAATCATGACCATATGTCTTAATGGTATGTTCAACTGCTTTGTAAATGTATTATCCCGTCTGATGCCATTTTCTAGCCTTGGTACTATGATATATCCAGCACGTGACGATCTGTACTTTAGAATAATGTCTTGACATTTTATTTCTTTTATGTCAATTATAACTCTAGGAATGTTCTCACTTCTAACAAAAAGGCGGTTTTTGTATGTTTGCAAAAACGTGTGTTCAAGACTATGGGTACTACAATAAAGTAGTAAGGTAATACCTGAATATGATATTTTAAACTTTGTCCGCGTTGCTATTGACGATTGCCAGTAACCCGAATCACACCAGTACTCCAGACGGCGGACATAGGCATACACAGCCATGCCCTGTGGCACCTCCACGTGCATTCTACAAAAAGCGTAGTTTTCATACATCCCATGCACTACACCTTGATGTCCAGTAAATTGGGGCAGTTTCTTTGGAGGCTTTGAATCATTGATCTGAATAAATCTAATCGATGTGTAGTTTTGGTCATACAAGAATTCTAAGCCTGGACAAATGCTATTGATCTTGGGGCGAGCAGATGTGCTGTTGGTGTGCATGTGGGATTTATATAAATACTGTGAGCGCCTTATGGTTTCCTTACAGACCATGTCAGGACAAGTCCTCAAATTGCAAGCTGTCAAACCAAACAGAGAGGTGAATAACGGTCAAACCAGAGCAGTGAATAGCTGTCAAACCAAACATAAAGGCGAATAGCTGTCAAACCAAACATAAAGGTGAATAGCTGTCAAATCATACAGAAGAGGTGAATAGCTACCAAACCATACAGAGAGGTGAGTAGCTGTCAAACGAAACATAAAGGTGAATAGCTATCAAATCATACAGAGAGGTGAATGGCTGTCAAACCATGCAGAGAGGTGAGTAGCTGTCAAACCATACAGAGAGGTGAGTAGCTGTCAAACCATACAAAGAGGTGAATAGCTGTCAAACCAAACAGACAGGTGAGTAGCTGTCAAACCATTATATAAAGGTGAATAACTATCAAACCAAACATAAAGGTAAATAGCTGTCAAACCATACAGAGGGGTGAATAGTTGTCAAACCAAACATAAAGGTGAACAGTTGTCAAACCATACAGAGAGGTGAACAGCTGTCAAACCATACAGAGAGGTGAACAGCTGTCAAACCAAACAGAGAAGTGAATAGCTGTCAAACCAAACAGAGAGGTGAGTAGCTATCAAACCAAACAGAGAGATGTATGGTATCGTGTAGAAACTTTGCGCCCATAATTTCCCAACAGTTCTCCGAACTCATTGTCACTAGGTGAGCGAACACGAAAACTTAAATTCAGAGACTGAAGCGGTAGATTTTATTTGTTTAGTTAGCAAATAATGCACATAACTGAAGCGTATAACAAAATAAAATACATTCCAGTTGCTTTTAAAAAACAAAGTGGCTCAATGTGTGTGTGTATGTGTGTGTGTGTGTGTGTGTGTGTGTGTGTGTGTGTGTGTGTGTGTGTGTGTGTATATATATGTTGTGTGTGTGTGTGTGTGTGTGTGTGTGTGTGTGTGTGTGTGTGTGTGTGTGTGTGAATGATTACAAGACAAGACGTGTATGTGTACAAATAAGCAGACAAAGAGCCAGACGCTTTAGACAGCGGGTGACAATGCAGACTGGGGGCTGGGAGGTGGTGGGTTCGATGTCCTTCGTGTTGTATGTGTCTGCACTGACCCGCTCCTACAGAGCTCACTTTGCCATGGGGTCAAATGGGGCGAATGTAACCACGTAATGGAGTTTCAGCCACTGCATCTCTGAGAGCGACGCTCAAATTCCATGACCAACATTTCAGGTGTCTGTATGTCTCAGGCCTATTTGACCAGAATATACGATTAAAGCAAGTCTAGAGTACAGCCTTGTCAAGTAGCCTCTGACCATATTGAAACTCCATCGCCTCATCTTAATCCTCATGAAAAAATGAAGCATAAAACAGTCTCCAATTCTGTGGCCCTTTATGCTTGCAGTTATGGTGACTTCCATTTCAATGCTGTCTCTACGTCTGCCCTGGTGATTTCGTATTGGGGTCATCGGTTTTGACAAGTTCATGGGGATATGTTGATACTCCTCGGAGGGTAGCCTCTAGCCTCGCTCACGTTAACTCTGCAATAAGCAATCCTCATCGTCAGTAAGGGGCTTAAGAGGGGGTACCCATGGAATGTTGGATGATGACGTGCACCTCTAAATACCACTGCAGCGGTGAGACGTCTCTTCCGGCTGCTTGCCCCATGACGGCTTCATATGGATAGCTCCTGAGAATTGCCAGTGCAGGGGCTGCAACGGAAAACCCAGGCTGTGGACGGGCAGGTGCACTGAGCGGCATGCAGGTATTGCCACTGAAAACCCAGGCTGTGGGCGGACAGGTGCACTGAGCGGCATGCAGGTATTGCCACTGAAAACCCAGGGTGTGGACAGACGGGTGCACTGAGCGGCATGCAGGTATTGCCACTGAAAACCCAGGCTGTGGACGAACAGGTGCACTGAGCGGCATGCAGGTATTGCCACTGAAAACCCAGGGTGTGGACGGACAGGTGCACTGAGCGGCATGCAGGTATTGCCACTGAAAACCCAGGCTGTGGACAGACAGGTGCACTGAGCGGCATGCAGGTATTGCCACTGAAAACAAGACAAAAACAAAAAGGTATGTTGGACAGGAAGGGTGTGAGAGACAGACGAGTGGGGTGGTGGCGGAGAATTGGGGGTGGGGTGGGGAGACGAAGATCACTAATTAATTTGGCATAGTTATCCTGTTCTCACAGTTTCTTTACTAGCCGCTTCCATATTTTGTGTGTTCCAAATCGCATATATTTTCGAAAAATTGGTCGTCTGTTGTACCCAGTGTGGTGCAACAGAGCTGGATTGATGGCAAGCAAAAGTAGATTTGGTTTCGATTTGATTTCTTCAACCCACTTGGCACGCCGAAGATAACGCTGTTTTTTTTTTACCTGCCACTCTTTCTTTCTTATTATCCTCCTCCTTGCGCGGGGAAAGCTGAAAAATGTTTTCAGCTCTTCTTGCTGCCTGTTGCCATTACATTTCTTTGTTTGAAGCAAAAATGCAAGCTGGTTAGTATCATTTTCAAGAGTATGGTGAGTATTCTTGGTTAGAGAAATGTGCTGTACCATCCACACTATCGTTTACACTATGGACTGCCTCCCTGAGTACAGATGATTGAAGAGCTGCCTTCTGGCGCTACTTCATTTCCCGTCATTTAGTCAATATCAGCCATTCGTTTTTAACCTTCACTCTTTCTAGTTGCAAAGCGAGAGGACTGCAGGCGGAAATCTAAACAAATCTTAAATAAATGTTAGCGAACCGCCCAGAGAACGTGGACAAACGAGTCACAAGACGAAACACAACGCGTTTCGACCTCTTAGGTCTTCATCAGGTGAGACATAAACGAATAAAACAACGAAAATTCACTTATCCGTACGAATGGCTAAGTGAATTTTTGTTGTTTTATTCGTTTATGTCTCACCTGATGAAGACCTAAGAGGTCGAAACGCATTGTGTTTCGTCTTGTGACTCGTTTGTCGACGTTCTCTGGGCGGTTCGCTAACATTTATTTCAGATTTCTTCACTCTTTCCATTGTTTAACGTAGGGTGCGTGCCACGTGTAACGTATCATCCGTACGAATGGCTAAACTTTAGTTCTCCTCCGAAAGTTAATGATGGGATTTTACGTATCTGCAAGTTTGTCGGACATCGGTTGTCTTCCCATCTTGGCTTATTTGTGTGAGTTTTTCTTGTTGCCCTAGGTCATGCCAACAGGGCTGTGACCTCTTTTGACCCGCCACAAGGGTTCACTGGGACACAGCCCGATCGGTATGACTCTCGTCGGGGTCGTCACACCCCGATTGGCGACCCTCGGCTCTGGCACAGTGTCTGTGAGCTGCACGTTGTCCAGGTACCCGTTCTTCCCAGCTGTCGCTTTTCACGGCTCAAGCAGATCACGTGGGTATTGATGTTTGGGGAATGGCCTGTAGTACTTGATTTAAAAAATCAGCATTCTGAATTTTGTTAGTTTTGGTCTTTTTTCATCCTTCGAAAAAAGGAGAAAAACAACAACAACAACAGTAATAGTCTATGATCAGGGGAAGGAACGTAGACTGGGATTGTGTGTTTACACTGTCGCTCTTCCTGCCCTGCTTCGTGGCTGGGTGTGCGAGACGTGGCACCTTGTTCTTCCTTGGGCTTCATGAAAAATTTCTCCCCCCCCCCCCTTTTTTTTTTTCTCCTAGAGCAGCCAACTTCCAGAGTGTTTGAAATGCTTACACGTTACGGTAGGGCGTGAATGTAGGACATGTGGAGCTGAGTGATCCGGAGGTACAAAACAGACTTTCCCCATAGCTTGGAGCGGAATCGGCTGGCTTTTATCTACGATAGTGAAGTGAGGACTGTCTTTTATGTGACTGGAATAAAAACATTTGCATCTATGCTCTTAGGCCAGGACGGTAATCTCTTAGACGTGTGTTTCGAGTGGGGCTCCTTGCTTTCTCTACTGTGTTGTTTATTTAACGACTGGACGTTGGTCGAAGACCCAAGGAGCTCTTCTGCAGAATGCTACCCGGGAGTCAGTGGTTTTGCCCTTAGCTTGGCTCGACCTTTAAGACTTCTGTCAAAAAGATCCTGGATATGATATCGGAACTTTGAGTCTTTAACTGTTTTTCCTTGCCTGGGAACTGTGTTTTCACACATGAAAAGTCTTTTGATGAATGTCATGCGCTCCATGAAAAAAAAGGAAAAAAGATTTGTGTGCACTTTTGAACTCGCATTGAAAACACCTTTATTGGGTGCTTGCTCTTCATTGGTTGGGTTCTTCTTTGTTTTCCCAGTGAGTACTGGTTTGTGCTCTTGGGAAAAAAAAGAGATTGCCTGGCACTTGGCGGAAGCAGTGGACGAGAAGGAGAGAGAGAGAAGCAGTCCAAGAAGAGAGGAAGAAATTAGGAGGAAAAGAAGAGAAAGAAATAAAGAAGTTTAAAATCAAGTCCAAGTTTGTACTACTAGGACTATTGTTTGTATGTGTCCGACTTTTGTTTGAATTCTATGTTTGGTTTTTTTGGATGTGTGAATCATTGACATTTATTTCAAACAAGCTTTTGTCGCAATCTAAGTTCTGATCGTTTGGGTGTTTTCATTTTGATCAGCTGTCGGAACTGATTCTGACCTGGTAAATCTTCTTAAGATTGATCTGTTAGAATTAATGAGAACCTTAATGGACTAACGCGGATTTTTAGGTCAAGCATTGTGCAACAATGAAATCCTGTGTAGAATTGCTAAAATTGAAGTTTTTAAAATATTAATAATAAATATTTTTAATAACTATGAATCAAGATATCTGACATTCAGCCTTCAGCAGCTGTCAAGACTGCAAAAAACAATGAAACAAGTGCTCTTGCTTAAGAATGGATAAACTTTTCTGCAATGGTAATAATTCTGCCTAATAAGTATTGTTGAGTGGGTGAATTAAAAATTGTTTCTCGAAATGAGCCTCAGAAGCTTATAGTCTCCAAGATGGAGACAATCTCCAATGGAGAGGAAACTCACTAACATATAAACTACTGGTCAGATACGGTAATTTTGAATATTGTTTTATCTTCATGTACCGCGGAAAAGTGGTAACATGATCTTGCTTTTCGGTTTTAAGAAGGAATTTGCTGTCCGAAAAAGCTGGTGTGCATACCGTGTATGTTCGTTGAGTTTTAAAACATGTGAGTATGAAGAGACAGAATCATAAAGAGCAAAACTAGCTTACATTTCTTTTATTAGGATTATAGTAACCTTTAAACCATATGAGTTGCAGTGGGAGAACCCGTTGTACACAATTCATGACTTTTCATAGGTTTCCGTCCCTACACCACTCCGCACCTCAGACCTGTGGCAATGATGTAACACCCTTGCAGGGTATGTTGACTGTGAGTTTCCCCCGATTGGCTTTTTTGGAGACTATAAGCTAGCTGAAGGCTAATTTTGAGAAGCATTTATTATTCCCCATTCACCCTCTCAAGCACATACTGTTAGTTAGGCAGAATTATCTACCACTGCATATATGAATGCTTATCTCCCCTATTTCTTCAATCTAAGACATAAGAGCAAGCTTTGTTTATAATTGAATATATATATATATATATATATATATATATATATATATATATATATGCCACAGAAAAAAGAGAAAGATGAAAAATTAAAATCCCCGCACACCAAAACAAGTGACCCACGGAAAGAAAGAAAGAAACCTTTTTAATTTTTTTTTTCACCAGGGGAGAACTTTAAAATGGTATTCTGAATTGTTTGATCGAAAGAAAGGAATCAGACGTGTGGTGGCGTGCGGGGCGCATGGATTGTCTTTACATGTGAGTATGTATGTAGACAGTCGACGACACTGAACTACGTGTGGATTCCCTTTTTTAGGATTATAGTTGAGAGCTTTCCTATGTATTGGGTGAGAACCCGTTGTACACATTGTGCTGCTTTTCATGAGCGCTTCCGTTTCTACCCCCACCCCCACCCCCCCACCCTGTGGACTATTGTAACACCCTGCGGGGTATTTAGACTGTTGAGTTCCCCGGTGGCTTTTTTTTCACGCATTCTCCTGTTCGTACCTGTGTGAAAGATTTGCTTGAAACGGATATTGTCTATCTCATGATATGTGGACTTTGTGCTGTCAGACTTGTGGTGCGAGTTGCTGTCTGTTGAGTGAAGGGTACACAGTGAGATTTCTGTTGATGTTGTATCCCTTTGCTCATCAGTTTGCCGTGTCCCCACACCCAGTCACTCATTGTTGTGACCCCTGATTTCTTTCACGCTTTCTCATTTATACATTCATCTCTCTCTCTCTCTCTCTCTCTCTCTCTCTCTCTCTCTCTCTCTCTCT
>CM065740.1:13251697-13261697 GCA_033310375.1 Conus canariensis | reverse complement strand
CTGAGGGAGATTGTTCGTACACGTTGTTTGTTTTAAAACAGGTGACGTTGTCCTTGTTCACACGCTCTGTAGTTGTTGGACATGGCTTTGCTCATCAACGCTGTAACTATGTACCACATAACTATCAGTTCTGTGAATATGTGCCACATGATTCTATATTCTGTGAATATGTGCCACACGACTATCGATTCTGTAACTGCGTGCCACATGGCTATCAATTCTGTCAGTATGTGTCATGTAACTACCAATTCTGTCAGTATGTGCCACATGGCTATTAATTCTCAATATGTGCCACATTACCATCAATTCTGTCAATTTGTGCCACATGACTGTCAAATCTGTAAATATGTGCCACATGACTATCAATTCTGTCAACATGTGCTACATGAGGATCAATTCCTGTAAATATGTGCCACACGACTATCTATCAATTCTATAAATGTGTGCCACACGACTATACATTCCGTCAAATGTGCCACATGACTATTAACTCTGTAAATATGTGCCACATGACTATCAATTTTTGTAAATATGTGCCACATGACTATTAATTCTGTATACATGTGCCACGTGACTATCAAGATCTGATGGCGGAATCGAAGGTACATATTACCCCCCCCCCCCACCCCCCCCCCCCCCCCCCCAGCTTCTCCAACGTTGTAGGAGTTGTCTGGATCATTTTCCGCACTGTGGATGGTTAAACTACATGACAGTTTCGGATTTTTATTTCAAAAACTATATCCTTTCAAACGTATTGGCTGTTTAATTGAGAATGTTCTAACTTTCTGATACTTCTTTTTGTTGATCGGTGGGCACAGCTAACACCACGGTTTGCTCGGGTAACTCTGTGTACCTGTAGTGGTGACTGGTTAGCGGTGTCTGCACATACGCAGTAGGTGCGATTCGTTACAATTGTTTATAGACTTGGGGGGGGGGGGGGGGGGATCAACTGCGTCTAGCTCTCAACCTTCGCATATTTATAATGGTCTTCACCCATGTTTGAGGTGTACACAAAGCAACGATAGAGCTGGAGGAGGTATTCCCAGTTTTTGAGACTTCGCCTGGAAAGAATGTCAGTGTTTTATTGTGTTTTATTCTGCCTCTTCTTTTCCCTGTAAACGTTTTACTGTTCGCTCACATTCATTTAATTCTGCTCCGGATCGATTAACTATCGGCAGCATTTGCCAACACTTCGGAAATTTGGAACTGGAGTTGCTCATGTTTTGTACAAAATATCAGAACTATGCATATACTTACGTTTTTGCCAAAACGTTATTTTTGCTATTACTGTAATGGTTATTATCATCGATTTGATAATGAATTGCATTTTGTCTTAACCTCTGAATGTGCTATTTCAACAAACCTATCTGAGAGTTCTCTTTGTCGCACTCTGATACTGCCACTTGTGATGACGCGTTAGTAGCTATAAATTCTAACGCTCGTACATTAATTTACGGATGATCTAAATTATTTTTACCTGAAGAAGAACCTCGCCTACATACGAAGATTAAGAATTATCCTAGGCCATTTTTGATTAAAAATAGAATACCATTGGGATGCGAAAACATTTCCATGTATCAATAATTTATTGTCTTCAAGCAGAAATATGTCTGTTGATTGTTGGACTGCGCTGTTATGATCACTCTGTAATGCAGTCAGTTAGTTGTATGGTGTCATTGTAATCAATCTAAAACCTAAATGACAGCGACTTTGGGAGCGAATCAACTGATGAGGAAACAGTGGACCACGAGCTAAGTGACGAAGACACGGATTCCCATCTCAAGGCATCTGTTTTTCCAGATGAAGAAGAGCTGACCAGCAACAACCATCCACGTCAATATCCTCTTCAGCAAAAACAAAGCCTTCCGCAACTTCTTCCCCAGCCAAAGCAAAAAAGAAACCAGAATATATGTGGACGAAGGGCAAATTTACACCTCCCGACACAAAATTCAGGGGCAAAGTTTTGGAGCCACCAGAGGGTTATGGGCTGCCTTCACCTCTTCATTTCTTTCTTCAGTTCCTCGCTGATGACATGCTGCAGCTGCTTGCCAACAAAGCCCACCAGTATGGCGTAGAAAAAACACCTGGAAAGTCAGTTGGCACCACCAGAAAAGAACCTGAGCAAGTGATTGGTATGTTTTTCAGGATGGGCTTGGTTAAAATGCTTGGGAACAGGTGTTACTGGGAAACAGATACCTGATATGAACATGTCATACCGCTTCGTAGGTTCAGTACCACAGTACGTCGACAATGCAGACAGCTCTAATGTCGTACCATTCACTTTGTTGACAACAACACAGTGCATGAAGAAGACAAGAACGACAAACTCTGGAAATTTAGACCATGGTTGGACAAATTCAGAAAGAACTGCCTGAAAGTAGTGCCAGAGGAGCACTACAGCATAGACGAGATGATGATTGCATTCAAAGAGAAATTCGGTAATCTGAAACAGTACGCCAAGGGAAAACCACACCCGCAGGGGATAAAGGTCTGGGCCAGAACTAGGGCAAGTAGCATTCTGTTTGGCTTTGATGTGTATCAAGGCAACAGAGATGGAAAAGAATAGAGCCTGCTAGGCGTTGGAGCTGACGTTGTCCTGAAACTCTGTACATCATTGCCACAGAATATCCCTGAACAGCCTCCTTTCAACCACAAGATCACAGCAGCTTTTCCACTGGCATGCCTCGATTGACTGCAATGATTGAGGCGGGCTTCCACTACACTGCCAAGAAGAAAAAATCTCTGCAGACCATACTATTCGACCTAACCGCATCCCCGGCGTCATGGACCAGAGCGTCAAGCGTTCTTCTAATGTTGTGGCTAAGAAATGGTACGACATTAGAGCTGTCACTGCATTGTCGACGTACGTTCTGAACCTACGAAGCGGTATGACAAGTCAAGCAGGACACACGTGCAAGTCCAGCGGCCTACAGTCATCAAGAACTACAATGTAAATAATGGGGGGGAGGGGGGGGGAGGGGGAAGGGGGGGGCGTGGACTTGCATAACTGTTATGTCGTCAAACACACGTACCGCATGAAGTCAAAACGATGCTACTTATACGTCTTCTGGCGCACAGTTCGCATGATGCTTGGTTGTCATATCGCCGTGTCTGCAAGCTTCTTGGCATGGCGAAGCGAGATATTCTTAACCAGCACCTCTTCCAGGCAAAGTGGCGACGCTGCCGATTCAGCTGGATGCGAAAGGCGAAAAGCGTGGCCGGTCATCTCTGAGAATGCAGCTCAACCTTCTCCTGCCAAGGAGAAGAAATCTCTGCAGACCATGCTAGAGCTAGATGTCAGATCAGACGGCCGAAGACAGATTACCGTCAACTCTGCAAAGTACGCCAGGTAAAATGCGACATCTGCGAGAAATGCGGAGTGACTCTCTGCTACACAGAGGAGAAAAACTACTTCAGAGCGTTCCACTTCAACTAACTGTTATTTTTCATGCCCTTGAAGCATGACTGTTCTTGAATGCAGATCTTTAGTTTGTCAAATGCGAAGTTTTGCATAAGCCAAATTTCATAATTATCTTACAGTTAAAACATATCTTAGGCCTCTGAGGGTTAAGATGTATAATGAGCATGGCAAATTGGACACCAGCAAAGACAACATATTAAGATGTACAATGAACATAGCCAACTGGATACCACCGAACTCAACATATTAAGATACACAATGAAGATGGCCAACTGGATACCACCAAAGACAACATATTAAGATATACAATGAAAACGCCGTTTTCACGCAAATTGGCCCGAGTTAATGCCAGTTATCCACAGATTCTAATCAAGCGACCGCCTTTACGATGTGCAGCAAAGGGCAGCAAATATTTCAGGATTCACGATGCTTTTCAAGCCGCAGTGTAGTTATCAGCTTTTAAAGAAGCAGCTTTCAAGGAAAGGAACAGAAGCAGTAGGAAGTACGAAAGAAACAGATGGAACAAGTTTAGACGCGACGCTGCTAACGGCAGTGGGTACGATATTACTGCTACTGAGAATGCGTCGCGTGTTTCCCTTAACTTCACGTTGGGCAAGTGCTAGCTTCAGTACTGAACTTTTAGCCTACTGACACATGTCAACTGATTTTGAAAGGAAATTAAAACAAATCCACCAGATTACAGGGACAATCAAATGACATGACAAAACACGATGTTTGTATCTCTTATGTCTTCTTCAGGCCATTGAAACAACATTCAGGACAATGAAAACGAAGAAAAGCAATGACGTATCTTCTCAAATTGGGCGCACGATGGGTCGGAAAGCGTCCAGCTTTGTCTTGTAGTTGGCTTGTCCCTGTTGTCTGGCGGAGTTATTTTGATTTCCTATTAAAATGTGTTTCCATTTCCGCCTGCAGTCACGCGCTTTGAAACAACGTTTCAACTGTCTTCATTAGAGCAGAAAGCACCTTTTGTGGTAATTGTTAAACTGTAGGTTATGGCGCCGATGAATTTCGTCACTTCGGCACTGAAAAGTTCTTGTAAAGCCCACAGAGCACTGAGTTGGCTGCAGTGTGTAACTATCCCTTTTTAGGATAATATTGAAAGTGGTACCAAATATCTAGAAACTAAACTCCAACTCTGCATCTGTGATGGTCCTGTTGGTCTTGTTTGCATCAACACACTGAAATCAACTGTCGTAAAAGATACATAAGATGAGTTGTACAGAAGCCTCAGTCACCTCCTCCTCCCTTTGCCTCCTGCCCTCACCTAGACAGAGCAGTTGAAGTTATCGGGTAGATTCCGACGTTAGACTAAATGCCAACCATGATTGTTGATTTGGGCATCCGTGATTCCAGAGTGCTAGCGCTGATGTTGTAAAGGCCAGAGGAGTTGGGATCAGCATGAACTGCAGACACCAGACGTTGCAATGAGCAGGGAAGCCACACTGTTACATCATCTGCGGGCTTTCTTCTGCTGTTAGCGTGGAGTTCCTTCCTTTCCTTCGTGTCTTTCAAGAAGGCGGTGTGGCAGCGGTCGGAAATTGAAACAGGAGCTAAAAGAGAATTACTGCGCCTCTAAACAAATGAATAAATGAATTGTAAATCGAAAACAACGCGTTTTGACTGACTAGGCCTTTTTCAGGCCAGACAATTAAGAATCAAGACAGTGAAAGCGGAGGACGGACAGACGGTTTTTTTTTTTTTTTTTTTTTTTTTTTTTTTTTTTATCTCTTCCATTCGGATTTGGTCTTGGATAAACGACTTAAACTACAGAATTGAACTGAGGTTGAAGGGCAGAGATTGCAGCTTAAATGCTAATGCTAATGCTAATAATAATGATGATAATGATGATGATATGGTAACAACAACAACAAGGATAAAGATAATGATAATAACAACAACAATAATAATAATAAATAATGATAACAATAATAACAATAATAATAATAATAATAAGGACAATTTCTATAATGCCCATCCTGACAACTTAGGCTACAGGGCGCTTTACAAGTTTTAGCAATTCAACATGCAAAAATATACGCAACACACACACACACACACACACACACACACACACACACACACACACACACACACACACACGCACGCACTCACGCACGCACGCACGCACGCACACATTTAATGCTGCTGCTGATAATAATAATAGTTATAATAATGATGACGATAGTAATGATAATAATAGTAATTATAATAATAATGATAACAACAACAACAATAACAATAATTATAATAATAATGATGATGATGATGATGATAATAATAATGACAACAATAATAATAATAATAATAATAATAAGAGATGAAAATGACGATGATGATGACGATGATGATGATGATGATGATGATGATGATGATGACGACAACGACGACGACGACGACGATGATGATGATGATGATACATGATAATAATGATAATGATGATCATGATGATGATGATGATGATAATAGTAATAATAATAACAATGATAGTGACGACGATGATATTTACAATGAAAATGATGATAACGATGATGATGATAATGATGATGATATGATGATGATGATGATGATGATGATATGGTGATGATAGGAATGTTAATACCACCACCACCACCACCACTACTACTACTGCAACTACTCTACTACTACTACTACTACTACTACTGATGATGATAATGATAATAACACCACCACCAACAAGAAGAATAGGAATAATGACAACAACAACAACAACAACATTTATGATAATGATAATAATGGGCAGGAGGACGAAGGGGTGGACGATAATAAAAAAAAAAAATGAGAAAAAGCAGAAGACGGAGGAGAAGAAGGAGAGGAGACAGAGAAGGAGAAGACATTAGGAAAGATAGAATCTGGAAAAATACTAGTAGTCATTATAGTTACAATCATAACATTATTGTTCTCCTCTTCTTCTGTTTCGATTGTACTGCCAGCTTTTCCCCTCATCGATCAGTCTTATACATTTCTCCCTGTTATTCTATTATTATATTAATATTATTATTATTATTATTATATCATCATTCATTGTATTATAATAATAACCATCGTCATCATTACTATTATTATATTGTTGTTATCATTATACTATTGTGTATTGTACAACTTTTATTATTGATATTATTATTATTATCATCATTATATTATTATTATTATTATATCATTATTATTATTATTATTATTGTTGTTATAATAATAATAATAATTATTTATTATTATTCACAGTAGGCCTCCGTCCGTCATAGCTGACCATGATAGAGTATATCCGACCTAAAATTTACCAATCTGTTCGGGCTGTCTGCTCGACCCGAGCAGCGTCGCCCCTGGCTGTAGAGACCGATGCGCGAGTGGCAGTCTCTGTCGCAGTTGTCACATTTGTATGTTGACACTGGTTTGTTGGCTGTCATCCCCTTTCTGCGGACTCGCTTTTCTGTACAGCAGCTGTCAGTTTGTCTTCGCCAATCTGCAGCTGTTTCTTGAGAGTCGCTTCTCCAGCTGTTGCGGTCTGCTGCAAGGTCCTCCCAGGACTCAGTGTTGATCTCAAGTGCCTTCATGTCTCTTTTGCAAACATCTTTGTATCTCAGCTGTAGGCGGCCAATGCATCTCTGCCCTGCGGCAAGCTCTCCTTAGAGGACGTCTTTTAGAATGTGACTGTCCCTATGCGGCGAACGTGGCCCAGCCAACGCAGCCGACGCTCTCTCAGTAGGGTATACATGGTAGGGAGGCCAGCGCGAGACAGGACATCTGTGTTGGTCACTCTGTCTTGCCTGGAGATGCCGAGTATACGCCGGAGGCTTCTGGTGTGGAGGAATCGAGCCTTTTCTCCTGACAAGCATGCGTGGTCCTTGTCTTACTGCCATACAGCAAGGTGCTGAGAACGCAGGCGCTCTACACAGCCATCTTTGTCTTTGTGGTCAGCTTAGGATTTGTCCACATTCTTTGTGTGAGGCGAGCAAGTGTTGTGGCTGCCTTCCCGATCCTCTTGTCGATCTCAGTGTCAAGGGAGAGGTTATCGGTGATTGTGGACACAAGGTACGAGAATTGATGGAAGGCATCAAGCTCATAGTCATCAATGGTGATGAGCGGGATGTGACGGCATGTCTTGACCCAGGACATTTGTCTTCTTTAGGCTGATAGTCAGACCAATGTCTTTGCAGACCTGGGAGAAGCGGTCCATCAGCGACTGCAATTCCCGCTGGGTGTGGGTTGCAACAGCAGCAGCATCGGCAAACAGCATACCTCTGATGAGGGCTTCACAGACCTTTGTCCTTGCTCTTAGGCGGGCGAGACTGAAAAGCCTGCCATCTGATCTGGTCCGAAGGTAGATCCCCTCTTGAGCTGTGTTGAATGCATGCCTCAGGAGGAGAGCAAAGAAATCTCAAAGAGGATGGGGGCAAGGACGCAGCCTTGTTCGACACCGCTGCGTATGTCGAAGGGCTTGGAGAGGTTGGCATTAAATTGCACAGTCCCTTTCATGCTGGAGTGGAAGGACTCAATTAAGCTGTGCAGTTGGGGCGGGGGCAGCCGATCTTTCGGGGAGAGAGAGAGAGAGAGAGAGAGAGAGAGAGAGAGAGAGAGAGAGAGAGAGAGAGAGAGAGATCTTTTGGTGAGGTCGATGAATGCGATATACAATATTATTATTATTATTATTATTATATATCATCATCATCATCATCATCATCATCATCATCATCGTTAATATTATTATTATAATTGCTGTTGTTGTTGTTATCACTATCATTATTATTACTATTGTTGTTGTTGTTGTGATGTGGTTGTTGTGATAATCATTTTCTTATTTTTTGTTACTTTTATTATTCCTGTTTTTTTTTTAAAATTTTTCTTAAAGTATCATATTATTAAACATGACTACTTTCATTGTTTATACTCTATGGTGAATTTTATTTCATTTGTATTTCCTAAATTGTTGTGCATTTGTATTATATGAAACTTTGTTTTATCTTAATGCCTTCCCCATTTTCTTTTTTTTTTTCCATTATCGTTATGTTTTGTTGTTTTTTGTTTTTATTATGACTATAAGCATTGGTATATTTCCTCGATTACATCTTAATATCTTTCCTATTTTCTTTACTCTTTCTCTTCCTCTTCTCGTCCTTATTCTTCTTCCTCCTCTCGCCCTTCTTCTTCTCCATCTTTTTCTTCTTCGTCTTAGTAGTAGTTAGTAGTAGTAGTAGTAGTAGTAGTAGTAGTAGTAGTTGTGGTAGTGGTGGTAGAAGTTGTAGAAGCAGCAGCGGCAGCAGCAATAGTAGTAGTAGTTGTTGTAGGAGTGAATTGCATTTCTCTCTCTCCTTCTTCCTTCTTCTTCTCTTTTCTTCTTCGTCTTCGTCTTAGTAATAGTAGTAGTAGTTAGCAGCAGCAGCAGCAGCAGCAGCAGCAGCTAGTAGTAGTAGTAGTAGTAGTAGTAGTAATAGTAGTAGCAGCAGCAGCAGCAGTAGTTCTAGTAGTAGTGTAGTAGCATTATTATTATTATTGGTATTATTATTATTATTATTATTACATTCATCAATATCATTGTTATTGTTATCATTGTTATCATTATTGTCATTATATTATTATTGTTATCATTATCATCATCATCTTTATTATAATTATTACTATTTTTTTATCAGTATGATGATGATGATGGTGATGATCCATATCCGTATTCCTGGAAATATCCTCTCCTTCCTCTCCTTCTGTTATCATCAATATCATTATAGCAAGTTGTTATTATCATTGTTGTTAACTTAAAAGCGAGGTGAAGCACATTTTAAAAAGAAAGGATATTCTTTCCATAAGACAATACAAACAAACAAAGACATTGTCCTGTTATCTGTTTCTCTGTATTGTCTGGCGGAAATAGTATCCTTTCTTTTTAAAAGTTGTTAATGTAATTATTTTGTATAAAAACCAGCATTATTATCATTATTGTTATTCTTACTATCATCATCATCACTCTTCTTCTTCTTATTATTATTATCATTATATCCAGCAGCAGCAGCAGCAGCAGCTGCAGCATTGTCATTCTGATCTGCATGTCTCTCCTTTACCTTCAGTCCCATTCCCTAGTTTCAGTCGTTCACCCAAGTCACGACCAGTTGACACGGCAATGATCTACTTCAAATGAACCCCCATACCAAAGTCCCATGCAGAAGGGCGTTGCAGATGCACAAACCCGGACCTCGCTGCCCGCCTCTGGCAGCCTCATTCTGTCGCAAGTTCCATGCAGAAAGGCGTTGCTGCTGCACAAACCCGGACCTCGCTGCCCGCCTCTGGCAGCCTCATTCTGTCGCAAGTTCCATGCAGAAAGGCGTTGCTGCTGCACAAACCCGGACCTCGCTGCCCGCCTCTGGCAGCCTCATTCTGTCGCAAGTTCCATGCAGAAAGGCGTTGCTGCTGCACAAACCCGGACCTCGCTGCCCGCCTCTGGCAGCCTCATTCTGTCGCAAGTTCCATGCAGAAAGGCGTTGCTGCTGCACAAACCTGGACCTCGCTGCCCGCCTCTGGCAGCCTCATTCTGTCGCAAGTTCCATGCAGAAA
>CM065740.1:13244197-13246697 GCA_033310375.1 Conus canariensis | reverse complement strand
CCTTGCATGTAACAGTTGCCAACATGACCTCATTTTACCTGATTTTGCCTGGTTCTATCTGAATAGAAATTCACCGTAAATGATGTCATATTACTTGATGTGAAGCTTTTATCATTGTACCCTGACCTCAGGAAGCTGTCCACGAGTAAACATTTGTCAAAAATACAAGACTGAAGACAAGAAATGACTGTTGTTTTTATTCTTGTATTCACACACACACACACACACACACACACACACACACACACACACACACACACACACACACACACACATACACACACACACACGCACACACACACACACACACACACACACACACATTCTTTCTCTCTCTCTCTCTCTCTCTCTCTCTCTCACTACACAACACACACACACACACACACACACACACACACACACACACACACACACACACATACACACACACATTCGCACACACATGCACACACATGCATACATGCAAATGTAGCCGCACGCATGTGCACACATACAGATACAAAAACCTAGGAACCAGTATGCACATTCAGTCCTACTGACACATGTCTGCAATTATGTACACGCGCAAACACGCATGCACAGTCTACCTTTGTACCTTTCTGTACAAGTATCAATCTGTACCTGTACAGTCTGTACCTGAAATCTGTACCTTTCTGTACTTATCATGATACATGAGTGATATCTCATTTTGTTATCTGTAATGATTAAAAGAATTTTCTGAACTGCAAAAAAAGGCTTATCATGTACATCAAATAGCAATAAATCTTAAGCGTTGAACAAAAATATAACCGTATTTCAAAAAGTAAGGTGGGGGTGGGCAAGGGGTTAAATACATCAGTTAACTAACGCATTACAGCTGCTTTAAAAGTAGTAGCAAGCTGATATAAAACGTAAATGGTGAGCTAAGCTGGACGAATAAATTCCCTCCCGCCAGATCCTACTCTTCTGACAAGCGCAATCACAATAACACACGAAACACTAGTTACACATACACGACACATTTATTAACCTCAACACATGCACACTCACAACTCCTTCCAACCTAACACCCCTTACTCTAATCTACACATAGATCTATCACCTTGGTTTCCCACTACACCGACACTAAACAGCACATAACCCAATGATAAAGCACAAACACTTCATCCAGCCTACACACTCCACACACTCACACCACATCCTTGCCATTTTATTCTCTCTCTCACTCAGTCATCCTCACACACAATTCAAATGGTCAACCAGGAGTATGAAATTGTCCCATATCCAACATCACTTGTGCAGTAAAGTTCGACGACGCCTGAATCAGAACTGTTTCGACTCTGGAAACATCACAGAGAGAGAGAGAGAGAGAGAGAGAGAGAGAGAGAGAGAGGAGAGAGAGAGACAGACAGACAGACAGACAGACAGACGAGACACAGAGAACGAGAGAGAGAGAGAGAGAGAGAGAGGAGAGAGAGAGAGAGAGAGAGAATGTGCGCGCAAGGGGGAGGAGGGGCGTGATGCAGCGCAATTTGTTCCAACGCGGCAATTTGTGTGTGTGTGTGTGGGGGGGGGGGGGGGGGGGGGGGGGGGCGTAAATGTGTGAATGTGCGCACGCGCACGCGCTCCCGCGCCCCTCTGCTTGTCCGTCCGCCCGTCCGTCTACGTTCGTGTGTCTGTGTGGAACGTATGCGTAGTGTACGTGTCTATGTAAACATAAGAAATGGGAACTGATATGAGAGAAATTTAGAGTTAGCGTTAGGGTTAAGGGTTAGGGTTACGGTTACGGTTAGGTTTAGGGTTAGGGCTTAGGGTTAGGCTAAGGGGTAGCGTTATGGTTAGGGTTAGGGGTAAGGTTAGGGTTAGGGTTAGGGTTGGGGTTAGGCGTAGGGTTAGGGTTAGGCTTAAGGTTAGTGGTTAGGATTAAGGTTAGGGGTTAGGGTTAGGGTTAGTGTTAGGGTTAGTGTTAGGGGTTAGTGTTAGGGTTCGGGGTAGGTTTAGGGTTACGGCTGGTTAGGGTTAGTGTTATGGGTGGGGGTAGATTAGGGGTAGGGTTAGAGTCGTGGGTTAGAGTAACAACTTACCCCTAACACTAAACCCTAACTTTAACCCTAACCCTAACCCCTATCCGTAACCCTAATCCTAACCCTAATGGAAAACAGTTTGTGTCTGCTCTCCATTGACTGAAATCGGTTTGAAGTTGGCTAATTCACTTTTCTATTCTCGATTCGTAGGTAAACATTCTCTTTCGGTACGACAGGAAATAGTCCAGTTCAACATGCTGTGAACATTCAGAAAGAAAAAAAAAAGAAGAGTTAAATTTTGGACAAAGAGATCGAGCTAAAATCGACTTTTTAGCCAATTCCTAACAATGCCGGGCTCAGTAGACCTAACATATCTCAGTCAAGCAACAGCGAGCGGGTTGTGTCCCTTTCTTCTCCCCCCCCCCCTCCCTGTCCATCACCCCCTTGAGAAAAGATCGTTCAATTTTTCATAAAGAGTCGTGTCCTAGTCCATTGTA
>CM065740.1:13231697-13239197 GCA_033310375.1 Conus canariensis | reverse complement strand
ACCTCAGGGATTTTTTTCGAAACAGCCGAGATGTCAGTCCAAATGGAGTGGAGCGTCCGCTTGCAGTAGTTGTAGTGAAGTTGATGAAGAATCGGTTACACGCTCCTGGCTCGATCACAGTTTCAATCTTTTTTTTTTTTTTTAAGCGTATGATGCTTTGATCACGATCTTGTTTCTCTGACCGTTAATTTTCGATTGCTCTTCAGCTGTCATTACGCGTGATTACTGGTCAAGGTTGATGAAGATCGGATTCAAGACTCAAGGTCTCTTAGGTTAACAGAATTTCTTTACGGTGCAAGGTTATGACCTTGACCTCAGACACGTGACCTTGAAATCCAGCATGATTTCTGCTTTCATAATTATGTCTGAATTAAGAAGGTTCGTAACGAATGTGAACAAGATGCGAGATCTGGTGTTCATGCTACAACGTGATAACGATTTGCAGTAACGAAAAGTGCGCGCGCGCGCGTGTGTGTGTGCGTATGTGTGCGTATGTGTGTGTGTGTGTGTGTGGTGTGCGCGCGCGCGCGCGCGCACGCGCGCGTGCGTGCGTGCGTGTGAGTATGTGTGTATATGTGAGTGTGTGCGTGTGTGTGTGTGTGTGTGTGTGTGTGCGTGCGTGCGTGGTGTGTGTGTGTGTGTGTGTGTGTGTGTGTGTGTGTGTGTGTGAGAGAGAGAGAGAGAGAGAGAGAGAGGGTATTGTTTCACCGACTTTGTTACGCGTTACTATTGTACTTTGCCAGCCCCACCCCCACCCCTCCTCCACGAATTAAAAAAGAAAAAAAAAAACAGAAAGAAAGAGAAAGAAATGTTGCGAAAAAAACGACAAAAATTACAACTTACGTTTTCTCAATTTTTTTTTATGTAAAAGACAAAAAAGAGTGTAAAAAACGACATTGAAGACCTGTGTGGATTGCTAACAGATCCCAGCACTACCACCAAACGATACTCCACGTCTTCTGTACATGCCATGGTTGTGCGTTCCATACAGCAGCAGGGGAACATTTGCTGGGAATCCCCAGAGACAGACACAGTCACAGAAATAACAACACTGTAACAACATTGTTGATTATGATAAACAACATCGTAGATATCACGGCGAGTGTCTGAAGTGATTCACACGAGGATGATGAAGATGACGAAAATGATGAAGATGACGAAGATGATGGCGAACGATGACGGCGGCCAGACATGGTCAACATTTCTGACGTACTCCACTCTTGACATGAGTTCCAGACCTTTTAAGTCCACAGACAATGGCCTTTCTTCTACGACTGTGGATTGGGGGTGGGTGGGCGGCTGTGGTGAGCGGCGTGGCGGGAAGGGGGGGGGGGAGTGGGGGGAAGGGTAGGACGGTGAAGGGGGGAGGGGGAGGGAGAGAGGGGAGGGGACGTAAACACGACTGACTGAGGGAACCATGAAGAGGAGGAAGACTGAGAGAAGAAGGAAGACAAGAAGAAAGAGGAGGAAGACTGAGAGAAGAAGGAAGACAAGAAGAAAGAGGAGGAAGACTGAGAGAAGAAGGAAGACAAAAAGAAAGAGGAGGAAGACTGAGAGAAGAAGGAAGACAAAAAGAAAGAGGAGGAAGACTAAGAGAAGAAGGAAGACAAGAAGAAAGCTGCGGGGAAGCAGGAAGAGAAAAAGAGAAAGATCGGGAGAGCTTATGAAAGGAAGAAAAGGAAGAGAGTTTGAAAGAGTTTGAAACTAAGAAGGAAGACGAAAGGCGAAAGCCAAGAAGGACGAGGAAGAGGAGGATGGTGAGGACGAGGAAGAGGAGGATGGTGGGAAGGGGGGGGACGAGGAAGAGGAGGATGGTGAGAAGGACGAGGAAGAGGAGGATGGTGAGAAGGAGGAGAGGAAGAGGAGGATGGTGTGAAGGACGAGGAAGAGGAGGATGGTGTGAAGGACGAGGGAGAGGGAAGGACGAGGAAGTGGATGGAGGACGAGGAAGAGGAGGATGGTGAGAAGGACGAGGAAGAGGAGGATGGTGTGAAGGACGAGGAAAGAGGAGGTTGGTGTGAAGGACGAGGAAGAGGAGGATGGTGAAGGACGAGGAAGAGGAGGATGGTGTGAAGGACGAGGAAGAGGAGGATGGTGAAAGGACGAGGAAGAGGAGGATGGTGTGAGGACGGGAGGGTGGGGAAGAGGAGGATGGGGAAGGACGAGGAAGAGGATGGTGTGAAGGACGAGGAAGAGGGGTGAGGAGAAGGGAGGATGTGAAGGACGAGGAAGAGGAGGATGGTGAGAAGGACGAGGAAGAGGAGGATGGTGAGAAGGAGAGGAAGAGGAGGATGGTGTGAAGGACGAGGAAGAGAGGATGGTGAAGGACGAGGAGAGGAGGGAGGGATGGTGAGAAGGACGAGGAAGAGGAGGATGGTGAGGAGGGAAGAGGAGGTGAAGAAGGAAGGGATGGGAGAGAGAGAGGAAAGGAGGAGGGGAAGAAGGAGAGGAGGATGGGGAAGGAGAGAAGAGGAGGATGGTGTAGGAAGGAGAGGGATGGTGGAAGGAGAGGAGAGGGGAGGGGAGAGAGAGAGGAGAGGGAAGGAGAGGAGAGAGGATGGAGAAGGAGAGGAAGAGGAGGAGGTGTGAAGGCGGGGAAGAGAGGAGGTGAGAGGAGAGGAAGGAGGGGAAAGGAGGACGAGGGAAGAGGGAGGAGGAGAGGAGAGGAGGAGGGTGAAGAGAGGAGAGGAGGAGAGGAAGGAGAGGAAGAGCAGGAGGAGAGAGAGAGGAGAGGAGGAGGGAGGAGAGGAGAGAGGGGGGAGAGGAGGAGAGGAGAGGGAGGAGAGGGAGGGGAGGGAGAGAGGAGGAGAGAGGGAGGGGAGGAGAGAGAGAGGAGGGAGGAGAGAAGAGGGAGGAGGAGAGGAGAGGAGGAGAGGGAAGGAGAGGAAGAGGAGGATGGGAGAGGAGAGGAGAGAGGAGGGAAGGAGAGGAAGGGAGGGAGTGAGAGGGAGAGGAAGAGAGGATGGGAGGAGGAGGAGAGAGGAGGAAGAGGGGAGGAAGGAAAGGAGAGGGAGGAGAAGGACGAGGAAGAGAGGAGGTGAGAGAGAGAGAGGAGGGGAGGGAGGAGGAGAGGAGGAGGAGAGAGGAGGAGAGGAGAGGTGAGGAGAGGAAGAGAGGATGGGGAAGGACGAGGAGAGGAGAGGGGAAGACGAGGAGAGAGAGGGAGAAGGAGAGGAAGAGGAGGAGGAGGAGAGGAGAGGAGAGGGGAAGAGAGGAGAGGAGATGGTGAGAGAGAGGAAGAGGAGGGAGAGAGAAGAGGAGAGGAAGACGAGGGAAGAGGAGAGGAGGAGAGAGAGAGGAGAGAGAGGAGAGGAGAGGAGAGAGGGGGAAGGGAGGAGGAGAGAGGGAGGAGGAGAGGAGGAGAGGGGGGAGAAGGAGAGAGGGGAGAGGAGAAGGAGAGGAAGAGGAGGATGAGGAAGGGACGAGGAAGAGGAGGAGGAGAGAGAGGAGAGGAGAGAGGAGGAGGGAGAAGGGAGAGGAAGAGGAAGGAGGGAGAGAGGAGGAGGGAGAGGAGGAGGGAGGAGGAGAGGAAGAGGGGAGGGGGAGAGGAGAGGAAGGAGGGGAGGAGAGGAGAAGAGAGGAGAGAGGAGGAGGGAGGAGGAGAGGAAAGAGAGGAGGGGAAGGAGGAGGAAGAGGAAGGAGGGAGAAGAGGGAGAGGAAGGAGGAGGAGGTGGAGGAGGAGAGGAGGGGGAGGAGGGAGAGGGAGGGAGAGAGAGAGGAGGAGAGGAGAGGGAGAGAGAGGAGAGGGAGAGGAGAGAGGGGAGGTGGGAGAGAGAGAGAGGGAGAGAGGAGGATGGTGAGAGACGAGGAAGGAGTGGAGGAAGGTGAGAGAGGAGAGGGAGAGAGGAGAGAGAGGAGGGTGAGAAGGAGAGAGGAAGAGGAGGAGGGAGAGAGACGAGAAGGGAGGAGGAGAGGAGGAGAGAGGAGGGAGAGAGGAGCGGAGAGGAGGAGGTGGAGGAGAGAGAGGAGAGGAGAGGAGAGAGGAGAGGAGGGAGGAGGGGAGAGGAGAGAGAGAGGGAGGGGAGAGAGAGAAGGAGAGGAGGAGGAGAGAGGAGGAGAGATGAGGAGGAGGAAGAGGGAGAAGGGAGGAGGAGGAGAGAGGAGGAGAGAGAGTAGAGGAGAGAGGAGGAGAGGAGAGGAGAGGGAGAGAGGAGAGGAGAGGAGGGAAGAGGAGATGAGAGAGAGAGAGGAGAGGGAGGGAGGAGGAGAGGAGAGAGGAGAGGAGGAGAGAGAGTGAAGGAGGAGAGGAAGGGAGGATGAGGGAGAGAGGAGGGAGAGGGAGGGGAGAGGAGAAGGGAGAGGAGAGAGGAGAGAGGGGAGAGAGAGGAGAGAGGAGAGAGAGGGAGAGAGGAGAGAGAGGAGGGGGAGAAGGAGGAGAGAGAGAGGGAGAGAGAGAGGAGGAGGAGGAG
Source organism: Conus canariensis (assembly GCA_033310375.1). Classification (NCBI taxonomy): domain Eukaryota; kingdom Metazoa; phylum Mollusca; class Gastropoda; order Neogastropoda; family Conidae; genus Conus; species Conus canariensis. The sequence goes on along the minus strand of CM065740.1, from coordinate 13,234,788 downwards.
GAGAGGAGGAGAGAGAGAGAGAGAGGAGAGAGGAGGAGGAAGAGGAGAGGAGAGGGAGGAGAGGAGAGGAGAGAGGGAGAGGAGAGGAGAGCGGAGGGAGGAGAGGAGAGGAGGGAGGGAGAAGAGAGAGGAGAGAGAGGAGAGGAGGAGAGAAGAGAGGAGAGGAGGAGAGCGAGAAGAGGAGAGAGGGAGAGGAGAGGAGGAGGAGAGAGGAGAGAGAGAGGAGGTGAGAGAGGAGAGGAGAGGAGAGACGAGGAGAGGGAGGGAGAGGACGAGCGAGGAGGAGGAGGGAGAGAGAGAGAGGAGGAAGAGAGAGGAGGGGAGGAGAGGAGGAGGAGAGAGAGGGAGGAGGAGAAAGAGAGGAGGACGGAGGAGGGGAAGGAGAGAAGGGAGGAGGAGAGAGAGAGAGTGAGAGGAGAGGAGAGGAGAGAGAGATGGTGAGGGAGGAGAAGGAGAGGGAGGAAGGGGGAGAGGAGAGAGAGAGAGAGGAGTGGGAAGGAGAGAGAGAGGGAGAATGGAGAAGAGAGGAAGAGGAGGATGGGAGGAGAGAGAGGAGAGGAGAGAGGAAGAGAGGATGGAGAGGAGAGGAGAGAGAGGGAGAGATGGGGAGAGGGGAGAGGGAGGATGAGGAGAGAGGAGAGGAGAGAGGAGGGAGGAGGAGGAGAGAGGGAGATGGGAGAGAGGAGAGGAGAAGGAGAGGAGGAGAGAGAGGAGGGAGAGAACGGATGGAGAGAGGGAGAGGAGAGAGAGAGGAGAGAGGAGAAGGAGAGAGAGGGAAGGTGGGAGAGAGATGGAGAGAGAGAGGAAGGAGAGAGAGGAGAGGGAGAGCGAGAGAGGAGCGAGAGGAGAGGAGAGAGGAGAGAGGGAGAGAGGAGAGGAGGAAGAGTGAGAAGGACGGGAGGAAGAGAGGAGGAGAGAGAGAGGAGGAGTGAGAGAGAGAGAGAGAGAGAGGAGGCGAGGAAGGGAGAGGAAGAGAGGAGATGGGAGGGAGGAGGAGAGGAAGAGGAGAGAAGGGAGAGATGGAGAGGAAGAGGAGAGTGGAGGAGAAGGAGAGGAGGGGAGAGAGGAGGAGCGAGGAAGAGGAGAGGAGACGAAGAGGAGGAGAGAGAGAAGAGACAAGGAGAGAGGAGAGGAGAGGAGAGGAGAGGAAGAGGAGGAGGTGAGAAGGAGGAGGAGGAGAGAAGGAGGGGAGGAGAGAGAGAGGAGAGGTGGAGGAGAGAGAGGAGGAGGGAGATGAGGGGGTTGAGGAGGAGGAGGAGGAGGGGGTGAGGTGGTTGAGGAGGAGGAGGAGGGGGTCAGAACTAAGCGAAGTAACAGCAGAGTCCTGCATTTTCTATCTTGTGTTGTCAACTGTAAGGAGAAAAACAGACCAGAACATGTGGCTTTGCAGGAAGCCAAAACGCGTCGTACATCTAAGAGCGGAAGTGGCCCCTTTCCTTCTTACCCACCAGCACACACACACACACACACACACACACACACACACACACACACACCACACTACACACACACCACACACGCACGCACGCACGCTCGCACGCACGCAGGCACGCACGCACGCACGCACGCACACACGCACGCACACACACACACACACACACACAACACACACACACACACACACACACGCCCGCACTCACACACACACCACACACACACACACACACACACCACATACACACACACACGCACGCAAGCACGCACGCACGCACGCACGCACGTACACACCGCGCGCGCGCGCGCGCACGCACGCACGCACGCACGACACGCACGCACGCAACGCACGCACGCACCACACACACACACACACACACACACACACACCACCGATCAAAACAGCCGAGGCAATTTGTAACAATAGACACACACATGCGCAAAGCAAAACTGAGATATGTGGTGCAGGCGACGAGTGTCCAAAAGGCTGACCACTGATTGGCTGCTCACGTGAGCCAGCTCCAGAGTGTTTAATGACGCACGTTCCTTGGTTAGGCAGGTCATCAGGTAATGCAAGCATTACACACATTCACCAGTTAGTGCCATTCATTACACACGTTCACAGGTAATGTCATTGTTCATTACATACACGTTCACGAGGTAATGTAGTTCATTACACACGCTCACGAGGTAATGTCATTCATTACACACGTGCACCAGTGAATGAAATACATTACACACGTTCATTAGGTAATGTTATTCATTACACCCGTTCACGAGGTAATGTGACTCAGTGCACACGTTGAAGAGATAATATAACTCATTACTCACATTCGCGAGGTAATGTAATTCATTACACACGTTCATAAGGTAATGTGATTCATTACATACATTTATCAGGTAATGTAATCCATTACTTACGTTTATCAGGTAACGTAGTCCATTACACACGTTCACAAGGTAATGTAATTCATTACACACGTTCACGAGGTAATGTAATTCATTACACACGTTCACGAGGCGATGAAATCCATTACACACGTTCACGAGGTAATATAATTCATCACACGTTCATCAGGTCATGTAATTGGTTACGCACGTTCATCAGGTCATGTAATTGGTTACGCACGTTCATCAGGTCATGTAATTGGTTACGCACGTTCATCAGGTCATGTAATTGGTTACGCACGTTCATCAGGTCATGTAATTGGTTACGCACGTTCATCAGGTCATGTAATTGGTTACGCACGTTCATCAGGTCATGTAATTGGTTAAGCACGTTCATCAGGTTATGTAATTCATCACAACAAGCCACTTTGATGCAGTGATTAGCGTTACGCGCCGCGGACTGAGAGACCGTGAGTTCGAGTCCCACTTGAGGCATTCATTGGTTGTCATCTTCATCCCTGGCAAGGTGCCAGCCAGAGATGAGGATGGCATGGGACAGAACGGGCAGACTGGATCAACAGCAGTCCAGTTTCGCCTACTGAATGAATATTCGTATGTTAGTGTTGCTGAACTTTCCTGACCAACACTGCAGGTGTCTGCATCGCCCAGGCCTGGTTGACGCCGGAAAATAAAATGAGAGGAAGCGCAGATTGCAGCCCTGACATGCAGTCTCGGACCAGGGAGGCAAAGACCGTAGCATCATCTTGGT
>CM065740.1:13209850-13224097 GCA_033310375.1 Conus canariensis | reverse complement strand
GAAGGACGAGGAAAGGAGGATGGTAGAGGACGAGGAAGAGGAGGATGGTGTGAGGATAGGAAGAGGAGATGGTGGAGGACGAGGAAAGGAGGATGGTGAGAAGGACGAGGAAGAGGAGGATGGTGAGAAGGACGAGGAAGAGGAGGATGGTGTGAAGGACGAGGAAGAGAGGATGGTGAGAGGAAGGAAGAGGAGGATGGTGTGAAGGACGAGGAAGAGGAGGATGGTGAGGATTAGGAAGAGGAGGATGGTGAGAAGGACGAGGAAGAGGAGGATGGTCAGAAGGACGAGGAAGAGGAGGATGGTGAGAAGGACGAGGAAGAGGAGGAGTGGGTGAAGGACGAGGAAGAGCAGGATGGTGAGAAGGACGAGGAAGAGGAGGATGGTGTGAAGGACGAGGAAGAGGAGGATGGTGAGAAGGACGAGGAAGAGGAGGATGGTGTGAAGGACGAGGAAGAGTAGGATGGTGTGAAGGACGAGGAAGAGGAGGATGGTGTGAAGGACGAGGAAGAGGAGGATGGTGTGAAGGACGAGGAAGAGAAGGATGGTGAGAAGGACGAGGAAGAGGAGGATGGTGTGAAGGACGAGGAAGAGGAGGATGGTGAGAAGGACGAGGAAGAGGAGGATGTGTGAAGGACGAGGAAGAGGAGGATGGTGAGGACGAGGAAGAGGAGGATGGTGTGAAGGACGAGGAAGAGGAGGATGGTGAAGGACGAGGAAGAGCAGGATGGTGAGAAGGATGAGGAAGAGGAGGATGGTGAGGACGAGGAAGAGGAGGATGGTGTGAAGGACGAGGAAGAGGAGGATGGTGTGAAGGACGAGGAAGAGGAGGATGGTGAGAAGGACGAGGAAGAGGAGGATGGTGTAGAAGGACGAGGAAGAGGAGGATGTGTGTGAAGGACGAGGAAGAGGAGGATGGTGAGGACGAGGAAGATGGTGAGAGACGAGGAAGAGGAGGATGGTGTGAAGGACGAGGAAGAGGAGGATGGTCAGAAGGACGAGGAAGAGGAGGATGGTGAAAGGACGAGGAAGAGGAGGATGGTGAAGGAGAGAAGGAGGAGTAAGGACGAGAAGAGAGGATGGTTGAAGGACGAGGAAGAGGAGGATGGTGAAGGACGAGGAAGAGGAGGATGGTGTGAAGGACGAGGAAGAGGAGGATGGTGTGAAGGAAGGAAGAGGAAGAGGAGGATGGTGTGAAGGACGAGGAAAGAGGGGAGAGGGAGGAAGAGGAGATGGTGAGGACGAGGAAGAGGAGGATGGTGAGAAGGACGAGGAAGAGGAGATGGGTGAAGGACGAGGAAGAGGAGGATGGTGAGGACGAGGAAGAGGAGGATGGTGAGAAGGAGAGGAAGAGGAGGATGGTGATGAAGGACGAGGAAGAGGAGGATGGTGAGGACGAGGAAGAGGAGGATGGTGTGAAGGACGAGGAAGAGGAGGATGGTGAGAAGGACGAGGAAGAGGAGGAGGGTGGAAGGACGAGGAAGAGGAGGTTGGTGTGAAGGACGAGGAAGAGGAGGATGGTGAGGACGAGGAAGAGGAGGAGGTGAGGAGGACGAGGAAGAGGAGGATGGTGTGAAGGACGAGGAAGAGGAGGATGGTGAGGACGAGGAAGAGGAGGATGTGTGAAGGACGAGGAAGAGGAGGATGGTGTGAAGGACGAGGAAGAGGAGGATGGTGTGAAGGACGAGGAAGAGGAGGATGTGAGAAGGACGAGGAAGATGAGGATGGTGTGAAGGACGAGGAAGAGGAGGATGGTGAGAAGGACGAGGAAGAGGAGGATGGTGAGAAGGACGAGGAAGAGGAGGATGGTGAGAAGACGAGGAAGAGGAGGATGGTGAGGACGAGGAAGATGAGGATGGTGTGAAGGACGAGGAAGAGGAGGATGGTCAGAAGGACGAGGAAGAGGAGGATGGTGTGAAGGACGAGGAAGAGGAGGATGGTGTGAAGGACGAGGAAGAGGAGGATGGTGTGAAGGACTAGGAAGAGGAGGATGGTTTGAAGGACGAGGAAGAGGAGGATGGTGAGGACGAGGAAGAGGAGGATGGTGAGAAGGACGAGGAAGAGGAGGATGGTGACAAGGACGAGGAAGAGGAGGATGGTGAGGACGAGGAAGAGGAGGATGGTGAGAAGGACGAGGAAGAGGAGGATGGTGAGAAGGACGAGGAAGAGGAGGATGGTGAGGACGAGGAAGAGAGGATGGTGTGAAGGACGAGGAAGAGGAGGATGGTGAGGACGAGGAAGAGGAGGATGGTGAGGACGAGGAAGAGGAGGATGGTGAGAAGGACGAGGAAGAGGAGGATGGTGACAAGGACGAGGAAGAGGAGGATGGTGAGAAGGACGAGGACGAGGAGAGAAGGGAGATGAGGGGTAAGAGGAGGAGGAGGGAGATGAGGGGGAGGAAGAGGAGGGAGTGGATGGTGAGGAGGAGGGAGATGAGGAGAGGGAGAAGGGGGGAGATGAGGGGGAGGAGGAGGAGGGAGATGAAGAATAGGATGTTGAGGGAGATGAGGGGGTCAAGGAGAGGAAGATGAGGTGGAGGGAGATGAGGAGGAGGGAGATGAGGAGGAGGGAGATGAGGGGATTGAGGAGGAGGAGGGAGATGAGGGGATTGAGGAGGAGGGAGATGAGGAGGTTGAGCAGGAGGGAGATAAGGGGATTGAGGAGGAGGGAGATGAGGAGGTTGAGCAGGAGGGAGATAAGGGGGTTGAGGAGGAGGGAGATGAGGAGGTTGAGCAGGAGGGAGATAAGGGGGTTGAGGAGGAGGGAGATGAGGAGGTTGAGCAGGAGGGAGATAAGGGGGTTGAGGAGGAGGGAGATGAGGGGGTTGAGAAGGAGGAGGAGGGAGATGAGGGGGTTGAGAAGGAGGAGGAGGGAGATGAGGGGGTTGAGAAGGAGGAGGAGGGAGATGAGGGAGCTGAGAAGGAGGAGGAGGGAGATGAGGGGGTTGAGAAGGAGGAGGAGGGAGATGAGGGGGTTGAGAAGGAGGAGGAGGGAGATGAGGGGGTTGAGAAGGGAGATGAGGGGGCTGAGGAAGAGGAGGAGGAGGGAGATGAGGGGGTTGAGGAGGAGGAGGAGGAGGGGGTGAGGTGGTTGAGGAGGAGGAGGAGGGGGTCAGAACTAAGCGAAGTAACAGCAGAGTCCTGCATTTTCTATCTTGTGTTGTCAACTGTAAGGAGAAAAACAGACCAGAACATGTGGCTTTGCAGGAAGCCAAAACGCGTCGTACATCTAAGAGCGGAAGTGGCCCCTTTCCTTCTTACCCACCAGCACACACACACACACACACACACACACACACACACACACACACACTCACACACACACACACACACGCACGCACGCACGCTCGCACGCACGCAGGCACGCACGCACGCACGCACGCACACACGCACGCACACACACACACACACACACACACACACGCCCGCACTCACACAACACACACACCACACACACACACACACACACATACACACACACACGCACGCAAGCACGCACGCACGCACGCACGCACGTACACACACGCGCGCGCGCGCGCGCACGCACGCACGCACGCACACACGCACGCACGCACGCACGCACGCACACACACACACACACACACACACACACACCACCGATCAAAACAGCCGAGGCAATTTGTAACAATAGACACACACATGCGCAAAGCAAAACTGAGATATGTGGTGCAGGCGACGAGTGTCCAAAAGGCTGACCACTGATTGGCTGCTCACGTGAGCCAGCTTCCAGAGTGTTTAATGACGCACGTTCCTTGGTTAGGCAGGTCATCAGGTAATGCAAAGCATTACACACATTCACCAGTTAGTGCCATTCATTACACACGTTCACGAGGTAATGTAGTTCATTACACACGCTCACGAGGTAATGTCATTCATTACACACGTGCACCAGTGAATGAAATACATTACACACGTTCATTAGGTAATGTTATTCATTACACCCGTTCACGAGGTAATGTGACTCAGTGCACACGTTGAAGAGATAATATAACTCATTACTCACATTCGCGAGGTAATGTAATTCATTACACACGTTCATAAGGTAATGTGATTCATTACATACATTTATCAGGTAATGTAATCCATTACTTACGTTTATCAGGTAACGTAGTCCATTACACACGTTCACAAGGTAATGTAATTCATTACACACGTTCACGAGGTAATGTAATTCATTACACACGTTCACGAGGCGATGAAATCCATTACACACGTTCACGAGGTAATATAATTCATCACACGTTCATCAGGTCATGTAATTGATTACGCACGTTCATCAGGTCATGTAATTGGTTACGCACATTCATCAGGTCATGTAATTGGTTACGCACGTTCATCAGGTCATGTAATTGATTAGCAGTTCATCAGTCTAATATACGCACGTTCATCAGGTCATGTAATTCATCACAACAAGCCACTTTGATGCAGTGATTAGCGTTACGCGCCGCGGACTGAGAGACCGTGAGTTCGAGTCCCACTTGAGGCATTCATTGGTTGTCATCTTCATCCCTGGCAAGGTGCCAGCCAGAGATGAGGATGGCATGGGACAGAACGGGCAGACTGGATCAGCAGCAGTCCAGTTTCGCCTACTGAATGAATATTCGTATGTTAGTGTTGCTGAACTTTCCTGACCAACACTGCAGGTGTCTGCATCGCCCAGGCCTGGTTGACGCCGGAAAATAAATGAGAGGAAGCGCAGATTGCAGCCCTGACATGCAGTCTCGGACCAGGGAGGCAAAGACCGTAGCATCATCTTGGTTCTCCCTATCCTCAGCATTTACCACCAATGGAAAGTATCAAAGTACGGTTTGCTCTCCACATGCTATGCCCGTGGTGAAGCTGTGTTGATGTCGTCAGTGCCAGCAAGAGCTTGAAGACTGTCGTCGACTGGTGCTGCCCTTCAGAGGCGGACCTTCATTGACTACAGCTCGGCAACTAAACGTCTAGTGTCGCCAGTGTAGGTGGTGTCCCTGCGTATGTTGGATTAGAACAGGCACCACAGAATACCATCTAAGTGACTCAGCGGCAGTGCAGCGTCTCTTTCTGTGGGGTGCCTTGAATCGACCTGATACTGACTGGTGCTTCTAAACTGCCGATGGTAAGGCTGCAATAGTAAAACCTGGGTGTGGATGTGCGTTAAGGAGCCGGTCGGAGCCACGTGACAGTAATGCTAATGACACGGTACAGAATGCGAGAAAAAAGTTTTTTTAAAAGGATGTAAAATGTTCACAGATTTTCAACTGGTCGAAAGTTTTATGTCACGAATCACTTTGCCGACAAATCATACACGAGACTTTTACCCTTTTTATGCGTGCAACTCCTACCCCCCTCGCCTCTTCCACACACCCCACTCCGCTTCCAACCCCCCTTCCTTTTCCCCTCTCCCTCTTCCTTACCCTCCCCTCCACCTGACCCCCCCCCCTCCCCCTCCTCCCTCCCTCACACTCTCTGCACTTTCTCACTGTGGTCGAAGGGAAGACTTCCACCCCGCGTCCATCCGTTACACGTTTTCGTCGACGTCCGTCTGCTCCCCCTCCGCAAAGTGGACCGGCCTGGCCGGCTGACTAGCGACAGTCTCCTGGTGTTGGACTCTTCCATCAGGGTGGGGTTTGGGTTGGGGTAGCAGCGTCCACAGAAAAGGAAGACGAAGTTCTTCCAGAAGATCGTGTTGAAGATGCAGTAGAGGACGAAGTTGCAGGCGGAGTTGAGCAGAAGCAGGAGATCGGTGATCTCTCTGATGCCTCTCTGCAGGTAGGCCTCTTCATAGTACCCCATGCCGAAGAAGGTGGACATGACGGCGTCCGGCGTGATGCACACCAGAAAGATGAGGATGACGAAGATGAGCATGATGGTGATGCGGTGACGACGACCGGACTTGGAGCGGCCGATGCGACATCGGCGCATGCCGTAGATGATGGCAATGTTGAGGGCGATGAGGATGAGGAGGGGGATGATGGAGCGGAGGAAGTTCTGCACCCACGTGTAAATGTCGGCGAACAGGCGGTTCTGCCACAGCTCCGTCACCTCCAGAGTCCACGTCTTGCTGCCCGTCCTGTTGTTCATCACCTGCCGGAAACGAGCAGACATTATCAACGTCCAAAAGGCTAAAAGATTTTTTTTGAGAAAAAAATTGGTACGGGAGGGCCCATGGAAGGCTGACGGAGGGGGGTGGGGGGGGGGGAGGGTAAGGGACAGTGAAAGGGAGATGAGATGGAGGGGGGGGGGGTACTCATAGGCCCCCTTGGTGGGTCACAGACTTGAAGCTGTAAACTCCTGTGCAATAAGTTAGCTCTAAAGTGGCAATTCTTGTAACTCACTTTCAACAGAATTTCAACAGAAGAAATCCACCGCGGTAAAGGTAAACATCCAGAAATCAAACGATTTTCTTAACCCTGCCTATGAATGACAGAGAAACATCTAGAAAGGAAACGATCTTTTAAAACACGGAAATGAATTACGGAGTTGATTATTCTCAAAATGGCTGAATTATGATTCTAAAAATGCTGAAACAGCTGAAATTTGGCTGTCCTAAAAGTGAGATTGATCGTATCACCACCATAGTGCCCACCTCCTCTTGTCAACACTTTGGAAGGGCAGGGCAAGGTAACAACATACAAAGAGACAACCATATGCACAGTGTAATTCTGTGAAACCTTGCTATGGAATTACAGTGGAATAGACACGAACCTCCTTGCTAAAAAAATGGCATGGAAAACATACAGAGAGAGATAGACGGAGAGATATAGATATACTTGTCTCTAATGTGGAATCGATGAAAAATGCATAGACGAATACGAAACAGAGATTGAGACTTAAAAACGAAAGCAGTGGAGGTACTGAAGAAAGCACAGATCCAGGGGGACACACAGACGCTGGTAAACGAACCTCTCCGCTGAAAAACAAACCCACCGACAAAGGAATACTAACAAATACTCAAACAAGCTCCGCGGTGGAAATGGAAACCAAAGCGCCCAGTCAACAAACACGCACGGAACAACAGATAAACAGGGAGGCTACTTGACCTACGTACCTCCACGGTCCTATATCGCATAGCGTAGGGAATGGCCAGGAGACTCATGCTGAAGAACACAGCGAAGCTGACGGTTCGGGCACGAGCTATGTTGCAGTAGGTCTTGACCTTGGTCGGGTGGCAGACGTAGATGTACCTCTCAAAGGCCACCGACACCGTCAACCAGGCCGACACACACAGCGAACAGTTGAAGATGTAGTGCGCGTAGGGGTACAGACACCCGTAAGCCTTATCCCCGGAAGGCGAGTCCACGTGGAAGAGGAGGACGACGATGAAGTAGAGCAGGTCGCTGATGAGCTTGACGCCGTCGGAGATGGCGAGGGACAGGAGATATACATTAGTGGAGCTCCTCATCTGGCGCTGCGACATGACGATGATGCAGAGGGCGTTGCCGCAGAGGCCCAGGATGCAGATGATGGGGTAGATCACCAGGCCCGTAATGAAACGCGCCTGTTCGTAGAACTCCTCGTGCGGGTCCTTGGGCGAGGTGGAGGGGGTCAGGCTCAGGTTGGAGGTCATGCCCCCATCGTCAGCCAGGTTCAGCGACCCCTCCAGAGACAATGCCAGGGCCTCCACCATCTTGCTGGTCACGTGATCTGTAACATACACGCAAAGGGGATCGTACGGAAGTGATGGAGTGATTTGGACAAATCGTTTGTACATACTTTTGATTTTCTGTTCGTCTCATATGTCAGATTCTGTAGTCGGTTCCACTGGGTTTATAGGTAGTTCTGCTTCTAAAGGTGGTCGTGGAAAAGATTATTTCTTTGAAATCAAAGAAACCAGTTCTTTACTGTTTCAAATCACCCAAACTGGTCACAAAAGTGTCCCCACACCCCACCCCACCTTTTGTTTTCTTCTTCTCATCGGCCGATTAAAGACGCTGTCAGTGTTGCAGACTCGTTTCAGCTTGTCGTCATAAACACCGCGTGTGGTAGGACCTCAAGCCGAGCTGAATTAGCGACAACCGTCACAACAGGTCACTTATCCGACTGACGTAATACGTCAGACCACACGTGAGTTAATCGAGTACTACTTGTGGACCTACATACATCAGACCACACGTGAGTTAATCGAGTACTATTTGTGTACGTACATACATCAGACCACTCGTGAGTTAAGCGAGTACTACTTGGGTACGTGCATACATCAGACCACTCGTGAGTTAATCGAGTACTACTTGTGTGCCTACATACATCAGACCACATGTGAGTTAATCGAGTACTACTTGGGTACGTACATACATCAGACTACACGTGAGTTAAGCGAGTACTACTTGTGTACGTACATACATCAGACCACTCGTGAGTTAATCGAGTACTACTTGGGTACGTACATACATCAGACTACACGTGAGTTAAGCGAGTACTACTTGTGTACCTACCCGACACCTCTTACCTATTCCTATTTCTATTCCCATTTTTTTCCGTGTCTCTCCCTACTACGTGTCCCATCTTCCCCCTACCTATTCCTACTACTTTCCCTGATTCCCCTCCTACCTATTCCTACTACTTTCCCTGATTCCCCTCCTACCTATTCCTACTACTTTCCCTGATTCCCTCCTACCTATTCCTACTACTTTTCCTGTTTCCCCCTACCTATTCCTACTACTTTCCCTGATTCCCCCCTACCTATTCCTATTACTTTCCATGATTCCCCTTACCTATTCCTACTACTTTCCCTGATTCCCCCTACCTATTCCTACTACTTTCCCTGATTCCCCCTACCTATTCCTACTACTTTCCCTGTTTCCCCCTACCTATTCCTACTACTTTCCCTGACTTCCCCCTACCTATTCCTACTACTTTCCCTGATTCCCCTCCTACCTATTCCTACTACTTTCCCTGATTCCCCTCCTACCTATTCCTACTACTTTCCCTGATTCCCCCTACCTATTCCTACTACTTTCCCTGTTTCCCCCTACCTATTCCTACTACTTTCCCTGATTCCCCCCTACCTATTCCTACTACTTTCCCTGTTTCCTCCCCTACCTATTCCTACTACTTTCCCTGATTCCCCTACCTATTCCTACTACTTTCCCTGATTCCCCTTACCTATTCCTACTACTTTCCCTGATTCCCCTCCTACTTCTATTCCTACTACTTTTCCCTGATTCCCCTCCTACCTATTCCTACTACTTTCCCTGATTCCCCTCCTACCTATTCCTACTACTTTCCCTGATTCCCCTCCTACCTATTCCTACTACTTTCCCTGATTCCCCTTACCTATTCCTACTACTTTCCCTGATTCCCCTCCTACCTATTCCTACTACTTTCCCTGATTCCCCTCCTACCTATTCCTATACTTTCCATGATTCCCCTTACCTATTCCTACTACTTTCCTGACTTCCCCTACCTCTATATTTCCTGATCCCTACCTATTCTTACTACTTTCCCTGACTTCCCCTACCTATTCCTACTACTTTCCCTGATTCCCCTACCTATTCTTACTACTTTCCCTGACTTCCCCCTACCTATTCCTACTACTTTCCCTGACTTCCCCTACCTATTCCTACTACTTTCCCTGATTCCCCCCCTACCTATTCCTATACTACTTTCCCTGATTCCCCTTACCTATTCCTACTACTTTCCCTGATTCCCCTTACCTATTCCTACTACTTTCCCTGATTCCCTCTACCTATTCCTACTACTTTCCCTGATTCCCCCTACCTATTCCTACTACTTTCCCTGATTCCCCCTACCTATTCCTACTACTTTTCCCTGACTTCCCCCTACCTATTCCTACTACTTTCCCTGATTCCCCTACCTATTCCTACTACTTTCCCTGATTCCCCCCTACCTATTCCTACTACTTTCCCTGATTCCCCTTACCTATTCCTACTACTTTCCCTGATTCCCCCTACCTATTCCTACTACTTTCCCTGATTCCCCCTACCTATTCCTACTACTTTCCCTGATTCCCCTACCTATTCCTACTACTTTCCCTGATTCCCCTTACCTATTCTTACTACTTTCCCTGATTCCCCCCTACCTATTCCTACTACTTTCCCTGACTTCCCCCCCTACCTATTCCTACTACTTTCCCTGATTCCCCCCTACCTATTCCTACTACTTTCCCTGACTTCCCCCTACCTATTCTTACTACTTTCCCTGACTTCCCCCTACCTATTCCTACTACTTTCCCTGACTTCCCCCTACCTATTCTTACTACTTTCCCTGATTCCCCTACCTATTCTTACTACTTTCCCTGATTTCCCCTACCTATTCCTACTACTTTCCCTGATTCCCCCTACCTATTCCTACTACTTTCCTGATTCCCCTTACCTATTCCTACTACTTTCCCTGACTTCCCCCTACCTATTCCTACTACTTTCCCTGACTTCCCCCTACCTATTCCTACTACTTTCCCTCATTCCCCCCCATACCTATTCCTACTACTTTCCCTGACTTCCCCCTACCTGTTCCTACTACTTTCCCTGATTCCCCCCCTACCTATTCCTACTACTTTCCCTGACTTCCCCCCTACCTATTCCTACTACTTTCCCTGATTCCCCCCCTACCTATTCCTACTACTTTCCCTGATTCCCCCCTACCTATTCCTACTACTTTCCCTGACTTCCCCCCTACCTATTCCTACTACTTTCCCTGACTTCCCCCCTACCTATTCCTACTACTTTCCCTGATTCCCACCCTACCTATTCCTACTACTTTCCCTGATTCCCCCCTACCTATTCCTACTACTTTCCCTGATTCCCCCCCTACCTATTCCTACTACTTTCCCTGACTTCCCCCTACCTATTCCTACTACTTTCCCTGACTTCCCCCTACCTATTCCTACTACTTTCCCTGATTCCCCTTACCTATTCCTACTACTTTCCCTGATTCCCCTTACCTATTCCTACTACTTTCCCTGATTCCCCTTACCTATTCCTACTACTTTGCCTGATTCCCCTTACATATTCCTACTACTTTCCCTGATTCCCTTTACCTATTCCTACTACTTTCCCTGATTCCCCCCCTACCTATTCCTACTACTTTCCCTGATTCCCCTTACCTATTCCTACTACTTTCCCTGATTCCCCTTACCTATTCCTACTACTTTCCCTGATTCCCCCCCTACCTATTCCTACTACTTTCCCTGATTCCCCTTACCTATTCCTACTACTTTCCCTGATTCCCCTTACCTATTCCTACTACTTTCCCTGATTCCCTTACCTATTCCTACTACTTTCCCTGATTCCCCCTTCCTATTCCTACATTCCTACTACTTTCCTGATTCCCCCTACCTATTCTACTACTTTCCTGATTCCCCCTACCTATTCTACTACTTTCCCTGATTCCCCTACCTATTCCTACTACTTTCCCTGATTCCCCCTACCTATTCCTACTACTTCCCTGATTCCCCCTACCATCCTACTACTTTCCCTGATTCCCCTACCTATTCCTACTACTTTCCTGATTCCCCTACCTATTCCTACTACTTTCCTGATTCCCCTACCTATTCCTACTACTTCCTGATTCCCCTACTTTCTACTACTTTCCCTGATTCCCCTACCTATTCCTACTACTTTCCCTGATTCCCCCCTACCTATTCCTACTACTTTCCTGATTCCCCTACCTATTCCTACTACTTTCCTGATTCCCCCTACCTATTCCTACTACTTTCCTGATTCCCCTACCTATTCCTACTACTTTCCCTGATTCCCCCTACCTATTCCTACTACTTTCCTACTTCCCCCTACCTATTCTACTACTTTCCCTGATTCCCCCTACCTGTCCCTACTACTTTCCCTGATTCCCTCTACCTGTCCCTACTACTTTCCCTGATTTTTGCTCCTAACTATTCCTACTACTTTTCCCGACTTTTCCGTTCCTGGTCTTTGGTGCCTTTTCCGGCTTATTTGTATCTGTGCCTACGATTTTCCCGACTTTTCCGCAATTATTCCTGCTACTTTCCCTGATATTTCTCTACCTATTCTTCATACTTCCCCACATTTTCCATACTTATGTTTACTTCTTTTTCAGATGTTTTTGTACCTGTTCATAAGACTAACCTGACTTTTCCATACCTAACACATACTACTTTGTTCGACTTTTCCAGCCTTTGCTGCCTGTTTCTACCTGTTCATGATACTAGCCTTGACTTTTCCATACCTAACACATACTACTTTGTTCGACTTTTCCAGCCTCTACTGCCTGGTTCGACTTCTCCCCACCTGGTCAGTACCTATTCCAACTACCCTGTCTATTCCTACAAGTACCCTGTCTATTCCTACGATATTTTCCAATTTTTCCTTCCCTATTCCTAATACTTTTCCTGACCTTTTGCGTACATATTCCTATGACTGTACTTCATATCCCTACCACTTTTTACCATTTTGTCACCGTTTCCTAGTATTTTTTCGACTTTTCCTATTACCACAACCTTTCCCGACATTCCTGTCCTTTCTTCTACTACTTTCTCCGATTTTCACTTACTTTCCTATCACGTTTTCCGAAAACGCCGACCTTTGCCCCCGACACTTTTACGGGCGTTCTCCTTCCTCTTCGGCCTACTTTTTCCAACTGTCCATACCTATCCCTGTTCAGACTCTATGCTGCCCATTGCTGCTACTTTCCCCTCCTTTCCCACCTCGTCTTACTACGTACCACACTGTTCACTATCTATTCCTACCACCTGTTCAGACTTATTCCTACTTCATTTCCCTACCTTTTCTTACAACATTTCCCCACTCCGTTTTGTACACTTCCCTTCAATTTCTTACATTTCCCCACGACTTTTTGTACACTTCCCTACCTTTTCTTACAACATTTCCCCACGACGGTTTCTACACTTCCCTACCTTTTCTCACATTTCCCCACGACGTTTTCTACACTTCCCTACCTTTTCTGACAATAATTCCCTGCGACGTTTTCTACACTTCGCTACCTTTTCTCACATTTCCCCACGACGTTTCCTACACTTCCCTACCTTTTCTCACATTTCCCCACGACGTTTTCTACACTTCGCTACCTTTTCTCACATTTCCCCACGACGTTTTCTACACTTCCCTACTTTTTCTTACAATAATTCCCTGCGACGTTTTCTACACTTCGCTACCTTTTCTCACATTTCCCCACGACGTTTTCTACACTTCCCTACCTTTTTTCGTAACTTTCCCATACTCACTTCTACATTTTCCTGTGTTTTTTTTCCCGTCTTGTGATTTTCCCCACACTTTCTTTTTATAACCTCTCCCAATTTCCCCCAATTTTCACCATGTTTTTTTTCAACCTCTTCCGACTCTTCTCCGGACATCTCCACCTCCCCCTCCACCCCCCCCCCCCCCCCCTCCCCCTCCGCACTCCAACCCTTTCCTCGTCGCCTTTTCTGCTTTGACATCCCCTACGTTCTCATCCCTGGCCTCATTCCCCGCTTTTCCCTTCTATCGTTCTTGACTTTAGCCCCTTCCCTCTTTTATTATTTTCTCATGTCTGTTCCTACTTTTTTTTTTCCCCTAACTGTTGCTAAGTTTTCCTTCCTCGCTCTGAACATTGTCCTATCTTTCCTGCTTGGTGACATGGTTCTCTATCATTTCCCACCCTTTCATACATTTCCTTCTGCGTTCTACCTTTCTTTCATGGTCGCTATTTTCCGCTACAGTTTTCTATCTTTTCATTTTCACCTGTCAAAGTAGGAATGTGACGGTAGGTGGGAATCGTGTTGACACATAACGCAGACCACAAGAAATTTCTGGCCTCCCCCGACAGGAAGCATGAGTTTCAGTCTCTGAGTGATGTCGTCATACCTTAAATGCTTCCAAACAGAGCAAGCACACTAACCGTGTGTTCTACCCCCCGCATAACGCTCCACTCCACAGACAGTGTGATCTCCAGACCACAGGGTTTGTGGACAGAAATCCAAGCTACAGTATGCTATCGTGACGCTTCCGGGGTTGCACTGTCCGCCATGTTGTTCCAGTGTCGCACAGTTCAAACATTGCCCACAACAATGACACAGAAAGTCTCCATCTTTTTATAAGCACGCTGGTTCAGAGAGTTTTAGAAAAAAAAGGTAAAAGTAGAGTTCAGTTCATGCTGTTTATAGCTTCACTGACCACAAGGGACGGCGAATTAGGGTTGTCACTTCGTCAGAGTCAATTCCTCACAGCTTCACACACACACACACACACACACACACACACACACACACAGCGCACGCACGCACGCACGCACGCACACACACACACACACACAC
>CM065740.1:13199850-13204850 GCA_033310375.1 Conus canariensis | reverse complement strand
TGATGAAAACTCGGAACAGACCAGAAATCTATCTATTAATGCTGCAATTACGATGGAAGAATTAAAAGAATGCATCTCTAATCTCGGCAGCAAGAAAACATCAGTTGGGCTGGATGGAATTTCTAACGAAATGTTAGGTCATTTATCACTTAATGTGTTCAACATTTGGCATTTTATTTTTCAAAAAAGCTAGCATAGTGGTCAACCACCAAATATATGGAAATAATCAATTGTTGTGCCCATTCACAAACAGGGAAAGCCCTGAAATGATAAAAACAGCTATAGACCCATTGCGTTAACGTCACAAACATGTAGATTTATGGAGAGAATTATATTAAGGAGACTTATTTATCATTGTGAAAAGTATAAGGTTATTCCAATTAATCAGGCAGACTTTAGAAGAGGTAGATCAACCATTGATCACCTGATAAAACTAACTACTCAAATTAAGCAACAGTTTGCCAGACGGAAGTATGTTCTTGCTACGTTTTTTGACGTAAAAAAGGCTTACGACCAAGTGTGGCACAATCGACTACTGACAACGTTACGAAAAGTTGGTATTGTGGTAATATGTTTGATTTTATCAAAAACTTTCTTCTTAATCAATCAATACAGACAAGGATTGGAAACACTTACTCCAATACTAGATCTCTTCATATGGGCATTCCTCGGGAATCAGTGATTGCCCCTATTTTGTTCAATATTTTGATATCCGATCTTCCTATTACATGACATTAGATACAGAAATTGTAACAAATACTGTGACGTAGTATCAAGATAAGGCTTTTCAATATGATTTTCACAAACAGATTTACTGAATATAGAATTCAAATTGATACAGGTCAAGTAAAGTCTTGTTAATCGTAAGAAAGTCAATCTATGCAGGTCTATCGCTCGAGGTGAATTAAGCAAGTGAAACAACGGCACATCAGAATGATTTTTTTTTTCTCAAACATTTTGATAATGCATCATTCCTCTTATGTTTTTGCTTAAATGACAGAAAATGATGGCTAATCATTATAAAAATCCAATATGGACGTGTCAAATGACATATGACGTCACGCATGTTACGTAACACACATGACGTCATATGTTCATATTTTTTGACGCCGCATGATTGAAATGACAGCCCTTCACCCGAGCTGTCCGCCAAGGACAGGAGTGCCAGAGAGCACCTGTCCACACTCTGTCATCACGGAAGACGCCGGACCTGAGCCAGGAAGTCGACCTGAACAGACATCCACCGCCTCTCACCTATCCTCCACACCCTTTTCTCTTCAACCATCGCTTTCCTCTCAGTACGCTGGAGAGAGAGAGAGAGAGAGAGAGAGAGAGAGAGAGGGGGGGGGGAGGGAGGGAGAGAGAGAGAGAGGGGGAGAGAGAGAGAAAGAGCGAGAGAGAGAGATAGAGAGAGAGAGGTGGGGTAGGCTGGGGGATGAACCCTAAGTGTAAATGCCTGTCTGAGTGGGGAAGAAAGGACAGCTGCTGTTTCGTAACTAATAGTACACATGAACTAGTTAAGGCCGGTCGTGTTTCAGCGTCTTGGTATGTATGTATACACGCACGCGCGCATACACACACACACACACACACACACACACACACACACAATATATATATATTTGTGTGTGTGTGTGTGTAAGGCAGAGGAGTCAAGTTACCACTTTCCGCGGTCACTGAGGAGAAACAATCAGGTTTCGAAATACCGGTATCTGACCAGGAGTTATATGTTAGCGAGTTTCCTCTCCATTGGAGATTGTCTCCCCCTTGGAGACTATAAGCTTGCTGAAGGCTCATTTTGAGAAGCATTTATTATTCCCCATTCACCCTCTCAAGCACATACTGCTAGTTAGGCAGAATTATCTACCACTGCAGATATGAATGCTTATCTCCCCCTATTTCTTCAATCTAAGACATAAGAGCAAGCTTTGTTTATAATTGAATATTTCTTGCAGTCATTGCAACACCAAGCTGCTCTGTAAGTTGCTGGAACGGTGCTCGGTTATTTATCCTTGGAATTTATTAGTCTATTATATATATATATATATATATATATATATATATATATATATATGTGTGTGTGTGTGTGTGTGTGTGTGTGTGTGTGTGTGTGAGAGAGAGAGAGAGAGAGAGAGAGAGAGAGAGAGGTGTGTGTGTGTGTGTGTGTGTGTGTGTGTGTGTGTGTGTGTGTGTGTGTGTGTGTGTGAAACTCTGACAGCGGGTCTTTCTTTTCTTTTTCCCATCAGGGTTCCAAAAGAACGGCATGGTGGGTTATATGCCTAGGTGTTTTTGTTGTCGATGCTCCCTCTATGTACAAACAACAAACACACCAAAGACGTTATGTCTAAGATACATGCCATTGTGACTCTGCTCTGATGCAAGTCGAAAACAGGTAGGCCTACACTGCTTCTCTTGTTCTAAACAACTTATGTACCTTACGGTATTTTGTCTCTACGTTAATTACCACGCCAATATATCTCTTGAACCATTTTATCTGACAGTATCATTTTCTTTACAGCATGAGCTTGCCCTTTAACTATTTATTCACGGTTACCAAATATCTATGTTTTACATACATGTACGATGCTATGCTGAAGTTATATCCTCTTTTATGTTTATCTGTTATTTACTTATCTATTTCTTTATTCATTCATTTATTTATTTACTCATTTATTTATTCATTTATTTATTTGTTTATTTATTTATTTATTTGAGCTGCCTTACATCTAATTTATGATTTTTTGATGTTGCTGTGTATGTGTTTTAATCTTTTGTTTGACAACTACAAAAACAAATGAAAATGTTAACAAAAAAACAAGTAATTAACTTTCCCTACAGCGTCACTGACTGCGTGAATTCCTCTAGTGTTAGACTGAGGTTTACGTTCAAACAATCGCCTGCAACAGGAGGTGGTGCTCACACCTGGAGTACGTTCATAGTGGGACAGAAAAGAGGTTTTTAAAGCCTCGGCTTCAACATGTCCAACAGTTAGGGCACCATTATTCATTTCTACGTTGTGGCAGTGTGCGTGTCAGTACACAATACCAATGTCATGCGGTCAGACTCATTTGTCCCGTCAAATGTCGAATCGATATTTTTTTTTTCGTTGTCCAGCAGGGCTATATAAATGTCACAAACGCTAAAGATGAATCCTTCAACACAGCTCCTGGATAAGAGATATGCTTGTTGAGGCCTGCGGCCTTCACTAATCATCATCACAAGTTCTTTCAACACTGCATAATCTTAAAGTAGTGCGTCCGCGCGAGCGCGCGCGCGCATGCACACACACACACACACACACACACACACACACACACACACCACACAAGTATATATATATATTTTTTTTCTTTTCTTTTCTTTTCTTTTCTTTCTTTTTTTTTTAAATCGTGGGAGTAGAAGCTTGTAGCTTTACATCTTTGTGCCTTCTTACAGACGCATGATGACGGTGATCAGAAGATACGATATTCAGTGAAGCATCTGACAACCTCGTGTGTATACCGACAACTTGGCCTTGAGGCGCTCGGCCATCCAGGAGTAGATGGTTCAAATCATGGAAGCGAAAAGGAATAGAACAAAAAGTGACAACAGTGACGTTCTACACGGCAGGAGGCCACAAGTCATGTCTGGAACAGCCGTGACAGCTAGAATATGGAAACCAGGTTCACTGGATGGAGTGGATGACTGGGAGTACAAGCGAGACCTCCCTGACTGGTAAAAGAACACATTGAAATCATCAAGGACAGTGACATGAGACATGACATAATGTTCGACTCATACTCATCACAAGGAACGACTCCGCTCTGATCTGATTGAACCCCTGTGCCACATGGAAGCAGACTGGAGGACGTCCACATTGTTATAAAACAGTGAGAAGTGGGCCAATCTAACCAGCAGCTTGAGGGAATCTAGCTTCCACGCTAGGGCCTTCCCTTAGAGGTTGAGAGTAAAGGGGTGTGTACGCTCACCAGCCTATGATCTCATGAATCAGCGCTGGATTTGTGGTCAGAAGAGGACCAGAATCCTGAAGGCAAAGACAGAGGCAGCTGGAAAGAGTTCAGGGTTGATGTGGTCGAGGAGGAGCGAAAGTGAAAACTTCATAAGGCTGAAATTTCCCCACCCAGAGCAGATGTCCCATAGCTGCGTGGGTAAGACATCCCTCTCATGGCAACTTGGTCAAACCATCCAGGATATATAGTTCAAATCCTGGCAGTGGTGTTTTTGACGGCAGGAGCGGATCCAAAAGTCATGACCTGGTTGTTGCCCAGCCATTAGTGTCAGGCTGAAGGGCCGAACACCTGAGGGTGGCTTCTTTTCTGAACACCTGTGTGAGGGTGACTTCTTTTCTGAACACCTGTGTGAGGGTGGCTTCTTTTCTGAACACCTGTATGAGGGTGACTTCTTTTCTGAACACCTGTATGAGGGGGACTTCTTTTCTGAACACCTGTGTGAGGGCGACTTCTTTTCTGAACACCTGTGTGAGGGTGGGTTTTTTCTGAACACCTGTATGAGGGTGACTTCTTTTCTGAACACCTGTGTGAGGGGGACTTCTTTTCTGAACACCTGTGTGAGGGGGACTTCTTTTCTGAACACCTGTGTGAGGGGGACCTCCTTTCTGAACACCTGTGTGAGGGTGACTTCTTTTCTGAACACCTGTGTGAGGGTGACTTCTTTTCTGAACACCTGTGTGAGGGTGACTTCTTTTCTGAACACCTGTGTGAGGGGGACTTCTTTTCTGAACACCTGTGTGAGGGGGACTTCTTTTCTGAACACCTGTGTGAGGGTGACTTCTTTTCTGAACACCTGTGTGAGGGGGACTTCTTTTCTGAACACCTGTGTGAGGGGGACTTCTTTTCTGAACACCTGTGTGAGGGGGGACTTCTTTTCTGAACACCTGTATGAGGGCGACTTCTTTTCTGAACACCTGTATGAGGGCGACTTCTTTTCTGAACACCTGTATGAGGGCGACTTCTTTTCTGAACACCTGTATGAGGGTGACT
>CM065740.1:13189850-13194850 GCA_033310375.1 Conus canariensis | reverse complement strand
CGCAATGTGTAGCGTGGCCAGGATAGCGTGACCAGGATCGCGTGACCAGGATCCCAGTTCTGCGATAAAGAGAACTTGGTCTGTAGGTGAGAATCTGATGGCTGGTTTGTCGAGTGCCCACATTTACCCTTGTTTACTTTCAGTACAGGTGTGAGACTCAGCCAGCAAAGTTTTCTCTATGGTTGAGTTTTTGCTATAACTATTAACCTCCACTTTTGTTTAAAGACTAAGTTAAGCTTACAAAAGGGTAGGAGACAGTAATACTATGTTACATAGTTTCAGTCAAACAACTCTTCCATGTTTCTTATGAATTAAATCACACTGACTTGGGCTACACTGAGTCCAAGTACAAATGTGGTGTAGACTTGAAGTCATACACTACAAATCATTCCAACAATCACCAGTATTTATAAATCAGGGTAGCAGTTCTTAACCTTGCACAGGCATACTGTTTTCCTGACCAAAATTAATCATTTAATTATTATCTTAACAGACAGAATTGCCTACTGGCAAAAATCAGGGTGAATACAAAGAACAGTGATCAGATAGTTAACAAAGAATCATAACCACCGGGAGAGAGCGTTTGCCATATGATGGCAAGCCAACTCCTACACAGAATAAACATTCATCAGTTTGATACATGTTGCTAAGCATTTGTACAAAGTTACAACGTTAATGCACACAACATACATAAAATCAACATATATAGATTCAAAAAGGTAAAACAGAGTTCCAACTCACTTTTCCTGGGAATGAACAGTGAATGACTGGAGATCAACGAGGTTACCGAGATTTTCTCGCGCCTTCTCTAGTTGTCTCTTTGTCTTCCTCTGGTCTGGTCTACAGGCAGTCTTGAGGGGTCAGTGAAATTGCACCCCGTGCGGCTAGTATATATGTATTCTAACTGCGGAATTCGATTTTGACAACCTGTCACTCACACCTCAGGGGTGAGAGGGGTAGGGATCTAATCTTAATACCAGTCGCCACGGAAACCGTTTGAACCTAATCGGCACAGCTCACGGACTTCAGTGGCCGGTTTAATTTATGCGTCCGTATACTGTGTGTATACGCTCACATGGAAACTCCAATGACATATGTTACCAGTTCAGCCAGTGCACCGACTGCAGAAAAGGGGGGTGGGGGGGGGGGGGTTGTGGTGGTGGCGGTGTGCCGAACGGCAACATGCCTTTGTGTCACGGGATAGAGGGGGGGGGGGGGGGGAGCGTGTGAAGCTAGCGCCGGGTAAAGGGGAGGGGAGGGGGGGGGGGGGTGAGACGGGCAATTGCCACGATGAAATTAAAATTTCACTGCGTCGTAGCTATTCAGAGTGGGGAAGGAGAGTAGAGAAAGGGGGGGGGGGGGGGTAGGTCAACAAGAACAAAGGCATCACGCATTTCCCGTGACGCAATTTTTTCCTTTGTCATAGATCGTGTCGGCTGGGCGGTGCGACGCGCGGTTCGCACTGTCCTAAGCGAGAGAAAGGGGGGGAGGGGGGTTGAGAGAGGGGAGTGGGCATAGATTTGAAATCTTTTTGGGGGGGGGGGGGGGTTTGGGGTTTTAGTGGGACGATCGGATGGTTTTGTCATGCGTTTCGTCACAAACGACGTACGCAGTTCAGTTTGCAGATTATTAGGGAGGGAGATGAGTGGGGGCGGGAAAAGACGCGAGGGGAGGAGGGAGGATGAGTAGGGGGGAGTTGGAATCGGGTCAAAGGGAACAGGAAAAAAAAGGAGGCTTTGTGGAGGGGCGTGGGGGGGGGGGGGGGGGGTGAGTATGTCACCGCTGATGCTTGTATAATCGTGACTGTGCTAAGAACCCGACTCAAACGTTTACGAATGAAGTGACCTAGTTTGTACACTTATTCTGCAACGAAGGTCGCACAGGCGTGGAGTGACATGCCCTTGCTACGAAAGTTCGTGACGTTCGCTAAAAATAAACAGAACCGGTAACAACCAACACACTATATTTATATGGACTTTTTGCCTCCCTCAGGACTGTTCGTAAGGTAGAAACGTTTTCACAAATATTCAACTATTCAATCGTGTGTGTGTGTGTGTGTGTGTGTGTGTGTGTGTGTGTGTGTTTCTCTCCAAAGTGCAATGTCTTAAGATTTTTTTTTTTTTTTAACGGACTTGGCTCACTATATGCATGTACGTCAATGATTGTATACGTGCAACAAATAAGGCAAAGCTCATGTCACCATTATGAACGCGATGTAACTAAAAATGTGCTATCGCATTACTCTTTTGAGAAACAGCGTCCCCGGGATTTTAATATGGATAGCAAGCTTCTTGAATTACTGGGATTTTGTGAAAAATCGGATGTCGCGAGGATTCACAAGCACTACGGGAGTGGGTGGGGCGTATAATTCTCATCTTTTTCTGGCGTGTGACAGCCTCTGGGTCCATGCCTGTTAGATGAAACTTCAGATTTAGTAATGTTCTGGTAAAACTGCTACAATCTTCCGGCCTGACGATTTACAATACTGAAAATCCAGATAGTTCACGTTTTTGTGAGTCAAATCACCGAGTCTAATGCTTCGAGAGCTTTACGCTTCATTGAGTCATTTTGAAGTTATCGCATTTTGGTCCAATTTCGTAAGTCGTTTTGCTGTTATGGCAGCTCTGTGCAGTTCATTGAGTCATTTTGAAGTTATCGCAGTTCTGACCAATTCATTGCCTTATTTTGGAGTTATCGCAGTTGTGTATAATTCCATGCGATTTGCAAAAGCGGCAAATGCCTTGTTTGAATTGATGGCTGGCTAAAGTTAGAAGCAGCTTCACAACTGCTTTTGGGCTGTCTGGAATTTGAAAGTCGAAGGTCGATATGTGCAATTAGGGTCAAGTCAATAGTCCCCCAGCCCGATTGTCCCCCTGCTCAATACTCCTACTGCCCAATATTCCCCTGCCCAATACTCTCTTTACCCGACACTCCCCCTGTCCGAAACTACCCTGCCCAATGATCACCCTAAAAGATACTGCCCCTACCCGATATTCCCCCTGCCCGATATTCCCCCTGCCCGATATTCCCCCTGCCCATTACTGCCCCTACCCAATATTCCCCCTGAACAATACTCCCCTGCCCAATATTCCCCCTGAAGAATATTCCCCTTGCCCGACACTCACCTGCCCGATACTGCCCCTGCTCAAAATTCCCCTGCCCAACATTCCCCTGCCCAATATTCCCCTGCCCAATACAGAGCAGCGACAAGTAGGGGGAACGTCGAACGGGGGGGGGGGGGGGGGGGGGGTGTCGATAGGGGGAGGGTGGAGGTGTGAGGGGGGGTGGAGTATCGAGCGGGGGTGTGGGGTGGGGGAGGGGAATATCGAAATGCTCACGTGCATTTTGCACAGCATTAACGATGACTTGCAAAAGTCGTACATCGTCATTTCACCACAATGTTCGGGCTACATCATTGCTAATTCGGTTTCAGTTGACCAGACTGATTATTTAGGTGAAAAAATTTTGTTTCTGAAGATAAAGCTTGTTCTTCAAGTGTTTCGACAGCTTCACTGTCACATTCTAAGCTTGATAAATAAAGATATTTGTTGCCATGTATAGACCTTTATGTCTCGGCTTCATTCATTCGGGACGTTGGCGTATCATGTAATTTTTTTTCCACGTTTGACGTTAAGGCGTGTACAAAAAAGTTCTGCCCTACTTGCTGATGACGTTTCTTGATGACGACTACAACAAATAGTCTGAATGCCAGAATGAAATGCTCTTGTTGCTTGGAAACGACAAACGAACCGATTTTAAGCGTTTACGGGTGTTAATCTACACGCCTACATCCTTCCTGCTTTAGGGCACGAGTCATGAACCGAGGTGATCGTGACATTTCATTGTTCGTATAACTAGGGCTATATCTGGCCAGCCTGTCAATGAAAAAAAAAAATGCGGACCATCTCCATAGTCATAGGCCCAAGGGAAGTGTACTCTTAACGTTGACTTGGTTCATCATCCTAACTGAATGATGCTTTTCAAGTACAGGGACATATCTAATTATATAAAGTAACTTCAATCAATCACTTTTTTTTCACCCTTTTAATATTTGAGCATCCTATGGTGACAAAAAGTAAGCTCATCAATTTGAATAAATGAATTACGTGATTTAACATGTCCTGCAAAATACTAACGATGGAACAAACACTTTGCAGATTGCTTATGACATCGGAACACAATTTCCAAACCCCACAATTCTCTATTAAAAAGAAAAAGGAAGTTGAATTGTATGAAGGACAATAATTAGGATTTATTCATCTAGTCACCAGGACTAGTTCTACATATTTGTTACAGTAACTTTCACAAGTATCAACAAAATGTTTAAAAGACACAGTAGTGCGGACAAGAAATGACCTACCACATCCAAATCAGCAAGACAGTTGCTGTGTATCCAACCAGCGTACAGCCATTCAGAATCTACCGTCAATGAAGGCTGTTTAGGACTGTCTATTCATAGTCGAACTAGACACGTTGATGGCCAGATATGGCCTACAGTAGATGTTCCATGCTAGCCCAGGAACTAGACACGTTGATGGCCAATGCTAATGCCATAATAGAGACATGCTGTATTCCAGAACGTACAGACCATGTTGAACTGACCGCCATGAATGGCCTGGTAGGCTGCTATTCAGGAACTAGACACGTTGATGGCCATGAATGGCCTGAGTAGGCTGCTACTTGTCAGGAACTAGACATGTTGATGGCCATGATGCTGTAGGTTCAGAACTAGACTGTTAGCCATAAATGCTGTGGTATTCAGGACTAGACACTTGATGGCATGAATCCCTGGTAGGTGTATTAGGAACTACATGTGATGGCATGAATGCTGATGTTAGGCTGCATTGGAATAGATGTGATGGCATGAATGGCCTGATAGGCTGCTATTCAGGAACTAGACATGTTGACGGCCATGAATGGCCTAATAGGCTGCTAGTCAGGAACTAGACATGTTGATGGCCATGAATGGCCTAATAGGCTGCTATTCAGGAACTAGACAT
>CM065740.1:13157350-13179850 GCA_033310375.1 Conus canariensis | reverse complement strand
GTGACTTGTTCAAGGCAGGGACTCGGGTTGTTGGTGGAGGGGTGGGGAGAGATCTCCTTGCTCCCTGGAGTGTCCCAGGCCCACTTAGGGTACCCTGAGACGCTGAGCACTTCTTGGAGGTGGTAAGTTCCTCCTCGCGATTCGTCTGTGTGGAACAGATGGTGTTGGCCCGGTGACGAAGAGTCCTGATCACCCCCAGTTTGTGTTCCAATGGTTGATGGCTGTCAAACTGGAGCTACTGATCTGTGTGTGTAGGCTTTCGGTACACTTTGAAAGATAGGGAATCACCCTCTCTGGTGATCCGGGTATCCAACATGGCGATACAGCCGTTTTCCTCTACCTCATGGGTGAATTTGATGGCAGG
Organism: Conus canariensis; assembly: GCA_033310375.1. Lineage (NCBI taxonomy): Eukaryota > Metazoa > Mollusca > Gastropoda > Neogastropoda > Conidae > Conus > Conus canariensis. Next base: position 13,179,486 of record CM065740.1, on the reverse strand, counting down.
GTGCTGGTTGTTCAGATGGCTTGAGAAATCCTCCACCACTTCTTTCTTCAGCAGAGCCATAGTGTCATCCATATAGCGTCCCCAGTAACGGGGGGTGGGGAGGTGTGGGGGGGGGGGGGGAGGATGGACGGAGGACAACGCCTTCTACTCAAAGTCCTCCAGGAAGAGGTTGGCGACGATAGGGCTCACTGGCGACCCCATGGCGGCACCCTGAGTTTGTTGATAGAACTCCCCTTCGTGAGTGAAGCATGTATTTGTGAGGCAGCACGTGAGGAGCTCATATACTTGGTCTGGTGCGAGGGGGGTTCTTTGAGGAAGGGTGCTGTCTGACTCCAGTCTGTGTCTGATGATCTCAACGCTTTCTTCTACTGGCACAATAGTGAAGAGGGCTGTCACATCAAAGGACACAAGCTGCTCGTCTGGTCCCAGCTTGAACTTGCTGAGTTTGGAGACCAGGTCTGCACTGTTCTTGATGTCGTGTTGTGTTCTGCCTACTAGCGGAGCCAGTATGTCGGCCAACAATCTGGCTGTCTCGTACGTCATCGAACCCCAGTGTAGGCCTATTTTCTGTGTCGTGGATTTATTTCAAACCAGTTTAGAATTGTGCACGTATGTGCGCACGTTCCGGTGGTGTGTGTGTGTGTGTGTGTGTGTGTGTGTGTGTGTGTGTGTGTGGCGCGCGCGCGCGCGCGCGCGCGCGTCGTGCGTGCATCGTGTGTGCGTTGCGCGTGCGTGCGTGCGTCATGTGTGCGCGCGTGCGTGCGTGGGCGTGAATGCACGCGTGTATGCGCGCGCACACGAATGCGCATGGAGGCATGGTTATCTATCTATCTAGATGTATTCATATCGATCTCTGTCTATCTATCTGTCTATCTGTCTATCTATCTATCTATCTATCTATCTATCTATCTATCTATATATCTATCTGTGTGTGTGTGTGTGTGTGTGTGTGTGTGTGTGTGTGTGTGTGTGTTTGTGAATGTAGGAGTCTGTTTGTTTGTCTATCTATTTATCCATGTACAGAGAGAGAGAAAGAGAGAGAGAGAGAAAGAGAGAGAGAGAAAGGGGAGAGAAAGAGAGAGAGAGAGAGAGAGAGAGAGAGAGGAGAGAGAGAGAGAGAGAGAGAGAGAGAGAGGGCGAGCAGAATGGAGTAAGGGTGACAGAGGTTACACGGGAATGAGTAAAACAAACAAAAGAACGGAAGAGCGAAAGTAATGAAGTGAAAAAAGAATGAATGAGAACAAAAGCAACACAAAAACACGAACAAAGCAGAAAAAAAAACCAGCTGAAAAGAATAAATAAAGAAAAGAAAACTTCACACACACAAACAAACAAACAAAAAAGAAGAAAATGAAGAAAAGAAAACTCAACACACACAAACAAGCAAAGGAGAAGGAAATGCAGATGCGTACAGAGAAGAAAACTAAGAAAACGCGAGCAAACCAAAATACAATTACAGTGCAATTTACATAAGAAAACAAACAAAAATGACATTGAAAAATTCATTACAAACAACCTTGTGGGTCGAAAAGGAAAAATCGCCACTTATTTTGTTGATTGAAGTAGATTTTGTTTTCGAAAACAACAACAAAACAACACAAATAAAAACATCACCAATTGGTGGAGATGAAAAATGTGTGTGTCGGAGAACTGATGAAAGAACAGTCTTCAAGGCATAATCCTATTTCAGTGCGTGTCAGAACTGTTGATATTGATGAGGGATTTGAAATGAAAAACGGTAAGTAAAACAATATCGGAGAAGATGCAATAAAACTGTGACCAAACGAAAATGAACAGCACGACACGTGTGCCCGGGCTCCTTTAGACAGTTTGTCTTGTCTAATTTTGCGAAAAAAAGCAAAATCTCTCTCTCTCTCTCTCTCTCTCTCTCTCTCTCTCTCTCTCTCTCTCTCTCTCAAGGGGTGGGGGGGGGGGGGTCAGTGGGGATGGGGTGGGGGTGGGGGGAAGGGGGGGGGGGTGGTTCAATAAATGCGTGGAAGTAACCCAGAACGGATTGACATTGAGAGAGCTCTGCAGATGGCTTAGAACGAGGGTGGCCTGTTGGACGCTACGGGTTCACACCCTGCACGGATGCTGATGACGAGACCTGGAGAGCCATGCCATAGCGTTCATTCACCTTCAGACCAGTATGTGGCAAGTTCTCCGCTGTACTCATAAACTTGACGGCTCTCGGAGCCAAACGGAAGGAGGTCATGTTTTTTGCCCTCTTTGAAAGTCCGGCTGAGGTGAACCGGTGTCGTCTTAGAAGAACTGCTGACACTTGTGTTCTGGGGGACCTAAGACACCGGTGTGGGGATGTTGACAGAACCCCGGACCACTTCAGGGCAAGGACAGGCGACAGTCATGACTGACGTCAACTGTTAAGATCAGCGGCAAGGATCGGGTGGATTCCCATTCACGCCAGTCTACAGAAGCAAAGAATGATCACACTGTTAACGATGGACACTTTGTTGAAAATGAACCATGACTTAAGTACAACATGTGACACGATGTAAGGTGTCGTCAAAGAACTGAAAGAAGAATACAGAACCTTGAAACATAAGATTGCTACACTGGAAGAGAAAGTGTCAACGTTGAGACGTGCAAGCAGAGCTCTGCAATGTGAAAATGAAACGTTGAAAAGCGAATGTGAGAATCTTGAACGCAGAACTGATGAAACTGAAGACAGATCCAGGCGAAGCAACCTCATCATCCATGAAATACCTCATCATCCATGAAATACCTCATCATCCATGCAATACCTCGTCATCCATGAACCTCATCATCCATGCAATACCTCATCATCCATGCAATACCTCATCATCCATGCAATACCTCCAAAAGATAACGGTACGTGAAAGGACTGTGAAGACACTGTCAGAGAAATATTTGTTGGCAATCTTGGTCTGACAGGACAATGTCAATTTGCCCGCATGCACCTGGTGTCCTCTGAGAAAGACTCTCCGGCTGTGGCCAGGTGTCCTCTCTTAAAAAAAAACAACAAAAAAAACAGCAGGAGCTTCTGAGAGCTAGAGGTAAGCTGAAAGAAACTTCAGTAAATGAGTGCAAGAAATGAGGAAAAATAATCGAATTCTTTATCTAAAAGAGGCAAGAGAGGCTGGGAGAAAAAAGCCGGCATGATCTTTGACCACCTCCTTAGAATGGAACCAAATTTTATTTGGCTGCAGATGGAAATCTTGTTCAGACAAGATAAGGGTTAGACCGGCCGAATGTGCTGAAAGGAAGCCCAGCCTCTAGAAAATCTAATTCTACTATGGCAGAGTTTTCATCTATCTATCTATCTATCTATCTATCTATCTATCTATCTATCTATCTATCTATCTATCTTTCCACCCATGTATCTCTCTACCCATCTATCTGGGTGATCTCCCTTGAACATGGACGCGTCAATTTCAGCGCTGCTTTGAATTTGTCATTTTTCACTGTTTTGGCGTGTTGAAAGTTTAGTTACTAATTTCTATGTGCAAAATTTTGATTCCCTGATTAATACGAAAGATAGTGATAAAAAGGTTTTGACTCAAGACTGCTGAATGCAGCAAATCAGCAATTGAGACTGTGCTTGATTATTGTTGTGTGACAACTCTAGTACAGTGATAGCCTCGTCTACAACTTCAGCAATTCACTGTCATTTTCTTGGTGTTGTGTGGTGTTAATTCAGGGAGTATTTGTCAGCACGGTGTTTATTTACAACAGAAAGTTGAAATGTAATTTTCACTTCTGGGAGGAAAACCGTGCCTGTGCTAATTATTCTCAGGAAAGATTTCCGTTTATCACCCCATGGAATAATGTCAAGATTGTGAGAATTCAGCACTGCAGCACTTCCTACACTACACAAACACGACCAGAACAATAATGTCTGCTTCTTACTTTCTCTTAAACCAAATTTTCTTGTAAGAGAATGGACGAACAACAAGATGAAAAACTTTTACCTACTAACGATTCGATACAAAAACGTTTCTTCTGCAGCCAAAAAGAACTGTGTGTGTGGAGAAGCAGCCTAGTATATAGGTATTCTGCCATTGATAACGACGATATTAAAGTGTGCATTTCAGATTTTGACGTTTCAGGTGAGATTCTTACCTCCTTTCCAGCCCTAGTAGACTTCCCTCCACCGTACTATTTAAGCAAAACCGTGATAGGAATTTTATATGGCTCATACAAAAGTATCAAACTCAGCCTATATTTCAAATCAAATGAAGGTGGCACTTTTATGTGTCAGGGTTTAGACTGCTTGACATGGAGCAAAGAAGAATGTGAACAGTTGAGACACTTAGTCACACGTTTCATGGACACACATGATGAGAAAGAACTGGCCACTTGTCTGCTGGACACCCCTGTCATCTTTATCCAGCCTCTGCCGGACCCCGTGTCCCTGAGACATCGCTGTGACCTGTCCTTGCCCACATTCTCCACTGACCACACAGCCTCCCCTGCCCGGCCTGTGCACGGCCTGCTGCACTGTGAGGAGGCCACACACAGCAAAGTCGTCGTTCTTCCTCCCACTCCAGTCATCCCCTCCCACACTGCGGACGCTGGCAGTCAGGGCACAGCCTCCAACGATGTCACCCCATGCCGCCACGAGTCACCCAGTCACCAACCGCGCAAAAAACATCGTCGACGCACGCTCTGTTTCACCCCGAAATCTTACAGAAAGAAAACCTCCAGTGTGTGTGTTCGTCCTCCTGTGTTAAGAGAGGAACTGAAATATATTGAAACTGCCATTGACACTATCTCTGATGCGCAAAAGGAATCTCAGGTGGCAATGACTTCTTTATTGAATGATGAAAAATGTGCTTTAAAAAATGAAGTACGTGCCTTGATCCAAGATAAAATCGACTCTCTTCACTGTTACATTGATACCCTCAATAACAAACTTTCCTACTTACAAACAAAGACAGATCATCTTTCAAAAGAAAATCACTCCCTGAAAACACACCTTGGGACATTACAGTCTGAAATCAAAAAACTAAAATGTCCCACGGTGCCATCAGTTAGTCATGTCAGTACACAAGCTGACTCTGACCAACGTATTTCCCAATCTTATAAAGAACTTCTTTCGACTGAACGCTCCCCTGAAATTCAAACTGATCAGACAGCTACCAGCGTGACAAATGAGCATGATAGACATTCACCAATAATCTCTCTGTCTGCCCAAATAGATAATGACAAAAACGAGCCCTGCTCAAGTTTGACCTGTGAAACTGAATCTGAAGAAGTAGTCTGTAGTTTACCGACAAACAATCCTTTCCAAATTCTGGCCGACGATGAACCAAATGACAGTGATCCTAATAGACTACTGACGCTCTCACACCCGGACAACATTTCCAACAAAACCCCCAACACTGACATGACAAAGGCACCCGTTAGTTCCTTATCTGACACCAAGGTTAATCACCCTTTGTCTCCCTTCTGTGACAAAACAAACGACAGTGTCAATCCATCAGTTGATTCCCAAAATAGCCATCCTTCTGTCACCTTCCCTTCACACACCTCTATACTTCTTGTTGGGGATTCTGTACTGAAGTTTATCAACCCGAGAAAACTTGCCCCCGTGGGGAATTTATGTACAAACTATGTATTCCTGGCTTAACTGTGACTCATTTGATAAATTTGCTTCTGACCCTTTCTTCATCAGATCAGATCAAGACTGTACTGGTGCATGTGGGGATAAACAGCTGTCCCGCTGGTCCCGTCTCTAAAGAATCTTGGACAAGATTAGTCAGTGCTGTTAAAACAGCTTTTCCAAGATCTTCTGTTGCAATGAGTTCCATTATTCCCGCTAGAGGGCGCCATAACTTGAATAATGCAATCTTTCCCTCCAACAAAAATCTGAGTCATGTCAGTAAAGAGATGAATGTCCTCTTCATAGACAACCATGATTCTTTCACAGCAGCATCAGGGGCTCCGCGCCTAGCATTGTACGAAAACCTGACCCACCCCAGTGCAAAAGGCACAGCAAAGCTTGCTGTGAATTTAAAGCATGCGTGTCTAAACTGGAAAGAAGAATATCATTTTAAAAGATCCGTTCATAATTACCGAAATACCCACTTTGATCCCCAAAATCAAGATCAGGAATTCACAGAACGGATTCAAAGTGTTGACAGTCGTTTTCCCCAGGTCCGAGATGGTCGTCCTCTGTCAGTGACCAGAGAAAATGCACAACAGCTGTATTCACAGGTCACTGATAATGGAGAATGCCCTCATTCCTCCTCTACCCATCATTTCCCGTCACTTCCCAAACAACGCTTGCAGCTTACAATGCCATTCCCCCATCAGCAAGTCCCTAATCGTACACTTCCCTCTCCGATCAATGTTGACCAGGGCATGAGTTCCCGTCAACAAAATCCTCCCTACCAGTTCCCTTCTGAGCATGTCGGTCAGAGGCCTGTATCTGGACAACATGCTCCAACCCATCAGTTCCCTTATCCCAGGATTTCCGACAGAAGTCTTTTCCCCATCATCATGCCCCTCCCCTCCATCTCCCTCGCTCTGGGGACACAAAGGATAATTCCGACTCTCTCCAGGGAGCCCCGTCCCACCCATTCCTCTATCCTGAGGCCATCAGAGAGCTGTCCTCTCCCCATCACCATGGCCCGGCCCCTCAACTCTCTCATCCTAGAGACTTAAGACAGAAGTCCTTCCCCAGCAACCGGCCTTTCCATACCTGTTTCCTCTCCCTGTTAATGTTAATGAGACAGCCATGCAGCATCCTCAGATTCCAATGGTCTCCTATTCCGGTGTAAACAAACAGGAAATTAACCACATGCACCATAACACGCAAAGGATTTCTCCTCTGTTTCCCAGTCACGAAAAACGTTTTCCCAATGTTGAGAACACAAATTTTGCCAGCAGAATGTACAATAGTCCTGAAGTACTCCAATATCCATGTGCCGACCCCCCTGCCCAAAGCTCTAGCATCAAAGGGGATCTGCTTAATCCTTTTGCTGTGCAGCTAATAAACAATATGGCCTCTCAAATTCTAGCACAACAGCAAGCTTTTAAAACCTAGTACCTCGTGTTTTCTTGTGTGGGGACAAGAACGTATGTATTTCAATGCCATTTGTTCATGTAACAGTAATGGATTTGCATGTAATATATACTATGTTATATTTATTGCCCTGATCGTGAAAAACAAATGAATCCTTTCCATTGCATTTCCCCCAGCCCTCATTCCCCTCTTCTGCCTTGTCCCTACCATCCCTTTACTCCCCAGTATTCTTATCATAGTTGCTGCTAGTGGGTGGGCGGGTTGTGGGTGGGTGGATGAATATTCGTCAACAGAATGTGTAGAGGTGGTGCTGCAAGCTGTTTGCCTGAACTGCTTTCGAAGAAACTGATCTTTCAATTGCCGGCTGTTTTTGGACTCGTCGATAATTCACTGTACATAATAGTTAAAGTTAATTTAATGTTTTTGTGATTGAAATTTGTATGCTTAATCTTGATTTCAGTGTTTTGGAGCTACTGTGAACTTTCTAGAATTCAATCAGTTATCTCTTTACTAAAACTATTTCCATATTTTTTTAATTTTGTACCCCTCGATAAGTTTGTGCGTGGTTGTTTCTAGTCGTGCTTATTAATCTCTTATTCATTTGTTCTCGTTCATTAGTTCTCATTATGTCTACATTGAGTACCTGGCCTTGTAAAGAAGGACTCCGGATTGGCTATCTAAATATTAACCGTGTATTAAGCAAGCTAACTGATATATCAGCGATCTTAGAAAATTCCGGGAATCCCTTTCATCTGTTTTGTTTTTCAGAATCACGATTAACAGACTGTACATTAGACTCTGATATAGCTATGCCTGGCTATAAAGTTATACGCCTAGATCCAAAAGCTAAAATGGACACAGGTTTGTTAGTTTACTATAATCAGTCGATAACTATAAAACAGAAAGGGAATCTGGAACAGTTTGGTGTCGAATCAATGTGGCTAGAAATAAAAATAAAGCATATCAGTCCCATACTTGTTGGATTCATATATCGAAATCCGGCTGAAAGATCAAATTGGTTTGATAACTTTAGTGGAATGATGGATGCCGCTCTACTTGACAATGAAGAAATATTTATGTTCGGTGACTTCAATATTGACTTGTTAAAGCCTCAAAAACAATGGACCGAAATGTATACCTCATTAAATTTACACCAGATGGTGGATCGACCAACACGAATTACAACTAATTCCAGTATCTCATTGACCACATTTATGTCACATCTAAACATAACATTGTGGAAATCTCTTCTCCAGCGACTGGGTGCAGTGATCACTCCCCAGTTTGTATTACTTGTGGGGAAAAGGGGGATACAAATTCCAAAACCAGGTCATAAATCTATCCTATATAGTGTGTTTAAAAGATTTAACGAAAATGATTTTTTATCTGACCTGCTACATTCTCCTCTGTCCCAAATATACCATTATACCGATCCTGAAAAAGCAAAAATGTTTGGATTAATGCATTTTCCAATATCTACAATAAACATGCACCCATCAGAGCTAAACGAGTAAAATACCATCTTAAACCGCCGTGGATATCAAAGGAAATAGATAAAGAAATACACATTAGAGAACTTTTAAAAGCAAAAAACGACGTTGGTTTTGCAAAGCAGAGAAATTTTGTGACGTCAATGAAGCGAAAAGCAAAGTATAAATATTTTCAAGAGATGGTATCTAATAAAAAAGACTCAAGAACTATTTGGAATGCAATCAACAAATTGACAAACAAAGGGTATTCACAAACACAACTTAACAATAAAGATATTACCCCTGACGCAGTTAACAACTATTTTGTTAACATTGCTGAAAACTTAATAAATAATGATGAATGGGAAGAAAATGATCTAGAATTAGTAACTGAATATTGTAAGTCAAAGAATATTAAATCTTATGTGTCCATTCCTTACATAACAATACCCGAAGTATTTGCATACTTAATGTCACAGAAACAATCGAAAACCAAAGATATTTACGACTTGGATCCCAATATAATCAAGTTGTCTGCACCAGTCATAACAGACTCTCTTACTTACATATATAACCTATGTATAGAGAAACACTGTTTTCCGGAATGTTTCAAACAAGCAAAAGTTGTCCCGCTGTACAAAACTGGAGATCCGTCCAATCCTTGTAACTACAGACCTGTATCTGTTCTGTCAATTCTTTCAAAACCGCTCGAAAAAACATATCCAAAAATATTTTAGTTACCCATTTAAACAAATATAATTTGATTCATCCTAAGCAGTCAGGTTTTAGGGAAAACCATTCCTGCCACACCGCGCTTACGCAAATGATTGACAAATGGCTCTTGAACATTAATAACAATGAACTTACAGGAGTTGTCTTTATTGATCTAGCTAAAGCTTTTGATATTATAAACCACTCTCTTCTCCTAAAAAAGCTCGTTTTATACGGACTCTCTGAAAATACACTTCAGTTCATGTCCTCATTTCTCTCTGATCGAAAACAGGTAGTATGTGTTAATTCCTCAAAATCAGATTTGCAGCCAGTAAAATATGGTGTTCCACAAGGATCCGTTCTTGGCCCTTTACTCTTTTCGATCTATATAAATGATTTACCGCTACGTATTCGATGTGACTGCGAATTATTTGCTGATGACAACTCTATGCATTCTAACCACCCTCGCTTGCAGGTTGTGACGTCCGATCTACAAGATAGTTTAAACAGTGCCGTCAAATGGACGGAAATCAATCACATGTCTCTTAATGCAAAAAAAACTAAATGCATGGTCATTACTAGCAGACAAAAACGTCAAAATATGCCTGCTGATTTATTTTCAATATTTGTTTCTAGTGAAAAAATCGAAGAAGTAAAAACACATAAAGTTTTGGGTGTTGTCATTGATAACAACTTATCATGGTCCGATCACGTAGCTTACCTATGCAAAAGAATATCCCAAAAAATATTCCAGTTGTCAAAAATAAAGCATTTTCTGAATATGCATGCTAGAAAACAATTCTTTCATGCCCATATACAGTCAATTATAGACTATGCTTCTACTTTATGGGATTCAGCCAGCGCAAACATTCTAAAACCTTTAGCAAGATTGCATAGGCGCGCGATAAAATTAGTTCTCTTAAAATCTAGTTCATTAACTCTAAACGATTATAAATCTTTGGATATCCTTCCCCTAAAGCAAAAACTCGAATATAATAAGGCTATATTTATGCATAAAGTGGTAAATGGAAATGCACCTCCCTCCATTGTAAACAGTTTCTGGACGAATGACAATAGGCACGTCCACAAGTTAATAATGCCTCTGCCCAGACTTGACCTTTACAAATCAAGCCTCGTATACAGTGGCGGTACGTACTGGAACAATTTGCCTCCATTCCTGACAGAAATCTCAAGTTTTAATATTTTCAAAGAGCGCTTAAAAGGATATCTGCTCAGTAAGTTAAAAGATATATAAAAAAAAAAATGTAACAGTTGATTCCTAAATCTATTAAAGACTCAGTGAATAGAAATAAAATACTGCACGAGTACAAGCCGGTGTTAGACGGAAATCTTGGACGTGTCATTTGAAGCACAGCAATAATGGGTTAAGCTATTTGACATATTTTACACTGATGATATCGCTTAACTGCATTTCGTTATTTGATGTATTGTGTGTATTCAAGTCTATTTGACTCTTGTTCCCCGTTTGTATTTGTACTTTACATGTATTTTCTTTCTCTCTCCCCCCTCCCCTCCCTATCCCGCCCACACCCCATACCCCCGCTTCCGCTCTCTCTCTCCGCTTCTCTCTCCGCTTCTCTCCACACTCCCCCCCTCCCCCCCCCATTCCCCATTTCTCTCTTCACCCCGCTGCTTACTATGTATGTTTGTGTGTTGTTTGTTTGCGAAAGTGTATAAGTGTTTGGGTGGGTGTTTGGGGAGGGGCGTTTTCTGGGTGGGGATTGTTAAAGTGGAAGTGTGTTACGTTTCTTTGATGTTATTTCCATTTTGTGTATTTTCAGACTTTTTTGTGTGTTCAATCTTTTGTTTGTTGGTTGGGTTTCTTTTTGTTTTTTTTTGTGTTTTTTTTCCCGTTTGTTTATTTTTCATTTCGCAAATTTTTTGTTTTGTTTTTGTTCCCCTCTTGGGCGAGGGCTGGATGTAAAAAAAGCATGAACTTGCTTATCTATTACCCTCGATAATAAAGAATTTGTCTTGTCTTGTCTTGTCTTGTCTTGTCTTGTCTGTGTATCTATCTACCAATTTATCTATCAGTCAACCTATCAATCTATCCACCCATCTATGTATGTATGTATGTATGTATGTATGTATGTATGTATGTATGTATGTATGTATGTATGTATGTGTCTATCTCTCTGTCTGTTTGCCTGTCTATCGGTCCGTCTATCCATCCGTCCGTCTGTCTATCTATCTGTGATGTAAATCAAAACTCTCCTCAGGTCCTGACTCCTCATCCTTTCTCTTTGTACGCGCTCGTGCGCGCTTGTGTGTGTGTGTGTGTGTGTGTGTGTGTGTGTGTGTGTGTGTGTGTGTGTGTGTGTGTGTGTGTATTTTTCTTGCACATAGTAAACATTCCTGTCACAGGGCCAGAGACGACACGACTTGTGATATATCACTTGTGCCATGTATAATCCAAAGTGCCCTCCCCTCCCCCCCCCCCCCCCTTTCGCCTGCCTCCCCCCTTCCGCCTCACCCTTACTTCGTCTAGTAACAAGATTTCATACTTCAGACCTCCCCTCCATCCATAACGTTTCCCCTGCAATTTCTCATAGCCCCCCCACCACCACCACCACCCACCCCCACCCCCACTCACTTCCTCTGCCCACCTCTTCTCTTTTCTTTTTGGCACTTTTACCTCCCCTTTCTATGTCTCACCGTCTTAACCCCCCCCCCCCCCCCACACACACACCCCACCCCGCCAACCTCCTTTCCTTTTTACACTCTCCCCTTTGCTGCCACACTAGCTTCTAGATCAGCAATCCTACTTCTTCAATCCTGTATCATCATTATTGTTGTTGTTGTTGTTGTTGTCTTCATCATTTTAGTATTGTTGTTGTTATTACTTTTGTTATTGTTTGTATTATCTTCCACAAGACAGTTGTGTTCTCGCATCCGTCCATTTGTTATTTCATTTCTCTACATACCAGATCATGCAGAAAGGATTGACTCAATCGATTTTGACGAAACACATTGAGAAGACAATGTGACCAGGAGACGAAATTCGTACGTTTTGGGGAAGGATCCGCGGTGGGGATAGTGTACATCAAGTGACAGACAGCAAGATAACAAGCTCAGGTTTTTGCTGATTTTAGTTTGAATGTTATAGCTTTGACATAGTTTACAGAATTATTATTATGTAATTAGAAGGCCGTGTTTCTTTAGCGTGTTTCTTTACCGACGCTCACATTCGTGCCCAAATGGCCATGTGCCGAACACTCCACTTGCTCTGCCAACTCATTCAGTGCCGATCTAGCTTCATACGAAAAACATCACTAGTTTCGGGATACGTTTCTCGTGACGTCATTGATTTGTGCCTACCTGTTGATTTTGCACTGAGGTTTCGGCTGCGCGTTGCTTGTCCTGTACTTGCTTACCATGTTGTCTGTGGAACGGATTGACCCAGAGCGCTGATTTTGTGCCTGTCCCTTTGGAGCGAAAGCTGTTGCCCGTGTCTATGGCGTTCATTGTGTGGTCCTGAATGGACGTAGACACTGAGATCAGTTTCTCTCTTATTGGTGCTGGTCTGCCCAGACTCACTGTCAACACCCCGCGTCCTCCAGACCCCCCTCCCCCCCCCCCTCCTCCCTCCCCCCCACACACATATACACAAGCACGCGGATGCATACACATTTAAACACAAACCCACACGCTTGCACCTTTCATCCTTCAACATAAAAAATAAGCGTCACCAATCAACATAGTGCATTAATAGCACTCACTGACATAATCCATCGGCATACCTATCACCGATCAATATAATCCATATATATATATATATATATATATATATGTGTGTGTGTGTGTGTGTGTGTGTGTGTGTGTTTAAAATCAAGTATTAAAAGTAATATTAAAATCTACAATATTGTTTCGAGCTCTTCCTCTCGTCAGGATGATGTTTGGGTCACCCACCGCCGGTGTTTTATAGCGTGTGGGGCTCAGTACTGTTTACACGTGCGGGTTAGTTGCACGTGTTTTTTTTGGGGGGTTTCAGGTAGTTGTTTGGGGTATGTTCACTAAAAACAATTTCCATATGTGCCTGCAGTTGTTTACTATTTCTGTTTTAGTGTTTAAAGTTGCTAAGTGTGGTTTACATAGTATTAGCCATTTTTCAGTTAAACATAAGTTGCATCTTTTTGAAATATTACTGTATGATGATGCCCTTTTTATGATTTTCCAGGATATGTTGTAGTTTATTTTTGCATCTTTAAGTTTCCAAATGTATTTGCTCAGTTCTGTTTGGTTTTTGTATTTTTCTTTGTTGAATGATTGTTTGTGGTTTGCATATCTGGTTTTGAAGTGGTTTTCAGTAATCCCTATATATGTTTCTTTTTCATTTTCTGATGTCACAGTGGCTTGGTATACAATATTGTTGTAGAGGCATTTGTTGCTTAAGGGGCACTGCTCTTTTTTGGTGCAGTTACAAGATTTCCTTTCTTCACCCTTCTTTGTTGTGCTGGTTTTCATTTTGTTGGATGCATCAGTTAGGTTTTTGAGGTTGGGCATACATGAATATGATAGTTTGACGGTGTTTTTGTTGAATATTTTAGACAGTTTGTGTTCTTTTGGGAACGATGTTGTTAAAATTTTAAAGAATTCTTTCCCTATGTTTGTTTTAAATTTCCCGTCGTATGGGGGGTTATACCATGTGATTTTCCTTTTCCTGTTTTTCTTGCTTTTGTTCATGTTGTTATCAGGGTTGTATTGTAGTTTGTAGTTATAGCCACATTTTTGCAGGGCTTCTTAGTATTCTACTGCTGCGTTGTTGAATACTCTTTCGTTGCATGACAGGTTGGATAGTCTCTTGTTTATGCCATTGGGTATGGTCTTTAATACAGATGGTGGGGATTACTTTTGATGTTTACATAGATAGGTGTGTCATTAGGTTTCTTATATGGTTTATATATGTTGTTGTTGATGTCAAGTGTTATGTCTAAGTAGTTCACTACCTTTTTGTTTGCTTCAATGGTGATTTTTAAGTTATGACTTTGGAAGATTTTGCATAGTTCTTTTTTCTTGTTTTCAATGGTTCTTGGGTTGTTGGTTAGTGCAGCAAGGCCGTCGTCTCTGTATAGTCCGACTTGCTTTCCAAGTTGTTTCTGGATGTTGGACAGCACGAACAGTCCGACCAATTCGCATGTTTCTGCACCATCATATGATCCCATGGTTACGTGGAATGTTGAGTTTTTGTTCATTTTCTTGATCCAGGTTTCATTTTTGCTGTGTAGTAACGTTTTCTTGGTGTGAAGGATGATTTCCATTTCTGACCCTGTTATGTCTGTGTGGTTACTAGCAAATTTCAGAGCTTTGGTGAGTAGTTCTTCATCTATGGATGGATAGAAGTCTACTATGTCGAATGTGATGAATACTGTGTTCCTTTGTTTATTGAGTTTTTTTTAACCATTGTATAACTTCGTGTGTATTCTTCCAGAGGTTGTATTCAGAATTTGATTTTACGTTTTTTTTATTACTTTTTCTAGAATTTTCTTACTTATTTTGCCTAGTTCAGATTTAGATGGATTTATTAGTCTACATGTTGGGTTGTTGTAAAAGTTGGGCTTATGATCTTTGAGTGTCATAAAGGCTTCTTTTGTTGCTGTCGCTTCTACCTGTCACTTAGGTCTATGCGATGCACAAGTTCTTTTTCTTTAATGCGGATATTGTCATGTGTACTTTTTGTCGGCTTTTTTGTAGTTTTTCTGAATGTTTTTATCAAGAAGTTGTGAGTATTCATTTGGTTCCATTTTGTAGTAATTACTAGTTTTGAAAGCCTTCATAAATGTTTTTTTGTTGTTGTTGTCATTTTGTATTTGTTTTATTTGGTTTTTTAATGATGTTTGGAAATCGTTGTTGGATTTTTAAAATTCAATATTAGCTATCATTCTTTCATTTTATCCTCGAAAGGTTTCATTTTGTCTATGGCAGGTGGTGATCGCCATGATTTGAAGCCGTAGGTGTTTTTGTCCTCCTTTTTTGCGTCCGGGTTCAGAAAAAAGAATGCTTTCCATCTCATATTGCGTACGAATTTTTCGGTTTGTTCTAGTAATCTTTTTAAGTAAAGTTGTGGGTTGGCGAACGGTATGTTTTTTGTTGACTGTCTAAAATTGATTTCCTCCAAATCCCTTAGGCCACAGCGCTCAACGTGAGAAGCAATTAAGATGAATATTGTTAAAATGCCTAAAATGATTTCAAAAGCGCTATATATATATATATATATATATATATATATATATATATATATATATATATATATATATTAGTTAAAACAAGTGGAAAAGAGGAATAGTAAAAATATCTACAAATTTGTTTCTAGCGCTTGGCTAATGTTGCTCCCCAAGGGATTGAGCACTTGTAGAATTATTCTAGGCTTTTTAATCATACTGATCTATCTATCTATCTATCTATCTATCTATCTATCTATCTATCTATATATATATATATATATATATATCCACCCATCTAGGCATTTTAGGCATTTTAACAATATTCATATATATATATATATATATACATCCATCCATCCTACGTACGTACGTACGTACGTACATACATACACATACATACGTACATACGCACGTACACATATACGTAGATATGTACACACACACACACACACACACACACACACACACACACACACACACACACATACACACACACACACACACACACACACACACACACACACACACATTAATTTAATATTGATTGCCTTAGATCGGAGAGCCATCATACACGTCACTCATCGATACATCCTGAATACAGCTATCCAATGGCAGTGTTACTTCTTCTTCTTCTTCTGCGTTCGATTGAAGCTGGATGCGTCAGACTTGTAACCCGGCCGCCATGATGAAGCCCGCGGTCTTCTCTAGGTCAGAACGGGCTCCCCAAAGCTGCGCCTGTAACTCCGCTCCCTCCGGCCAGGTTTTGTGTCGTAGAGCTGCGTGAGTCCCCCGACCGTCAGGTTAACAGAGGCACCGGTCGCTTGGGTGGGCCCCTTTGAGGCTAAGGGCCCGGCTCCGTCCCTCCCCGGTTGTCGCTGATAGGGACGACGCCATGACAACAAGGTAGTCTGACGCATGACCATAATCGTTGATGCGTGTGTGTCCTAATTTATCCCCAGGACCTGCGCCGTAGCTGACACACTCCGTCTTCGGCAGGCTGGATGCTTTTGCCATTTAACCCATGGCTGGGGTAAGGCTTGGAGCAGTGTCAGGGCGTATCCACACACCGGTGGGCCTTCACTCAGTTCCTTCCATTTTGGTGGGGGCCTTACTCCTCCATCTGGACTGGTCTAGCCTGCGGCTTTCCTTGATTGGAGAGGCCGGGATCTAGTTTTGATATAGCGCCAGTATTCCGCTCCCGTGCCGCGTTAGTGAAAACAACCTGCCCCATGTCCCCCTGAGGAAACACCCACATTAACGTGGCGAGAAGGTGCGACTACGGTGTTCACCCTTTCTTAATGGAAGAAAGGGATCTTCGCAGGTCGGCAGTGTTACAATTTAATTAACCTCATTTGGTTTTGAGAAAAATTACAGTGTTCTGTTAAAATCTGTTTAAGGTGCCTCTCAAAAAGCGCTTCAAACCTAATTTACTAAATAACTTATTTTGTTCCATGAACCTAATTTAGGCTCATTGAAAAGCTCGTATCGCGCTCTTTGACTTGCAGCATTCGGCTGCTCGGTACCTGAAGGAACCACTAAAAAACACAGATTGAATTAAATGGCAATTAGCACGCACACAGATGAGCCCCAAACTGCTCCCTCATGGGCAAATTCGCCTGTCGCCTCCGGTTACTGTCTTTGCGGTTCAGTAGCAGGCAGAAATTGAAATAAATATAACTGAAAATGACGATTTACCAAACGAAAGAAAGGAACAAATTACAAAAAAAAACAACAAAAAAAAACAACAACGCGTTTCGACCTTTTCGGTCTTCTTCAGGCAAGACAAACAACATTCCAGACAATGAAAAAGAAGAACAAAGAAAAATCACTTATCCCCTCAAGTTAGGCTAAGAAAGGGACTGCAGGCAAATTGACTTCTCACACACAACGCTCACTTGAGGGGGCATGGCAGGCAGTGCCGAGAGAGAGGTGGTCGATTTGTCGTGTAAAGCGCTGATGTGAGAGGGCAAGCTGTGTCACCTGAGGACACGTCGAAGAGATACTGGGCGGTCGGCGATGGAGCACTGCCTGACTGATATAACCGTGGCCTTCACGTTCACGCTTTCGGATCAGAAAGGTAACCACCGCTTTCGGGGTTGAAATGAAAAATTGCCCACTCGCCAGTTATCAGCGAGGACCACAGAAGGTTATCGTGCATCACTCCAGCATGGAGAAGGCCGCCGGCTGGCCTTGAAGCCAGGCCTTTGGAAGAGGAGGGAGGGTGCGGGGTGGGAGAAGGGGGGGGGGGGAGCTGTGAGCGAGACGATTACTGATGCCCATTATCAGCTGATCAACACCACAGAGTGGACACCAGTTCACACAGAACCAGAACCAAGTGCTGGACACCAGGTCACACAGAACCAAGTGCTGGACACCAGTTCACACAGAACCAAGCGCTGTATATCAGTTCACACAGAACCAGAACCAAGTTCTAGACACCAGTTCACACAGAACCAAGTGCTGAACATCAGTTCACACAGAACCAAGTGCGGGACATCAGTTCACACAGAACCAAGTGCTGGACACCAGTTCACACAGAACCAAGTGCTGGACATCAGTTCACACAGAACCAAGTGCTGGACACCAGTTCACACAGAACCAGAACCAAGTTCTGGACAGCAGTTCACAGTTATCGAATCTTCTCCACCGCCCTCCCACTTACCTCCCACTGTAAGTGGTGGGGGATGACCAACACCCCCCTCTTCTTTTCTTTGTCTTTAGTGACACAAAGCCAATCGGAACAGGCAATGGACCAGGTAAAGGGGAGACTCACTGTGACCAAGCGCTGCCCTCCGCAGACCAGCTGCAAGCGAATCAAACATGACAACAGGGGAAACCAGAGAGAGTGAAAATTTATCTCACCTACTCTGATCCTGTCTACGATTCACTGATCACACAGAAGAACTGTAAGTTGAAACTGTGTCTCTAAATTCTGAGACTGCATTGATTGCATGTATGCCTATTCTGTTGTAATAGTTTGTTTGCCACAACTTGGTAAAAACTATTAAGATGCTTGGTTATGACTCTTTGTTAACAATCTGATTAACATTCTTTGTTAACCATCTGACTTTTGTCAGTATTCAATAGTATCTAATAAGATCATAACTGAATGGTAAATTCTGATTGGAAAACCTGTATGCCTGTACTAGGTGAAAACTGTTGATTTCTGAATACTGTTGATTGTTGGAATGCTTTGTAGTGTGCGACTCTAAGTCTAAACCACATGTGTGCCTGGCTAAGTGCATTCCAAGTTACTTTCACTTAATTTATAAGAAAAACATTGAAGAGTTCTTTGACTTCCATCGTTTAGCATTATATTCCTGTCTCCTACCCCTTGTTTCATTCAAACTCTGAATGAAACTGGAGACTGATGATGGCAGATATATGTATGCTAGTCTAATCTTTTGTTGGCTGAGATCTCATACATTTACTGAAAGCCAGAGGGCAAGTGTGAAAACTCGAAAAGCCACACTCTCAACTACTTAACTACAAACCAGGTTCTGTCTTGCGACCAGATCCTAGGACCCTGAGCATGCCTGGTAGTGGACAAACACCACAGCTCAGCACCTGATCAGCCAGTCTACAGAGAAGTGGATCAGTCATTAGCAACTAGAAAGAGATCAGTTATCCTCTCTGACATCAGATAAGTTCTGATATTCCAAGTGGACTCCAACTCAACTTATCCAGAACTTTCCCTCTCTTAATGATGATAAAAGAAGTGAGAACAAATATTCAGCCTGAACTGAATTAGAGGAATTGATTTGATCATTTCACTCTTGTATAAACAAGTAAAGTTGATGAGTGAAAGTGCACTCAACTTGTGTCAGTTCTTTGTTGTTCATTCAGTATTGAATAATTGAACTTATCTCTAATTCTGTCTCTCAGAGCTACAAGCATTTTTAAGTGTACAAGCCTAAGGAAAATTATTCCTGAGCCACTCTTGAGTAGTTTTAATTTAACATCCTGAGAAAAATAAAAGTTTCTTTCGATGACTAGTACCGGAAATTTGCTCATTCCGTAACTAGCAAGAGAGAGGGTGGAGGTAAAATTTTACCGTAACCCTAATAGAGAAAACATTCGAAGTCCTTCCCCCAGAGGACGACCGACCCACTCCCAACTCTCGTCACAAATACGAACACGAAATGTTTCACTCAGACTTGGATGAAGATCCCTAACTGAAGGAAATGGTCATCTACCATGCATTGGAATACTGTCTGCAAAAACCATTGTCTAAAAGTTAACAGAAATTGATAAGACTCCAGTAACTACCACAGCAAATTTCATTTGTAACAGTATACAAGAGAGAGAGAGAGAGAGAGAGAGAGAGAGAGAGAGAGAGAGAGAGAATCAGGGGAAGGGGGGAGGGAGGGTCGGAGTTGAAGGGAGGGAGCGGGAGGGTGGGGAAAGGAGAGAAAGAGTGGTCCCACACCTTACTGCCCCACAAGAATTCACACCTACAGCAAACATTGACCCTTCGTGCAGTGACGTCATGAATCTTTCTCCCTTAGCAACCAAAGTTCAGTGACCAGTGGAACAGACCTTTAGGAATAGCGGAATAGTCTGGATGACTTCCCTAGGTTTCATACGGCAGGGGGCAAGACACCACTCGCCACACCGCTGGGTGGGAAATAAAAAAAAACCAAAAAACATTACGAGGGGTAGGAGTGAAGGTGGGGTGGGATTGGGGAGGGGGGGGGGGAGCTGGAGAGGTAAGAAAAGCTGGGGAGGAGGAGGGGGCCAGGGGGAGAATGGCTGGGGGGGGGGGGGGGGGACTAAGGGCTGGGTTGGATTTTACTCTAACTTGTTTGAACGGCCGTGTATTTCAGAGGTGAATGCCCCCCCTCCGCACTCTTTTTTCTACTACTGCCATCAAAGTACCCAGAAGAACTATAACCCTCATCACTGACATCAAAGTACCCAGAAGAACTATACCCTTCATCACTGACATCAAAGTACCCAGAAGAACTATAACCCTCATCACTGACATCAAAGTACCCAGAAGAACTATAACCCTCACCACTGACATCAAAGTACCCAGAAGAACTATACCCATCATCACTGACATCAAAGTACCCAGAAGAACTATGACCCTCATCAGTGTTTTCGTAGATCAGGTGAGATTCTAGATCTGTGCCTGTCGTGATTTGTAACATGAAAAACACCCACAAAAATAACAAGAACAAGAAGAAGAAGAACAACAGCAACAACTACAACAATAATAATGATAACAATAATAATAGTGATAATAATAATAACGGAACTTTTTTATCTGCACAAAAATCGAAAACCCTGCTAGAAGCGGACACAGAAGCAAGGAAAATTAGAAATAATCCAAACCACCAACCTATTAAAAATGCATAGTCAAAGAGACACATAAGACAGAATATTTCCGCTACATCAGGACAAATATGCAGACATTTGAAGACATAAGTAAACCAGAAGCACAACCAAATCCAGAACACTTCCAGTATCACATCTCCCCACTTCACACACACACACACACACACACACACACACACACACACACACACACACACACACACACACACACACAGGGTTGCAGGCGCAACAGTTCAGAAATGTTGTCTCTATCTTTTGCTGAATGTAGCATAGAGACGAGCCATCATGAAAGCAGGATGAAAGTGCGATTGCTGTGGGAAGCCAAGGTCAAAGATCAAAGATCAAGGTCAGCAAATGGCGTACTATAAACATCGTATCAGCATGAAAGTCCTATGATTCCTGCCCCTCCTGCTCCCCCTCCCCCCCCCCCTCCCCCCACCTTGCCATCAACGTCAGTATGGCTGCTTATTCAAGGACATTATCTTGAAAATTAGTTTCAAAACGGAGTGGCAGAGGGCGGAAAATGAAGCAAAATTTAGAAAGAGAGGGAGTTAGTTACCGCCAAGGATATAGACAAACAAAGTACAGGACAAGACACAATGCATTTCGACCTCTTGGGTCTTCTTCAGGCAAAAACAAATCACATTTAGGACATTGGAAACGAAGAATGAGAAACCACTCATTTTCTCATATTTGGCGCACGATCAAAATTTTGATCGTGCGCCGACTGTCCGTCCGGCGGCCATTTTGATCAAGCGCCGAATATGAGAAGATAAGCGGTTTCTCGTTCTTCGTTTTCACTGTCTTAAATGATATTCGTTTTTGCGTGAAGGGGTCGAAATGCATTGTGTCTTGTCCTGTATTTTGTTTGTCTGCCCTTGGCGGTAACTAACCTCCTCTCTTTCTAGAATTTAGCATCTTTAAAAGTTTGTGTAATAGATCCGTCAAACATGAACAAACGAATCACAAGACAAAACATGAAGCGTTTCGACCTGTTAGGTCTTCCTTAGGCAAGATAATCAATACCCGGGACAACGAAAATAAAGAACGAATTTGACAAGATAAGTGATTGCTCGTTCTTCATTTTCATTGTCCTGAGTGTTGTTTATCTTCCATGAAGAAGACCTAAGAGGTCAAAACGCGTCGTGTTTTGTCTTGTGATTCGTTAGTTCATGTTTGGCGGATTTGTTACATAACCTTTTAAAGGTTTGTTTAGATTTGAGCCTGCAGTCGCCTCACTAGCAACTATCAAGGACAACAGTCAAGATTACAGCACAACAGGATATGTGTAAGGCAAGGAAGGGAGTGCGTCTTGTACCCTAATCTTCATCCAGTTCAAGTCGGCGATTCTTCTTCTGACCAGATCACGAACCCTGTAGGAAATCAGATCGGAGGTCAACGGTACAAATTACGACGTGTCTTGTT
>CM065740.1:13148198-13157250 GCA_033310375.1 Conus canariensis | reverse complement strand
TTTTTAAAACTTGTGTGTATTCTTCCAAGGTTGTATTCAGAATTTGATTTTACGTTTTTTTATTACTTTTTCTGGAATTTCTTACTTATTTTGCCTATTCAGATTTAGATGGATTTATTAGTCTACATGTTGGGTTTGTTGTAAAAGTTGGGCTTATGATCTTTGGTGTCATAAAGGTTCTTTTGTTGCTGTGCTTTTTCCCTGTCACTTAGTCTATCGATGCACAAGTTCTTTTTTTAATGCGGAATTGCATTGTACTTTTTGTCGGTTTTTTTGTAGTTTTTCTGAATTTTTTTTAATCAAAATTGTAGTTTTCCCTTTGTTCCTTTTGTAGTAATTACTATTTTGAAAGCCTTCATAAATGTTTTTTTGTTGTTTTTTGTCATTTTGTATTTGTTTTATTTGGTTTTTTAATGATGTTTGGAAATCGTTTTTTTGGATTTTTTAAAATTCAATATTACTATCATTCTTTCTTTTTTAATCCTCGAAAGGTTTCATTTTGTCTATGGCAGGTGGTGATGCCCTGATTTGAAGCCGTAGGTGTTTTTGTCCCCTTTTTTTGCGCCGGGTTCAGAAAAAAGAATCTTTCCATCTCATATTGCTAACGAATTTTTGGTTTGTTTATAATCTTTTTTAAGTAAAGTTGTGGTTGGGCGAACGGTATGTTTTTTGTTGACTGTCTAAAATTGTTTCCTCCAAATCCCTTAGGCCAACAGCGCCCCCAACGTGAGAAGCAATTAAGAGAATATTGTTAAAATGCCAAAAAAGATTTCAAAAGCGCTATAAATATATATATATATATATAAAATATATATATATATATATAATATATATAAAATTTATTAAAAAAAGTGGAAAAAGGAATAGTAAAAATATCTACAAATTTTTTCAGCGCTTGGCTAATGGTTGCTCCCCAAGGGATTGACATTTGGGTAGAATTATTCTAGGCTTTTAAATCATACTGATCTATCTATCTATTATCTATCTATCTATCTAATCTATCTATCAAACTATTATATATATATATAAATATTTTACCACCCATCTAGGCATTTTAGGATTTTAACAATATTCATATATATATATATTTAATACATCCATCCATCCTACGTACGTACGTACTACTACAACATACACATACAACGTACATACGCACGTAACATATACGTAAATATGTAACACACACACACACACACACACAAAACACACACACACACAAAACATAACACACACACACACAACACACCCACACACAACACACACATTAATTTAATATGATTGCCTTAGATCGGAGAGCCATTATACACGTCACTCATCGATACATCCTGAATACAGCTATCCATGGCAGTGTTACAATTTAATTACCTCATTTGGTTTTGAGAAAAATTACAGTGTTCTGTTAAAATCTGTTTAAGGGGCCTCTCAAAAAGGGGCTTCAAAACCTAATTTACTAAATAACTTATTTTGTTCCATGAACCTAAATTTTTTAGGCTCATTGAAAAGCTCGTATCGCGCCTTTGACTGCCATTCGGCTGCTCGGTACCTGAAGGAACCACTAAAAAAACACAGATTGAAATTAAATGGCAAATTAGCACGCACACAAAAAGATGAGCCCCAAATGCTCCCTCATGGGCAAATTGCCTGTCCGCCTCCGGTTACTGTCTTTGCGGTTCAGTAGCAGGCAGAAATTGAAATAAATTAACTGAAAATGACGATTTACCAAACGAAAAAAAGGAACAAATTACAAAAAAAAAACAACAAAAAAAAAAAAACAACGCGTTTTCGACCCTTTTTTTGGTCTCTTTAGGCAAAGACAAACAACATTTTCCCGACAATGAAAAAGAAGAACGAAGAAAAATCACTTATCCCCTCAAGTTAGGCTAAGAAAGGGACTGCAGGCAAATTGGACTTCTCACACACAACCTCCACTTGAGGGGGCATGCAGGCAGTGCCGAGAGAGGGTGGCGATTTGTCGTGAAACGCTGAAGTGAAGGGCAAGCTGTGTCACCTAGGAAAACGTCGAAGAGATACGGGCGGTCGGCGATGGAGCACGCCTGACTGAAAATAACCGGGCCTTCCCCGTTCACGCTTTCGGAACAGAAAGGTAACCACCGCTTTCGGGTTTGAAATGAAAAAATTGCCCAACTCGCCAGTTATCAGCGAGGACCACAGAAGGTTATCGTGCATCACTCCAGCAGGAAAGGCGCCGGCTGGCCTTGAAGCCCGGCCTTTGGAAAGGAGGGAGGGTTTCGGGGGGGAGAAGGGGGGGGGGGGGGAGCTGGAGCGAGAACATTACTATGCCCCAAAATATCAGCTAATCAACACCACAGAGTGGACAAACCATTCACACAGAACCAAAAACCAGTGTGGACACCAGTCACACAGAACCAATGCTGGACACCAGTTCACACAGAACCAAGCGCTGTAATTTTCTCACACAGAACCAGAACCCAAATTTTTAGACACCAGTTTCACACAGAACCAAGTGCTGAACATCATTCACACAGAACCAAGTGCGGGACATCAGTTCACACAGAACCAAGTGCTGGACACCAGTTCACACAGAACCAAGTCCCGGACATCAGTTCACACAGAACCAAGTGCTGGACACCATTCACCCAGAACCAGAACCAAGTTCTGGACAGCAGTTCACAGTTATCGAATCTTCTCCACCGCCCTCACCACTTACCTCCCACTGTAAGTGGTGGGGGATGACCAACACCCCCCTCTTCTTTTCTTTGTCTTTAGTGACACAAAGCCAATCGGAACAGGCAATGGACCAGGTAAAGGGGAGACTCACTGTGACCAAGCGCTGCCCTCCGCAGACCAGCTGCAACGAATCAAACATGACAACAGGGGAAACCAAGAGAGTGAAAATTTATCTCACCTACTCTGATCCTGTCTACGATTCACTGATCACACAGAAGAACTGTAAGTTGAAACTGTGTCTCTAAATTCTGAGACTGCATTGATTGCATGTATGCCTATTCTGTTGTAATAGTTTGTTTTGCCACAACTTGGTAAAAACTATTAAGATGCTTGGTTATGACTCTTTGTTAACAATCTGATTAACATTCTTTGTTAACCATCTGACTTTTGTCAGTATTCAATAGTATCTAATAAGATCAAAACTGAATGGTAAAATTTCTGATTGGAAAACCTGTATGCCTGTACTAGGTGAAAACTGTTGATTTCTGAATACTGTTGATTGTTGGAATGCTTTGTAGTGTGCGACTCTAAGTCTAAACCACATGTGTGCCTGGGCTAAGTGCATTCCAAGTTACTTTCACTTAATTTATAAGAAAAACATTGAAGAGTTCTTTGACTTCCATCGTTTAGCATTATATTCCTGTCTCCTACCCCTTGTTTCATTTCAAACTCTGAATGAAACTGGAGACTGATGATGGCAGAATATATGTATGCTAGTCTAATCTTTTGTTGGCTGAGATCTCATACATTTACTGAAAGCCAGAGGGCAAGTGTGAAAACTCGAAAAGCCACACTCTCAACTACTTAACTACAAACCAGTTTCTGTCTTGCGACCAGATCCTAGGACCCTGAGCATGCCTGGTAGTGGACAAACACCACAGCTCAGCACCTGATCAGCCAGTCTACAGAAAGTGGATCAGTCATTAGCAACTAGAAAGAGATCAGTTATCCTCTCTGACATCAGATAAGTTCTGATATTCCAAGTGGACTCCAACTCAACTTATCCAGAACTTTCCCTCTTAATGATGATAAAAGAAGTGAGAACAAATATTCAGCCTGAACTGAATTAGAGGAATTGATTTGATCATTTCACTCTTGATAAACAAGTAAAGTTGATGAGTGAAAGTGCACTCAACTTGTGTCAGTTCTTTGTTGTTCATTCAGTATTGAATAATTGAACTTATCTCTAATTCTGTCTCTCAGAGCTACAAGCATTTTTAAGTGTACAAGCCTAAGGAAAATTATTCCTGAGCCACTCTTGAGTAGTTTTAATTTAACATCCTGAGAAAAATAAAAGTTTCTTTCGATGACTAGTACCGGAAATTTGCTCATTCCGTAACTAGCAAGAGAGAGGGTGGAGGTAAAATTTTACCGTAACCCTAATAAGAAAACATTCGAAGTCCTTCCCCCAGAGGACGACCGACCCACTCCCAACTCCGTCACAAATACGAACACGAAATGTTTCACTCAGACTTGGATGAAGATCCCTAACTGAAGGAAATGGTCATCTACCATGCATTGGAATACTGTCTGCAAAAACCATTGTCTAAAAGTTAACAGAAATGATAAGACTCCAGTAACTACCACAGCAAATTTCATTTGTAACAGTATACAAGAGAGAGAAGAGAGAGAGAGAGAGAGAGAAGAGAGAGAGAGAGAGAGAGAGAGAATCAGGGGAAGGGGGGAGGGAGGGTCGAGTTGAAGGGGGGAGCGGGAGGGTGGGGAAAGGAGAGAAAGAGTGGTCCCACACCTTACTGCCCCACAAGAATTCACACCTACAGCAAACATTGACCCTTCGTGCAGTGACGTCATGAATCTTTCTCCCCTTAGCAACCAAAGTTCAGTGACCAGTGGAACAGACCTTTTAGGAATAGCGGAATAGTCTGGATGACTTCCCTAGGTTTCATACGGCAGGGGGCAAGACACCACTCGCCACACCGCTGGGTGGGAAATAAAAAAAAACCAAAAAAACATTACGAGGGGTAGGAGTGAAGGTGGGGTGGGATTGGGGAGGGGGGGGGGGAGCTGGAGAGGTAAGAAAAGCTGGGGAGGAGGAGGGGGCCAGGGGGAGAATGGCTGGGGGGGGGGGGGGGGGGACTAAGGCTGGGTTGGATTTTACTCTAACTTGTTTGAACGGCCGTGTATTTCAGAGGTGAATGCCCCCCCTCCGCACTCTTTTTTTCTACTACTGCCATCAAAGTACCCAGAAGAACTATAACCCTCATCACTGACATCAAAGTACCCCCGAAGAACTATACCCTCATCACTGACATCAAAGTACCCAGAAGAACTATAACCCTCATCACTGACATCAAAGTACCCAGAAGAACTATAACCCTCACCACTGACATCAAAGTACCCAGAAGAACTATACCCATCATCACTGACATCAAAGTACCCAGAAGAAACTATGACCCTCATCAGTGTTTTCGTAGATCAGGTGAGATTCTAGATCTGTGCCTGTCGTGATTTGTAACATGAAAAACACCCACAAAAATAACAAGAACAAGAAGAAGAAGAACAACAGCAACAACTACAACAATAATAATGATAACAATAATAATAGTGATAATAATAATAACGGAACTTTTTATCTGCACAAAAATCGAAAACCCTGCTAGAAGCGGACACAGAAGCAAGGAAAATTAGAAATAATCCAAACCACCAACCTATTAAAAATGCATAGTCAAAGAGACACATAAGACAGAATATTTCCGCTACATCAGGACAAATATGCAGACATTTGAAGACATAAGTAAACCAGAAGCACAACCAAATCCAGAACACTTCCAGTAATCACATCTCCCCACTTCACACACACACACACACACACACACACACACACACACACACACACACACACCACACACACACAGGGTTGCAGGCGCAACAGTTCAGAAATGTTGTCTCTATCTTTTGCTGAATGTAGCATAGAGACGAGCCATCATGAAAGCAGGATGAAAGTGCGATTGCTGTGGGAAGCCAAGGTCAAAGATCAAAGATCAAGGTCAGCAAATGGCGTACTATAAACATCGTATCAGCATGAAAGTCCTATGATTCCTGCCCCTTCCTGCTCCCCCTCCCCCCCCCCTCCCCCCACCTTGCCATCAACGTCAGTATGGCTGCTTATTCAAGGACATTATCTTGAAAATTAGTTTCAAAACGGAGTGGCAGAGGGCGGAAAATGAAGCAAAATTTAGAAAGAGAGGGAGTTAGTTACCGCCAAGGATATAGACAAACAAAGTACAGGACAAGACACAATGCATTTCGACCTCTTGGGTCTTCTTCAGGCAAAAACAAATCACATTTAGGACATTGGAAACGAAGAATGAGAAACCACTCATTTTCTCATATTTGGCGCACGATCAAAATTTTGATCGTGCGCCGACTGTCCGTCCGGCGGCCATTTTGATCAAGCGCCGAATATGAGAAGATAAGCGGTTTCTCGTTCTTCGTTTTCACTGTCTTAAATGATATTCGTTTTTGCGTGAAGGGGTCGAAATGCATTGTGTCTTGTCCTGTATTTTGTTTGTCTGCCCTTGGCGGTAACTAACCTCCTCTCTTTCTAGAATTTAGCATCTTTAAAAGTTTGTGTAATAGATCCGTCAAACATGAACAAACGAATCACAAGACAAAACATGAAGCGTTTCGACCTGTTAGGTCTTCCTTAGGCAAGATAATCAATACCCGGGACAACGAAAATAAAGAACGAATTTGACAAGATAAGTGATTGCTCGTTCTTCATTTTCATTGTCCTGAGTGTTGTTTATCTTCCATGAAGAAGACCTAAGAGGTCAAAACGCGTCGTGTTTTGTCTTGTGATTCGTTAGTTCATGTTTGGCGGATTTGTTACATAACCTTTTAAAGGTTTGTTTAGATTTGAGCCTGCAGTCGCCTCACTAGCAACTATCAAGGACAACAGTCAAGATTACAGCACAACAGGATATGTGTAAGGCAAGGAAGGGAGTGCGTCTTGTACCCTAATCTTCATCCAGTTCAAGTCGGCGATTCTTCTTCTGACCAGATCACGAACCCTGTAGGAAATCAATCGGAGGTCAACGGTACAAATTACGACGTGTCTTGTTCATAATGTTGTCACTCAGATTGATACCTCTCTTTGCTTGAACATTAGCCGCCCCCCCCCCCCCCCCCCCCCCCCCCATCTTCCGCATCCTCCTTTGCTGTTATTTTGGATCTGATTCAGAAAATGATCTTTCTTGAAGGGAAATCTTAAAGAGGCAGGGAATAGTCAACGGTATATAACGGACTAGCAGCGTAACGCTTGCTCACACGATGAAATAATTGTACACCCATAGCTCCAAACGAATGGTGCTGATGACACCAAATCGCCTAGCAGAAATGCCAACACAGACTACACAGAACTCCATGTTTGTTCTATGGGCTCCGTGTTGGTATTTCTGCCAGGTGTTGTGAGCAGTACCCTACTTGTCCGTTCTTCATGATCTTTCTTCATTTCAGTCTGATTCATTCACTCAAGTCCTTTTCGTTTACAGGGTTGTTTTATGTATCAGTTCTCTGTGGTCACTGATATATTTAGGAATCAAATTAAATACGAGCGTTGAATGAAGATCGACACAATATCAGTAAATGTCATACAGATGTGTGGGTGGTTTGTGGAATCGTCACACATCGTCAAACTCTCCTTCCTTCCAGAGCTCCGTCCTCATGCACCGACTTTATGCAGGATGTTAGACTGATGTCATTTGTGAAGATTGTTTCCTTCTGGCCTTCATCTGTACCATTGGGGATACTGTGCGGTGAATGTATTTTGGCAGACTGAACAGAAGATGCTGTGTGGTGAATGTATTTTGGCAGACTGAACAGAAGATGCTGTGCGGTGAATGTATTTTGGCAGACTGAACAGAAGATACTGTGCGGTGGCAGACTGAACAGAAGATGCTGTGCGGTGAATGTATTTTGGCAGACTGAACAGAAGATGCTGTGCGGTGAATGTATTTTGGCAGACTGAACAGAAGATGCTGTGCGGTGAATGTATTTTGGCAGACTGAACAGAAGATACTGTGCGGGTGTGCAGACTGAACAGAAGATGCTGTGTGGTGAATGTATTTTGGCAGACTGAACAGAAGATGCTTGGTGGTTTGGTGGATATGTGTTGGCAGACTGAACAGAGAGATACTGGTGTGTGGTGAATGTATTTTGGCAGACTCAAACAGAGAAGATGCTGTGTGGTGAATGTATTTTGGCAGACTGAACAGACGAGGTACACATATCAAACTAGACAAAGACTGAAAAACATAAATCATCGTCCAGTTTGACCACCTCTCATCATGACAACGTGAACGTCGAAATGACAGCTGTTTCCAATTTAAACACACACACATACACACACACACACACACACGCGCGCGCACGCACGCACGCACGCACGCACGCACGCACGCACGCACGCACGCACCACATTCCGTTACAAATAGATACACACCCACTACTGAATGAAACTCGACTGTGTAGGTCTAGTCTTCCTGCTGAGCCCAGAATATATTCAACGTGAGGTAGGCAGGGGCCGACAAGCCCTACAAACAAGCACCTCCAATGGGACTCGACCTCACAACCTCTCAGCTCGCAAGACCTGGAGTCTAACCCGCTTCACCACGGCGATTGCATTCAAATGAAGACACGGTTCCCTGATATGTGGTTGTTTCTCGCGCTCTTTCTGTCGCTGTATTTGCTGTATTGTGTGTTTAAACGTGCAAATTTTGATTGTGCAGAGCGTTATTCTCCTCGTCACTCTCCTCAGGTACTTTTGTCTTCATAACTGATTTCAAGCCCGCCTTCCCCATCCCCATCCCCGTCTTGACCACCTCCCTCCGACCTTTCCATCCACGACCTGCCTTCCTTCTGGACAACAAGGAAAAGCTGTGTAGTCTGTTGTCAGAACCTTCTGTATGACGTCACTGTGAGCCTGCGACCGAGGAATACATGGTCCAAGTCTACACAGCTGAAAAATATGACGCATGTATGCATGGCCAACGGTCCAGAGAACACAGCTGGTTGTGGTCTGTTATATTTCTGTTTGCATTTATACTTATATGCGAGAGAGCGCGCGTACGCGTGTGTAAGCGTGCTAGCGTGTGTGTGTGTGTGTGTGTGTGTGTGTGTGTGTGTGTGTGTGTGTGTGTGTGTGTGCGTGCGTGCGTGCATGTGTGTGTATGTGTGTGTTTGTGTTTTGTGTGTGTGTGTGTGTGTGTGTGTGTGTGTGTGTGTGTGTGTGTGTGTGTGTGTGTTGCTGATCAAGGGGAAAATTTAACAACGAAAAACAAAAAAAAAACAAAAACAAGAAAAACAAAAAAACAAACAAAGA
>CM065740.1:13138198-13140698 GCA_033310375.1 Conus canariensis | reverse complement strand
ATGTCAGTCTACGCTCCACATTGACTTAGTGTATGCCAGTCTACGCTCTACGCCGACTTAGTGTATGCCAGTCTACACTCTACGCTGACTTAGTGTATGCCAGTCTACGCTCTACGCTGACTTAGTGTATGCCAGTCTACGCTCTACGCTGACTTAGTGTATGCCAGTCTACGCTCTATGCTGACTTAGTGTATGCCAGTCTACGCTCTACGCTGACTTAGTGTATGCCAGTCTACGCTCTACGCTGACTTAGTGTATGCCAGTCTACGCTCTACGCTGACTTAGTGTATGCCAGTCTACGTTCTACACTGACTGACGCCCATGGCAGCTGGTCAAACTGCACCTGAAGGAGGACTGAACGGGGACACTCTCCGGTCATCAGAACGTGTCACCAGCTACAGGGCAGACACGAACGGGGACACTCTCCGGTCATCAGAACGTGTCACCAGCTACAGGGCAGACACGAACGGGGACACTCTCCGGTCATCAGAACGTGTCACCAGCTACAGGGCAGACACGAACGGGGACACTCTCCTGTCATCAGAACGTGTCACCAGCTACAGGGCAGACACGTTTCTCACCTTTCGACCATTAATCCGATATCCTCGCTCCAGTGACGAGTGACCCATGGACGACACTAACAGGGTGTCTTCGTGACAGCATTTGTGCTTACGGCGCTTACTGTCCGTAGCATTGATCGGTCTATTATTGTATTCACGAGCCTTGTCATGAGAGAAAAGAGTGCCATAGCCTTTTGAATACCGCGTCAGTCTTGAAAATCAGCGAATGTTTTTTCTCTTCGAGAGAGAAGTGACCTTTTTTTTTTTTTTTTGCCTGTGTTGAAAAAGGATATTCTGCCTGTTGACTTAACTAAACATAAGAATCTATTTGTTTGTATGGAATATTCTAAGAATCTATTTGTTTGTATGGGATATTCTAAGAATCTATTTGTTTGTATGGAATATTCTTCCATGATCCACTTCACATATTCGGTAGAAGGAGATGTGTTTGAGTGGGTGAAAGCACAGGAAATGGATCGTTTGGGACTGGGCGTGTTTTTGACCAAGGTATGAATAAATAATTCGTGTGGGTTCAATCCTCCGTCCTCCCATAACGGAAATGGCGACAGCATTGCTGAACAAACAAGGAAACCATTGACAGAGACCCAGGCCCTGGTACACCACCGGCAGAGGAGAAACCTGGTGAACTGCTCTTCGGTATGGTGCCCCAATGTGTTAAGTGAGAAGAATCCCAGTGCTTCTGTCCACCACTGCGGTGTGCTTAGATACGAAAGGAGAAATAAAAAGACTGTAAAGTGCATGCATGAACTTCACAGTATAGTAAATTAGCACAAGCGCGACTGTGGGGAGTGACATGCACCATGGGGATTATGGGGAGTGACATGCACCATGGGGATTATGCTTTAACCCAGAATGTTGGTTGGTTTGTTTGTCTGTCCGTCAGCAAATTTTAAGAGCTTCCCGAGCCCTCCCACCATGCTAAAACCAGTGTAACAACACTGGGTGAAATGATGGGAAATAGCCTCAGGACAAAGCCACCTAAATGATGGGAAATAGCCTCAGGACAAAGCCACCGAAATGATGGGAAATAGCCTCAGGACAAAGCCACCGAAATGATGGGAAATAGCCTCAGGACAAAGCCACCGAAATGATGGGAAATAGCCTCAGGACAAAGCCACCTAAATGATGGGAAATAGCCTCAGGACAAAGCCACCGAAATGATGGGAAATAGCCTCAGGACAAAGCCACCTAAATGATGGGAAATAGCCTCAGGACAAAGCCACCGAAATGATGGGAAATAGCCTCAGGACAAAGCCACCTAAATGATGGGAAATAGCCTCAGGACAAAGCCACCTAAATGATGGGAAATAGCCTCAGGACAAAGCCACCGAAATGATGGGAAATAGCCTCAGGACAAAGCCACCTAAATGATGGGAAATAGCCTCAGGACAAAGCCACCAAAAACTTTGTGTGCATCAGAATGAAGGAGCCGATCTCAGATTTTTTTACACCTTTTTTTAACATCCCAAGTTTCGGTACTTTTCAACATTTTAAAAAATGTCAATAGATCATCCATGCTCTTAGCTGGGAAAAAAAAAGTTCAGGCTTAGACGTAGTGATGTCTTAGGGGCCTGTGATGTTGGATGCAGGTGTTGATGGCAGCCTGATCCAGAGAGCGAAGGGCTGTGGGACCATGATAGGGGTCTGTGATCTTCCAACTGCCTTTCTAGTGTGTACAGGTTTCCCGTAATAACTCACATGCGGCCATGATGTGACACTGGCGGTTGGCTGAGCTTCAAACTACATGACTTGGTGTGACTTCCTCTCTGGATGTCTGTTTTTACAGGTCTTTCCGTCTTTCGCTTTGGCTGTTTACCGCGTACTTCCATGTTTCTTGTTTCTTTATCTTTGGCTGTTTACCGCTTACCTCCACCTTCCTTGCTCTTTTTCTTTCGCCGCTTACCTCCACCTTCTTTGCT
>CM065740.1:13128198-13135698 GCA_033310375.1 Conus canariensis | reverse complement strand
AAGTCAGACTGCTCCAGTTACCGCGGCATCACCTTGCTCTCAATCGCAGGCAAGATCCTCGCTAGGGTTTTGCTGAACAGACTTATCCCCACCATCGCCAACGAACACCTTCCTGAGAGCCAGTGTGGCTTCAGAACCAACAGGAGCACTACCGACATGGTATTTGTCCTCCGCCAGCTCCAAGAGAAGTGCCGCGAGCAGAACAAGGGACTCTTCATCACGTTTGTCGAGCTCACTAAAGCTTTCGACACTGTGAGCAGGAAAGGTCTTTGGCAAATTCTGGAAAAACTGGGCTGTCCACCAAAATTCTTAAGCATGATCATCCAGCTGCATGAAGACCAAAACGGGCAGGTTAGACTCAACAGTGTCCTCTCGGAGCCATTCTCCATCTCAAACGGCGTTAAGCAGGGCTGTGTTCTAGCTCCGACACTCTTCAACATTTTTTTTAGCATGATGCTCCAGCAGGCCCTTGGAGACCTTGAAGACGAAGACGGCGTCTACATCCGCTACCGCACTGATGGCAGCCTCTTCAACCTGCGGCGACTGCAGGCCCACACAAAGACGCTGGAGCAACTGATCCAAGAGCTCCTTTTCGCAGACGATGCTGCCCTTGTTGCTCACACAGAAGCAGCTCTACAGAGGCTAACTTCCTGCTTTGCAGAGGCTGCACAGCTCTTTGGACTGGAAATTAGCCTGAAAAAGACAGAAGTCTTGCATCAGCCTGCACCCCGAACAGAGTTTCACTCTCCTCACATCACAGTTGGCCAGACAGAGCTGAACACAGTCCACCAGTTCAGCTATCTGGGGTGCATCATCTCTTCAGATGCCAAGCTTGATAAAGAAATTGACAACAGACTGGCCAAAGCAAACAGTGCATTCGGAAGACTCTACAAACGCGTGTGGAACAACCGGCATTTGAAGCAAAGCACCAAGATCAGCGTGTTTCGTGCAGTCGTACTGACCACACTCCTGTACGGCTCAGAGTCGTGGGTCCTTTACCGTCACCACCTGCGACTCCTTGAACGCTTCCGGCAGCGCTGCCTCCGCACAATTCTCAACATCCATTGGAGTGACTTTGCCACCAACGTCGAAGTCCTCGAAAGAGCGGAGGTCTCAAGTATAGAGGCTCTACTGCTGAAGTCCCAACTGCGCTGGGCAGGGCACGTCTCCAGGATGGAGGATCACCGCCTGCCAAAAATGGTCCTCTACGGAGAGTTGTCCACTGGCCATCGTGATAGAGGAGCGCCTAAAAAGCGCTACAAAGACAATCTAAAGAAAAAACCTCAGTACCTGTCACATCGACCACCGCCAGTGGTCAGACCTCGCTGCCGACCGTGGCGCCTGGAGAAGCACCACTCACAAGGCTGCATCCTCGTTTGAAGCCTCCCGCAGAGAAAGTCTCCGAGAGAAGAGGCAAAGGAGGAAAGCACGCCAGGCTGCAGCAGCTCAAGAACCACCGGACCCGACGCTGACCTGTGGCCGCTGTGGCAGATCATGCCTGTCCCGCATAGGACTCATCAGCCATCAGCGCGCCTGCAACCGACGTGGACAACCCCCTCAATAATCTTCGTCTGCGAAGCCAAGCCAAGAAGAAGAAGAAGAAGAGAAGAGAGAAAATGAGATAGAGAGATAGACAGACAGACAGATAGATAGATAGATAGATAGATAGATAGATAGATAGATAGATAGATAGAGAGAGATGGATAGATTGAGTGATTGATTGAGTAATCCTCTCTCTCTCTCTCTCTCTCTCTCTCTCTCTCTCTCTCTCTCTTCGATAGACAGATAGAGAGAGATGGATAGATTGAGTGATTGATTGAGTAATCTCTCTCTCTCTCTCTCTCTCTCTTCTCTATATATATATATATATATATACATACATATATTCAATTATAAACAAAGCTTGCTCTTATGTCTTAGATTGAAGAAATAGGGGGATATATATATATATATATAATATATATATATATATATCCCCCTATCTATCTATCCCTCTCTCTCTCTCTCTCTCTCTATATATATATATATATATAAGAGAGAGAGAGAGAGAGAGAGAGAGAGTGAGAGAGAGAGAGACAGACAAACAGACAGACAGACAGACAGACAGCCATGATCTCCCACTGCACAGATAACAAAGCTGTTGTTTGGAGAGGATGGTCACTGAATGAAACGTCTGTTGGTTATTGATAGATCTGGCTCAGTATCAGGTATTTGTGTGAATGAAGCCAGAGCAATGTGACCAGGGGCAGTAACATGGTCGTTACATGAAACACGTAGCCATGGATAAGCACGTTTTGAGTACTGGAAAAATATTTCTCTAAAGAACAAGTGGTCTTAAAGTATGTAGAAAGATTATCTCACGTAAACCATTAGTTGATCTGTGAAAAAAAGCCCGTGTAAGCCTCTTAGCACTGCCTGCTCATGGCTTATCGTGCCAGACCCACGGTGCATTTTCCTCCCTAAGCAGTCTAGCAGATTTTGTATGGATTTATTCAGAATAAACAAAAGGCATAGCCGGATGATGGCTCAGACACGACTTTAAACCTCATAGCGTGAACACTGACTTGGTTTCGTACTGCTCAATCTGCAATTCAGATAAAGCACTCTATTGACTAGCGAGAGATTTCAGAGAATAATCATTACATAGATTTGTACTATCTAAAAGTGTCAAAAGGAATCTGGGAATACTATTCATAGAAATGTGTTCAAAAGAAACAGGCCACAACTAAACTTGACACTGAGGTCTGGTTTCAGCATTTCTAGACAAGAATATTAACAGTGGCATAAACTGGTCAGTGATACAAGAAGAAGTCTTATTAGCGTTTAGAAAATTGAAACATCGAAAGGCGGCCGGCCCTGATGATATAATCGGTGACTTGGTGAACCGTTGTTCTGGCGGATGGTGATATTCTTACCAAAATGGTTCAGTATAGTATTTGAGAACGCATGTTTCCTGGACACTGGACTGAGTGAGTTATTTTGCCAGATCAAACAAAGATGATGTAAATAGTCCCATCAATCATAAAGGGATTTCCCTTAGTGAAATAAACCGTACGTTATTCGGAATGATCATCAATAACAGACTACAAGAAGAGGTAGAATAAAACATCATATACGATCATCAAACAGACTGTTAGATTAATCGCCCGTTACCACATATTGACTTGTGCTTGTACAGAAGCTCCTTTCGCATACCAGGAAGTTGTACGTAGCTTTCACATACTTCTACCGGGAAGTTGTACGTAGCTCTGACATACTTCTACCAGGAAGTTGTACGTAGCTTTCACATACTTCTACCAGGAAGTTGTACGTAGCTTTGACATACTTCTACCAGGAAGTTGTACGTAGCTTTGACATACTTCTAAAAAAGCGTTTGACTACGTGATTAGAAATGTTCTCTCGCCAGTCTTGTTTGAAAATAGTATGAGATATAAAACCTATGAATGTGCTAAATGTATATATGATAGAGTTAGATCGAGAGATTGGTACGGAACATTTATTGACGTTATGACTTTTCAAGAGGAGTAAAACAGAGAGATACATGATGATGCCACTTTAAACTGTTACAAGTTTGGAATACAGTTGAATAGTTTAGACCATACCTCCGTATCAGTTCAGTTAAAATCAGTATGGAAAGTAACTTTACAGTATTCTGGACTGCTTGATTTATAAGTTAGGAAAAAATGTGGTTATATAATGGTATTCCTATGCCAGCTGTCCAGGCTTACAGATATTTGGGTAGATTATTCTCAACATGCTCAGGCTTATAGATATTTGGGTAGATCATTCTCAACATGCTTGAGTTTCGTTGGTGCGTGAAAGGACCTATCAAATAAGGCTGAAAACGTCTTTTATTTGTGTCACGACGATGTGCATATTCTTAATAAGTCTTTACCTGCGTTATCAATAAAACTGATACTCAGGTTCAACCGTTTTTGCAGTACTGGTCTGAGTTAAGGGGACCAAAAACAAAAACAAAAAACAGCTGTCTAACGTAAAGAATTTTCTAAGTGTGGTACACACACACTGGACATCATTTTGTTTACAACGAAACACATCGGTTTCCCATATAATATTTATGCTGTCAAATGGATCCTCTGATAGCTTAGATTGCTACAAATAGAAGACAGACTTCGTGAAGCGTAGGTTTTATTGTATGAATTTAAGCCACTAAAGGTGAAAAGAACTGGGTAGAAGCACAGCGCACCTCTGTCTGTTTAAATATGGACTTGGATTTGTTTGGTGGAATCAAAATGTTGAGAACAGGAAAAAGGTTTCACGTCCTTTACGCCAGCGACCAGTCCATTGCATAGACAGCAGACTGATCTGATCCTATCTATAACAACGATAGGTTTGATTCCACAGAGAGGTTCGATTTGTTACAAACAGACACTTAGAACACGTAACAACAAGATTCAGATTAGAGATATCCGATGCAGCCATCCACTATCGTCGATTACGATTTGCTTTGTCCTTTATACAGAGGAATACAGGAAACTGAAAATCATTTCTTCCCTTGCTGTCCGGCTCTCTGGAAATGTTCAAGAACAGTTCATTGAGCATAGATGTCGTGGACAGCCATCTTAGTTTAAACTGAACCTTTCTTTAACAAATTCTGCTGGTGATGTGACAATTTTCTTTATCGTTTCTGTACGAAGCTTTTGAAAGCACTGAAATGGTTTCTTCTTGAGAATGGAACTATGATTCGAAGTATTTAGTCTGGTAATGTAACATGATTGAAATGTAATTGTTGCGCCTTTCATACTCATACATCCTTCAGTAACGGCCATGACCTATTATATGAATGAATTATGTAAATTTTAAACTCTCTCTCTCTCTCTCTCTCTCTCTCTCTCTCTCTCTCTCTCTCTTTCTCTTTGTCTAGTTGTCTGTCTCTCTCTCCATCTGTCTGTCTATCTGTCCTCTCCAACACAAACACGCACACACAAACACACACATACGCGCGCGCGCGCGCGCGCGCGCGCACACACACACACACACACACACAGACACATACACACACACACACACACACACGTACACTCACACACACACATTCACACAAATACATATCGATAGATGGACAGACAAACAAACAGACAGGCAGACAGACAGGTAGATAGATAGATAGATAGATAGATAGATAGATAGATAGATAGATAGATCGACAGACAGACAGACAGACAGACAGACAGATAGATAGATAGATAGACAGACAGATGGATAGATAAACAAAACAAAACAAAACAAATACGCAGCACCGGCTTTAGAGAAAATCCTGATGGTTGTGGCAGGTTGAACAATGAGCTGTGACAGTGCTGCATGAACGATTAATCAATTGTTGCTCTGAAAACAAATGCTCCAAGACACACGAAACAAAACAAAATACAGCGCCCTCTCTCTCTCTCTCTCTCTCTCTTCTCTCTCTCTCTCTCTCTCTCTGCGTCTTAGTACATTACAGTGCAGCCGACCTCACACACCTTGTCAGAGAAGTCGCATCTGTCAAAGACATAGAGGAAGATACGCACACACACACATACTTACACATGTACGCACATACATATACACACACGCACACACAAACATACACATACACATACGCACACGCACACACAAACACACACTGTCATTCTGTATACGTCTCTCTCTCTCTCTCTCTCTCTCTCTCTCTCTCTCTCTCTCTATCTATCTGTATGTTAGTGTGTGTATTCACACACACACACACACACACACACACACACACACACACACACACACACACACACACACACACAGACCGAGACACACACAGACACAGACACAGACACAGACACAACACACACCACACACACACACACACAACACAGAAGAGAGAGAGAGAGAGAGAGAGAGAGAGAGAGAGAGAGAGAGAGAGAGAGAGCTGGTGATGAAAGAGGAGGGGGGAGAAAAGTGCTTTTTCTATCATTATGACAATGGCTCAGCAACGATTCACACAGAGAAATATAATCCAAGGTGGAGGGGATGGGAAAGAGTGGGTTTGAGGAAGACGGTATTAAAAGCGTAAACTTTAAACCCTACCATGTACCATTTACACATAAACCATGCAACAGTTGTTACTAACAGCCTCTTACACCTCGAACAAGGTTGAAACACAAACACTCCAATCAGCTGCCATAACTCTATTGAAATGACTTGCAGCCAGCAACAAAGCGCAATTTTTGTCTGTCGGTCTCCTGTAAGCTGTCCCTGACCCTTGAAAACAAGGAACTCGACATCCTTGAAGCTGTCTCAGTCGGTGTATTGCAGTCTGCCGATTAGGAGACAGTCTCACCTTAGCACTGCCACAGAACTGGACAGCCTTGGACGGTTATGACGGCTGCCAGTCCCGGAGACTGACAGAGTGACAGACTCGTACTAGAAGCTAATAGTTCTACAGAGGGCATGGCAGAGATCTTGACAAGACCTGCAAGCCAGTGTCTGGACTGACCCGGTAAGGCAGAATGCATGTGTGTGGATGTGCAAATGCTTGGATATGTAAACGAAGTCCTCCAAAGTGTAGGGTAAACACTTCAATACTTAGTGATTACCCTCGAACTGTTACCATACACCAAAAGCGGCTGGCAGACATAGTTGATATTGACTGTGTTGAGGCAGCGTTGAGACATACCACACTCCGCGGACGTAGCAAGCAATACACGAGACACACTGTTCGGTTATTCGCATACCTGACATTTCATCTTGTTTTATGCGCGCGCACTCTGCATGAATACTATCATTCTAATAAAGAAATTCAAGTCATCACGACACTCATACAGTGTAAAACTTTGCCAGCGGTCAGACGTTAAGCATTAACACAGTAATGCTTTAATACTCACGTAGATAGCCGCCCATAAACTTTGATATTCAATCCAGCTGATGATTCGTGTACTGTCATGGATCGTCGCTGTACGGCACAGCCCACTCAAAGTCGTTTCTCATACAGGCTCACACTTGACAAAACCAGTTTTGCCACATTTTTCACACTCAGCCCGATTCAAGTTCGTGGGCATGCGCTTCTCCTTCGCTCGTGCAGTTCATCTTCTCCTTTGTCGTGCAGTTCATCTTCTCCTTTGTCGTGCAGTTCATCTTCTCCTCGCTCGTGCAGTTCATCTTCTCCTTCGCTCGTGCAGTTCATCTTCTCCTTTGTTCGTGCAGTTCATCTTCTCCTTTGTTCGTGCAGTTCATCTTCTCCTTGTCGTGCAGTTCATCTTCTCCTTTGTTCGTGCAGTTCATCTTCTCCTTCGCTCGTTCAGTTCATCTTCTCCTTTGTTCGTGCAGTTCATCTTCTCCTTTGTTCGTGCAGTTCATCTTCTCCTTTGTCGTGCAGTTCATCTTCTCCTTTGTCGTGCAGTTCATAGTCGTTTGTTTGAAGGAGGAAATCTCTGTGTGACCCAATTTGTCACTGAATCGCCGTCAGTGAACACGAATCGTCACTTTGGAGCTGAAGAAAGCCTCGCATGGGTTATCTTTCCTTGCTCCGGG
>CM065740.1:13113198-13120698 GCA_033310375.1 Conus canariensis | reverse complement strand
GTGTGTGTGTGTGAGAGAGAGGAGAGAGAGAGAGAGAGAGAGAGAGAGAGAGAGAGAGAGAGAGAGAGAGAGAGAGAGAGAGAGAGAGAGAGAACCTTCAACAAATCACACACGCACACACTCTCGAATTTATGCGCAAAGACACTTTCGCACAAGAAACACAAACGTGGACATATAAATACCTACATTGAGCACAAACGAACGAATGCACGCGCATATTCACGGGCTCAGATCTGTGCGCACACACACACACACACATTTCGGGTTTTATCGACTGATGGGATCTGTGGGTCCAGGGGATCTGTCAAGCCCGGGATGTTTTGATCTGTCCCAACCTGACCCGTCCAACAGTTCACCGTATCAAACCCGACCCTTCCAACAGTTCACCGTATCAAACCTGACCCGTCCAACAGTTCACCGTATCAAACCTGACCCGTCCAACAGTTCACCGTATCAAACCTGACCCGTCCAACAGTTCACCGTATCAAACCTGACCCGTCCAACAGTTCACCGTATCAAGCACTGTGGATCAGCACGGGAACAATGGGTCTACTCCCGTCAAAAGCTATGGAACAAACCACTGGAAAGTACACACACACACACACACACACACACACACACACACACACACACACACACACACACACACACACACACAATCTGACTTTCAGCAGGATCCTCCAAATCCAAGAGAGTGCAGGTTATGGATATCTGAGCTTTTAAAAAAAAACTTCTTGGATATTATGAACAAAGATCATAATTACGTACATAAATCTCTGTCTGACGGTCTGTCAGTGTGCCCGTCTCTGTCTGTCTGTCTGTCTGTCTGTCTGTCTGTCTCTCTCTCTCTCTCTCTCTCTCTCTCTCTCTCTCTCTCTCTCTCTCTCTCTCTCTCGGGGGCGCTTTCAACGCACTGGACGGAGTAAGTCGTGTTTACATATTGTCTAAAGTTTCAAGCTACGTTCACCTGTAAGTTGGCCAGTGCAAGCTTCAGTTACCATGCCAACTGAACCACTAGTTTCCAGAGCAAGATATGGAAGCTTTGTTGCCACTTTCATCTTCTTTATGTTTAGTCATGCTCGGAGGAAGACTGAACAACGATATCCGACATTGAAGCCCAGGAGCCGGACGGACGGTGTTGTGGTAGGACTGACCCTCCCGGTGATTTTCTTCAGCAATCTCCTGATGCAATGTGGTACAGTGATTTCATCCAGAGAAGACGAGACACGTCATGTGCTGGAGAGGCTGGACGACATAGTTGCCTCATCCAGAATGAAGTTCAAGCCAAAGAAATCACGGAGTCTCTCACTGAGGAAAGGAAAAGTGGCCGGATCTGTGGTCTTCAGTGTTGCCAACCAGGCCATTCCAACAGTCACAGAAGAACCAGTCAAGAGCCTTGGAAGATGGTATGATGATACGCTGAAAGACACACAAAGAGCAAAAGAAACCAAGCAGATGGCGGAGGAAGGCTTGGAGACCATTGACCAGTGTGGGCTCCCTGGCAAATACAAGGTCTGGTGTCTGCAGTTCATGCTGATACCAAAGCTGCTATGGCCTCTGATGATATACGACATCTGCACCAGCAGAGTGGAGGCAATGGAAGCCAAAATCAACAAGTTCACAAGGAAATGGCTTGGTGTCCCACCCTGTCTGACTGACATAGCGCTGTACTGTCGCCAAGCAAAGCTGAAACTACCCCTGAAATCCATCCTGGAGGAATACAAAGCAGGGAAGATCAGACTTCAAAGCATGCTGGAGGACTCAGGAGACAAGGTGGTAGAAGCAATTAAGCCCCAGCTGAAGACAGGCAGAAAATGGAAAGTTCAAGAGGCGATGGATTCTGCAAAAGAAAGTCTCAAGATCAGAGAAATAACAGGACACACACAGACCAACAGACAGGGACTGGGGGTGACCAAAACTGAATGGTGGTCAAAGGCCAAAGGAAAAGCCAAAAGAGACATGATGATTCAGGAGATGAGAAAAGAAGAAGACCAAAAAAGACTCCAAAAAGCAGTCCAGCAGAGCCAGCAAGGGCAATGGACAACGTGGGAGAATGCACTCCAAAGAAGTCTCACTTGGAATGACATTTGGCACATGGCCCCTCTCAGGATCAGCTTCATTCTCAGATCTGCATATGACCTTCTGCCCTCAAATGCAAACCTGGTGAAGTGGGGGAAAACAGACGATCCTGCATGCCCCCTCTGCCATGAAAAACAAACAGTGGAGCATGTCCTAAGCTCATGTAAAGTAGCCCTGGCTCAAGGAAGGTACACATGGAGGCACAACCAAGTGCTCAAAGAAATTGTACAAGTAGTCTGGGCTAGTACCAACACCACAAAAGGGAAAATCAGGACTCCAAAAGCACCCGCAACATTCTTCACGGCAGGAGGCAGCAAATCATGGCCAAGAACAACAGTGCCACTCGAAACATGCAGGCAGAGTCTGCTGGACGGGGCATATGACTGGGAGTGCACTGCAGACCTCCCAGAATGGAAGAGTCACCCAGAGATCATCAGCAAGAGTGGCATGAGACCAGACATAGTAGTCCACTCTAAGTCAACCAAGCAGCTGATCATGATCGAGCTCACAGTGCCATATGAGAACAGAATGGAGGCAGCTCAAATCTACAAGACTGAAAAGTATGCTGATCTGGCAAACAGCCTGAGGAGAGAAGGCTATCAGGTCAAAGTCCTCACTGCAGAAATTGGAGCTAGGGGGTTTGTAGGAACGTCTGCATACAGCCTCATGAAACAGCTCTCAGTTGCAGGGAAGGAAAAAACCAGAGCCCTGAAAGCAATGGCAGAAGCGGCAGAGAGGTGTTCAAGCTGGATCTGGTCAAGGAGGAACAAAAGTGAACTTCATAAGGCTTAATTTCCCTACAAATATCAGGTGTCCCTGTGGCTCAGTGGTTAAAGCGCGAGTCATTAAGTGGAAAATGAGCATGTCCAGAGGGTCATGGGTTCGAATCCCAGCCATGGCTCGTCCCAAGATGGGAAAAAAAAGGGGCAGCAGAGGGACATCCGGAGTCATGAACCGGGTGTGGCCCAACCCCCTAGAGTGTCAGGAGATAAGGGCCGAAACACTTGCTTGAAGGGGGCTTCTCTTCTGAGGACTCTCTGCTGCCACGCTCTCCACGAGTTTCTTTCTACTGATGCATGGGTAAACCATTGACTTCCGGGAATAGGCCGGAGGACGTCCG
Source organism: Conus canariensis (assembly GCA_033310375.1). Lineage (NCBI taxonomy): Eukaryota > Metazoa > Mollusca > Gastropoda > Neogastropoda > Conidae > Conus > Conus canariensis. Next base: position 13,117,499 of record CM065740.1, on the reverse strand, counting down.
GGAAAGACCGGAGGACACTGGGAAAGACCAGAACCAAGGGCTCTGTGGGCTGGCTCCCCACTTTGCCTTAAACATGTGGCTACTAAAAATAAAAGGAAAAGATGCTCCCAGGATTCACCGAAAGGGGGAGAGAATGATGAATCCATCGGTGCTCAACCAATCATGACTGCAAATCCCAAACGGACTATGAACATGGACCAAATGGAATATCCATGTGTCTGTGGAAAGCGTTTCGCTACCACCCGTGGCATGAAGATCCACAGAACAAAGATGGGATGTGTGAAGACTCATCTGAATGAGCAGCAACGCACTGCATCAGCAGATAAGACGTCGGAAGACCAAGGCCAGGATTTAAACCACAGTGCCAAGGACATCCACGCTGTTGGTTCGGATGAGGAATTTGCACAGGCCCTCGATGCCAGGCGCCTGAAACTCAACCTGCCACGAGCAAACGAAACTGAAGATTGGGAGAAACTGGATGCAAAAATCGTCCAAAGACTCGATGCACTGATAGGGAAAAGCACCCTGGAACACAAACTAGCCACATATGGGGACATTGTGTATGCCACATGTAGAGACGCCTATGGAGCAAAACTACCCAAAGAGAAAACACCTCCAAAGAAATCCAGACGCCAAGAAAAGATGGACAAGATCAGGGTCCAAAAGAAAAACCTCAAGATGCAAATGAAGACCGCACTGCCAGCTGAAAAACAAGGCTTGGAAAAACTGTGGAAAGACCTGAAAGAAAAACACAGCGCCCTCAGCAAAGCGGAATCTGCGAGGAAGAGGAAGAGCAAAAAGAAGAAGACACAAGAGCGCTTCTTCAGAGACCCCTTCCAGTTTGCCAGAACACTGTTTGAGCAGCCAAAATCTGGGACCCTAAGTGTGGACAAAGGAGTTCTTGAGCAGCATCTGAGGAAAACATACTCTGACCCACAGAGCAAAGCACCACTCGACATTCAAGGTCTGGTGTGGCCAACCAACCCTGAGGAACAGTTCAATGGCAAGCCTCCAACGTTGGCGGAAATCAAGAAGGTGGTCGACAAAGCCAGAGCCAAATCATCACCAGGGCCAAACGGAATACCTTACCAGCTTTACAAGAAATGTCCCAAGGTGCTGGAGTGGCTCCACAGGCTGCTGCGATCGGCTTGGAGAAACCAGAAGATCAGCGGCCAGTGGATGACGGCAGATGGTGTGTACATCCCCAAAGAGCAAAACTCAAGTGACATTAGCCAGTTCAGGCCAATATCACTACTGAACGTCGAAGGGAAAATCTTCTTCTCTGTCATGGCAGCAAGGCTGACCAAGTACCTGATGGAAAACAAGTACTTGGATGTGTCAGTCCAGAAAGGTGGCATCCCAGGCGTGGCGGGCTGTGTAGAACACGCCACAATGATCTGGGACGCAATCCAAAAAGCAAAAACAGAAAAGAGAGACCTGGACGTAGTGTGGCTTGATCTGGCAAACGCATATGGATCTGTGCCCCATGAGATGATACAGTTGGCTCTTGAGATGTACCATGTGCCAAAGAACATCCGCGACATGCTCAAGAAGTACTTCAATGGCTTCTCAATGCGGTTCTCTACCAAGGAGTACACAACAGACTGGATCAACTTGGAAGTGGGTATTGCAATGGGCTGTGCAATTTCCCCAATACTGTTCGTGCTGGCAATGGAACTCATCTTGAAAGCAGCAACAAACAACGCGAGACAAACAGACCTTGGCGATGGATACAAGATGCCTCCTCTCAAGGCCTTCATGGATGACACTACAGTGATTTCATCCAGAGAAGACGAGACACGTCATGTGCTGGAGAGGCTGGACGACATAGTTGCCTCATCCAGAATGAAGTTCAAGCCAAAGAAATCACGGAGTCTCTCACTGAGGAAAGGAAAAGTGGCCGGATCTGTGGTCTTCAGTGTTGCCAACCAGGCCATTCCAACAGTCACAGAAGAACCAGTCAAGAGCCTTGGAAGATGGTATGATGATACGCTGAAAGACACACAAAGAGCAAAAGAAACCAAGCAGATGGCGGAGGAAGGCTTGGAGACCATTGACCAGTGTGGGCTCCCTGGCAAATACAAGGTCTGGTGTCTGCAGTTCATGCTGATACCAAAGCTGCTATGGCCTCTGATGATATACGACATCTGCACCAGCAGAGTGGAGGCAATGGAAGCCAAAATCAACAAGTTCACAAGGAAATGGCTTGGTGTCCCACCCTGTCTGACTGACATAGCGCTGTACTGTCGCCAAGCAAAGCTGAAACTACCCCTGAAATCCATCCTGGAGGAATACAAAGCAGGGAAGATCAGACTTCAAAGCATGCTGGAGGACTCAGGAGACAAGGTGGTAGAAGCAATTAAGCCCCAGCTGAAGACAGGCAGAAAATGGAAAGTTCAAGAGGCGATGGATTCTGCAAAAGAAAGTCTCAAGATCAGAGAAATAACAGGACACACACAGACCAACAGACAGGGACTGGGGGTGACCAAAACTGAATGGTGGTCAAAGGCCAAAGGAAAAGCCAAAAGAGACATGATGATTCAGGAGATGAGAAAAGAAGAAGACCAAAAAAGACTCCAAAAAGCAGTCCAGCAGAGCCAGCAAGGGCAATGGACAACGTGGGAGAATGCACTCCAAAGAAGTCTCACTTGGAATGACATTTGGCACATGGCCCCTCTCAGGATCAGCTTCATTCTCAGATCTGCATATGACCTTCTGCCTCAAATGCAAACCTGGTGAAGTGGGGGAAAACAGACGATCCTGCATGCCCCCTCTGCCATGAAAAACAAACAGTGGAGCATGTCCTAAGCTCATGTAAAGTAGCCCTGGCTCAAGGAAGGTACACATGGAGGCACAACCAAGTGCTCAAAGAAATTGTACAAGTAGTCTGGGCTAGTACCAACACCACAAAAGGGAAAATCAGGACTCCAAAAGCACCCGCAACATTCTTCACGGCAGGAGGCAGCAAATCATGGCCAAGAACAACAGTGCCACTCGAAACATGCAGGCAGAGTCTGCTGGACGGGGCATATGACTGGGAGTGCACTGCAGACCTCCCAGAATGGAAGAGTCACCCAGAGATCATCAGCAAGAGTGGCATGAGACCAGACATAGTAGTCCACTCTAAGTCAACCAAGCAGCTGATCATGATCGAGCTCACAGTGCCATATGAGAACAGAATGGAGGCAGCTCAAATCTACAAGACTGAAAAGTATGCTGATCTGGCAAACAGCCTGAGGAGAGAAGGCTATCAGGTCAAAGTCCTCACTGCAGAAATTGGAGCTAGGGGGTTTGTAGGAACGTCTGCATACAGCCTCATGAAACAGCTCTCAGTTGCAGGGAAGGAAAAAACCAGAGCCCTGAAAGCAATGGCAGAAGCGGCAGAGAGGTGTTCAAGCTGGATCTGGTCAAGGAGGAACAAAAGTGAACTTCATAAGGCTTAATTTCCCTACAAATATCAGGTGTCCCTGTGGCTCAGTGGTTAAAGCGCGAGTCATTAAGTGGAAAATGAGCATGTCCAGAGGGTCATGGGTTCGAATCCCAGCCATGGCTCGTCCCAAGATGGGAAAAAAAAAAGGGGCAGCAGAGGGACATCCGGAGTCATGAACCGGGTGTGGCCCAACCCCCCTAGAGTGTCAGGAGATAAGGGCCGAAACACTTGCTTGAAGGGGGCTTCTCTTCTGAGGACTCTCTGCTGCCACGCTCTCCACGAGTTTCTTTCTACTGGTGACGTGGAACTGAACCCAGGACCTCCGAAGCAGATCTCCGGCAAGCAGACCCGTCTGACGAGTTCCAGTGGATCCAGCAGAGTGAGTCTTGGACACAGGTGCTACTGGCCATGGGGACAGAACTCAGATAGGTTGCAGAGTGTTGAATGGACAGCAGCCCACATCGACTGACCTGATGACAATGCTGACTTCGCTGAGAGGCAGTTTCCATGACATGAAACAAGACGCGCGAAAAATGAAGGACACGTTCTCTGCTGTCAAAGGGAAGTTCAGACTCTCAGAGAAGAAGTCAGAGACCTTAGAGAGTTAAATAAGGAACTGACCGAATCAAACAAAGGACTGAAAAAACGGTTAGACAGGTTGGGAATGAAAGCTGGCGATTTAGACGGTCGCTCTCTCTCTCTCTCTCTCTCTCTCTCTCTCTCTGACTGTCTGTCTGTCTGTCTGTCTGTCTCTCTCTCTCTCTCTCTCTCTCTGTCTTCCGTCTGTCCGTCCGTCTGTCTGTCTGTCTGTCTGTCTGTCTCTCTCTCTCTCTCTCTCTCTCTCTCTCTCTCTCTCTTCCACATAAACATG
>CM065740.1:13103198-13108198 GCA_033310375.1 Conus canariensis | reverse complement strand
CATGTCAGTACACGGTTCAGTGTCTCCTTGTTTGCTCTGTGTGCTCTGTGTTGTCATGTCAGTACACGGTTCAGTGTCGGAGGCAGCATTCGTTTGGAGTTTGTGAGTGCATTTCATCATGGGAGCAAGAGCTACCCAACTTGTTCGTTATTCACTGTTTACGTATGTATGTATGGGGCCGGAATAGCTCAGTGATAGAGCGCAGGACTCGTAAGCTTGGTGATCCTGGGGTTGCGGGTTCGAATCTCCGCTGGGCCGTTTCGGCGCAGGGGGATCTTTCCCTCGGAATCGGAAATGAAATGAGGCAGGGAACAGTAAACGATAAACAGTAAACAAGTTGGGTATTTTTTGCTCCCATAAGAAAACCTAACACAGAGTAACTTTTATTCAAGACTGGCACAGCCTTTTAAACTTGAATAAAGTAAGACAAATACATAGACGAACAATCTAATAGTGGGGGAAAAAAACAAGCGCAGGCAACAACTGAACTATCTTCATAGTAATGACTTGGCAAAGATTTGGACTTAAGGAGGGGGGGGGGGGGGGGGGGGGGGGGGGGGAGGGGGGGGAGGAGGGATTTGAAGATGGAGTAACTGGGAACATTGACCCAGTACAGTCCTGTAGATCCACATTGATCCGGTACAGCCCTGTAGATCCACACTGACCCAGTTCAGCCCTGTAGATCCACATGTCCACACTGACCCAGTACAGCCCTGTAGATCCACACTGACCCAGTTTAGCCCTGTAGATCCACATGTCCACACTGACCCAGTACAGACCTGTAGATCCACACTGACCCAGTTCAGCCCTGTAGATCCACACTGACCCAGTTCAGCCTGTAGATCCACACGTCCACACTGACCCAGTTCAGCCCTGTAGATCCACACTGACCCAGTTCAGCCCTGTAGATCCCCATGTCCACACTGACCCAGTTCAGCCTTGTAGATCCACACTGACCCAGTTCAGCCCTGTAGATTCACACTGACCCAGTACAGCCCTGTAGATCCACACTGACCCAGTTCAGCCCTGTAGATCCACACTGACCCAGTACAGCCCTGTAGATCCACACTGACCCAGTTCAGCCCTGTAGATCCACATTGACCCAGTTCAGCCCTGTATATCCACAGTCCACATTGACCCAGTACAGCCCTGTAGATCCACATTGACCCAGTTTAGCCCTGTAGATCCACATGTCCACACTGACCCAGTACAGCCCTGTAGATCCACACTGACCCAGTTCAGCCCTGTAGATCCACACTCGACCATTCAGCCCTGTAATCCACAGTCCACACTGACCCAGTTCAGCCCTGTAGATAGGTCCACACTGACCCAGTTCAGCCTTGTAGATCCACAGGTCACACTGACCCAGTTCAGCCTTGTAGATCCACACTGACCCAGTTCAGCCCTGTAGATCCACCTGACCCAGTACAGCCCTGTAGATCCACACTGACCCAGTTCAGCCCTGTAGATCCAACTGACCCAGTACAGCCCTGTAGATCCAAACTGACCCAGTTCAGCCCTGTAGATCCACAGGTCCACATTGACCCAGTACAGCCCTGTAGATCCACATTGACCCAGTACAGCCCTTTGGATCCACATGACCCAGTTCAGACCTTTGGATCCACATTGACCCAGTTCAGCCCTTTGGATCCACATGTCCACATTGACCCAGTTCAGCCCTTTGGATCCACATGTCCACATCGACCCAGTACAGCCCTGTAGATCCACACTGACCCAGTTCAGCCCTGTAGATCCACAGGTCCACATTGACCCAGTTCAGCCCTTTGGATTCACATTGACCCAGTTCAGCCCTGTAGATCCACACTGACCCAGTTCAGCCCTTTGGATCCACATGTCCACACTGACCCAGTACAGCCCTGTAGATCCACATTGACCCAGTACAGCCCTGTAGATCCACATTGACCCAGTTCAGCCCTGTAGATCCACATTGACCCAGTTCAGCCCTGTAGATCCACATTGACCCAGTTCAGCCCTGTGGATCCACATTGACCCAGTTCAGCCCTGTAGATCCACATTGACCCAGTTCAGCCCGTAGATCCACATTGACCCAGTTCATCCCTGTAGATCCACATGACCCAGTTCAGCCCTGTAGATCCACACTGACCCAGTTCAGCCCTGTAGATCCACATTGACCCAGTTCAGCCCTGTAGATCCACATGACCCAGTACAGCCCTGTAGATCCACACTGACCCAGTACAGCCCTGTATATCCACTACATGACCCAGTTCAGCCCTGTATATCCACAGGTCCACATTGACCCAGTTTCAGACCACTTGAGTATTAATCCACAGGTCCACATTGACCCAGTTCTGCCTTGTAGATCCACATTGACCCAGTTCAGCCCTGTAGATCCACAGGTCCACATTGACCCAGTTCAGCCCTGTAGATCCACATTGACCCAGTTCAGCCCTGTAGATCCACAGGTCCACATTGACCCAGTTCAGCCCTGTAGATCCACATTGACCCAGTTCAGCCCTGTGGGTCACATTAACCCAGTCAGCCGTGATCCACATTGACCCAGTTCAGCCCTGTAGATCCACATTGACCCAGTTCAGCCCTGTAGATCCACATTGACCCAGTTCAGCCCTGTAGAACCACATTGACCCAGCTTTAGCCCTGTAGATCCACATTGACCCAGTTCACCCTGTGGATCCACATTGACCCAGTTCAGCCCTGTGGAACCACATTGAACCAGCTCAGCCCCGTAGATCCACATTGACCCAGTTCAGCCCTATAGATCCACATTGACCCAGTTCATCCCTGTGGATCCACATTGACCCAGTTCAGCCCTGTGGAACCACATTAGCCAGCTCAGCCCTGTGGATCCACATTGACCCAGTTCAACCTGTGGATGTCCAGAGAACTTTCCAAACACACACTGTTTCACTTTCAGCGTTGCACAAAGTGGTTTCTAGGTCACCGGAGGCGATTGTAGTTATTTCCCTTGCACCTGACCGTCTCCTCGACCATGAAAGTTGAAGCAGGCGATCTTAGTGATCTACACTTCGGGGAAAACATTCGATTTACACACCAGCAAGCAGAGCCAGATGAAGACCCCCCCCCCCCCCCCCCCCCAACACCTACCTTCTTTTATTCCCCCTTTTTGTGTGCCAAAACTTTTTTTATTCTATATGCTGATCTCTCTCTCTCTCTCTCTCTCTCTCTCCTCTCTCTCTCTCTCTCTCTCTTCTCGTGTGTGGTTGTGTTGTGTGTGTGTGTGTGGTGTGTGTGTACGGTGACCTGTTTGTTGTGTGTATTGTTCAAAGATCACACAAGGACCCATGACAGTGAACTGTACCTTCAGAACACCGTAATCTGCACATTGTTCAGCCACATGTTGTTTTTCTTTGGAGTTCTTCCCCCCCACCCCCACCAATTATAAATACTGGCCCTTCTTCCTTCACAGGAGGTCCCGTGATCTGGATACAAACAGGAAGTGTGGTTGCATTTTTATTTCGCCACCACACAGCATGCAAACTAGCAGACAGTCGATACATCGAGTCACTACAAACCAGAGCCTTTAAAAAGTCTATGCACTTCGTTGAGTAATTCAAACAAAGCTGTTGACAAAAAAATAATATACGTTTAACTTACATGAAAAACCCTTTTACGATTTCCGTGATTCTTTCTAATAACCCAGCCTGCATTGATCAGATTGGGAAAGAAATTATTCCGGACAGACTGGCTGACTAGTTACTTAATTCAGGAGACAATACATACTAGCTAGAATAACGAAAATATACCAATAAAGCTTAATAACATAGCCATACTATTCTGGAAATGTTGAATATTTCATGTATTTTAATCACATTTGGGTGGTGCTGGAAATGATTAAGTAAGAGCGGTTTGTGATTTTCCTTTAATTGTGAGCGTGAACACTTTGAATAGATAACGGAATTCATCCCCAAAGTCATTAATACTGCACAGTAGGCAAATTCTCTTGGAATCCCTGATTGTCGTTTTTTCGATATATTGTAGTTTATGCCGACTTAATCTGAAACTACATTTTTTTTTCTGGTAGAAATAGGCATTCTGGTAAATAATGCTCAAATGAGACCTATCCCTCAGTTTTTAACATGGAGTTGTTGGGCAGGTTTTGTCCCCACTGCTGAAGTAACCTATCCTTCACCTTGGGTTGCGTAACCTTTTTCTAAAGTATTCAGCCGTTAACGTAGTAGTTCCTCTATTCAGCTAAATGAGTCAGGCCTATGTTATTCGAATGTAAACTGGCATTTCTTAATTAGTGTAAGTTATATTATGCGTTTTCATGAATTTCACAGGCGAGCTGTGGCAGTGACACCGACATTTTCAGTGACTCCGAGAACATAAAGCCTGGCAATTTGTATGGAAAGAGTGATATTGGACATTTTGCATAAAGTGAGATCAGAAGAAAGTACAAAGATTATGGAGCATTACACAGTTAGGTGTAGACCATTTTAAATTTTAGCAACAATTTCAAAACTTCAACTCTAGTATTTCATACAATTTTAAAGAATCACAGGATTGCCCACATACACGAAGATGGGGTGGTTATATTTCTCAAGCAACTTAGGTTGGAATCAATGGGCAAATCCACTCTGCGACATTTGTGTACTAATGCGAACATAGCTCTGTTGACAGCTTTTTTTTTTTAGCTTTATTAAAAGTAATCCTGAAACTGAAGACAGTCCAAATATATTTCCTAGTCTAAAGTGTCTGCATTTTCTTGCCATCTTAGCGAAAAAGCTAAAAGTAGAAGCCTGCAGCTAAAACCAACCTAGAGTCGGCTGACATTTCAAATCCTCACTGTCTTGTCGTTTTCTCTCCTGGTCCTGGCTTTCTCAGGACGCAGCCCATCAAGCGGCCTGGTCATTAGCAAGCTGATTGTGGCTGTCTGATGGACCAAGCTGAAGAAATGGCGGTCGCTGCTCTTCCAAATAGAAACAGACAGCGGCAGTGTACCGGAAATCTGGGAGTTTGTTGAACTTTCTGGTCATAGA
>CM065740.1:13095698-13100698 GCA_033310375.1 Conus canariensis | reverse complement strand
GTGCCCTAACGTAGGCTGAATGGTCTACACTGTGCCCGTGCCCTAACGTGGGCTTAATGCCTTTCACAATGGCCGTGCCCTAAGGTGGGCTTAATGCCCTTCACAGTGGCTTAGCCCTAAGGTGGGCTGAATGCCCAGTAATACACTATGGCCTTGCCCTAACGTGGGCTTAACGCCCTTCACAGTGGCCTTGCCCTAAGGTGGGCTTAATGCCCTTCACAGTGGCCTTGCCCTAACGTGGACTGAATGCCCTTCACAGTGGCCTTGCCCTAACGTGGGCTGAATGCCCGGTAATACACCGTGACCTTGCCCTAACGTGAGTTTAATGCCCTTCACAGTGGCCTTGCCCTAACGTGAGTTTAATGCCCTTCACAGTGGCTTTGCCCTAACGTGGGCTGAATGCCCGGTAATACACCAGTGACCTTGCCCTAACGTGAGTTTAATGCCCTTCGCAGTGGCCGTGCCCTAAGGTGGGCTTAATGCCCTTCACAGTGGCCTTGCCCTGAGGTGGGCTGAATGCCCGGTAATACACCATTGCCTTGCCCTAACGTGGGCTGAATGCCCTTCACAGTGGCCTTGCCCTAACGTGGACTGGTCTACACTGTGCCGGTGCCCTAACGTGGGCTTAATGCCCTTCACAGTGGACTTGCCCTAGCGTGGGCTGAATGGTCTACACTGTGCCCATGCCCTAACGTGGGTGAATGGTCTACGACTGTTTCCGTGCCCTAACGTGGGCTGAATGGTCTACACTGTGCCCGTGCCCTAACGAGGGCTGAATGCAGGAAGCCAACCCAAAAAGCTCGCCCCCATCTTACTCCGGCATTTAATGATTTTGCAGGGTTTTAGGGTCGTCGGAAGTGCAGAACGTCGACCCCGCTCAGGATATGGCTGCCGCCGGAGACCAGAGGTTGTGGCCTGTGATGAGAAATCGTCACCTCCCCCCCCCACTGAGAGACATGGAAAGACATGGTGATGTGGGCTGTCAGGGTGACTGAGAGCACAAGAACTGCTGAATGCTTCACTAACACATGTGCACGAATGCTTCACTAACACAGGCTGTCAGAGCCCCTTTTACACAGGACTGGTCCTTCAGCTTCCGTCCATGCGGCAAAATGACGTCACTACAACACAGGGTCCACGTGGCATAATGACATCAACATATTGTAGGGACCATGTTGTGTAATGATACAAACGTGCCATAGGAACCACGTGAGATTATGACATTAACATACCATAGACACCGCGTGACTTAATGAAACTAGCGCGATACAAGAACTACAAGATTTAATGATTCCATCACACTATATGTAATATGAGAGAGAGAGAGAGAGAGAGAGAGGAGAGAGAGAGAGAGAGAGAGAGAGAGAGAGAGAGAGAGAGAGGACCACTGGACATAGAGAAAAAGACACGTTGCACATGAAAAAGAAAACAACGTCTAGACTGGGCTGTTTGCGTTTCCTCACGCAGGCTAATGTCCTGCCCACAGACCGCCAATCCCCTGAACGACCCAAGGCAGTGTTTTATGTATGACTTTCCAGACAACGGAATCACCTTCACAACTCCCCGGGGATCACATCTACTGGTTCTTCTGCTAAGATGGCTTCCAAGCCCCTCCCCTTCCCTCCCTACACCAACACTCATCACCATCATCATCACCATCATCGTTCCTTCGCCTCTTCGGGTAGACAGGATGGCATGACACTGCAGCTAGACTCGTTGAAGCCTGGGCAGCCAGGCTGTGGAACTCGTTCTACTTCTGAGGGACTGAACGAGGCCGCCACTATACATTTTATCAGGCGATCTTCGGCAGGTTCCCCATTCATCATATGTGCTGATTCTGTGTTCATGTATGTTTGCTCTTTGGGAAAAAATCCCTGGAAGACCCTGTCAGGCTGGTTAGGTTATGATTCAACTGAAACTGAAATGAGAAAAGCTACATATCCATGGTCCATGGTCCATACCAAAATGCATTGTAGCTCTAAATCAATGGTTTGAGGTAGGTCTAGAAACACCGGTTTTTTTTTTTTTTTTTTTTTTTTTTTTTTTTTCAAAACACTAAATTCCCCATGGCATGTCATTTGAGGCTTCTTTTCTCTGTCTCATCTTCAGTGGCACTGCTCTCACTCCGCTCACTCTGGCTCCCCGACCACTGCCACTAGCCCGTCACCGGCAATCAACAGGGAGCAGCCAATGTCGAGTCATCATCAAGTTACCCACTAGAGCAGACACTGCACTGCTGCCGAGTCATTTCGGTGGTGTTCAGTGGCGCCTGTTCTGATCCAACATACGCAGGACACCACCTACTATGTCCCCCTTCTGACGACAATAACTGCTCAGTTGCAGGGTTGGCGTGGGTGAGCTCTCCCTCCGGAGGGCGCAACCATATCCGTCCAATGACAGTCGCCATGAATTTGCTGACACTGGTGACCCCTACAGAACCTCACCGGGCACATAAACGTGGAGAGGACATTGAAACTAAGAACACCGTGACACCAGGGCATGAAGGTCCACAACACTTGAGACTTTGTAACATTCTGATCGATGAGGTTGAGGATGAAGATGGTGCTACAGATTTCCATTCTGGTCTGAGACTGCATAACAAGGCTGCAATCTACGCTTACACTGATGATACACCCCAGCGTCAACCAGCTCCGAGAGATACAGACACCAACAGTATTGGTAAGAAATTTAAGAAACACTCTCGGAGACACATTCACGAAGTGGATGAAACTCTATTGTGTGGTCCCACTCTTCAGAACTGGGCCCATAGCAAACTCAACCCAAGGTAGGAGCCGATCAGGGCAGAACAATCCCACAAATAAATGGTTCTGATGGGAACCGAACCCAAAGTCTCCTTCCCGGGAGTCCGCGTCGCTGACTACTTCCCCAGTGTTGACCTGGAGTAGAAAAAGACATAAATCGAAGCCTACGTGACGTCGCCGCAAAAATACGTCAATTCAAACGCAAGTTTGCTGTCACTGAAGTGCTGCTTGTTGACTGCAACACATTAAACCGCCTTACCGCTAGGAGCGACGACAGTATCACTAGGCCTAGGCCTAGTGTCTGAGAAATTCGACTTCAAGCGCTGTACTCGTGAACTACCGTCTTACGGATTGTGTCCGGACTGTCAGTAACAATCTGAGAACATATACATGGACTTTTTCCCACAGCCAAGCTATAAATCCTGAAGGAACGGCTCACAATCGGTAACAGGCCTAACAGGAATGTAACAAACTCACACACATACTCACTCGCGCGCGCGAGCGTCATTTTTGTTCAAATCACTTGAGAATTGGATTAAGCAGTAAGACTTAAAAATTCAACATTACATATCATGATAAAACGTCTGTAATTGATTTTTTGTGTATTATTAAGAACTGCATAATTATATGTTGCTTTTACAGATTTTACTCCCACTGGCAGTTCTTTCGTGCGAAAGAGTGCAGTTTGCCAAACAAAAAAACAGTGATACCAGCCGTCGTGGCGAAGTGGTTAGCGTCGCGGACTCCCGGCTGGGAGGTCGTGGGTTCGAATCCCATCAGTCATGTGGGTTTTTCTGCCCCGACCGGCTCCTACCCAGAGTGAGTTTGCTGCGGACTCTGTTGGGAAGACTGGGACCACACAGTCAAGTTTCATCCACTTCATGGATGCCTTTCTGAGAGTGTTGCTCAAATTTACTGACTAACACTGCAGGTGCCTGTATCTCTCGGGCCTGGTTGACGCCGGGATATATTATGAAAGGAAGCGTAGAGTACAGCCCAGTTATGTAGTCTCAGACCGAAATGGAATTCCGTAGCATCATCTTAATCATCCTCATTCTCATCGATCAGCATAAGAAAAAAAGTCTCAAATTCTGTGGCCCTTCATGCTCTGCTCTCATGGTGACCTCAATTTCGATGTTCTCTTTACGTCTGTGGCCTTGGTTTGGTTCCGTCGGGGTCGCCGGTATCGGCGAGTCCATGGGGGCTGTCGTTGGACGGACGTGGTGGCGCCCTCCGGAGGGAGAGCTCGCTCACGCCGGCTCCGCGACTAAGCAATTATTGTCGTCAGTAGGGGGCTTAGTAGGTGGTATCCTGCGTATGTTAGATCAGAACAGGCACCACTGAACACCACCGAAGTGACTCAGCGCAGTGCAGTGTCTCCTCCGGTGGGTTGCCTCTTGACGACTTGACATTGACTGCTCCCTGTGGATTGCCGGTGCCGGGGCTGCGGCGGGGCCGACCGGGCTGTGGCTGTGGACGGAGTGTCGGAATGAGCGGCTGGATGCACTGCCTCTGAGGTGGCGCAGAGGTTGGGACAGCAAAAAAAAAAAAAAAAAAAAAAAACCCCAGTGATACTGATAGCCAAAATGGCGACCAAAACAACACGCACCGTTCATTTTCAAGGCGAAGTTTTCGGAAGCGAACGCCTGAAATGTTTAGCTATAAACATCTACAACAACAACAACAACAACAACAACAACACATACTGGGTTGACAGGCAGATGACGGAGGCGCCAAGCATTTTTTTTTTTTTTTTTTTCGTGGGCAAACTACGTGATAAGAATCGGATGAGTTGCATCAGGAACACTCCGACAGTGATATGAAATCCACTGGAAGGAAACACATAAACCTTGCCTTCAACCTGACCACAGAAGCTGATCTTGGCTGTGCCCCTGAAGCAAGACAGCTGCCACCATCTCCCTGCAGAATCGTAGAAGATTTAGATCAAAAGCTTTGCGCCTCAGCTCCAATGTTTGCATCATTCAAATGATTTCGTTGTTGATCTGGACATTAGATTCCACACAACAGGATTGCGAATGCAAAGATGAGATCTAATCCCCAGATATTTCTTTGCGCATCTCTGTCTGTCTGTCTGTCTGTGTCTCTGTCTGTGTGTGTTGTGTGTGTGTTGTCTGCCTGCCTGTCTTCATTTTCAGAAGTTTACCAACCCCTTTCCCTCCTCCCCTCCTCTCTTCTGTATGGATCAGAACTGAATCAATATTGATTATCCAGACTCTC
>CM065740.1:13090698-13093198 GCA_033310375.1 Conus canariensis | reverse complement strand
AAAGGTGGAGAGGCCTATGGATGTTGTTCCAAAGGTGGAGAGGCCTATGGATGTTGTTCCAAAGGTGGAGAGGCCTGTGGATGTTGTTCCAAAGGTGGAGAGGACTATGGATGTTGTTCCAAAGGTGGAGAGGCCTGTGGATGTTGTTCCAAAGGTGGAGAGGCCTGTGGATGTTGTTTCAGCCCAGGCAAGTGGCACTGCGCACCAGGACAACAGCGCTCTGGCAACAACAGACACAGCTCCTGCTCTCGACATAATCCTCCGCACATTGACGTTCGCAGTGGATAAAAATGAGGTATCATGGGAGTGAAAGTAGCCGTGATTTACAACAGATGTGTAGGACATCTTTGACAGCATGAAGAAGACCTAACTAGTTGTCTGCACAGACAGGCCTCCGGTGCATGTGAGTGGCGGGGTCTTCTCCCTCTCCTCCGAGTTCGTTTGTTCCTTTGCTTTGGACAAAATCGGCGTCCTCCCTTTCTTCCCGCTGTTTGGACAATATGAGCCTTAAACTCCCCCCCTCAAGTCAAGCCGCCACCCCCCTTTTTTTTTGGGGGGGGGAAAGAAAAAGATCTGTGCCGAGTCTTCCCCCGCTCTCTCTCTCTCTCCCCCCCCCCCCCCCCTAAGATTTTTCCACGCTTTCACAAAATCTATACCCCTTTACCTCCCCCCCCCCCCTCTAAGATTTCCACTCTTTCACATTTTTTCCACTATACTGTGAAGGTACTGCGCCCAGATTCATTGTGACTAATAATGTAAGTATGGGTCCTGTTTTTGAAGAGAATTTCAGGTTATCGAATGAGTCTGGGATGTGTGTGTGTGTGTGTGTGTGTGTGTGTGTGTGTGTGTGTGTGTGTGTGTGTGTGTGTGTGTGTGTGTGTGTAGCGTGCGCGCGCGCATGTGTGTGTGTGTGCGTATGCGCGCGTGTTAGCGTGCGTGCTGTGTGATTGCGCGCGCGCGTACCAGAGGGATATCAGTTTTATAAATCTTCTTCTCTCACATCGTCTCGCTCTCTAATACGCTAAACTTCACGGGTTTTTTTTCATATAAGCAGAGTTTGAAACCATTTTGATACCGCCTCTCCCCCTTTATTTGGTATGTGTTTATTGCCTTTAGACCAAGTTCCCTCAACCAGCTGGACCAAAATTCCACTTTTTAGGATTGAAATACCCCAAATTACATCAACTAAACGAGTTCTTTATGAGACCACATGGGATAGTCAGGTAATACACTATACTCATGAGACCACGTGGGATAGTCAGGTAACACTATACTCATGAGACCACATGGGATAGTCAGGTAACACACTATACTCATGAGACCACATGGGATAGTCAGGTAATACACTATACTCATGAGACCACATGGGATAGTCAGGTAATACACTATACTCATGAGACCACATGGGATAGTCAGGAAATACACTATACTCATGAGACCACGTGGGATAGTCAGGTAATACACTCATTTACCACCGGTCAAATATTTTTCCCAACAAAAAGCATACAGGCTTGATAGACGCTGACTGAGGGAGCAGAGTGTGGTGTGTCTGCACCGAACTACTTGATGTGGTGTGTCTGCACCGAACTACTTGATGTGGTGTGTCTGCACCGAACTACTTGATGTGGTGTGTCTGCACCGAACTACTTGATGTGGTGTGTCTGCGTCTGCACCGAACTACTTGATGTGGTGTGTCTGCACCGAACTACTTGATGTGGTGTGTCTGCGTCTGCACCGAACTACTTGATGTGGTGTGTCTGCACCGAACTACTTGATGTGGTGTGTCTGCACCGAACTACTTGATGTGGTGTGTCTGCGTCTGCACCGAACTACTTGATGTGGTGTGTCTGCACCGAACTACTTGATGTGGTGTGTCTGCACCGAACTACTTGATGTGGTTGTGTCTGCACCGAACTACTTAGTGTGGTGTGTCCCGCACCGAACTACTTGGTGTGGTGTGTCTGCACCGACCTACTTGGTGTGGTGTGTCTGCACCGACCTACTTGATGTGGTGTGTCTGCACCGAACTACTTGATGTGGTGTGTCTGCACCGAACTACTTGATGTGGTGTGTCTGCGCCGAACTACTTGGTGTGGTGTGTCTGCGCCGAACTACTTGATGTGGTGTGTCTGCACCGAACTACTTGATGTGGTGTGTCTGCGCCGAACTACTTGATGTGGTGTGTCTGCACCGAACTACTTGTGTGTGTGTCTGCACCGAACTACTTGATGTGGTGTGTCTGCACCGAAGTACTTGATGTGGTGTGTCTGCACCGAAGTACTTGATATGGTGTGTCTGCGCCGAACTTCTTGATGTGTGTGTCTGCACCGAACTACTTGATGTGGGCCACCTTTCTCCAGCCTGACCCTGGTGTCAGAGGTGTCACAGTGGCAGGAAGGGGGTGGGAGTGGGGATTGGGACTGGGAGTGGGGTGGGTGTAAATTTTAATGTAGATCTAAAGCTTTGCCAAAAGAAATCAGTCGAGCTTACCTTCAGTGAC
>CM065740.1:13073198-13075698 GCA_033310375.1 Conus canariensis | reverse complement strand
AGTGAGTGATTCTGTAGTAAAAGTAATATCCACTCAAAGCCAAAGTGCTCCTTTTTAATCAAGAATGTTTGTTGGTTTCCATTTTAACACATTCAACACCTCTGCTTACTCAATGCAAATCAAAGTTATCAAACTATCTCACTAAAATAAAATACGTTTTCGTCGAATCCATACATGTAGACAAACCCCGCAGTTCTAAGGGTTTTGATCATTGGTAATTAAAAGCAAATTACACACTCACCACCGCTTTTCAATATGTATCATTACGAATGAAGGGTGGGGCTGGAGTTTGGGGTGGAATATTTTAACCAATGAAAAAAAAAGTCCAAAGAAAAAGCCCCATCCCATGACTGTAGATGTTTTCGAACATGGCCACATTTTTGTTGAGTCCACCAGCTCTCCAGGTCTCTGCAAAAAGCTCCCTTCAATGTCTCTGAGGAAAGGGCACTCCTCACCAATAACATTCTTCACTTTGCGGCTTGTACTTGTCGACAAAAGTCTTACGTCTAATAAGCATAAAAGGAGACGCAGGGTGGTCCTCGCCAAAAGCATGTTTCACTTTGTGGCCTGTGATTGTTAATAAAAAGTCTTGTACCTAATAAGAAGAAAAGAAGACGAGCAAGGAACAAATGCAGATACATACATAAAAAATAGATAAATAAGTAAATAAAGAAATGAATAGAGTAATGAATAAAATGAATAGACACACATATGTACAAAACATATCCAAGATTCTGCAAGTCCTGAAGGTTGGTAATAATGATCAATCAGCTGCATTACATCATAAGCAGTAAGAAAAAAAAAACAACTCAGACAAGGCCAGAGGGTAAGAACTCAACAAACATACAAACAGAAATACAGACAAGAGGTCTTGGAAGAAGAGAAACACCTGCTGTCAAGAAATCATGTCACAAATACGTTCAGTCTGTCCTTTGCAGTCTTTGCCTTTCACTTCGCCGTTGCAGACTTCCTTCGAACCTGCCGAGGGCTCTGTGCACAGCACTGTCTCTTTCACTTTGCCTTCCTTCCGGCCTGCCGAGGGCTCTGTGCACAGCCCTGTCTCTTTCACTTTGCCTTCCTTCCGGCCAGCCGAGGGCTCTGTGCACAGCCCTGTCTCTTTCACTTTGCCTTCCTTCCGGCCAGCCGAGGGCTCTGTGCACAGCCCTGTCTCTTTCACTTTGCCTTCCTTCCGGCCTGCCGAGGGCTCTGTGCACAGCCCTGTCTCTTTCACTTTGCCTTCCTTCCGGCCAGCCGAGGGCTCTGTGCACAGCCCTGTCTCTTTCACTTTGCCGTTGCAGACTTCCTTCCGGCCAGCCAAGGGCTCTGTGCACAGCCCTGTCTCTTTCACTTTGCCTTCCTTCCGGCCTGCCGAGGGCTCTGTGCACAGCCCTGTCTCTTTCACTTTGCCTTCCTTCCGGCCTGCCGAGGGCTCTGTGCACAGCCCTGTCTCTTTCACTTTGCCGTTGCAGACTTCCTTCCGGCCACCCAAGGGCTCTGTGCACAGCACTGTCTCTTTCACTTCGCCGTTGCAGACTTCCTTCCGGCCTGCCAAGAGCTCTGTGCACAGCACTGTCTCCTCACCCGCAGCACTCCCTGCCATGGATTGCAGAACCGATAATGCTTCAAGAGTGCCTTCACATCTGTTGGATTTTTTCCTCACACAGGAAAACAAAGCTCGCTGACAAGTAGCACCGCCGTGGGGAATGATCAAGATTCCCATCATCACTTGAGGGCGGACATGGAACAATGGGATTTCCTGAACCTCTTTAACAGACAATCCCACACTTTGTCCGTCCGCGTATCTGAAAGCCACTTCCGTTCTCTGGTAGACAGCAACATCTCCAGGGATGGTATTCCTGGTCGCTCCCTCGGGCCTCGGTATTGCATACTGACCTCAGAAGCAGGTCCAGTCTGCCTGGTGAGTTGCTCTGTTCAGCTTCAAGTCTCCGCTTTCTGATGGACAGGACAGCTATGTGACGGCTTTGTGATCCTGTAGTCCGGGGCTGTAGTGAAGTAGTTTACATGACAGTGACACTGTGCAAGCCGTTCATCTTTCAAACCATTGGTATCTTTGGCACTGATAAGTGCCCGGCAGTTTCATCCAGTGAGCACATCTTTGTCCCTCATCTGATTGTAGGCCACATTGTAGTGGATGTCAGGCAGGTCCACATCAGGTAAGGCTCTCGGTTTAGTCAAACGGACAAGCAGGCTGCGTCTTGAAGAGACCGTGCGGCTTCCGAGCACATGGATGCATAGTTCCTTCCTCCTGCTTGCATGCTGGTTGGAAACTGTGCAGAGACACGGTGGGTACACTGTAGAAACAGACAGTGCAGTTGACTGCTGATTGAACGTGGAAGTTTTCCTTTGGGGTCATTGATGCTGTGAATGTTGGCAATGAAGGAGCAGGTTTTACATCCCGACTGATTGCACAGGTAAAACCTGCTACATCATTGCCAACATCCACAGCATCACTGGCCCCAAAGGAAAATTCAATATCCAA
>CM065740.1:13060698-13070698 GCA_033310375.1 Conus canariensis | reverse complement strand
TTAGTCATATCCCATCTGTGCTTCCGAGCTGAATCTTCGAGGTATCGTTCCTGTCTCATGTTCCAGATTGAACTTGTGAGAATGTGAATAGCTTCAGATGAAGAAAGAAGGACACCACCTATGACAAAGTCATATTGGTACTCCGCGCTATGAAATGATGGATTAGAAATCAGATCTCACATACCATGTCTGAACGACTAGACTTCGATTGACAATTTAGAGCCGTAAGCGCTGATTTTGAATCCGATAATGTAAGTATTTGTCTGTGTATAACAGGCATGTCAAGTAGGAAATCTAATGCTTTCAAAATGGCAAATAACTCTGCTACATCCTTTTGTAATATGGAATTTCTTTCTAATGCTAAGCGCTGGTATTACAAAGGAAGTCCCAGCATCGGAAGAATCTAAAATAGAACTATCCGCGAAAACGTAGATGATTTCAGCCTGCTCTGACAACCAAGAACAATCTGGAACAGCGGCAATACCATCAAGAGACAGGTTACAGTTCTGAAACAATGGGGAAACATACACATGGACACCTGAGGACATTTACACCGCTTTGTTACGGATCTCCCTTGAAATATAAGCTCTTCCATCCAGTTCCCGTCATTAATGAAGTTGGTAATGGTTCTAGCTCTCACTGTAAAATTATAGGCGCAACTTAGCCTGTGTTCATTTAAGGGTAACACATCAGTCTCCTTGTAGGTCAAATCAATTGAAGCCCATCGGGAAGTCCTAATGCAATTTTCACAGGCTAACGAGTCAATACTGGTTAGCTTGTGTAAATCTGTCTTTGCAGCTGTAAAAAATTGAACGAACTAGCCCTGAGGCGACATAGACAAGATTAGATCCCCAGTTAATCAGAGGTATCACCAGAAAGCACACGTAAAATGCATTTTTTCCTAGCTTTTTCTACAAGGTAATTGATGTGTTTACTCCAAAAAAGTTTACAGCGGAAAATAACACCGAGAAACTTAACTTGTTTGCTTGGGTATATTAAAGTATTACCAACCTTATAGAGACAGCTTCTCTGCCTTCAAACGCAATAGTTTTCTTTGTAAAGACAACAAAACCCGTTTTGTCAGCAGACAAACCAAACCCATTTGATTTCATGTAATGAAGAATATTGTTAACAATTTCTCGAAACTGTTCAATATTTTTTCTTTCTACATACAGAGCTAATGTGGCACCTTTTGTATTAACCTGTTTAATATCGTAAAGCATTAGCGAGAAAAATGCTGGAGCGATCACACTTCCTTGGAGAACACCCATGCTAATAGTCTTAGAAGTTAATAATGCTTCATGTATATTCACTTGGATAATTCTGTCCGACAAGAAAGTTTTTAGAAACTGAAAAAAAAAAACCGACCTCGTATTCCTATTTTGTGTGCTTTGTACAACACCTTAGAATGCGATACTGAATCGTACGCTCTTTGAACCTCAAAAAAACGTAACAAGGGTCGAATGATATTTGGCTAGAGCTTTTAACACACACACACACACACACACACACACACACACACACACACACACACCACGCACGCCACGCACGCACGCACGCACGCACGCACGCACGCACGCACGCACACACACACACACACACACAACACACACACACACAACACGCGCGCGCGCGCGCACACACACACATTCGGCCGTTAACGTATATGTTTTTATACGTCATTATCTGTACGAAGACGGCTGCGACCGAAGCATTAATGATTTCTGTTCGTTTTCTTTTCTTCTTTTTTTTTCCTATTGTAAATCTTCTTAGCATGCTCAAAGCTAACCGTGAAGATAAAAAGGTCTGGAAAAGCTAAACGTGTTTCCCATTCGTCCCTGCGGCATTCATATGACATCGATCATTCGGCACTTCCTTTTGATCGTTTAGACTCATACTTTCTCTGTAGCCATCAGGAAAAAAAAAATTATCATCACCAGTAAAATTCCTTGACATTTCTCTCAAAAACACTGACTTTTGAATGAGGAAAACGGCAATCACACGACAAAGAAATAGATTTTCATCTCCACTTCCATTATATTCCCAAATAATACTTCCTTTATTATAATCATGTACACGTATGTCCGGCAGAACACAAGCATTTACGTGTGTGATTCCGGACGCACTGCACAGAACAATTGTGCCGGAACACCAGTGTTGGCAGGGAACGTTCACACAGCCACCTCACCCATCCCTGCGCGTGAATTTCACCTCTTCCGTCCTTTGTATGCGGTGACAACCTTTCTTCTGTTCCCTCTCAATACCAGTGTACAGACAAATTTGACAATTTGCTCTGTGTTAAATCATCATTCACAGGCCGGTCATTTCCATACTCTGTTACTTTTACCTTATGTTGTTATTCTAGACATAGCTTTTTGTCTTCATTGAAAAGATGATCGTGACCCCCCTTCCCCCCAACACACACACACACACACACACACACACACACACACACACACACACACACACACACACACACACGCACGCACACACACACATACACACACACACACACACACACACACACACACACACACACACACACACACACACACATACACAAAACGCTATTTCCATTCTTTGCCACTTTTTGGATTAGGTTGCTGGTCCAGACAGAACTTTTTGCTTTCAACGATAAGATGATCGAAGAGCACTGGTATCATATTGTTCTCTGTTCTGGCGGTTTTCAAATGAGGAACAAGTTGTTGATAAATTTCTCTATCCTAGGAGAGAAGTCTTCATCCAATGAGTACATTAGTCCCTCTAAATTTACGTCTAACATTGAGAATGGATTCCTCATGTTCCTTACGTAAGAAGTGCAGTTACCAATGATTGGTGAATCAATCTTCCCATTCAGCCTGTAGGGCCTATCAAACTTGACTTCTTCGGATAATTGGTTGGGCAACAGGTCTTGTACACCACCTTCACACTCCTGCCTAATCTTGCGATCACTCTGTGGACTGTCGTTAAAAAAAAAAAAAAGGGGGGGGGGGGGGGGGGGATAAAAAGGAAAAAGATCATTTCGTTTTGAACGATTCTTTAATTAAGTCACCTCTTGTTCGAATTGTGCCGGAGCTCTTCAGTCTGGTCTGCCTCAGACTGTCTGGTTTGTTGGCAGGAGCAGGTCCGGGGTTCAACTCAACGTCATCACAACACTGAAGGAAAAGTTGGTGGCACAACAGAGACAGGAGCAAACCACTGGCGACACCGCCTTCCCAGTTATCTGCCTTGAATATCCGGCAGAAGGCAGTCATAAAAGAAAGCAGTCATTAAAGGAAGGCAGTCATGAAAGCACAGCCAGTGGCACGGAAGCACAGAGGATTCGTCGGCTTGATGTTGACTTTCAAAGATTGTCCCCATGTAATGTCTTGAGAACAAACAATTTTATTGTACAGTCAAAGCTCTTCCTCTGAAGTGTGTTCATTTGGTATACTGGAAGGTTCCTCTCCCCACCCGCAAGAGAGAGAGAGAGAGAGAGAGAGAGAGAGAGAGAGAGAGAGAGAGAGAGAGCACCGTTTATCACCACAGTCCTTCTCATACAACGTACAGACCTCTGATTCAGTACCCTCCTGTTCGTGACCGAAGTGTTCGTTGTCTTCACGGCTGCAGTGAACAGTCATCAATACTGTCCACAGAGGTCTCCCTCGCCGTCGTAAATGGGGCTGACCATCACTCAGGTCTGGATTGATGAGCTAGGCCGAGCCTCGTTCTGAGCCGGCCAACTGATTCCATTGGCCAGTTCCTGGTTCATGAACTCTTTGATGGCGTAGCCTCCCTCAACGGACTCGTGGCAATGCCATTCTTCCTCCCGTGTCGCCTTCTCTACTTGTCGCCTTCCCGTTTCGTCTATGTACTGTATCAAATGCATTGCAGCTCTCAACCGTTCGTAGAACAGGGCTAAACATTCACGAGTGCAGTCACTACAGTGATTCTTCAGTAAATGTATTATAATTCAATTCATCTCTGTCTGCCTGCCTGTTTCACACACACACACACACACACACACACACACACACACACACACACACACACACACACACATATATATATATATATATATATAGATCAATATGGTTGAACAGCCTAAAACGATTCTAAAAGCGCTCGACCCCTTGGGGAGCAACATTAATATTTCTTTTTAATACTTGTTTTAACATATATATATATATATATATATATATATATATATATATATATATATTCAATTATAAACAAAGCTTGCTCCTATTATGTCTCAGATTGAAGAAATAGGGGGGATAAGCATTCATAGCTGCAGTGGTAGATAATTCTGCCTAACTAACAGTATGTGCTTGAGTGGGTGAATGGGGAATAAATAAATGCCTCTCAAAATGAACCTTCAGCAAGCTTATAGTCTCCAAGGGGGAGACGATCTCCAATGGGGAGGAAACTCACTAACATAAAACTCCACACTCACTCACTCACACTCCGTGCATGGATGAATGTAAAATGAATTACAGAAGAGGTCCCTCTCTGCGCTTTTAGACTGGCATCAATTTTCCTGATTTAATAAAAGATCCAAGATGTCTCAAAGTATGCATGGAGGAATTTGGAATAAAGCATGAGGATGGCGAAGTTAGGGACAGCGAGTCTTGCACAGGCGAAGGATGGCGAAGTTAGGGACAGAGAGTCTTGCACAGGCGAAGGATGGCGAAGTTAGGGACAGCGAGTCTTGCACAGGCGAAGGATAGCGAAGTTAGGGACAGCGAGTCTTGCACAGTCGAAGGATGGCGAAGTTAGGGACATTGAGTCTTGCACAGGCGAAGGATGGCGAAGTTAGGGACAGCGAGTCCTACACAGGCGAAGGATGGCGAAGTTAGGGACATTGAGTCTTGCACAGGCGAAGGATGGAGAAGCGAACTGGTTACAAGCGGCATAGGAAGGCGCCATGTGAGGTAGTGCTGCCCTGTGTGACATGCAGGAGGCGCCCTGTGAGGTAGTGCTGCCCTGTGTGACATACAGGAGGCGCCCTGTGAGGTAGTGCTGCCCTGCGTGACATACAGGAGGCGCCCTGTGAGGTAGTGCTGCCCTGTGTGACATACAGGAGGCCCTATGAGGTAGTGCTGCCCTGTGTGACATACAGGAGGCGCCCTGTGAGGTAGTGCTGCCCTGTGTGACATACAGGAGGCGCCCTGTGAGGTAGTGCTGCCCTGTGTGACATACAGGAGGCGCCCTGTGAGGTAGTGCTGCCCTGTGTGACATACAGGAGGCGCCCTGTGAGGTAGTGCTGCCCTGTGTGACATACAGGAGGCGCCCTGTGAGGTAGTGCTGCCCTGTGTGACATACAGGAGGCGCCCTGTGAGGTAGTGCTGCCCTGTGTGACATACAGGAGGTGGCTGGGCAGCCAGAGCTCTGAGCCCTTTCCAATGGCGGCGATGCACGTTGCTCTTTGACAGCGCAAACATCATGGCGACAGTCAGCGATTTGGGAGATCCTGCTGCACATCATTTTTGGCGATCTCGACCCCGTCGTGGTGTTGCCTGTGGGTAAGGCCAACAGTACAGGGTAGGACAGACTTCTGCTCTGGAGTAAACGTAAATGAAAGCGACTATAAATGAACAGAAATATTTAAAAAAAAAAAAAAAATATTCTCGTCAACGAACTTGCACTGTAAGGGAAGTAATTGAGTAAAGATTATTTCCCGTGCGTTTTTTGTGCCTGTCCCTCCAATGGCATTCTCTCACTCTCTTTCATAGAAGAAAGTCCAATTGAAACTAAAGTTTGGACCTGAAATTTCAATGATAACGTTCCTGCATACTTACGCCGTACTCGGTGTTGAAGAACAAACTCTCATGGAAGACAAACACTACGTGAGTAACCACCATTTTGCTCCACACCAAACATGCTCGTTGAAACACCGGCAGACGCCTACGCCAGCGGCCCGGATCTGACCGTCCCACAGCGGCCCTCCGCGGTTGGCAGCAGCTTTGTCTGCGGCACACGGTACTGGTCATTCCCTTCCGATGGTCAAGGGAGGTCATCGGCTGACTTAATGTGGGTCATCACGGAGCTGAAACCATCTCGGTGGTCATCACTCACTGGCAGCCACGTGTCCAGCATGCTGAAGACGTTTTGCAGCACCGCAGGGAGTGGGGCCAGCGGGGGTAGTACCTGGTTTACAGCAAGAAGACTCCCCGGGGAAAGCGGCCCTGGCAGGAAGCCGCCAGGGGAGACCATCCATTTTGTAAAGCTAGCCCTCCTCCAAGAGTACACGGCGATCGGGAGAAAAGTTTTACGCATAACCCTGGCGCGGATGGGAATCATGACTTTGGGGTGACACTACAGACAGTTGCTGGTGTGCCTCAACACTTTTCTTAATTAATTTTGCGTGCTGTGCATTACTTGAGAGAATGTTCTCTAAATTCATGTTTGTTTCATGTTTCTTGAGCTCTATTGTCCTTGAATGCATAATGAGGGCTGCAGGCTACTTACGCTGTGTTTTAAATCCATTTTTAGGGTGATACTTGTTTTAGCTCTATAACTTTACGCTCTCAGAAATCAATCTGCAGTTTCAATGTTACTTCATATACATACTTCCTGAACCCATTGCTTGTTACTTCAACTCAAGTCCCTCAAACTCTCTGTGAGCATTCTTTGCTACTTTGGACACATGTTCTTGAATTCGCTTTGATGATTCTATGATAATTTTGAAAGTAACAATATCTGAGAGAACGTCAAATGTCGAAAGTTTGAAATTTGTTGTGTGACTTTAGAAAATGTCTGGTGAATTTATCTAAGCTCAGAAAACTTAATAGGCTATGTCTTTTACATATAGACTAACCAATATCTTGCTTGGCGCATAACAAAACTTGTCTCGAAATATTTTTAGCGCTGCAATTTATGGGACTGATCATTTTATTTTCATCAGGTTAATGGTAATGAATGTCACTGGTGTTGTCCTGTATACCACCAGTATGGGGTGAAAGGGATTGTACGTGTTTCATTGCTCATCTCTGTGTTTTCCGGATTCGTTTTGAGGAATGCATATATGCCACTTCTGTCTGTTCCCTGAATTTCTTCTGCTTCTACTTTTTTTTTGGAAAGGTTTTGTGTATGTGTTCCTAGAATTCAGTTTGATGGTTCTATGTAAGATCATGTACCATTCTTCCCTGAATTTCTTATCTATGCCTTTTATTACTCAGCCCTATATTCCCTGAGTTAATATAAAGTTTCTATGTTGCTTTATAACAGGATTATGTATTTACTGGGTTTTTTTTTCATTTCAAAAGTTAAATGGACTGATGATTTGGAAGACGCTTAACTTCAGTTCTACGATGATTCATTTTCATACCTCTTCAAACGATATTGGATTTTTGCTGTCTGTCTGTACGTCTGTCTGGCCATTTTGGTCCAGTTTCTCAGAGGAGACAAGCTTAACGCCGTGTGTTACTATATTCTTCTGCGCAGCTAAAAGCTTGGTGATAAATGCCACGTGCAATTACAGCTGCCGCGGTCAACGAGATAAACCGTTTTCCCCAAACAATCCATTTGACAGAAAGACCAAAAATTGTCATGCCAGGAAATTCAATCAATCTGTGGCTTTCTTGCACGTCTCCCATCGTCACCACCCCTATCTCATTACGAGGGCTGAGCGTTTGGGTTATTCGTTATTAGTTTCATTTATTGGCTCGAGCATTTTTTTTTTCCTTTTTATCATTCTCTGTCTGTCTGCCTGGTTGTCTGTCTGTATCTAGCTCTCTGTCTCTCCCTCCCCCCTCCCTCTCCCCCACATCCTTCTCCTAACCTCCTTCTGTCGTCTGTCTGTCTTTCTGCCACACACACACACACACACACACACACACACACACACACACACACACACACACACACACACACACACACACAAAGTGAAAGCGCGCATCCCTTGCAGGCTTTATCTCTGCTTTCTGAGACTCTTTTCTGTCTTAATTTTTTCTTGTTAGTTTTGTGTGTGTTCGCTGTTTTCCTTTCTGTTTAGAATGATTTGTATAATTGTTGTTATTCATTACCGTTAGTTTAGTTCTAAAAGAAATCCTTCTTTTGTTTTCTCTTTTTTTTTTTTTTCCTGTAAATATCGTTTCCTTTTCCTTCATTTATTCGTTCTATATTATCCCTTTTCTATTTCATGACGTACGATATTATGATAGACATGTAGTTTGTGGAAATATCAAAGAGAGAGAGAGAGAGAGAGAGAGAGAGAGAGAGAGAGAGAGAGAGAGAGAGAGGAGAAAGAGAGAGAGAGAGAGAGGGAGAGAGAGAGAGAGCACAATTGACTTTTCCGCAGTCGTCCAGGAACATATTATCTCAGCGCTGAAGGGGTCACTGACCAGTTCTTCCGTAACAAAGAATGTCAACGTCCTCTCGGTATTGGCTGACCATCACTCAGAACTGATGAACCGCTGGCCAATGACTTCAAATGGTCAGTGCCCGGAGAACGGTAATCATGATCAGTTTCTTTCCCCTAGTATCGCTGATATGCAAAGGTAATTGTGGTCGACCCCCGTGTGGTGTAAGAATCATTCTTTGGAACGACATTATTCGTCTTCTTTCAACAAAATAATATCGGAGCAAACACAGGGTTACAGCGTCGTCAAACGAAAGAAGAAACAGACAACAAAACACAACGCGTTTGACCGGTTGGGTCTTCTTCAGGGGAGACAAACAACATTTAAGACAATGAAAACGATGGATGAACAGTCACCTACGTCCTCGAACTTGGTGCAAAATTTGAAAGTCTGAAACCAAAATAGTACCGATTTTTGTCATGAACTATTAAGTAGGTTTTCTGATCTTGAAAACTTGAACTTGAGCAGAACCAGTTTTCGTTTGCCCCCCCCCCCCCCCCCCCCCCCTGTTGTTTACTTTCTGTTTCTTTTTTCAGCTGGAAATATAGATTTGTTTATTTTATTTTGGAAGCCAAGGGTGTTAAGAGATTATTTTGTACCGAACCCGGTTAGAATCTCATTTAGGCTTAATGTCGTAGGCTATTAATCATAAACATCATTCATTTTCCTACTGAAAATATTAGATAATGAAAACAGGTTTTATTAGACAGAGAGTTAGTTACAAAATTATACCCATGCTAGCTTTGCGTACTACATAGCAAGTCACTTGTCTTTGTGCTCACATATTGTTGAAACCCCTCTCTGTATGAAAGAAAAAGGCATCTTGTTAGGGAAAGAAGTTCGGAAGACACACACACACACACACACACACACACACACCACACACACACACACACACACACACACACTTATGTAAAATACAGACTCATGTATTGATGGGTCACAACTAATAAAATGTGTACTTATTGTTGGTGGGAAAATGAATCAGACATGTGTTGGGTAAACTGCAATGACATCGATTCCAATTCTTTCACGTTTGGCACATCACATCTTTTGAATAATTTTCCGGCTTATCGGTGTGCCATTAACGCTGTTTATTTTTCAGCATTTTGATCCTGTTTATCAACTACTGTCACAACAGGAGTATAATACATACAACAACATTTTTCAATCCATCCAGATTTCAACGAGTTCCTGTCATTCGTCACCGGTCACAGGAATGAGGAGTCGTGGTGAAAGCCAGTTACAAATGGTTTAGCTCATTTCTTTATTACTTCTTTTATCACCCAAAGGATGAGGGATTCCTTTATTACCTATTTTACCATCCAAAGGATGAAGAATTTCTTTCTTACCTATTGTACCACCCAAAGGATGAGGAATTCCTTTATAACCCATTTTTATCACCCAAAGGTGGAGGAATTCCTTTATCATCTAATCGATCACCTAGAGGATGAGGGATTCCATTATGACCCATTTTACCACCCAAAGAACGAGGAATTCCCTTCTTACCTATTTGATCCCCCAGAGGATGAGGGATTCCATTATAATCCATTTTACCACTCAAAGAACGAGGAATTCCTTTGCAACCTATTTTACCATCTAAAGGATGAGGAATTCCTTTAAAACCAATTTTACCACCCAAAGAACGAGGAATTCCT
>CM065740.1:13035698-13055698 GCA_033310375.1 Conus canariensis | reverse complement strand
TGCTTGGTGATGAAAATTATCAAACTGAATCTGTCTGCTTGGTGAGGTAAATTCTGAATCTGCCTGCTAGGTGAGATGAATTATCAAAGTGAATCTGTCTGCTTGGTGAGGAAAATTATCAATCTGAATCTGACCGCTTGGTGAAGTAAATTATACATTTGAACTTACTGAGGTAAATTATGAATCTGCTTGCTTGGTGATGTAAATTATCCATCTGAATCTGACTGTTTGGTGAGGTAAATCATGAATCTGCTTGGTGAGGTAAATCATCAATCTGAATCGGTCTGCGTGGTGAGATCAATTATCAATCTGTCTATTTTGTGGGGTAAATTACCAGTATGAACCTGTCTGCCTGCTCAAGTAAATCATGAATCTGTCTGCTTGGTGAGGTAAATTATCAATCTGAATTTGTCTGCTTGGTGAGATATATTATCAATCGTAATCTGATTGCTTAAGTAAGATAATTTATCAATTTGTCTCCTTGGTGAGGTAAATAATGAATCTGTGTGCTTGGTGAGGTAAATCATCAATCTGAATCTGCCTTCTTGGTGAGGAAAATTATCAATCTGAATCTGTCTGCTTGGTGAGGTAAATTATCAATCTGAATCTGTCTGCTTGGTGAGGTAAATTATCAATCTGAATCTGTCTGTTTTGTAAGGTAATTTATCAATCTGAATCTGTCTGCTTGATGAGGCAAATTACCAATCTGAACCTGACTGCCTGGTGAGGTAAGTTATGAATCTGTCTGCTTGGCGAGGTAAACTATAAATATGAATCTGTCTGCTTGGTGAGGTAAACTTTCAATCTGAATCTGTCTGTATGTTGAGGTAAATTATGAATCTGTCTGCTTGGTGATGTGAATTATCGATCTGAATCTCTCTGGTGAGGTAAATTATACATCTCAATCTGTCCGCTTGGTGAGGTAAATTATCAATCTGTCTGCTTTGAGAGGCAAATCATCAATCTGAATCTGACTGCTTAGTGAGGTAAATTATTAATCTGAATCTGTCTGCTTGGTGAGGTAATCTATCATTCTGTCTGCGTGGTGAGGTAAATTGTCAATCTGAATCTGACTGCTTGATGAAGTAAATTGCCAATCTGTCTTCTTGGTGAGGTAAATTATCAATCTGCTTGGCGATGTAAGTTATTAATCTGTCGGCTGGGTGAATTAGATTATGAATCTGAACCTGTCTGGTTGAAGGATCATCAATCAAATTCTGTCTGCTTTGTAGGGTAAAATATTGATCTAAATCTCTCTGCTTGGTAAGGTAAATTATCTACCTGGATCTGACTACTTGATAAGATAAATTTTCTATCTGAATCTGATTGCTAGGTGAGGTAACATATAAATCTGAATCTGTTTGCTTGAAGGGGTAGATTCTCAATCTGAAATGACTATTGGGTAGGTTCATTTATCAATTTGAATATATTTACCGGGATGAGGAAAATTATCACTATCTGATGAGGCAGAAACTTAGGGAATGGAGATGTGATGGAATCTATCAATCTGCGTCTTTCTGTGTCAATGTCCGTTTTTACTTCTTTTATTTAAATTACAGTTTGTTTAAAACACATTTCCTTTTGAAGAGTAGTACGAATTACTCCTCTGTAAGAAACAGTTCTATTTTGCCAAAGTTGGGAAGGTGAAATCACACTTTACTTGCTCTTTTGCATGTACCTAGACCTAAAGTAGCCATATCGATGACACTGGAAATGAGTATAAGCATATGTCTTCACGTGAATACTTTGATGACGTAAGACAGCGATTATTCCTAGCACCGACCTGTAGAAGAGGCAGTCAGTCAAAAAGTATGCAATGGATTGGCTGCCAAACGAAACATGTTTTGTGAAAATTAGTCCACGGCAATGTTTTGTGCAAAACTGACCAAAGATTCAATATATCATAGTAACATATATTGACACATCTATATGTATCATTTCATTGTTAGTAGCAGTGTTCTTGGCTCTCTGGTTTTTATACCTTGCCATTAGCTATGTTTTTTCTGTTCACTGCATTTTCATCTTTGATATGTACGAAGCCTATTTTAAAACAACAACAACAACAACACCGATCTGTTAAAAGCCTGGTTCAGGTAGTGAGATGCAAACTCTTTGTGACAATCCTCTAGGTCTTCCCGCTGTGCCATCGTCACCTCAACGTTGTGTGCTCAGCTCCAAGTCCTGCATGCTCTATGAAGGTTTAAGGGAAAAACAAAAAAAATTGATGGAATGCTCGTCTCCCTGTCTCTGTGTGACTGTATTTGTCTTGCAGTCTGTTTTCTGTCTGTGTGGTGTGCCTCGTATTGATGCAAGGTAGTTCACTTAAAAGTCTCCCACCCATCCCTTGTGTGTGTGTGTGTGTGTGTGTGTGTGTGTGTGTGTGTGTGTGTGTGTGTGTGTGTGTGTCTGTGTGTCTGTGTGTGTCTGTGTGTGTGTGTGTGTGAGAGAGAGAGAGAGGAGAGAGAGAGAGAGAGAGAGAGGAGAGAGAGGAGAGTGAGAGAGAGAGAGCTTGCACGCTCGTGCGTGCGGGTGTCTTTACGTACATGTGCATGTTGTGTGTGTGTGTGTGTGGTGTGTGTTGTGTGTGTGTGTGTTGGGGGGGGGGGGGGGTGCGTGCGTGTGTTAGGTATGGTGGCGTGGTGCCTGCGTGCGGTGCATTCGTGCGTGCGCATGGCTGTTGAATTTGATGCCGACGCAGGGGGTAGTGAAGAGTGGGAGACGGTGCACGATTTACGTAGCAGGTGGTCTGGGAGACGTCAGACATCGGAGATGAGGACAGCTGAAGACAGGGGGAAGGGGAGCTAGGAAGCGGCGTGGGGGTCCGTGCTGATACCTCCCCCAGGCAGTACACCGTTTTAGCTTCCCGAGTTCGCAGATCGCGTTCCTTCCGCGGAGGCTTGTCGGCGTTTTGTGCTGCTCTCGTGTCCTGATCGCTGGGAGTGGGGTTGAGCTGTGTGGTTCTGTACACTGTCCTGATTGCTGGGAGTGGGGTTGAGCTGTGTGGTTCTGTACACTGTCCTGATTGCTGGGAGTGGGGTTGAGCTGTGTGGTTCTGTACACTGTCCTGATTGCTGGGAGTGGGGTTGTGCTGTGTGGTTCTGTACACTGTCCTGATCGCTGGGAGTGGGGTTGTGCTGTGTGGTTCTGTACACTGTCCTGATCGCTGGGAGTGGGGTTGTGCTGTGTGGTTCTGTACACTGTCCTGATTGCTGGGAGTGGGGTTGTGCTGTGTGGTTCTGTACACTGTCCTGATTGCTGGGAGTGGGGTTGTGCTGTGTGGTTCTGTACACTGTCCTGATTGCTGGGAGTGGGGTTGTGCTGTGTGGTTCTGTACACTGTCCTGATTGCTGGGAGTGGGGTTGTGCTGTGTGGTTCTGTACACTGTCCTGATTGCTGGGAGTGGGGTTGAGCTGTGTGGTTCTGTACACTGTCCTGATTGCTGGGAGTGGGGTTGTGCTGTGTGGTTCTGTACACTGTCTGATTGCTGGGAGTGGGGTTGAGCTGTGTGGTTCTGTACACTGTCCTGTATTGCTGGGAGTGGGGTTGTGCTGTGTGGTTCTGTACACTGTCCTGATTGCTGGGAGTGGGGTTGAGCTGTGTGGTTTCTGTTACACTGTCCTGATTGCTGGAGTGGGGTTGAGCTGTGTGGTTTCTGTACACTGTCCTGATTGCTGGAGTGGGGTTGTGCTGTGTGGTTCTGTACACTGTCCTGATTGCTGGGAGTGGGTTGAGCTGTGTGGTTCTGTACACTGTCCTGATTGCTGGGAGTGGGGTTGAGCTGTGTGGTTCTGTACACTGTCCTGATTGCTGGGAGTGGGGTTGAGCTTGTGTTCGTACACTGTCCTGATCGCTGGGAGTGGGGTTGTGCTGTTGGTTCTGTACACTGTCCTGATTGCTGGGAGTGGGGTTGAGCTGTGTGGTTCATGTACACTGTCCTGATTGCTGTGGAGTGGGGTTTTGTGCTGTGTGGTTCTGTACACTGTCCTGATCGCTGGGAGTGGGGTTGTGCTGTGTGGTTCTGTAACACTGTCCTGTATTGCTGGGAGTGGGGTTGAGCTGTGTGGTTCTGTACACTGTCCTGATCGCTGGGAGTGGGGTTGAGCTGTGTGGTTCTGTACACTGTCCTGATCGCTGGGAGTGGGGTTGAGCTGTGTGGTTCTGTACACTGTCCTGATTGCTGGGAGTGGGGTTGTGCTGTGTGGGTTCTGTACACTGTCCTGATTGCTGGGATGTGGGGTTGTGCTGTGTGGTTTCTGTACACTGTCCTGATTGCTGGGAGTGGGGTTGTGAGCGTGTGGTTCTGTACACTGTCTGATTGCTGGGAGTGGGGTGTGCTGTGTGGTTCTGTACACGTCCTGATCGCTGGGAGTGGGTTTGTGCTGTGTGGGTTCTGTACACTGTCCTGATCGCTGGGAGTGGGGTTGTGCTGTGTGGTTCTGTACACTGTCCTGATCGCTGGGAGTGGGGTTGTGCTGTGTGGTTCTGTACACTGTCCTGATCGCTGGGAGTGGGGTTGAGCTGTGTGGTTGTGTACACTGTCCTGTATTGCTGGGAGTGGGGTTGAGCTGTGTGGTTGTGTACACTGTCCTGTGTTGCATTGTGATGTGCGCGGCAGCGATGTGTTGTTCGGTATCGCGTTCTGTTGGACTGCTCGGCATTGCATTGTTCAGCCTAGATAGGATTGTGTTGCACTGTATTGTGTTGCTGCTCGTTGTGTCTTACCGCGTTGTATTGTGTTGTTTTGTATGGTATTGTGTTGTTTTGTATGGTATTGGGTTGTTTTGTATGGTATTGGGTTGTTCTGTATGGTATTATGTTGTTCTGTATGGTATTATGTTGTTCTGTATAGTATTGTGTTGTTCTGTATGGTATTGTGTTGTTCTGTATGGTATTGTGTTGTTTTGTATGGTATTGTGTTGTTTTGTATGGTATTGGGTTGTTTTGTATGGCATTGTGCTGTTTTGTATGGTATTGGGTTGTTTTGTATGGTATTGTGCTGATTTGTATGGTATTGTGTTGTTTTGTATGATATTGTGTTGCAATGGATTGCACTGCTCTGAATCGCGTCACATGATTTTTCTATGACAGATCAAGATAATCAACAGGAACCTCCCTCCACCCCCCCGCCCCCCCCCCCCCCCCCCCCCCCCCCCCCCCTTCACTTCCTTCCGCTTTGCCCCCCCCCCCTTCCCCCATCTCTTCTTTCCCCCCACATCCTCCTCTTGCTCTTCTTCTCTTCCATTGTGTGCACACCGACTTTGCTGAATGCAGCGCTGACTACTGTCATGCTGTCATATGTTAGTCGTACAATGCGGATGTCAGGTGTGTGTGTGTGTGTGGATGCCTGTACAGTGGACATGCTGAAAGTTCGAACCACTCGTACGGTCGGGTTTTTACCACTTGAAAACTCTCTATCTCCACCCAGCAGTAAAAGAGTACTTGGTTTTGATCAGGGAAGTTTTGAGGCGGTGTGAGAGAGTACCTGGTTTAGATCAGGGAAGTTTTGAGGCGGTCTGAGGAGAGTACCTGGTTTAGATCAGGGAAGTTTTGAGGCGGTGCCAGGAGAGGTACCTGGTTTAGATCAGGGAAGGTTTGAGGCGGTGT
The DNA here is from genome assembly GCA_033310375.1 of Conus canariensis. Lineage (NCBI taxonomy): Eukaryota > Metazoa > Mollusca > Gastropoda > Neogastropoda > Conidae > Conus > Conus canariensis. The sequence goes on along the minus strand of CM065740.1, from coordinate 13,050,094 downwards.
GAGGACGAGAGTACCTGGTTTTAGATCAGGGAAGTTTGAGGCGGTTGAGGAGAGTACTGGTTTGACAGGGGAAGTTTGAGGTGGGTTGAGGAGAGTACCTGGTTTAGATCAGGGAAGTTTTGAGGCGGTGTGAGGGGAGTACCTGGTTTAGATCAGGGAAGTTTGAGGCGGGTGGGAGGATGAGTACCTGGTTTAGATCAGGGAAGTTTTGGGCGGTGTGAGAGAGGTACCTGGTTTAGATCAGGTGTTTGAGGCGTGTGGGGAGGAGTACCTGGTTTAGATCAGGGAAGTTTGAGGGGTGTGGAGGACGAGTACCTGGTTTAGCGGGAAGTTTTGGAGCGGTGTAGTGGAGGAGTACCTGGTTTAGATCAGGGAAGTTTGAGGGTTTGTGAGGAGGAGTACCTGGTTTAGATCAGGGAAGTTTTGAGGCGGTGTGAGGAGAGTACCTGGTTTAGATCAGGGAAGTTTTGAGGCGGTGTAGGAGGAAGGTACTGGTTTTAGGGAAGTTTGAGGGCGGTTTGTCGGGAGGTGAGTACCTGGTTTAGATCGGGAAGTTTTGAGGCGGTGTGGAGAGGTACCTGGTTTAGATCAGGGAAGTTTTGAGGCGGTTGTGAGGAAGAGACTGGTTTGAGGGAGTTTTGAGCGGTGGGAGAGTACGGTTAGATGGAGTTTTGAGGGTAGGGGAGGAGAGTAGGTTTGATCTGGAAGTATTTAAGGGGGTGTGAGAGAGAGTACCTGGTTTTAGATCAGGGAAGTTTGAGGCGGTTGTGAGGAAGAGTACTGGTTTAGATCAGGGAAGTTTTGAGGGGTGTGAGGAGAGTACCTGTTAAGATCAGGAGTTTGTAGGCGGTGTGAGGAGAGTACCTGGTTTAGATCAGGGAAGTTTTGAGGGGGTGTGAGGAGAGAGACTGGTTTAGATCAGGGAAGTTTGAGGCGGTGTGAGGAGTAGTACTGGTTTAGATAGGGAAGTTTTGAGGGTCGGTGTGGGAGGAGAGAGTACTGGTTTAGATAGGGAAGTTTGAGGCGGTGTTGAGGGAGGTACCTGGTTTAGATCAGGGAAGTTTTGAGGCGGTGTGAGGAGGTACCTGGTTTAGATCAGGGAAGTTTTGAGGCGGGTGAGGAGAGTACTGGTTTAGGATCAGGGAAAGTTTTGAGGCGGTTGAGGAGAGAGTACCTGGTTTAGATCAGGAAGTTTTGAGGCGGTGTGAGGAGGTACCTGGTTTAGATCAGGGAAGTTTTGAGGCGGTGAGAGAGTACGGTTGATCAGGGAAGTTTTGAGGCGGTGTGAGAGAGTACTGGTTTATTAGGGAGTTTGAGGGGGTGAGGAAGAGACCTGTTTGATCGGGAGTTTGAGGCGGTGTGAGGAGGTACTGGTTTAGATCAGGGAAGGTTTGAGGCGGTGTGAGGAAGAGTACCTGGTTTAGATCAGGGAAGTTTGAGGCGGTGAGGAGAGTACCTGGTTTAGATCAGGGAAGTTTTGAGGCGTGTGAGGAGAGTACCTGGTTTAGATCAGGGAAGTTTGAGGCGGTGTGGGAGAGATACCTGGTTTAGATCAGGGAAGTTTTGAGGCGGTGTGAGGAGAGTACCTGGTTTAGATCAGGGAAGTTTTGAGGCGGTGTGGAGAGAGTACCTGGTTTAGATCAGGAAGTTGAGCGGTTGAGAGAACCTGGTTTAGATCAGGGAAGTTTGAGCGGTGTGAGAGAGTACTGGTTTAGATCAGGGAAGTTTGAGGCGGTGTGAGAGGTTACCTGTTTAGATCAGGGAAGTTTTGAGGCGGTGTGAGGAGTACCTGGTTTAGATCAGGAAGTTTGAGGCGGTGTGAGGGGAGTACTGGTTTAGATCAGGAAGTTTGGGCGGTGTGAGGAGGTACCTGGTTTAGTCAGGGAAGTTTGAGGCGGTGTGAGGAGAGTCCTGTTTGATCAGGAGTTTTGAGGCGGTGAGGGTACTGGTTTAGATCAGGGAAGTTTTGAGGCGGTGTGAGGAGAGAGTACCTGGTTAGATAGGAAGTTTTGAGGCGGTTGAGGACAGTACCTGTTAGATCAGGGAAGTTGAGGCGGTGAGAGAGTACTGTTGAGGGAAGTTTTGAGGCGGTGTAGAGGACCTGGTTAGATAGGGAAGTTTGAGGCGTGGGAGGTACCGGTTAGATCAGGGAAGTTTGAGGCGGGAGAGGGACCGGTTATAGGAGTTGAGGCGGGTGGAGGGTACGGTTTGATCAGGAATTTGAGGCGGGTAGGAGGTACTGGTTTAGATCAGGGAAGTTTTAGGCGGTGTGAGAGAGTACCTGGTTTGATCAGGGAGTTGGGCGTGTGAGGAGATACTGGTTTGTCAGGGAAGTTTGAGGCGGTTGAGGAGAGTACCTGGTTTAGATCAGGGAGTTTGAGCGGTTGGGAGGTACCTGGTTTAGATAGGGAGTTTTGAGGCGGTGTGAGAGAGTACTGGTTTAGAAGGGAAGTTGGGCGGTGTAGGAGAGTACTGGTTTGATCAGGGAAGTTTTGAGCGGTGAGGAGAGTACCTGGTTTAGTTCAGGAAGTTTGAGGCGGTGTGAGGAGGTACCTGTTTAGATCAGGGAAGTTTTGGGCGGTGTGAGGAGTACCTGTTAGATCAGGGAAGTTGAGCGTGTGAGGAGAGTACCTGGTATGGGAAGTTGAGCGTGTGAGAGAGCTGTTGTAGGAAGTTAGGCGGTGTGAGAGGTACCTGTTGATCAGGAATTTTGAGCGTGAGGAGTACTTTTAGGGAATTGAGGCGGTGTGAGGAGGTACTGGTTTGGAGTTGCGGTGGAGGTACTGGTTAGATCAGGATTTTGAGCGGTGGAGAGTCTGGTTTAGGAAGTTGGGCGTGTGGGAGTACTGGTTATCAGGAAGTTTTGGGCGTGAGGAGGTACTGGTTTAGATCGGGATTTGAGGCGTGTGAGGAGAGTCCTGTTATCAGGAAGTTTGGCGGTGAGGAGGTACTGGTTTAGGGATTTGAGCGTTGAGAGAGTCTGTTTAGATCGGGATTTTAGGCGTTGAAGACTGGTTGATCAGGGAAGTTGGGCGGTGTGAGAGGTACGTTAGAGGATTGAGGCGTGTCCGTTTAATCAATTAGCGTGTGGGAGACCTGTTTGGGAAGTTTTGAGGCGGGTAGAGAGTACTGGTTAGATAGGAGTTTGAGGCGTTGAGATGTTGATAGGATTGAGCGTGGAGAGGTACGTTTGATAAGTTAGGGGAGTAGATCAGGGAAGTTTTGAGGCGGTGTGAGGACGGTGTACCTGGTTTAGATCAGGGAAGTTTTGAGGCGGTGTGAGGACAGAGTACCTGGTTTAGATCAGGGAAGTTTTGAGGCGGTGTGAGAGAGTACCTGGTTTAGATCAGGGAAGTTTTGAGGCGGTGTGAGAGAGTACCTGGCTTAGATCAGGGAAGTTTTGAGGCGGTGTGAGGAAGAGAGTACCTGGTTTTGATCAGGAAAGTCTCAAGCGGTATGAGGAGAGTACCTGGTTTAGATCAGGGAAGTTTTGAGGCGGTGTGAGAGAGTACCTGGTTTAGATCAGGGAAGTTTTGAGGCGGTGTGAGAGAGTACCTGGTTTAGATCAGGGAAGTTTTGAGGCGGTGTGAGGAGAGTACCTGGTTTAGATCAGGGAAGGTTTGAGGCGGTGTGAGGAGAGTACCTGGTTTAGATCAGGGAAGTTTTGAGGCGGTGTGAGGAGAGTACCTGGTTTAGATCAGGGAAGGTTTTGAGGCGGTGTGAGGACGAGGTACCTGGTTTAGATCAGGGAAGTTTTGAGGCGGTGTGAGGAGAGGTACCTGGTTTAGATCAGGGAAGTTTTGAGGCGTGTGAGAGGTACTGGTTTAGTAGGAAGAGTACCTGGTTTAGATCAGGGAAGTTTTGAGGCGGTGTGAGGAGAAGTACCTGGTTTAGATCAGGGAAGTTTTGAGGCGGTGTGAGGAGAGTACCTGGTTTAGATCAGGGAAGTTTTGAGGCGGTGTGAGGAAGAGTACCTGGTTTAGATCAGGGAAGTTTTGAGGCGGTGTGAGGAGAGTTACCTGGTTTAGATCAGGGAAGGTTTGAGGCGGTGTGAGAGAGAGTACCTGGTTTAGATCAGGAAGTTTTGAGGCGGTTGTGAGGAGAGAGTACCTGGTTTAGATCAGGGAAGTTTTGAGGCGGTTGTGAGGAGAGAGGTACCTGGTTTAGATCAGGGAAGTTTTGAGGCGGTTGTGAGGAGAGAGTACCTGGTTTAGATCAGGGAAGTTTGAGGCGGTGTGAGGAGAGAGTACCTGGTTTTGATCAGGGAAGTTTTGAGGCGGTGTGAGGAGGAGATACCTGGTTTTAGATCGGGAAGTTTTGGAGGCGGTTTGTGTGAGGACGAGTACCTGGTTTAGATCAGGGAGGAGGTTTTGAGGCGGTGTGAGGAGAGGTACCTGGTTTAGATCAGGGAAGTTTTGAGGCGGTGTGAGGAAGAGTACCTGGTTTAGATCAGGGAAGTTTTGAGGCGGTGTGAGGAGAGTACCTGGTTTAGATCAGGGAAGTTTGAGGCGGTGTGAGTTGAGGAGAGTACCTGGTTTAGATCAGGGAAGTTTTGAGGCGGTGGTGAGGAGAGAGTACCTGGTTTAGATCAGGGAAGTTTTGAGGCGGTGTGAGGAGAGAACCTGGTTTAGATCAGGGAAGTTTTGAGGCGGTGTGAGGAGAGTACCTGGTTTAGATCAGGGAAGTTTTGAGGCGGTGTGAGGAAGAGTACCTGGTTTAGATCAGGGAAGTTTTGAGGCGGTGTGAGGAGAGAGTACCTGGTTTAGATCAGGGAAGTTTTGAGGCGGTGTGAGGAGAGAGTACCTGGTTTAGATCAGGGAAGTTTTGAGGCGGTGTGAGGAAGAGTACCTGGTTTAGATCAGGGAAGTTTGAGGCGGTGTGAGGAGAGAGTACCTGGTTTAGATCAGGGAAGTTTTGAGGCGGTGTGAGGACAGAGTACCTGGTTTTAGATCAGGGAAGTTTTGAGGCGGTGTGAGGACGGTGTACCTGGTTTAGATCAGGAAGTTTTGAGGCGGTGTGAGGAGGGTACCTGGTTTAGATCAGGGAAGGTTTGAGGCGGTGTGAGGAGAGTTACCTGGTTTAGATCAGGGAAGTTTGAGGCGGTGTGAGGAGAGAGTACCTGGTTTAGATCAGGGAAGTTTTGAGGCGGTGTGAGGAGAGTACCTGGTTTAGATCAGGGAAGTTTTGAGGCGGTTGAGGAGAGTACCTGGTTTAGATCAGGGAAGTTTTGAGGCGGTTGGAGGAGAGTACCTGGTTTAGATCAGGGAAGGTTTGAGGCGGTGTAGGAAGAGTACCTGGTTTAGATCAGGAAGTTTTGAGGCGGTGTGAGGAGAGAGTAAGGAGAGTACCTGGTTTAGATCAGGGAAGTTTGAGGCGGTGTGGGAGGGTACCTGGTTTAGATCAGGGAAGTTTTGAGGCGGTGTGAGGAGGGTACCTGGTTTAGATCAGGAAGGTTTGAGGCGGTGTGAGGAGAGTACCTGGTTTAGTCGGAAGTTTGAGGCGGTGTGAGGAGAGAGTACCTGGTTTAGATAGGGAAGTTTTGAGGCGGTGTGAGGAGAGTACCTGGTTTAGATCAGGGAAGTTTTGAGGCGGTGTGAGGAGAGTACCTGTTTAGATCAGGAAGTTTGAGGCGGGAGGAGAGTACCTGGTTTAGATCAGGGAAGTTTGAGGCGGTGTGAGGAGGAGTACCTGGTTTAGATCAGGGAAGTTTTGAGGCGGTGTGAGGAGAGGTACCTGGTTTAGATCAGGGAAGTTTTGAGCGGTGTGAGGAGAGTACCTGGTTTAGATCAGGGAAGTTTTGAGGCGGTGTGAGGAGAGTACCTGGTTTAGATCAGGAAGTTTTGAGGCGGTGTGAGGGAGAGTACCTGGTTTAGATCAGGGAAGGTTTGAGGCGTGTGTGAGGAGATGTTTAGGATGAGGTGTGAGTACCTGGTTTAGATCAGGGAAGGTTTGAGGCGGTGTGAGGAGAGGTACCTGGTTTAGATCAGGGAAGTTTGAGGCGTGTGAGGAGAGTACCTGGTTTAGATCAGGGAAGTTTTGAGGCGGTGTGAGGAGTAGTACCTGGTTTAGATCAGGGAAGGTTTGAGGCGTGGTGGTGAGGACGGAGTACCTGGTTTAGATAGGGAAGTTTTGAGGCGGTGTGAGGAGAGAGTACCTGGTTTTAGATCAGGGAAGTTTTGAGGCGGTGTGAGGAGAGTACCTGGTTTAGATCAGGGAAGTTTTGAGGCGGTGTGAGGAGAGTACCTGGTTTAGATCAGGGAAGGTTTGAGGCGGTGTGAGGAAGAGTACCTGGTTTAGATCAGGAAGTTTTGAGGGCGGTGTGAGGAGAGAGTACCTGGTTTAGATCAGGGAAGGTTTGAGGCGGTGTGAGGAGAGAGTACCTGGTTTAGATCAGGGAAGTTTTGAGGCGGTGTGAGGAGAGTACCTGGTTTAGATCAGGGAAGTTTTGAGGCGGTGTGAGGAGAGTACCTGGTTTAGATCAGGGAAGGTTTTGAGGCGGTGTGAGGAGTACCTGGTTTAGATCAGGGAAGTTTTGAGGCGGTTGTGAGGAGAGAGTACCTGGTTTAGATCAGGGAAGGTTTGAGGCGGTGTGAGAGAGAGTACCTGGTTTAGATCAGGGAAGTTTTGAGGCGGTGTGAGGAGAGAGTACCTGGTTTAGATCAGGGAAGTTTTGAGGCGGTGTGAGGAGAGAGTACCTGGTTTAGATCAGGGAAGTTTTGAGGCGGTGTGAGGAAGTACCTGGTTTAGATCAGGGAAGTTTTGAGGCGGTGTGAGGAGAGGTACCTGGTTTAGATCAGGGAAGTTTGAGGCGGTGTGAGGAGAGTACCTGGTTTAGATCAGGGAAGGTTTTGAGGCGGTGTGAGGAGAGAGTACCTGGTTTAGATCAGGGAAGTTTTGAGGCGGTGTGAGGAGAGTTACCTGGTTTAGATCAGGGAAGGTTTGAGGCGGTGTGAGGAGAGTACCTGGTTTAGATCAGGGAAGGTTTGAGGCGGTGTGAGGAGAGTACCTGGTTTAGATCAGGGAAGTTTTGAGGCGGTGTGAGGAGAGAGTACCTGGTTTAGATCAGGGAAGTTTTGAGGCGGTGTGAGGAGAGAGTACCTGGTTTAGATCAGGGAAGTTTTGAGGCGGTGTGAGGAGAGTACCTGGTTTAGATCAGGGAAGGTTTGAGGCGGTGTGAGGAGAGAGTACCTGGTTTAGATCAGGGAAGGTTTGAGGACGGTGTGAGAGAGAGTACCTGGTTTAGATCAGGGAAGGTTTGAGGGGTGTGAGGACAGAAACCTGGTTTAGATCAGGGAAGGTTTGAGGCGGTGTGAGAGAGAGTACCTGGTTTAGATCAGGGAAGGTTTAGAGGCGGTGTGAGGACAGAGTACCTGGTTTAGATCAGGGAAGTTTTGAGGCAGTGTGAGGACGGTGTACCTGGTTTAGATCAGGGAAGTTTTGAGGCGGTGTGAGGACGGTGTACCTGGTTTAGATCAGGGAAGGTTTGAGGCGGTGTGAGGACGGTGTACCTGGTTTAGATCAGGGAAGTTTTGAGGTGGTGTGAGGAGGAGTACCTGGTTTGATCAGGGAAGTTTTAGGCGGTGTGAGGAGAGAGTACCTGGTTTTGATCAGGGAAGTTTTAAGGCGGTGTGAGGAGAGTACCTGGTTTTGATCAGGGAAGTTTTGAGGCGGTATGAGGAGAGTACCTGGTTTAGATCAGGGAAGTTTTGAGGCGGTATGAGGAGAGTACCTGGTTTTGATCAGGGAAGTTTTGAGGCGGTATGAGGAGAGTACCTGGTTTAGATCAGGGAAGTTTTGAGGCGGTGTGAGGAGAGAGTACCTGGTTTGATCAGGGAAGTTTTAAGGCGGTGTGAGGAGAGTACCTGGTTTTGATCAGGGAAGTTTTGAGGCGGTATGAGGAGAGTACCTGGTTTAGATCAGGGAAGTTTTGAGGCGGTATGAGGAGAGTACCTGGTTTTGATCAGGGAAGTTTGAGGCGGTATGAGGAGAGTACCTGGTTTAGATCAGGGAAGTTTTGAGGCGGTGTGAGGAGAGAGTACCTGGCTTTGATCAGGGAAGTTTTAAGGCGGTGTGAGGAGAGTACCTGGTTTTGATCAGGGAAGTTTTGAGGCGGTATGAGGAGAGCACCTGGTTTAGATCAGGGAAGTTTTGAGGGGTATGTTAGTGAGGAGAGTACCTGGTTTTAGATCAGGGAAGTTTGAGGCGGTATGAGGAGAGTACCTGGTTTAGATCAGGGAAGTTTTGAGGCGGTATGAGGAGAGTACCTGGTTTGATCAGGGAAGTTTTGAGGCGGTGTGAGGAGAGTACCTGGTTTAGATCAGGGAAGGTTTCAGGCGGTGTGAGGAAGAGTACCTGGTTTAGATCAGGGATGTTTTGAGGCGGTGTGAGGACAGAGTACCTGGTTTAGATCAGGGAAGTTTTGAGGCGGTGTGAGGAGAGAGTACCTGGTTTAGATGAGGGAAGTTTTGAGGCGGTGTGAGGAGAGAGTACCTGGTTTAGATCAGGGAAGTTTTGAGGCGGTGTGAGGACAGAGTACCTGGTTTAGATCAGGGAAGTTTTGAGGCGGTGTGAGGACAGAGTACCTGGTTTAGATCAGGGAAGTTTTGAGGCGGTGTGAGGAGAGAGTACCTGGTTTAGATCAGGGAAGTTTTGAGGCGTGTGGAGGAGAGAGTACCTGGTTTGATCAGGGAAGTTTTAAGGCGGTGTGAGGAGAGTACCTGGTTTTGATCAGGGAAGTTTTGAGGCGGTATGAGGAGAGTACCTGGTTTAGATCAGGGAAGTTTTGAGGCGGTATGAGGAGAGTACCTGGTTTTGATCAGGGAAGGTTTGAGGCGGTATGAGGAGAGTACCTGGTTTAGATCAGGGAAGTTTTGAGGCGGTGTGAGGAGAGAGTACCTGGCTTTGATCAGGGAAGTTTTAAGGCGGTGTGAGGAGAGTACCTGGTTTTGATCAGGAAGTTTTGAGGCGGTGTGAGGAGAGTACCTGGTTTTGATCAGGGAAGTTTTGAGGCGGTATGAGGAGAGTACCTGGTTTAGATCAGGGAAGTTTTGAGGCGGTATGAGGAGAGTACCTGGTTTTGATCAGGGAAGGTTTGAGGCGGTATGAGGAGAGTACCTGGTTTAGATCAGGGAAGTTTTGAGGCGGTATGAGGAGAGTACCTGGTTTTGATCAGGGAAGTTTTGAGGCGGTGTGAGGACAGTGTACCTGGTTTTGATCAGGGAAGTTTTGAGGCGGTGTGAGGACAGAGTACCTGGTTTTGATCAGGGAAGGTTTGAGGCGGTGTGAGGAGAGGAATAGGCTCCGCCTTCCATCATGCCATGCACTAGACATGGTGAACCTCCGACAGTTCACTGTCCTCCACGGAATTGTTTGTGACATGAACAATGAAATCTGTTCATGTTTATGTAGGTAGATAATTGCGTGCATGCAAAGTATTTTTTTTCCCTAAATTTACTTCAATGCATTAAAAAAAATGTGTGTGTGTGTGTGTGTGTGTGTGTGTGTGTGTGTGTGTGTGTTGTGTGTGTCTATGTGTGTGTGTGTGTGTGTGTGTGTGTGTGTGTGTGTGTGTGTGTGTGTGTGTTGTGTCTGTGTGTGTTGTCTGTGTATAGTGGTGTAGTATGTAGATGTAGATGTACAGAACCCTGCATGGTATAGCAACATTTCCCTTTGGCTATTGCTGTTCTTTTCTCCTCCTTCACCTATTCAAACAATGCAAAATAAGATAGGAAAACGCAAAAGATATGTCATACAAATGCATACTATTGAAAACTTTCTTTCAGACTTGATTGTCCCATGTGGCTGTTGTTACCATTTGATGTATTGTGTTGATTGTCACCCCTTTTGCCAACAGACAACCTTTAATGCAAGGGTAAAAATGTATACCCTCTCTCTCTTTCTGTCTCTCTCTGTGTCTCTCTATCTCTGTCTCTCTCTCTCTCTCTCTGTATCGCTGTGTCTCTGTCTCCCTGTCTGTCTGTCTGTCTGTCTGTCTCTGTCTGTCTGTCTGTCTGTCTGTCTGTCTGTCTGTCTGTCTGTCTCTCTCTCTCTCTCTCTCTCTCTCTCTCTCTCTCTGGGCCAGTCTATGTCTGAAGAGAAAGCTCTGACTGCTGTGAAAATGACTGTCCACTGCGATCAAGGAGGTGTATGTCCGGCATATGGGCGGTTGATGATTCAGGACGACAAGCCGTGGTGCCAAATAGACAGGGGTGTAGGATATACAGAGACCTGTCCAGCCTGTATCACTCCCCAACGCATCTCTCTCTCTCTCTCTCTCTCTCTCTCTCTCTCTCTCTCTCTCTCTCTCTCTCTCTCTCTTCTTCTTCTTCTTCTTCTTCTTCTTCTTCTTCTTCTTCTTCTTCTCTTCTTGCCTCCTCTCTCTCTCTTTCCATCATCCTCTTTCTTCATCATTCTCTCACTCACTCTCTCTCTTCTCTCTCTCTCTCTCTCTCTCTCTCTCTCTCCCTCTCTCTCCCTTTCTCTCTCTACCTCCGCTCTCACCCCACCCATCTCCTGTTACTCATCCTCTACCTCCTCCCCCACCTCTCTCTCACCCAACCCACCTCTTGCTCCTCCTCCAGCTCCTTATGCACCTCTTCTCTCTCTCTCTCTCTCTCTTCTCTCTCTCTCTCTCTCTCTCTTTTCCCTTTCCCTTACTATCTCCATCTCTAGCCATATCTTTTCTTCCTTTCTCGACACGGCTCTCTCTTTCTCTTTCCTTTTTCCTAACTCTTTTAATCTCTACCCATCTCTCTTTTTCCTCAATCGACACCACTCTCTCTCTTTTTTCCTTTTCCCTAACTCTCTCTATCTCTAGCCATCTCTTTTCTTCCTTTCTCGACACCTCTCTCTCTTTCTCTTTCCTTTTTCCTAACTCTTTCATCTCTACCCATCATCTCTCTTTTTCCTCAGTGGACACCTGTCTCTGTTTGTCCTTTCCCCTAACTCTCTCAATCCCTAGCTGTCTCTTTCTCCCTTTCCCTCCCCTTTTCACCCCTAAACAACCAACTCCCACCCCCACTCCCGTCTCTCAGTCTCTCCTTTCCGTTTAACATTGATCTACTTAAACCACATGATAAATGGAAACGGGTTTATGAATTACAGAATTTGACACAGTTAATTAACTCACCGACTAGGAAAAAATCTATCCTCCGAAACACTAATAGACCACATATACGCAACAAACCCATTTGATATTATAGAAACATCTGTGCCTGTATACGGTCTCAGTGATCACTTTCCAATGTGTCTAACATGGTCCAAAAGGGGGGTTAAAATTCCCAGAAATGTTCACAAATGTATATCCTTTCGAAGCTATAGGAAATTCGATACTAACAATTTCTTGTCCGATTTGTGTAACGCAAATTTTTCTGAGGTGTATCAGCACAATGACCCTGATGGAGCGCTGGCTGCTTGGTATGACATATTTATCTCTGTCTTTAACAAACACGTGCCATCGGTAACTAAACGTGTCAAACCAAGGGGTAAGCCACCGTGGCTTAACGAAAAAATCGAAAAGGCCATTAATTTACGAGATATTCTATTGCAAACAAATGGTAAAGATGACAATTTTAAAAAGCAAAGAAATAAGGTAACCGATATGAAAAGAGCCGCCAAAAAGAAATATTTCAGTGACCTTATTTCCCGTAAAGAAGATTCTAAATCGATCTGGAAAGCTATTAATGAGCTCTCCGGTAAAACCTTGTCATCTAGTGCTCCTTCTGAGAGAACATTGTCTGCTGAACTCTTAAATGACGATCAAAGCTGACTGTTCAAAAGACAATGACCTATTTGAGCTAAAAGCGTACTGTGTATCGAAAAACATAAAATCTAATCTTCAAATCGAGTTTATTGGTGTACATGATGTTTATAAGGAATTGTGTTCATTAAATCAGTCCAGTTCTCGAGGTTTAGATGACATAGATGGTAAAATTTTGAAAATTGCTGCTCCGATTATATCAGAGCATCTTACATATATTTACAATCTTTCCATTGATAAAGGTGGTTATCCACAATCCTTCAAAGATGCTAAAGTTTTACCTTTTTTAAATCTGGTGATCCCATTGATCCTTCTAACTACAGACCTATATCTATCCTATCTATTCTATCTAAACCCCTTGAAAAGCACATTAAATATAGCATCCACAAACATTTAATAAAATACAATTTATTACATTCTAATTAAAGCGGATTTAGAGAAAATCATTCTTGTCACACCTTGCTCACTAATATAATTGAACAATGGCATTTAAACATAAACAATGATCTCTTCACAGGAACAATTTTTGTCGACTTCGCTAAAGCATTTGACACCATAGATCACAATCTACTGTTAAGAAAACTAACATTGTATGGTTTATCTCCTGAAGCTCTCAAACTCATATCCTCATTTCTCAACTGTAGGCGACAAGTAGTCTTTAACAATTCTGTTACTTCCTCTCTTATGCCAGTAAATTATGGCGTTCCCCAAGGGTCAGTCCTGGGGCCTATCTTATTCTCAGTTTATATAAATGATCTTCCTTTACATGTATCTTCTCCATGTGAGCTTTTTGCTGATGACACTACTCTCCACAATAAAGACAAAGATGCTGACTCAGTATGTATCAAATTACAGAATGATCTTAATAAACTTGCAAAGTGGACTAATTTGAACCATATGGCCCTCCATCATCAAAAGTCTAAATTTATGAAGACTACAACCAGACAAAAACGTCAAAATATGAAAACCGATTTATTTAAAATACGTATACAAGATAAAGTCTTAGAAGAAGTTAAATCACACAAATTATAGGCCTTACAGTTGATAATAATCTTTCGTGGTCTGATCATATTTCTAAAAGGTTATCTAAAAAATTATTCTTGTTGAACCGAATCAAGAATTTCCTTGATCAACATACCAGAAAATTATATTTCCATGCATATGTACAACCAGACATTAACTACGCTTCTACATGCTGGGATTTAGCCAGCAAAAATTGCTTAAAATCACTAGAAAGCATGTACAGACGCGCTATTAAGCTGATACTCTTGAAATCTTTTCTACAAGCTAGTGATTATAAAGATCTTAACATTCTTCCATTCGATCTAAAATGCTGCTTTAATAAAGCTGTCTTTATGTATAAAATTATTAATAATCTTGCGGCACCTTATCTTCATGACAAATTTCCATTAATCAAAATTCGAGGCAAAAATATCGTATATACCCCTCGACTTCGAACTGATCTTTTCAAGTCATCCCTTACTTACTCTGGGAGTAAATTATGGAATGAAATCCCTACACATTTAAAACAGAAAAACAGTTTAACAGCGTTTAAAAAAAGCATATTTCAAATACCTCATAGACCATTTGTAAATTATGTTTCACCTAACTGTATATTCTCCCCAGTTGGATATTCCTTTTGACACAAATGGTCTTCGTGGTCGGCTGGGCTATAAGCCAATGACATGATTGACTTATGAAATGTTTATGTATGCCTGTGCGATGTTTACATATGTTCAGTTTTGCATAGTGTGTGTGTGTGTGTGTGTGTGTGTGTGTGTGTGTGTGTGTGTGTGTGTGTGTGTGTGTGTGTGTGTGTGTGCAATATGTTATAATGAGATTGCTTACTATTTTCTTTATTTAAAAAATTGTTTTGTTTTTGTTTTGTTTTTCTTATTGCTGTGTTTAATTTTGTCAAATCGATATAATTGTTCCTTTTCATTTATTGTTATTTTGAGGGCATAGTGTAAAAAAGCTTCCAGCTTATCTATTCACCCTCATTAAAGATTTCGAGTTTCGAGTTTCTTTCTGTTTGAAACTCACTCAGAATCTCTGTCTGTTTGTTTTTCTCATTCGTTTGTCTGTCTGTCTGTCCATCTGTCTGTCTGTCTGTCTGTCTCTCTGTCTTTGTCTGCCTGTCTGTCTGTCAGTCTCTCTCTTTATTTAATCTCTCCCCTCTCTCTCTGTCTCTGACTTTGTCTCTCTCTGTCTCTGTCTCTGTCTCTGTCTCTCTCTCTCTCTCTCCTCTCTCTCTCTCTCTCTCTCTCTCTCCCCTTATTTAACCCTCTCCTTCAACCCCTCTTTCCGTCACTTTTTTCTCCCTCAGACCCTGCCTGCCTTTGCCGTCTCTCTGTGACAATCCGAACTGACACCATGGACCCTGTCTCCCTTTGCCGTCTCTCTGTGACAATCCGAACTGACACCATGGACCCTGTCTCCCTTTGCCGTCTCTCTGTGACAATCAGAACTGACACCATGGACCCTGTCTCCCTTTGCCGTCTCTCTGTGACAATCAGAACCGACACCATGGACCCTGCCTCCCTTTGCCGTCTCTCTGTGACAATCAGAACCGACACCATGGACCCTGTCTCCCTTTGCCGTCTCTCTGTGACAATCAGAACTGACACCATTTACCCTG
>CM065740.1:13025698-13028198 GCA_033310375.1 Conus canariensis | reverse complement strand
CCTTGGTTGATCTCCACTATCAGACCACCTGCTGAGAAATAGGAGACAGGCTGCTGATGGGGACAAGGAGAAAAAAAAGCCAGAGGAAACAAGGACAGACTTAGGTGTAAGTTCTGAACTACTGCAGAGAGTTAAAACGGGGGTCCGCTTGTTTTGCGGGAAGAAGCAGGTGGTGGTGGAGATCATTGGATGTTTTTTTGTTTTGTTTGTTTGAGTCTTTGTTTGTTTGTTTTAATACAAACGTATATTTAAATTTCCAGCCACAACATGAAATAACTGATTTTTTTTTTCTGAATGTCCTACTTCTGTGCTCTCCCTCCTACCCTCACACTCTCCCTGCAAAATCATGCGCTCACTTGTCTATGTACGCGTGTGTGTGTGTGTGTGTGTGTGTGTGTGTGTGTGTGTGTGTGTGTGTGTGAGAGAGAGAGAGAGAGAGAGAGAGAGAGAGTGGGTGGTTGGATGAATGTGTATGTGCGTGCGTGCACATGCACTCACACACGTGCATGACCATGTGATCCCTAAAAAAAAAAAAAAAAAAAAAAAAAAAAAAAACCTGCAAAGTTTGGAATCCTGTGGAAATGTTAGTCTATTCATAGAGTTCCTCCCTCTTCACACTCTCTACCCCTCTCCCTCCACCCCTTTCCTCCCTCTCCGTCCCATTCTCTCCTTCCAAACCCCATCTCTCTGTCTCTGTCTGTCTGTCTGTCTGTCTGTCTGTCTGTCTGTCTGTCTGTCTCTCTGTCTCTCTCTCTCTCTCTCTCTCTCTCTCTCTCTCTCTCTCTCTCTCTCTCTCTCTCTCTCTCGTTCCTCTTCTCGTGCGTGCACGTTCCCTCTGTTCTCAATTCGCCTTCCTGTTCTTCTCGAGTTCATGTTCAGGTCGCTTCGTCTCTCTCTCTCTCTCTCTCTCTCTCTCTCCTCTCTCTCTCTCTCTCTCTCTCTCTCCTCTCTCTCTCTCTCTCACTCTCATTCTGTCTCTCTCTGTCTCTCTTCTGTCTCTCTCTCTCTCTGTCTTCTTCTTCTCTCTCTCTCTCTCTCTCCTCTCTCTCTCTCTCTCTCTCTCTCTCTCTCCTCCTCCCCCCTCTGTCTGTCTACGTCTGTGTTTGGCTTGGTGAAGGTTTAGTTAGCCAGAAACTGTTATTCTGAGTAGAATGGATCGTCCTGCTTCCTTGTCCATCTCCACCACTCCTGCTTCCTTGTCCATCTCCACCATTCCTGCTTCCTTGTCCATCTCCACCATTCCTGCTTCATTGTCCATCTCCACCACTCCTGCTTCCTTGTCCATCTCCCCCACTCCTGCTTCCTTGTCCATCTCCCCCAGTCCTGCTTCATTCTCCATCTCCCCCACTCCTGCTTCCTTGTCCATCTCCACCACTCCTGCTTCATTCTCCATCTCCCCCACTCCTGCTTCCTTGTCCATCTCCCCCACTCCTGCTTCATTGTCCATCTCCACCACTCCTGCTTCCCTGTCCATCTCCCCCACTCCTGCTTCCTTGTCCATCTCCCCCACTCCTGCTTCCTTGTCCATCTCCACCACTCCTGCTTCATTGTCCATCTCCACCACTCCTGCTTCATTGTCCATCTCCACCACTCCTGCTTCCCTGTCCATCTCCACCACTCCACTGCAGAAAACAGAACATCATTGTTCCTACATCTCCACCATTCCACTGCAGAAAACAGAACATCATTATTCCTAATCTCCACCACTCCACTGCAGAAAACAGAACATCATTGTTCTACATCTCCACCATTCCACTGCAGAAAACAGAACATCATTGTTCCTACATCTCCACCATTCCACTGCAGAAAACAGAACATCATTGTTCCTACATCTCCCCCATTCCACTGCAGAAAACAGAACATCACTGTTCCTACATCTCCACCATTTACTGCAGAAAACAGAACACTATTGTTCCTACATCTCCACCATTCCACTGCAGAAAACAGAACATCACTGTTCCTACATCTCCACCATTCCACTGCAGAAAACAGAACACTATTGTTCCTACATCTCCACCATTCCACTGCAGAAAACAGAACACTATTGTTCCTACATCTCCACCATTCTACTGCAGAAAACAGAACACTATTGTTCCTACATCTCCACCATTCTACTGCAGAAAACAGAACACTATTGTTCCTACATCTCCACCATTCCACTGCAGAAAACAGAACACTATTGTTCCTACATCTCCACCATTCTACTGCAGAAAACAGAACACTATTGTTCCTACATCTCCACCATTCTACTGCAGAAAACAGAACACTATTGTTCCTACATCTCCACCATTCTACTGCAGAAAACAGAACACTATTGTTCCTACATCTCCCCCATTCCACTGCAGAAAACAGAACACTATTGTTCCTACATCTCCACCATTCCACTGCAGAAAACAGAACACTATTGTTCCTACATCTCCACCATTCTACTGCAGAAAACAGAACACTATTGTTCCTACATCTCCACCATTCCACTGCAGAAAACAGAACACTATTGTTC
>CM065740.1:13003198-13020698 GCA_033310375.1 Conus canariensis | reverse complement strand
AGTCTCAGTCTCTCTCTCTGTGTGTGTGTGTGTGTGTGTGTGTGTGTGTGTGTGTGTGTGTGTGTGTGTGTGTGTGTGTGTGTGTGTGTGTGTGCATGCACGCGCGCGCCCTCGCGTGCGTGTTGGCGTGTGTGCTCGTGTATAGGTGTGTGTGTGTGTGTGTGTGTGTGTGTGTGTTGTGTGTGTGTGTGTGTGTGTGTGTGTGTGTGCTTGTGCACGTGCGTGCATATGGGATACCGCGAGATGGGGGAGTGGAGAAGGGAGAGGGGAAGGGGGGGGGGGGGGGGGAGAGAGGGCAGTCGGGGATCTCTCGGAAGACAGCGTGATTTGGAAGCGAGGATGAATTGATGAATGAGAACTTATATTTCCTGTTTGTGTTTAGGCGTGTAAGGTGTGAGAAGTAAATGGGAACTATGTGTTGGGACTGAGCGGGCAAGGAATAGTAGGGCAGGAAACAATGGTCTGTAGGGAAGTCTCCAAAGCGGATTAGATCGTTCACGAGTGAGCTAGTTTATGTCATAACTACCTGTTCCTTCCAAACAACCTGAGCGATATTTTCATCCGTAAAGTTCTGATGGTTTTGTTACTTTCATCACTATTTACTTTTCTTACACTTCAATGATGCAATGTGTCAAGTCGTAGGTGTACCCCCCCCCCCCCCCCCCTTTGCCTTAATGGCTTGTTAAGCTGAAGGCAATACATCAACAAAGCGTCTCTCTCTCTCTCTCTCTCTCTCTCTCTCTCTCTCTCATGGGCTAGCATCTGTGTGTGTGTGTGTGTGTGTGTGTGTGTGTGTGTGTGTGTGTGTGTGTGTGTGTGTGTGTGTGTGTGTCTGCCTGTCTGTTTGTTTGTCTGACTGCCTGTCTCTGTTTGTCTGTCAGTCTGTCTGTCTATCTGTCTCTGTTTCTCTCTGTCTCTGTCTCGCCCTCTGTCTCTCTGTCTCTCTGTCCTCTCTCTCTCTCTCTCTCTCTCTCGCTCTGTGCCTCTTACGTCATACGCTATTACTCTCTCTCTGTTGTTATACCCCCTTTTCTACCCCAACCCTCGATTCCCCAAGCCCCGCCCCCGTTATACATATTGTTCAAACCCAGTTACTCTCATTTGATCGTTCTGTTATATTAATTTTACATTTTTAGGTTTTTGTTCTTGTTGCTTTTATCTGTCAAAAATATCAGTGCGGGTGTGTGTGTGTGTGTTCCACAGCTGTAGAATGGCATTTGTTTTGACAGACGTTTGATTTTTCCCCCTTTTGGTTTTTTTATTCATACTTGAAACAAAATTCATTCCTATAAGCTCATCTAAAGTCACATTCTTTTAATTCATCTCTCCTTCTTTCCCTTTGTCTGTCTGACCTCCCTTCATTATCTGATCGTCATATGCGTTAGTTGCCACAAACGTCCAACATAGCTGTGAGCACTAAACAGCTAAAGTTGCGATCCAATGGACAGTCCTGCTCATCGCCAACACTCGGCAGTAGCTGATGGATCACCTCGCCTGATGCACATCGTGAATGTGTAAACTAGGAGGGTACTTGGGAGAGCACAGTGGACGTGGAGGTTAAATCTGAATTCAATTAACCAAAGTCGGAAGATCCTTTGCCAACTGGATTCAAGTTGTGTCCTGATCCATGTCGGGTCTTACCATCCGTAGACATTATTACATCTAATGTGTCATTTTTCTCTTACCATCCGTAGACATTATTACATCTAATGTGTCATTTTTCTCTTACCATCCGTAGACATTATTACATCTAATGTGTCATTTTTCTCTTACCATCCGTAGACATTATTACATCTAATGTGTCATTTTTCTCTTACCATCCGTAGACATTATTGCATCTAATGTGTCATTTTTCTCTTACCATCCGTAGACATTATTACATCTAATGTGTCATTTTTCTCTTACCATCCGTAGACATTATTACATCTAATGTGTCATTTTTCTCTTACCATCCGTAGACATTATTACATCTAATGTGACATTTTTCTTATCATGCTTTATTTCCAGAGAAATTTTCACACAAAAAAAACATCAGAAAGACGCCATCTTGGCAATGTTAAAGAAAGAAAAAATGCCCGGACCCGTCCTTTCATCCGGGTCTTCCACACAGTCCAATGACTGGGCCCATGGGCCACATTCTGTCATTCCACCGTTTTCTGAACATTGGTTCTGTAGTGCTGGTTCAGTCTTGCTCATAGACAGACAGACAGAGGTGAGTGAAAACATAACACAGAGAGAGCGAGGGAGAGCGAGCGAGCGAGCGAGAGAGAGAGAGAGAGAGAGAGAGAGAGAGAGAGAGAGAGAGAGAGAGAGAGAGAGAGAGAGAGAAGACAGAGACAGAGACAGAGAGACAGACAGAGACAGAGAGACAGAGAGAGAGAGAGAGAGAGAGAGAGAGAGAGAGAGAGACAGAGAGACAGAGACAGAAAGGGCGAGAGACAGAGAGAGAGACAAACAGACAAAAAAGCAGAGAGAGACCAGCCGCCGTGGCGAAGTGGTTAGCGTCGCGGACTCCCGGCTGGGAGGTCGTGGGTTCGAATCTCATCAGAGTCATGTAGGTTTTTCTGCCCCGACCGGCTCCTACCCAGAGTTGAGTTTGCTGCGAACTCAGTTGGGAAGACTGGGACCACACAGTCGAGTTTCATCCACTTCATGGATGCGTTCCTGAGAGTGTTGCTCAAATTTCCTGACCAACACTGCAGGTGCCTGTATCTCTCGGGCCTGGTTGGCGCCAGGATATATTATGAAAGGAAGCGTAGAGCACAGCCCTGTCATGTAGTCTCAGACCGAAATGGAAATCCGTAGCATCATCTTAGTCATCCTCATTCTCATCGATCAGCATTAAAAAAATGTCTCAAATTTCTGTGGCCCTTCATGCCCTGTTCTCATGGTGACCTCAGTTTCGATGTCCTCTCCACGTCTGTGGTCTTGGTTTGGTTCCGTCGGGGTCACCGGTATCGGCGAGTCCATGGGGGCTGTCGTTGGACGGATATGGTGGCGCCCTCCGGAGGGAGAGCTCACTCACGCCGGCTCCGCGACTAAGCAATTATTGTCGTCAGTAGGGGGCTTAGTAGGTGGTGCCCTGCGTATGTTAGATCAGAAGAGGCGCCACTGAACACCACCGAAGTGACTCGGCAGCAGTGCAGTGTGTCCTCCGGTGGGTTGCCTCTTGACGACTTGACATTTACTGCTCCCTTTGGATTGCCGGTGCCGGGGCTGCGGCGGTGCCGACCGGGCTGTGGCTGTGGACGGGGTGTCGGAATGAGCGGCGTGGGTGCACTGCCTCTGAGGTGGCGCAGAGGTTGGGACAGCAAAAAAAAACAAAAACAAAAACAAAAACAACCAAAAGCAGAGAGAGAGAGAGAGAGAGAGAGAGAGAGAGAGAGAGAGAGAGAGAGAGAGGGGGGGGGGGAGGGTGAAGAGAAAGTTTCCTCCACTCGTTTTCTAATTCAGTCTCTTTCTGTTTGTTATTCGCTTCATCTCCAAAGCAAACAAAATCCGTATTGTCTTCAAGGACTAGGGGTCCGAAAGGAAATCTCTATTGATGTGTTTCTCTTTTCTGAGGACATGACAAGTAGTAATGTCTATCAATGGGCACGCATTTTTCTTGGAATTGTCACGATGGGTCCAAAGGAAGCTGTGGGGAGTGGGATGGAAATGATGTTTGGAAAGTCAGGTGGGGGGTGGGGGTGGGGGGTATTGGTGGTGGGAAGGGTGAAGCGGCAAATGTACCTCAACTCCTCATGTTCATCTGGTCACAAATCTCTCCTTTCCTTGCTGTCTTTAACGGACTGGAAGGGGATGGAACAGGAAAGATTTTGGATCGATCAGTAATCAACGCTAATCTTATTGCCGATTCTCAACACACCTCCATTTTCACACCGCCACCCTGCAAAAGCTGAGAACACGATTAAGCACAAAGCCAAAGCAAAACACCTTAACGACCGCCAGGACAGCTTGCTTGTGGCTTCTGAAGTCGCTTGATCCCCAGCTGATGAATATCTGACGGAGTGGAAACTCAAACTTCAAATCCTCTTTCAGACGCTGGTATATGGAATGTTTAGTGATGGAAAAGAGGGTGGAGGGGATGAGGGTGGAGGGGAGGGTGAGGCGTGAGAGGCTGAGTGTTGCAGGATAAGATAATGTTTGCATACATTGATAACGAACAAGTCGGGTCCTTCTTGCTCCCTTGAAGAAATAATTACACGCCCATAACTCCAAACAAACGCCGACACCAAAACACCCAGCAGAAATGCAACACAGTGCACACAGAAACAGGAGACATCCCCATACAAGGATGCCTCAAGTTTACCAATCTATCCCGTATCACACACAACAATCGGAGAATTACTAAACTTCGTTTTTCCTCTTCTCATCCTTTTCCACTTCATCTCAGCTGGAGGTTTGCTAAACCTATCACTGGCCAGTTGTGGCCTTTACTTTTGATGAAATACTGACATCTCCTCTGTAATGAAAGCAATATTTAGCATGCGGTCTGATAGATTGAAAGAAAGAAAGAAAGAAGAAGAAGAAGAAGAAGAAACCAAAATGAAAAGCAAGGAAAACAGATGATTATTGTAACGAAAGAGTCCTCATACTCTGGGGGATATAGCCTGTGGTGAAGGTGAAAATAAACCCAAATCCAGATAGCTCCATTCCCCACATGCAGAGGGATGGGCACAAACAGGTGATATATATATAGACGAAAGTTCCTCCTAGAAAACGTAACATAAATGACACACAGAAAGACCCTATCAGAACGTCACACATATAAAACGTAGCCAATATATCACGTCATCTGATAAACTATGTAATCTGATAAATTACGCCATCTAATAACTTCTAGAACCTGATGAGAGCGAAAGCTTGAAACAACGTTGTAGTTCCGAGACTCAAGAAATCTTGTGTTATGCTCCTATCCGGAATAGGTGAGCACTCTTTCAATTCTACGAAAATGAATCAATGTTCATGTTAAGGTTCATGTTCATGTTCATGTTTATATATATATATGGAATGGCTTGGGGTAGCTGGTATCATCTCTTCCTCTCTCTCTCTCTTCTCTCTCTCTCTCTTCTCTCTCTCTCTCTGTCTCTCGATCTCTCTCATTCATCCACCCCACTCTGTCTAAGCCCTTCAGCGTGTGAATGAGAAGCACGGCTGCAGAGTTACTTAGCAGATAAAAGGTCCGTCTCCACAGACAAGCAGTGACATTTCCTTCCAGACCTGACACTGCTGGTGCACGTGAGACTGGGCTAACTGAAGTCGGCGTTAAGAGGCCTCATTTCTGTTCCACTGTCAAGAAAATGACGTGCCCAGTTACACCGGCCCCTTGTCCACATCACTGAGCGGCAAGCCTCCGTCATGGATCCCATCCCCCATCCCCCAGCCACCTCTCTTCCCCCTGCTCTGTCATCAGTCAATAACGGTACAGGACTCTTCTCTCTCTCTCTCTCTCTCTCTCTCTCTCTCTCTCTCTCTCTCTCTCTCTCTCTCCAGGTCATTTGGTCTGGCATCATCAGCCGGCAACTAACAATGACATGGCTGCTCATGGAAAATATCCATAGAAAAATTGTTGGACAAACAGAAAATAGTTCAGAATCGCATTTATTCCAGTTCTGAGACAAAAGGCCATGAATTCAAGCTGACATATGTATCCGGTAATTCACACATGACGTGAAAAAAAATTTTCGATGTGTCTTTGTTATCACTGACACGATGTATTTTATGAAATATATTTCTTTACAATCCTGATCCAGGCATATTTACTTTCTATTTGAAATACAATGGTCACTGCTCGTGGAATTCACCAACGCAGTGCCATGTTGAGTGCTGGGTGAGCTGTCTCCTCTGACGATCAAAGGCATCATTTGAGCCTTTGAGTTTTGGCTGTGCTCGCTCAGTCAACTCAGGAACATGATTTGAAAGTACAATCATTAAATACCGTCATCGGCTGGCAATAAACCGTCCAAAAGCAGATTGGAGATATAAAGCAATATTCTCTCTACAAAACTCAAACTCTCTCTCTCTTTTGTCTCTCTCTGTTCCCGTCTCTGTCTCTGTCTGTCTTCTGTCTGTCTGTCTGTCTGTCTGTCTGTCTGTCTGTCTCTCTCTGTCTCTGTCTCTCTCTCTCTCTCTCTCTCTCTCTCTCTCTCTCTCTTCTTGTGAGCCATCGCGTCCCTTCCACCCCCCATTCTCTGTCTGTCTGTCTCTCTGTCTCTGTTTCTGTCTCTGTCTCTCTCTTTGTCTGCCTCTCTGGCTCTGTCTTTCTTCTCTCTCGCTCTCTTCGTCTGTCTCTCTGTCTCTCTCTGGCGGGCCATCGCCTCCCTTCTGGCCTGCACCCCTCTCTCTCACTCACTGTGTGTGTGTGTGTGTGTGTGTGTGTGTGTGTGTGTGTGTGTGTGTGTGTGTGTGTGTCCCTCCTTCCCTCTCTCTTTCTCACCCCCACCCCCACCCTCTCTGTATCTACCGTCTCAGGCTATTGTTCTCTCTCTGTTGTTCTACCTCTCTCTGTGTCTCTACTGTCTCAAGCTGTTGTTCTCTCTCTCTTATTCTACCTCTCTCTCTGTCTCTACTGTCTCAGGCTATTGTTCTCTCTCTGTTGTTCTACCTCTCTCTCTGTCTCTACTGTCTCAGGCTATTGTTCTCTCTGTTGTTCTACCTCTCTCTCCGTCTCTACTGTCTCAGGCTATCGTACTCTCTCTGTTGTTTTGCCTCTCTCTCTGTCTCTACTGTCTCAGGCTATTGTTCTCTCTGTTGTTCTACCTCTCTCTCTGTCTCTACTGTCTCAGGCTATTGTTCTCTCTGTTGTTCTACCTCTCTCTCTGTCTCTACTGTCTCAGGCTATTGTTCTCTCTCTGTTGTTCTACCTCTCTCTCTGTCTCTACTGTCTCAGGCTATTGTTCTCTCTCTGTTGTTCTACCTCTCTCTCTGTCTCTACTGTCTCAGGCTATTGTTCTCTCTCTGTTGTTTTACCTCTCTCTCTCTCTGTCTCTGCTGTCTCAGGCTATTGTTCTCTCTCTGTTGTTCTACCTCTCTTCTTCCCCAGCCGTCTATTACCCAAGCCCCGCCCCCATTGTATTTTGTTCTAACTCAATCGCTCTAAATTGTTCGCTCTGTTATACATATCGTGTATTTTTTTAAATCTTTTTGTTCTTGTTACTTTGAGTTGTCAAAAATGTCACTGCAGTGTGTATGATTTAGCTGTACAGTAGCATCCCTTTTGATGCAGAAGATCGGGGATTTTTTGTGTTAGCTTTTTTTTGTTTTTATTCATGTTTATCTAAGTCGTATTCTTTTAATTCACCCTTCCTACGTTCTTTTGTCCGTTTGATGCCCATTTCTGTATCTTAATATAATATGGATTAATTGCCATAGACATCTAACCTAGCAATTGATACTTAATAGCTAGAGGCGTGACCCAATGGACTGTCCTACTCATCGCCAACCCTCGGCAGTAGCTGATGGATCACCTTGTCCGATGCATATCTTAAATGCGAAACGTAAGAGCGTACTCGGGAGAGTACACTGGATGTAGACTTTAAATCTGACTTCAAGTAGCTAACGGGACAGAACAAACTTACCCTAAAGTCGGAAAATCCTTTGTTCACTGGATTCAAGTTGCTTCGTTATTTATACCATTTTTTATACCATTTATACCATCCACATATATCATTACATCTGATGTATCATATTGTTAAAGAACGAGCTCCACGCATTATTTCTGAAAAAAAAAAAACTTTCAGGAATGTCAGAAAGATGCCATTACGGCAATGTTAGGGAAAAATTATTTGTCCGGGTTCATCCCTTCATCCGGGGCTTCACCACAATCCAAACCATCAATCCACCACATTTTCTGAACATTGGTTCTGTAGTGTTGGTTCACATTGGTTCTGTAGTGTTGGTGCACACTGGTTCTGTGGTGTTGGTTCATATTGGTTCTGTGGTGTTGGTTCATATTGGTTCTGTGGTGTTGGTTCGCATTGGTTCTGTGGTGTTGGTTCGCATTGGTTCTGTAGTGTTGGTTCACATTGGTTCTGTGGTGTTGGTTTACATTGGTTCTGTGGTGTTGGTTCATATTGGTTCTGTGGTGTTGGTTCACATTAGTTCTGCAGTGTTGGTTCACATTGATTCTGCGGTGTTGGTTCATATTGGTTCTGTGGTGTTGGTTCACATTGGTTCTGTGGTGTTGGTTTACATTGGTTCTGTGGTGTTGGTTCATATTGGTTCTGTGGTGTTGGTTCACATTGGTTCTGTAGTATTGGTTCACATTGGTTCTGTAGTGTTGGTTCACATTGGGTCTGTGGTGATGGTTCACATTGGTTCTGTAGTGTTGGTTCATACTGGTTCTGTGGTGTTGGTTCACAGTGGTTCTGTAGTGTTGGTTCATATTGGTTCTGTGGTATTGGTTCACATTGGTTCTGTAGTGTTGGTTCATATTGGTTCTGTGGTGTTGGTTCACATTGGTTCTGTGGTGTTGGTTCACACTGGTTCTGTAGTGTTGGTTCACACTGGTTCTGTGGTGTTGGTTCACACTGGTTCTGTGGTGTTGGTTCACATTGGTTCTGTGGTATTGGTTCATATTGGTTCTGTAGTGTTGGTTCATATTGGTTCTGTAGTGTTGGTTCACATTGGTTCTGTAGTGTTGGTTCGTATTGGTTCTGTGGTGTTGGTTCACACTGGTTCTGTAGTGTTGGTTCATATTGGTTCTGTGGTGTTGGTTCACATTGGTTCTGTAGTGTTGGCTCACATTGGTTCTGTAGTGTTGGTTCAGTCCTTCTGACAGACAGACAGGTAAGGTAAGGTAATGTTGCTTATAGCCCAGCCGACCACAAAGGGCCATATCAGGGCTGTCACTACGTTAAATCAGCTCACAAGTCATAAAAAACCACAAAAACACAACCTTTCACACACCTCTTTAAAATAAATCTTAAAAAACGCACAAGAAACTTCGTTAAAAATCTTTTTTCCGTAAAATCTTAAATCAGATGAAAAATGTTAATCTCTTTCAGAAACTCAAAGATCACGTCAGGTGGGACATCTCTGAACAGGGTTTTCATGGACTCTACTGTAAAGTGTTTATGTCTCACATCGTGCAAATCCCAACAATCTAAAAGAATATGTTTCACTGTGAGTGGAACATGACATGGAATACACTACGGAGCTTCTTCATCTTTTAAAAGATAAGGATGGGTATAAAACGAGCGGCCTGTGTGTAAGCTGCTCAGGACTGTTTCTTCTTTACGGCCGCCTCCGGAACATGGTAAAAACTCGTTGAGGTTTGGACGCATTTTATACAGTTTCTTATCCGTCTGCAAGGTCCATTCTTCTTGCCAGAGGTCTTTGACATACGCCTGTGTTTTGGGTTTCAGATCAGTGTGAGAAACAGTAAACCTGATCAACTTTTCCCTCGTGGCATTCTTGGCAAGCTGGTCAACCATCTCATTGCCTCGAATGCCCACATGGCTGGGAACCCAAGCGAAAACTACGTTGTGTCCGTTTGATTTTAGGGAGGTGTACACTTCAAAAACTTTCAGTAGCTGAGGGTGCTTAAGATTACGGCCGGCAATGGCCTCCAAAGCAGAAAGGGAGTCTGACAAAATGAGAAAATCTTTCTGTTTCGATTTGGAGATCAACTGAAGTGCCAGGACCAAGGCTGTCAGCTCAGCAGTGTAGATAGAGCTGTCGGTGGGAATGTGTACAGTCAGAGGTTAATGAAAACATAACATACCTGGCAAAGGTAATAAGAGAGAGAGAGAGAGAGAGAGAGAGAGAGAGAGAGAGAGAGAGAGAGAGAGAGAGAGAGAGGGGAGGGTGTGTTGACTCTTTGACGATTTATTCCCTTCAGTTTAACGAGCCATTAAGACAAAGGGGGCACACATACGACTTGACACTTGAGAGAGAGAGAGAGAGGAGAGAGAGAGAGAGAGAGAGAGAGAGAGAGAGAGAGAGAGACAGAGACAGAGAGAGAGAGAGAGAGAGAGAGAGAGAGAGAGAGAGGAGGGCGGGTAGCAATGAAAAAGAATTTTAACACCACTTGTTCTCAGACTCAGACTCTTTTGTCGATTAGTTACGTCATCTTCAAAGCCAACGAAATCCATGTTGTCTCCTAGGGCTACGGGCCAGAAAGGAAATCTTTGATGCATGACATAGTAATGTCTGTCAACTGGAATACATTCTTCTTGCAATTTCTCACCGTGGGTCCACAGCAGATGTAGGAGGCGAGATGGAAATGACAGGGCTGGAAGGTGAAAATGGAGGATGGAAGGAGGAGGGGGCTGTATGGAGGGTGGGAAAGGGTGGGCGGTGAATGTACTTCAACGCCTCATGTTCAGTTCGTCACAAACGTCTCCTTCTGTCGCGTTTGTTAACCGATATGAGCGGGAGGAAGGAAAGGGAAGTGGGGATTTTGGATCGATCAGTAATTAATTCACATCTAATTGCCAATTCTCAACACACATCCATTTTCGCGCCGCCAGACTACAAAAGCTGAGACTGACGAATTAAAAAGAAGCCTTTAAGACCACTAAGACATCTTGTGGCTTCTGCAAACCCCGATTCCCATCTGATGAATGTTTAATGAGTGACAACGCAAGCTTCAAATCCTCTTTCAGAAACGAGTGACCTCTCCTGCGTCATGAAAAAAAACAAAAAAACAAAAACCCATATAAGGCATGCGCCCTCGTATCGCCTCCTCGTACAACGCAATGAGACCAGTCAGTCCTCCAAGACATGAAACCGTCCTCCAGGTGCTAAGCCAGTCACCTGTGTTATTTGTCCACTGAATTCAGTGTATGCAAGTTGCACAGTTTCTGTGACTAGGGGAAGGGTTACAAGAGGGTAAACGAGACTTAAAAATCTCTCTCTTTTGAAAAGCCTACACAAATCATTTACGTGTTCTGTCGACATACTCACCAACACACATCAAACGATCAGACATTTGGCACAGTTTCTAACGGAGGAGAAGAAACGAACAATTAAAAAGAAAATAGAATAAGAATGGTAGAGACGTGCAACACAGGATAATAATGATAACAACAACAACAATAATGAAAATGATGATGAAAATGAAAATAATAATAATAATGATAATAATAATAATAATAATAATGATAATCATCATCATCGTCATCATCATCATTAGAAGAAGAAGAAGAAGAAGAAGAAGAAGAAGAAAAGCAAAAAGAAGAACAAGAAAAAAAGAGAGGGAGGGAGGAGAGGAGGAGAGGAGGAGGAGGAGAAGGTAGAAGGAAGAAGGAGGAGGAGGAAGAAGGAGAAGGAGAAGGAGGAGGAGAGAGAAAAGCAGGAGAGCAGGAGGAAGACGAAAAGGGAGGAGGAGGGAGGGAAGACAAAAGAACAAAAAGAACGGGGAGGAGGTGGCCGGGGAGAAGGAGGAAAAGCAAAAAAGAAGATGGAGGAGGAGGTGGAGGAGGAGCAGGAGGAGGAGGAGAAAGGTGAGGACGAGGAGGATGAGGAGGGGGAGAAGTAAAAAGGAGAAGGAGGAGGAAAAGAAGAAATAGGAGGACGATGACGACGAAGATGAGGACAAGGAGGAGGAGATGGAAGAAAAGAAGGAGGGGGTAGAGAATGAGAATGAGAAGAATAGGTAGAAAAAGGAGGAGGAGGAGGAGGAGGACGAGGGGGGAGGAGGAGGTCGAGGAGGAGGAGGAGAGAAGAAGAAGGAAGGAAGGAAGGAAGGAAGGAAGGAAGGAAGGAAGGAAGGAAGAAGAAGAAGAAGAAGAAGAAGAAGAAGAAGAAGAAGAAGAAGAAGAAGAAGACGACATAAAAGAGATTATTATTGTAAAGATGAGTCCTAATGCTCTGAGGGATACAGCCTGTGGTGATTGTGAACACGAAGCAAATCCAGGTAGCTCTATTCCCCACACGCAGAGGGATGGACACAAACAGGTGATCAATAGAGAATGACTTGGGGCATCAGGTAACCTCTCTCTCTCTCCTCTCTCTCTCTCTCTCTCTCTCTCTCTCTCTCTCTTTCTCTCTCTCTCTCTCTCTCTCTCTCGGCCTTTGTCACTGTCTGTCTGTCTGTCTGTCTGTCTGTCTGTCTGTCTCTTCTCTCTCTCTCTCTCTCTCTCTCTCTCATTCATCTACCCCAGCCTAACCCCTTCAGCCTGTGAATAAGCAGCAGAGCTGCAGAGAAGTACTTAACAGAAAAAGTCAATCTCCGCAGACAAGCGTTGACATTTCCTTCCAGACCTGACACTGCTGGTGCACGTGAGGCTGGGCTAACTGAAGTCAGCGTTAAGAGGCCTCATTTCTGTTCCACTGTCAAGAAAATGACGTGCCCAGTTACACCGGCTCCTAGTCCACAAGACTGAGCGGCAAGACTGCATTATGGATCCCATCCCCCATACCCCAGCCACCTCTCTTCCCCCTGCTCTGTCGTCAATCAATAACGGTACAGGACTGGCTCTCTCTCTCTCTCTCTCTCTCTCTCTCTCTCTCTCTCTCTCTCTCTCTCTCTCTCTCTCTCTCTCCGGGTCACTGGTCCAGCATCATCAGCCAGCAACTGTCAACAGCATGACTGCCTACGGAAAATATCCCATCGAAAAATAGCTGGATGAACAGAATACGAGAAATAATTCAGTGTTATTTTTCATTCTGTACCATGACACAACCCTGTGAATTTAAGCCAGCAGCATAACTGGTAATTCACACACGTAGTCAAGAAATTCTATGCCGTTAAAAAGATGCACTATTTGTTATCGCTGACACAATGCACTGTTTTTGTTTTATCACCAACGAGGACCGGACACAGTTTCATGCCATTTGACATTGCTCGCTGTTCCTGGAGCTCACCAAGGCATGGCCATGTTGAACGCTGTACCAGTTATCTCCTCTGACTATCGAAGGCAAGATCAGAGCCTCTGGGCTGAGGCCGTTCTCTTCTTGGTCTTCTGTCAATGTGATCTGAAAGTGCTGTCATTACACGGGGTAATCAGCTGGCAATACATCATTTAAAGCAGATTTGGTGGGCCGAGCAGTCTTGTCTTCACAAAACCCACGACTCTCCCTCTTTCTTGTTAGCCCATTGCCTCTCTCTGTCTCTGTCTGTTTGTGTCTGTGTCTGTCTGTCTGTCTGTCTGTCTGTCTGTCTGTCTGTCTGTCTGTCTGTCTCTCTCTCTCTCTCTCTCTCTCTCTCTGGGAAGATACTGGGGAAGGCACGGTGTGAAAAGTCGACCTGAACTGAAACAACTAACAAGAGATTGTAGACTTTGACCGTAGTTGGAGAGTCCTTTATTGCCTGGATTTGGGTTGTTATCCTGATCCATACCAGTTCTTACAAGTCTGTAGTCATCATAATCTAAAAGTCATGTCATTTTAGTATTGAGCTCCACGCATTAGTTCGAGAGAAACTTTCAAAAATGTCCAAAAAGACGCCATCTTGGCATTTTCAGAGAAAAGAAATAATGCCCGGACGCGTCCTTTCATCCGGGTCTTCCCCACAGTCCAATGACTTGGCTCTTGGGCCACATTCTGTCATTCCACCGTTTTCTGAACATTGGTTCTGTAGTGCTGGTTCAGTCTTGCTGACAGACAGACAGACAGAGGTGAGTGAAAACATGACAGAGAGAGAGAGAGAGAGAGAGAGAGAGAGAGAGAGAGAGAGAGAGAGAGAGAGAGAGAGAGATAGAGAGACGTTTTTGACTCTTTGACGATTTATAGCCTTCAGTTTAACAGGCCATTAAGGCAAGGGGGGTATGCATACCACTTGACACGAGAGAGAGAGAGGAGAGAGAGAGAGAGAGGGAGAGAGAGAGAGGGAGGAGGGGGTGTATAGATGATGGCAAAGAATGTTTCACTGACTCAGTCTCTTTCTGTCCATCAGTCTCGTCATCTTCAACGCAATCCACGTTGTCTCCTAGGGTTACGGGTAAGAAAGGAAATCTCTGATGTTGGTGCATGGCATAGTAAAGTCTGTCAACTGGAATACATTCTCCTTGGAATTTCTCACCGTGGGTCCAAAGGTAGATGTAGGAGTCAACTGGAATACATTCTCCTTGGAATTTCTCACCGTGGGTCCAAAGGTAGATGTAGGAAGTGAGATGGAAACGACAGGGTTGGAAGGTGAAAATGGGAGAAGGGAGGAGAGGGGGCTCTATGGAGGGTGGGAAAGGGAAAGCAGTGAACATACTTCAACCCCTCATGTTCAGCTGGTCACAAACGTCTCCTTTTGTGGCTTTTGTTGATCGAATTGAGTGGGAGGAGGGAAAGGGAGGGGCAACGGGAGTGATTTCGGATCGTTTCGGTTATTTCAAAATTAACTGCCAATTCTCAGCACGATCCATTTTCTCGCTGCCACTCTACAAAAGGTGACACTGACGAACTAAAAACAAAACTTCAAGACCACGAAGACATCTTGTGGCTTCTGCAAGCCCCCGATCCCCAGCTGATGAATGTCTAATGGAGTGGAAACGCAAGCTTCAAATCCTCTTTCACAAACCAGTGTGAGGAGCAGATGGGGAGGAGATGTGGGGGGAGGGAACAGGAGAGGGTTTAGGCGTGAGAGATTAGAAGAGAAATAGGGTTCCCAGGCAGAACAGGATAACATTTGCATACGTCGACATGGATGAAAGAAGACCTCTGACGTTGATAGTTGACTCATGAAATGGTTATCAACTAATTGGTTGTCTGGTTGATCAACTGCATGACTCAAATCGTTCAACCAATCAATAGATGGGTCGATCAATCGATCGATCGATCAATCAATCAATCGAGCAACCAATCAGTCAGTCAGTCAGGCAATCAGTCAATCAATGAATCTGTCACTGATGTAGATGGCATGTTCAACGACACATTCGCAAGCATGTCATTCACCTACTCCTTTTAGATGAATACTTTACATTTCTCCTTTCCTAGTTGTTCTTTCAGTGTGTGCATGTGTGTGTGTGTGTGTGTGTGTGTGTGTGTGTGTGTGTGTGTGTGTGTGTGTGTGTGTGTGTGTGTGTGTGTGCGCGCGTGTGTGTGTATGTATGTATGTCTGTGCGCACGCCTATGTAACTTTTTTTTTTTTTTACTCTGACATCAAGTGTTTCCTTCAAAAAGAAGAAGAAGAAGAAGAAGAAGTCTTTGCCTTCTTCTTTTTTGCAGGAGAAAAGAAGGAACAGGAGAAGAAGGGATCAAGATGAAGAAGAAGGAATAAAAAAAAGAAGTGATGGAGAAAAGGTGGAAGGAGAAAAAGAAATTAAAGAAGAAGAGGAAGAACTAAGACGAAGATGAGGGAGCAAGTGGAGGAGGAGGAGGAGCAGGAGGAGGGGAGAGGAGGAGGAAGAGAAGGAATCAAGAGTGAGAAAATGGAAAATAAACGAATAGAAATGGAACAGTGATACAACGCATGGTTTGAATCATGGCTGCCCAGTAAATAGCCTCATGGTGTTTAATACGGACACAGAGAAGAAAACGTACTGCCATATCTATTTCAGAAAGTTTGAAACCTGGCTTTCTTGCAAATATTTTCCCAAGATGTGTACTCTTGTACTGAACTGCGGTTTTACACACATCTTCCGCAGTTTTAAAACTACATTCACGAGGAAACCTGAGAAATCTTCAGAAACACTTTGTCAAAGTTACTCGCGCAAAAACAAATCACACAAATTTTCAAAACCATCAATCATCCCCGAAAGATCACTCCAGCGGTCAAGAAGTGATCGGAACATATTAAAAATGCAGCAAATTACTCGTTCGTTTCAGGCCAAATAGCACACAATTTTCCACAGAAACCTCCCTCCAAACACTTTTTTTGTCTTGGTTCCCCTTTCAGATCGTCTAATGCACTGTCACGAAAAAGGGAAGATATATGCAAAGGCAGATATTCCTCGGGCAATGCACAAAAAGTTGCATGAGCTGCAGATCGATAGAGAAACGCAAAATTCATCAACAGGGGAAAGTGTGGGAATTCATTGGGCTTTATGAGTGGAAGAAACACTGTGCTGATTATCATCATAATCATCAACACTAACAGTTTTTTTTTTTTTTTTAAAGAATATTCACGTTCCTGTTTTCACATTTCTAACTCATCTCTGTCTCTGTGTCTCTGTCTCTCTCTCCCTCTCTGTCTGTTTCTGTCTGTCTGTCTGTCTGTCTGTCTGTCTGTCTGTCTGTTTCTCTCTCTCTGTCTCTCTGTCTCTCTCTCTCTCTCTCTCTCTCTCTCTCTCTCTCTCTCTCTCTTCTCTCCCCCCACTTTTTGCGACCCAAAACAGTAATTTTTTATCTCAACCCTCTTTTTCGAACTGTAACTTCTACTTTCGTTCCCTTTCGTATTTTTTCCAACGTAACATCTACGCTCTTTCTTCTTGAATTTAACAAATGAAAAATTCATAAAGAACAGCAGCTCATATGCTAAGTCACGGAAAAAAAATGTTATGCCAGAACGTGAAAACTATTTTTGCGACATCCACAAACTGTCAATTATAGCAACAACGGTATTCAATAAACATGAGATGGAGGGGTGGGCACAAAAGCAATGATTCGTGTAGATATGTAAACGTGTAAAATAAAAAAAAGGAGCGAGGGGGCAACACGTAAATATGTAAAAGACAAAAAACAAAAGATGATGTCAATTCACCGAACCACCAATAATTTCCATCTTCACCCATGCAAATAATATTCCAAGTTCAGAAGGACTGAAAACAGATCGCAGGATATCTTAAATTTGAAAATTGTCACAAAGACTTGTAATCGAAAAGCAGGGACAATTTGGAATCTTTGACGCGTATTTAACTAAATCATTTTGAACGAAAATTGACAACTGCTTAAGATAGGTATATTGGAATCTTAGTAGAAAAGCTTGGAAATAAAAGACAAATAATTCAATAAACCAAACCGGAAAACATTTAAAAGAAAGAATTCAAACCGCAAAAGCAAAACCTAACAAGTAACCCTAAGTAAAATAGCTTACAATGTACACAGCAGATGATCGACTATTGTTGAGAGGGAGGAGTGTTGAAAGGAAGGAACGTGAAACAAGAATGGGAGAGCCAAGACTGACGACAGGAAAAGGAGGGAAGCAAAAGGAAATCCTCAGGCAAGTACGTCATAAGCTCGAGACTGGGTAAACTATAAACGATAACCATGACACACAAATCGCGCAGTTCAATGTAGTGTACATATAAAATAATGATTGTAGCCTATAACAAAAACGTAAGGGCCACATTATATAAGTATGGAAATGGGAGAAGGAAAGAGACATCTTACAATTTTTTTTTTTTTGCTTTCTTTTTTTTACACTTGAGACACACCCTAATGTCAGTCAGATGGTCATTGTGCCATCAGTTCGCGCCACGTCGACAAACAACCAGAGAGACAAACAGAACTAAATTTAATACTATCTACACAGAATACTTTTTACTGCAGTTTCACATAATTAATATCTTGCTCACACATTTCAGTGGAGAATATTGACTAGGTTCACACAGACTCACAAGTATTTTTTTCTGTTCACAAACTGGCCTTCAACGGTGCCATCAAAAATATCTCTTAGCAACTA
>CM065740.1:12985698-12998198 GCA_033310375.1 Conus canariensis | reverse complement strand
TCAATTGAAGGGAACAATCAAATATTTTAGGCCTTCAATAAGAACTGGCAATCTCACGACACCTGTAGGGAAAACCAGCTCCATATGTACCAACCCTAACTTCCATTGAACTACCACACATACCTGATTACCACCAAAACCAGGCTAGGAGTTTCTCGTCGGCACCGTGGGGATGTTTCTCGGCCGGCAAATCTACAGAGGCTAAAGCAAATCCTCGCTCACCTGACAACAAAACGCGGGTGAGTAGCTGTCAACCAATCGTTTATCGCCCGCACACCAATCCTAGATGAACAGATAAACCTGCGCCTTCTCAAAACTATCCCCAGCCACAATTTGGGTCTGGACAAAAATGGTCCTTCACAACTAAATTCAATGTATGTAGTTTGCACAGTTTCTGTGACTAGGGGGGGCAAAGCTACCAGAGGTAAACGAGACTTAAAACCCTTCTCCTTTCAGAAGCTTACATAAGTAATCTGTTTTCCGTCATTATAATTACCAACACGTATCAACGACCAGGCACATTGCACAGGTCGTAATTGAGGAGCAGAAACAAAGAAAAAGAAAATGGAGAATAGAATAAGAATTATATAGAAGATGTACAAAAAAGAACAACAATAACAACAACAATAATAATAAGAATGATAATAATAGTAGCAGTACTATTAATAATATTCATAATTATAATGATAATTCTAAAAATAATAATAACAAGAAGAAGAAGAAGAAGAAGAAGAAGAAGAAGAAAAGGAATGGGGGGGGGGGGGGGGGAGAAAACAAGAAAAAGGAGGGGGAGGCAGAGGAGGAGGAGAATGAGAAGAAGAAGAAGAAGAAGAAGAAGAAGAAGAAGAAGAAGAAGAATGAGAGGAGGAGGAGGAGGAGGAGGAGGAGGAAGAGGAGGAGGAGGAAGAAGAAGAAGAAAGAAGAAGAAGAAGAAGAAGAAGAAGAAGAAGGAGAGGAGAAGGAGGAGGAGGAAGAGGAGGAGGAGGAGGAGAGGAGGAGGAGGAGAAGGAGGAGGAAAGGAAAAGGAGGAGAAGGAAGAGGAGAAGCAGGAGGAGAAGGTAGAGGAGGGAAAAGGAAGAAAAAAATAGAAGAACGAGGAGGAGGACGACGTAGAAGGAGAAGGAGGAAAAGGAGGAAGAGGAGGAGGAGGAGGAGGAGGAGGAGAAGAAGAAGAAGAAGACGGAGGAGGAAAAGGAAGAGGAGGAGGAGGAGGATGACGAAGACGAGGAGGGAGAGATGGGAGAGAAGGAGGGATGAGGAAAGACGAGGATGAGAAGAAAAGTTAGAAGAGGAAGAATATGAAGGGAGAGAAGGAGGAGAAGGAGGAGGAGGAGGAACATGAGAAAGGAAGAAGAAGAAGAGCATCAACAAGAAGACCAAGAAGAACAAGAACAAGAAGAACAAGACCAAGAACAAGAGCAGAAAGGGAAGAAGAAGAGGAACGAGAAGAAAGGTAGAAAGGAAGGAAGTAAGGGAGAATGGAACGACAAAAGTTGGGAAGGAAGGAAGGAAGGAAGGAAGGAAGAAGAAGAAGAAGAAGAAGAAGAAGAAGAAGATGATGATGATGATGATAATGATGATGTTCAGGAAACATCAGAAGAGTGAAAAGAGAGCTAAAAAAAGAGAAACGTGACTCAGATAAAGAACAAACAAAAGTAGAAAGACAGAAAGAAAGAAAGAAAGAAAGAAGGAGGGAGAAGAAGAAGGAAAATTTATAACACGGAAAAGAGATTATTATTGTAAAAAAGAGTCCTGATACTCTGGGGGATATAGCCTGTGGTGATGGTGAACACAAAGCAAATCCAGGTAGTTCCATTTCAACACGCAGAGGTATGGACACAAAGAGGTAATCGATATGGAATGGCCTGGGGGGTCAGGTATTATCTTTCTCTATATCTCTGTCTTTTTCTCTGTTTCTGTCGATCTCTCTCTCTCTCTCTCTCTCTCTCTCTCTCTCTCTCTCTCTCTCTCTCTCTCTCTCTAATTCATCCACTCCATTCTGTCTAAACCCTTCAGCCTGTGAATAAGCAGTGGGGCTGCAGACTTACTTAACGGAAAATAGTCAATCTAGACAGAACCGCAGTGACATTTCCTTCCAAACCTGACACTGCTGGTGCACGTGAGACTGGGCTAACTGAAGTCAGCGTTAATAGGCCTCATTTCTGTTTCACTGTCAATAAAATGACGTGCCCAGTTACACCGGCTCCTTGTCTACAAGACTGAGCGGCAAGCCTCCGCCATGGATCCAACCCTCGTCCCCTCCTCGACCCCCTCTCTTCTCCCTGCTCTGTCATCGATCGATAACAGAATAAGACTCTCTCTCTCTCTCTCTCTCTCTCTCTCTCTCTCTCTCTCTCTCTCTCTCTCTCTCTCTCTCTCCATGGTCATTGGTCTGGCATCCTCAGCCAACAACCGTCAACAGCATGACAGCCTACGGAAAATATCCCATCGAAAAATAGCTGGATGAACAGAATGCGAGAAACAACTTCAGTGTATATTTCATTCTGTATTATGACAACACCCTGTGAATTTTAGCCAGTACTATTACCGGAAATTCACACATGAGGTCAAGAAATTCAATGCCATTAAAACGATGTATTTGTGTTATCGTTGAAATGACGCACTCTTTAAAAAAAAATTACCAACGAGAACCAAGCACATTTACACGCGATTTGAAAGCATTAGTTACTGCTCCTGGAGCTTACCAAGGCATGACTGTGTTGAGTACTGTACCAGTTATCTCCTCTGATGATCAAAGGCAAGGTCAGAGCCTCTAGTACTGTACCAGTTATCTCCTCTGATGATCAAAGGCAAGGTCAGAGCCTCTAGTACTGTTCCCGTTATCTCCTCTGATGATCAAAGGCAAGGTCAGAGCCTCTAGTACTGTACCCGTTATCTCCTCTGATGATCAAAGGCAAGGTCAGAGCCTCTAGTACTGTACCAGTTATCTCCTCTGATGATCAAAGGCAAGGTCAGAGCCTCTAAGCTGAAGCCGCTCTCTTCTCGGTCCTCCCAGCAATGGGGTTGAAAGTACTATCATTAAACGGGGTAATCGGGCTGGAAATAAATGGTTTAAAGGCAGATTCGACAGTCCAAGCAATCTTGTTTTTACAAAACCCACGAATCTCTCGCTGTCTGTGTCTGTCTGTCTGTCTGTCTCTTTCTTTTTCTGTATCTCCTTTGCTATTCATTTCTCATTTTCTCTTTCATATGAAAGCAATCTTGTTTTTACAATCTCTCTCTCTCTCTCTCTCTCTCTCTCTCTCTCTCTCTCTCTCTCTTGGGGGGTGTGAGTTGTCGATTTTCATGAGAGGACGCTTGCCTCTGATGTCCGACAATTACCTGGATCTGTTGTAGTTACGGGCCATCCTCAGCTTAGAAATTAGACAGCAAGTTTTGGGAAGCACCATGCTACCAGCTGCACAAGTTTTTAGAGCAGTCTGCGGCTGTTTTTGTCAATTTTTTCAAGTCTTTATGTTAAAGCGAGTGAAGCAGAAAAGAGTTATCTTCGTCGCCATGTTGACGGTGACACGAAGAGCAGACGATGTTATGCTGGGTTCGCTCATCTCGTATTTGTACTGGGGGAGCTTACTTCTTCGCTGCGGGCACGTAGAAAGTAATCCTGGGCCCAACTCCTCTCAGAATAAGGACAACATGAGGCAGTCTCGACCGTCCAGTACACGGTCAACCAGTAGTAGAATCAGCTTGGACAGAATGGACAACCCTTCAGGTGGCACTTCCGGTGAAGCAGCAAACCAGCCTACTCTGTCTGACATTGTAGGCATGCTCAACTCCTTGGGCTTGAGGCTGGACTGGAAAGATTGGAAAGGTTAAAGAAGAGATCCGCATCCTGCATGTGGACTACTATACGTGGCTATGAAGGACGAGCTGAGGGCGCTGAGGAAGGAGGTCGTCACGCTCCTAGAACAGAACGTGGACCTGCAGAGGAGGAACGACGATCTCAGCCGGAGGGTTACTGACCTGGAGACGAAGACGGACGACCTCGAGGGACGGTCCAAGCGGAATAATATCATTTTCTACGGCTTGGACAACGAGACATCCACCGATTGTGAAGGTATAGCAAAGGACCTTCTCACTGACAAACTGGACCTGTCCCGTGATGTGAAATTTGACAGGGTTCACCAGTTAAGTTCTAAACCTGATTACCCCGTGATTGCCAGATTCGTGTTTTATAACGGAAGATAGAAGTGTTAAAGGCAAACGGCAAGCTCCAGGGAAGTCGGATTTTCATCGGTGAAGACTTTTCTAGTCGTGTCAGAGAAATCAGGAGGAGAAATCAGGAGGAGGAGAAATCAGGAGGAGGAGAATTCAGGAGGAGGTTGACTCCACACCTAAAAACAGCTCGTAGTAAACGAGCAACCATTGTATTTCATCACCACCTGATAGACGGCAAGAAGTTTTTGTCAATTCCAATGGCAAGCTTGTGGAGATGAACAGGACGCTGGCCGGCCCAAAGACACTCTTTGTGATCCCTTAACAGAGGGAACAAACCTGCAGAGTGCTCGGTTTTGCTGTCACAGTGTAACGGGTATGACACAAAACTTGCACGTGCTAATCGGAAAACGGTAGACCAGGTTGGCTGCGCTAGCGATTCAGCCACTGACCGAACTAAACATCTGTATGTAAACACTGAGCGTGTGCAGGTTGAATCTGTGTCAGTTGGCGTATATGACGCGTTTCATCACGGCACATACAATACTTTCCCCATGTTTGCTAACAGTGATAACCCAAATTGTTCCATTGAAAGTAAAAGTTCTAAATCCTTTCCTTTTCTTCGTTGGAATGTGAATGGTTTACTGTCTAAATTACACGATAAAGATTTTGTCTCTTTCGTTTGTTCTTTTGACTTTATATGTTTTGATGAAACGTTCGTGGAAGATTTTCAGTCATCTATATTTGTAGGTTACAAGAAGTTTTGCAAACCTGCCATGAAACTTACAGCCCGTGGAAGACGTTCTGGTGGTTTGTTATGTCTTATTAAACACATAGTTATTAGATATCAAGTCTGATAACTGTCTTGCCTTCATTATTGATAAGTCTTTGTTTTGTGCAAATAAAACTATCATGTATATGTGTGCTTACATACCACCGGTAGATTCATCTTACTATATACATTTTGACATCGAAAATGGAATAAGTATGCACGAAGAATTTGTGTGATTGTGTACTTGCTCTTGATGTTTATATTTCGGTAAGTGGTGATTTAAACAGTCGGACTGCAAACTTTTCGCATGATTTACAAGAGGATGGTCTGCCTTTTGATAATCAATATGTAAGTAGCCCTTTATGTACAAACAGGAATTCCGAAGGTAATGCATTGAATAATTGTGGAAAACTATTGATCAGTATGAGCACCGTTTTAAATTCATATGCTTTGAATGGTATGTGCCAGGGTGATCTGAATGGTCGCTACGCATATATCTCAGAGAGAGGCAATAGTGTAAATGATTGCTTTATAATGTCACGAGATATGTTTTTAAGGTTTTCGAATGATTGTAAATTGCAAGTATTAGAAAGGATCGAATCAGACCATATGCCTCTGGTGATGAACTTCAGTATTCCAAATGAATGCATGAACAACGCAAGAAAGTATGTTTCTAACTGTCTTATTGAAAAGTATGTTTGGAATCAGACACGTGCCAATGCATTTAGTGATATAATTTGCTCCCCTGAAATTCAGCAGTAGAAACGGCGATCAGTGTAATTGATGTGAATATAAATGAAGTTGCTTGAAAGATGCAGCTGAATGCATGAAAAAACAAATTAATGTTAACATAAAACATGATCATGATGATGACTGGTATGATGTTGAGTGTCAATCTGGTAAAAGGAAGGTTCGTAATTTGTTAAATAGATATCGTCGCACATTATCTCCACCAGACAATGTCTCTTACTCTAATGCCAGACGTGACTATAAGGAACTTTTGAAAACAAAACGTAAACAGTTTAACCGTGAAATATTGGAAAAATGACATTCTCTGTAAACGACTAGAAGGAATTTGGGATTCAATGCGCAGAATTCACAATAAAAGTAAACAATATTCTAATATCATTAGTTTAGAAAACTGGTTTAAGCATTGTCAGAAACTGCTTTAAAAAGAAGTAGATATCCATAGTATTATGGATGATGGCGGCGGTAGTTATAACAATGGCTACAATAATGCTAATGATAACAATAATACCAGTGACGATGCATTAAATCATCCAATTTCAAGAGACAAGATCCTGCTGGCTCTGAAGAAATTAAAGAATCGTAAAGCTAGTGGCCCTGATTGAATCATGTGTGAATTGTTAAAAAATGCATGTTAGTCGGATTTGTTGTTAGGTTTTGTGACAAAGTTTTTTAATGTTCTGTTTGACAGAAATGTGTTTCCAGAACTGTGGACTGAATCTATTATTCTCCTTTTATATAAGAAAGGTGATGTTGATAATCCAAATAATTAAAGAGGTATTTCCTTGTGTAACATTTGTAGTGAACTATATAAGTACTGTTATCAACAGGAGGTTGCAGGACTGGGTAGAAGAAAAGAATCTCACTGGTGAATGCCAAGGTGGATTTAAGCGTAACTATTCTACAATAAATCACATGTCTATTCTAATTGCATTTGTGCAAAAACAGTTTTGTTTGAATCGTAAATTATATGTTGCTTTTTGATTTTGAAAAAGCCTTTGATTCTGTCAATAGGAGTATTTTACGGCATATTTTGTTAAAAAAATTGAATAAGAGGAAAATTATATAAATGTGTCATGAGCATGTATGACTCTGTAAAAAACTAAAGTTAGAAGTGGTGGGTCTTTGACTGATTACATAAACTGCACGACTGGAGTTAAGCAAGGTGATGTATGCAGTCCTATATTGTTTTCCTTATTTATCAACGAATTGACATCAGAGGTTATTAATTCTGGACGACATGGCTCAATGTTCATAAATGATTTCCTTGAGGTTTTCATTCTCCTCTTAGCTGACGATGTTGCAAAGGAGTAAAAAGAGAAAGAAGAAGAAGGTGGAATGGACAGAGGAGAAGGAGGGGGGGGGGGGAGAAGAAGTACAAGATCAAGGAGGAGGAAGAGGAGTAAAAAAAAAAGAAGAGGAAGAAGAACAACAAGAACAAGAAGAAACAAGAAGACGACGAAGATTAAGAAGTCTAACAAATGAAAGAAATTGTTGAGAAGAAAAGTTCTAATACTTGGAAGGGGGGGGGGGGGGGGGGGTTGACCTTTGGCGATGGTGAATATTAAGCAAATCCAGGTAGCTCTTTTCCCACACGCAGTGGTGATCGATGGGGAATGGCTCGGGGCATCAGGTATGATCTCTCTCTCTCTCTCTCTCTCTCTCTCTCTCTCTCTCTCTCTCTCTCTCTGTTACTACGGAGGTCTGGGAAAAAGCTCTGAGACTGCAGAAAGATATTTAAAGGTAAAAAAAAAGTCAATCTCTGCAGACAAGCAGTGACATTTCCTTCCAGACCTGACACTGCTGGTGCACGTGAGACTGGGCTAACTGAAGCCAGCGTTAAGAGGCCTCATTTCTGCTCCACTGTCAGTAAAATGACAGTTACACCGTGCTCAGTTACACTGGTTCTTTGTCCACAAGACTGAACGGCGAGCCTTCATCAGGATCCCAACGAGCTTCCCCCAGCCACATTTTACCCCCCCCCCCCCCCCCCCCCGCCCTATCATCGATATTACGGAACAAGACTAGCTCTCTCTCTCTCTCTCTCTCTCTCTCTCTCTCTCTCCGGGCCGTTGGTCTTCCATACTCAGCCAGTAACCGTCTACAGCATGACTGCCCACGGAAAATAATCCAATAAAATTTGAGGTCAAGAAATTTCATGCCATTGTAACAATATATTGAGGTCATTAGTGACACGATGTATTGTTCTTTTTTATTACTAACTACAACCAGGCACAATTACATGCGATTTGCCAGAATTGGTCACTGGTGTCTGAGCTCACTAAGGCACGGCCATACTGTAACATTTATCTCCCCTGACGAATGAAGACAGGATCAGAGTCCCTGGGTCTCCGCCGAACATTTCTCTGTTCACCTACTGATCTGATTTGAAAGTTATGTCATTAAACGGGGGAACCGGCCAGCAATAAACTAACTGTCTAAAAGCAGATTCCAGTGTCCAAGCAATCTCCTCTTTAGAGACCATAAGAATTCTCTCTCTCTCTCTCTCTCTCTCTCTCTCTCTCTCTCTCTCTCTCTCTCTCTCTCTCTCTCGTTGAGCCAACGTCTCCCTCCTTCCTTTCCTTGCCCCTCTCACCCCCTTCTCTCTATGCACACACACACACACACACACACACACACACACACACACACACACACACACACACACACACACACAGGTACTCAGAGAGAGAGAGAGAGAGAGAGATAACGATAACGATAACGATAACGATAATTTATTCAAGAAAGGCCACAGCCCCATTTGAAGGGGGTATTGACATGTAACTGATGTAACAACACATTAATATACAAGCACATATAAACAAATTCAAATCAGATAACTCCTCCTCTTGAAGGATTTATACAAATATGAAGCTAGATCACCAACAACATTCTCATTTCTTGACGACAAAAGCAAGACAAGCCTAAAAAATGATGGACGTCGATAATATTTCAAAGGAATATATTTTTGTCTTAAATCTGTAAGCAAAGGACAAACAAATAGAAAATGAAGTTCGTTCTCTGGGGCAGACTTGCACAATGGACATAAAACATCTAATTCTGTATGAACATTATAACGTTGCCTGTGTACAGCAATATCAGATACACCGAATCTAAACTTAGTTAATGCAGATCTGACAAAACTATTAATATT
The DNA here is from genome assembly GCA_033310375.1 of Conus canariensis. NCBI lineage: Eukaryota > Metazoa > Mollusca > Gastropoda > Neogastropoda > Conidae > Conus > Conus canariensis. The sequence goes on along the minus strand of CM065740.1, from coordinate 12,989,352 downwards.
CATCGATAGATAAGGTTCCGCTTCCATTACCTGATTTGACTTTAGATATCGAAACAAAGAAAATCTCTCACTGTTTTTAATATGACTATTCCAGTCTTGCAAGTTACAATCAATTATTCTCTGCTTAAAACAAGCCAAAAATGTTTTAACACATCCAACACTCTGTTCTAACCAAACAAACGAAAACCCATAACTACAAAGACATTTACGAACAGAAGTTGCCCAAGTTGATTTACCTCTAGAATCTAAATCAAACAATACTTTGTATGCTTTTGCAGGTAATCTGTGTTCTCCCATACGCACGAGCTTAAGCCAATAACTAATACATTTCACGAATGAATTTACGTAAATGGGATATCTGCCAAGCTCACCATAAACCAAATCATTAGGGGTTCGTCTATCCACATGCAAAAAGCGTTTCATAGCAAACAAATGTAATTTTTCAATTTCATGACCTTTATCCAATCCCCAAATCTCAGCGCCATACTGTACAATAGGCTGCACTTGGGCATCAAACAATTTAAAAAATAATTTAACTGAAACACTTTCAAATTTATAAAGCAAGCTTAAAATAGCTATAACAGCACGCTTTCCTCTGTTAACAAGATCATGACAGGCAAACGTAAAGCTAAGTTTTGTTGAAAAATATATGCCCAAGTACTTGTAAGCATTTACCACGGACAGTTGCGAACTTCCATACGACCACCTTTCACGTGACGCTAAGAAACCACCCTTTCGAAAAACTATAATGTTTGATTTACCCATGTTTACTTTCAAATCCAGTCTATATGCTGCAGAATGCAAATTATTCAATTGGTTTTGTAATCCTACGACAGTTTCAGAGAGCAAGACAATATCATCTGCGAATAACAATATAAATAATTCAATCAAGTCAAAAGTGACACCGTGTCTTCCCTTCTCAATAATTTCTAGTGCTAATTCATTAATATACAATGAAAATAATACTGGGCTGCAGACATCCCCCTGTTTAACACCCTGAGTACATCTGATATAGTCACTAAATTTTGCCCCACATCTTATCGTAGCTTTAACATCTTTGTACATGCATTTTACACAATTATATAACTTACCTTTGATTCCATTTTTTGTAAGTATCGGCCACAAAAGTTTTCTTGAAATGGAGTCAAAGGCCTTTTCAAAGTCTATAAAGGCAACATAAAGCTTACGGTTATTAGAAAATTGTTTCTGGACAGCTGCTAACAGAGTGAACATATGATCAATTGTACAAAAGTTTTTCTTGAACCCTGCCTGGTGGTCACCTGTTATATTGTATACTTCAATCCATTCTGACAATCTCTTGTTAATTATAGAACCAAATACTTTACTTGCAATATCAGATAAGGAAATTCCTCTGTAATTGTTAGGGTCATTCATATTACCTTTTTTAAAGAGAGGGAGAATAAATGATTTGTGCCAATCTTCAGGATAAATTCCATTGTCAAACAAATTATTGAACAATTTAACCAAAAAATCAGTTCCAACATTACCAACATTTTTAAAAAACTCACAAATCATGCCATCTGGACCAGCTGCCTTTCCATTTTTTAGCTTTCTTATTGCACCAACAACTTCAATTTTGCTTATAGGACGATCATAATATTCTACATATCCGTTGTCGCATATTATATCATTTTCTATAATTTCAGTTTCTGTCGTAGAATCCTTATCCAGCACATGCTTAAAATGATTATACCATTCATCTATAGTGATTTGGTTTTGATTATATACTCGCTTTTTAAATACTGTACGTACATTTCTCCAGAACTCTTGCTGACTATCAATACTTGTGATCACTTTTTCAAACAGTAAATCGTTGTGTTGTTTCTTCTTTCTTTGTAATAAATTCTTATACTCACGTCGAGCTACACAGTACAGATGTCGGACATCTTTATCTAATGTGTTGCAAACTGTTCTTAACAATTTTCGTAAATTTTGTCTTTCAATTTTACATTCGGCATCAAACCAATCATTCTGTCGTTTCACTCTGTTTACACAAACTTTACGTTTCATACCGTCAGCAGCTCTCTTTACAGAACTGTTAAACAAGTTAAGTGCATCATTTATATTTACATCTACTAACTCCATAGCACGAAATAACTGGAATTTGATTTCCTGTGAGTTCATTGTGTCTATGAAATTCAAGGCATAATCCTTATCCCACACAAACTTTTCAATATACTCTCTCCTTTTGTCATTTTCATTCACACCCACATTTGTTCCTAGAACATTTACGCTAAATTCCAAAGGCATATGATCAGATTCCAATCGTTCTTTCACACACAATTTACAAGAGGAATTTATAAAGTCAAAAAGTTCACATGATGCTATAAAGTAATCATTCACACTACAACCTGATTCACACACATGTGTAAAGTGACCGCTGATGTCACTCGAACAAAGACCATTAAGAATGTACAGACCCAAAGCATTACACATGTTTAACAGACGTTTACCATATTCATTCAACACCTTGTCTTGAGACTGTCGTTTAACTTCAGACGAATCAAATTTGTCAAACCATGAAAACATTTTAATATTGTCATCACATTCTGGAGATATGTCTGCTGTTCGACCGTTAAAGTCGCCACACATCAATAATGACATCTTATCACTGACACATATATTATTTACAATACAGTCCTCAATTTGACTGATCCCATTATCCACGTTTAACACAGAATAGTATGGCGACTTCTCGGGTGGAACATATGTACATAAATATAAGATATCATTTGATAAGCAGAACAAATTTTTATCAAGAACAAATAATAACACATTATCATAATGAACAACAACTTGTTTCACAAATTTCGCAAGACTATTCCTGATTAAACATATTACTCCCCCTGATCTCCTTCCTCGTTCAGTAAATCGTAAAGCTGGCTTTACAAACACAGCATGGTCACTAAACACAGTAGACTGGAAATCATCAACAAAAGTCTCAACAAGACAGACAAAATCAAAAGATGACACATAATCAATGAAATCAATGTTAGAAAGCTTCGACAGTATACCACCTATGTTCCAATGGAGAAAAGAATAGTTATTAATAACGGGCGTATTTATTGTAACTGGTGTGATTACAGTGGCTGGCATGACCGTAGTGGTTAGTGAATTAATGTTTATTTGTGGATCATAAACCTCATCTGCCATTACAAGCTGTACAACTGGAATTGGTCACTGGTGTCTGAGCTCACTAAGGCACGGCCATACTGTAACATTTATCTCCCTGACGAATGAAGACAGGATCAGAGTCCCTGGGTCTCCGCCGAACATTTCTCTGTTCACCTACTGATCTGATTTGAAAGTTATGTCATTAAACGGGGGAACCGGCCAGCAATAAACTAACTGTCTAAAAGCAGATTCCAGTGTCCAAGCAATCTCCTCTTTAGAGACCATAAGAATCTCCTCTCTCTCTCTCTCTCTCTCTCTCTCTCTCTCTCTCTCTCTTCTCTCTCTCTCTCTCTCTCTCGTTGAGCCAACGTCTCCCTCCTTCCTTTCCTTGCCCCTCTCACCCCCTTCTCTCTATGCACCACACACACACACACACACACACACACAACACACACACACACACACACACAGGTACTCAGAGAGAGAGAGAGAGAGAGAGAGAGAGAGAGAGAGACAGAC
>CM065740.1:12978198-12980698 GCA_033310375.1 Conus canariensis | reverse complement strand
GCTATAACGGTAAACTTAAAATCGGGCATCATCCGAGAACCATATCTACAAATTTTCAAAAATATTGGCCACATTCTTTCTAAGATATTCCATAAAAAGAAGAAACGTTATGGGCCGTTACAGCCGTTAGTAACGGCTATAACGGTAAACTAAAACATCGGGCATCATCCGGGACCCATAATGAACATATCTACAGACTTTCTGAAAGATCAGTCAAGTACTTTCTGAGATATTCCATGAAGAAGAAAAACCGTTATGGGACGTTATAGCCGTTAGTAACGGTTAGAACGGTAAACTAAAACATCGGGCATCATCCGGGACCCATAATGAACATACCTACAAATTTTCAGAAAGATCGGCCTAGTACTTTCTGAGATATTCCATAAAAAAGAAAAACCGTTATGGGTCGTTATAGCCATTAGTAACCGCTATAACGGTAAACTAAAACATCGGGTATCATCCGTGACCCATAGTGAACATACCTACAAATTTTCAGAAAGATCGGCCAAGTACTTTCTGAGACATTCCAAAGAAAACCCGTTGTGGGCCGTTATAGCCGTTAGTAACGGCTATAATAGTAAATTAAAACGTCGGGCACCATCTGTCGCCCATACTGAACATACCTGTTAATTTTCAGAAAGCTCGGCCAAGTACTTTCTGAAATATTCCACAAAGAAGAAAAACCGTTATGGTCGTTATAGCCGTTAGTAACGGCTAAAACGGTAAACTAAAACATCGGGTATCATCCGTGATCCATAATGAGCATACCTACAGATTTTCAGAAATATCGACAAAGTGCTTTCTGAGATATTCCAAAAAGAAGAAAAACCGTTATGGGCCGTTATAGCCATTAGTAACGGATAAAACGGTAAACTGAAACATCGGGCACCATCCGGGACCCATAGTGAACATGCCTGCTAATTTTCACAAAAATCGACAAAGTACTTTCTGAGATATTCCATAATGAAGAAAAACCGTTACAGGCCGTTACAGCCGTTAGTAACGGCTATAACGGTAAACTACAACATCGGGCATCATCCGGGACCCATAATGAATATACCTGCTAATTTTCAGAAAGATCGGCCAAGTACTTTCTGAGATATTCCATGAAGAAGAAAAACCGTTACAGGCCGTTACAGCCGTCAGTAACGCTATAACGGTAAACTGAAACATCGGGCATGATTTGTGACCCATAATGAACATACCTCCAAATTTTCAGAAAGATCGGCCAAGTACTTTCTGAGATATTCCATAAAAAAGAAAAACCGTTACAGGTCGTTACAGCCGTTAGTAACGGCTATTTAACGGTAAACTGAAACATTGAGCATCATCCGTGACCCATAATAAACATACCTGCTAATTTTCACAAAGATCGGCCAAGTACTTTCTGAGATATTTCATAAAGAAGAAAAACCGTTACAGGCCGTTACAGCCGTTAGTAACGGCTATAACGGTAAAATAACACATCGGGCATCATCTTTGGCCCATAATGAGGGGCGATGGCGCGCCACGGGACTGACTGTGCACAGGGAAATATATCAAACTGCGAGAAATCATGTTACTGACATTGTTCATCAAGCAAAAACTTTGTTCTATTCTTCAAAGATATTGGCCTGTAATACGGCCAAGCAACTATTTAATGTCACAAATAGTCTCCTAGGCAAAGTCAGCTACTCCCCCCTTCCCACCATCTTCCAAACTCAAGAGCTCCCTCAGAAATTCTTAGAGTTTTTCAATGGAAAAATTGACACTATCCGTGAAAAGCTAGATTCTACTGCACCTGTACATCCTCTGAATGACAAAGTTTACTGTGGACCTCCTTTGGCTTGTTTTAGTCCTGTTAGTCAAGACTATGTCAAAAAACTTTGTTTGCGATGCAGCCCTAAATCATGTGAACTTGATGCCATTCCCACTAACTTGCTCTTTCAGTGCATTGATGATGTCCTACCCCATCTTACTCATGTTATCAATACCTCTTTATCCTCTGGTCACGTTCCTGAAATCTTCCGGTCCGCAGTGGTACGTCCATTGATCAAGAAACCTTCATTAGATAAAAATGTTTTAAAGAATTATCGGCCTGTATCAAATTTGTCATTGGAGAAGATCGTTTTGGAATAAATTCTAGAACATCTCGAAAAGAATCACCTTTTGAATCCTCATCAATCTGCTTACAGACAAGGCCATAGTTGTGAGACAGCACTCCTCCGTATAGTCAATGACCTCCTCTGCGGGCTTGACGATGGGAACGTTTCCTTATTAGCGATGTTAGACCTCTCTGCAGCATTTGACACGATCGATCATAATATTTTGTTCTCACGGCTTCAAACTTCCTTTGGATTCAAAGACACAGCTCTCGACTGGATTATCTCTTACTTGACTGGACGGACTCAGACAGTGTGTGTACAGGGAAGATACTCAGACAGTTCTGCTCTTAGGTACGGTGTGCCTCAGGGTTCTGTACTTGGGCCAGTCCTTTTTGTGCTGTATGCTAGTCCTGTGT
>CM065740.1:12960698-12970698 GCA_033310375.1 Conus canariensis | reverse complement strand
ATGATCGAATTACTTCAGACCATATTCCAAAACTTTGCACCTTGGACTAACATACTTTTGATCATGGCCAAAACACTTAAAATAATGATCAAAACCTATACTTTACGCTATGACTAAAACATACACTTTATATCATGACCAAAACTTACATTTTATATAATCACCATCATGACCAAAACTTACATTTTATATAATGACCATCATGACCAAAACTTACATTTTATATAACTTTACTACACGGTCTTACGGTTGGAGTGACGTGTAAAGGCTTGTTGATTACAATTAACATTTTGGCGGAAGCTTAAACAGTGTATGAAGACCACAACTTGTTTTACATCATGGTCAATACTGACATATTTTACATCATGGTCAATACTGACATGTTTTACATCATGGTCAATACTGACATGTTTTACATCATGGTCAAAACTGACATTTTTTTCACAGAGATGGGGAGAGAGGTGACAAGCTGGACTTGATTCTCATCCAGATTCTCCAGAGTTTGAGCAGCAGTCTATGAACTGGCATTGTCATGGTACCCCAGGTTCCAGTGTGGGTGGGTACTGTTTGCATCCAACTTCACTCACTTTGGGCATGCACTCATTTACATATTAGTTAGCCGGGCATATTTTCCGAGGATCAACTTTTGAACAGAAAAAAGCGACCATTTGGTTAGCAGCGCTATTTGTACCTTTACATTTCATAGGTGGATTTGTATCTTAGGACAGTTCAAGAGAGTATTGTTGCTTTGTTTCTGAATCACACTTGTAAACCCACGTGTCATATCCAGTTGCCATGTCCCCACACACGGTTTGACCTGACTCCGTTAAACGTATGTAGTATATATATATATATATATATATATATATATATATATATATATATATATTTATATCTATATATATATATATATATATATATATATATATATATATATACCTGCACTTTACTATTACTAAAAGAACCACAGCATACACTTTTACACACACAACACACACACACACACACACACACACATACACACACGCACGCACGCGCGCGCGCGCGCGCCGCACACACACACACACACACACACACACACACACACACACACACACACACACACACACACACCTCTTTTTGCAACGCTCCAAAATGTTTGTGCAAAATGTGAGTAATGCTTCCTGAAGAGATGTCTCCTTAAGCTACACTTCTAACGAGATACTCGAAGTCCAAAGAAAGCTGCCTCGAGCTAATGTTGCTTTGTGATGTAACGGTTCTTAGTGGGACCACACAAGATATATTATCTTCCAAGTTCTTCCTTTCGGCATGGAATTCAGAGAACTACTTAGAGACTGTGGGTTTCCACTGAGACAGCTTCCCAAAACAATACATTAACATTTCCGACAACTGCTCAGGGGATTTCCTGCGCGCGCGCGCGCGCGCGCGCGCACCACACACACACACACACACACACACACACACACACACGCACACACACGCACGCACGCGCACGCACGCACGCACGCACGCACGCACGCACGCACGCACCACACACACTCACACACACACACACACACAAAAAAAAAAACTTGCAGCACATCATGACACAAATTCGCGATTTCCGGCCAAATGTGAGTAATTTGAAGGGCTGGCCCTTAGTTTATATTCCTTGTTCATTTCCCAGATTGGTAAAATAACGGCGACAGACTTCTGTGTTAGGAATTCTATATCATTGTCCGTTTACTACACGGTTTACGGTTGGAGTGACGTCTAAAGGCTTGTTGAGTAGCCCTTGTCTCACGGCTCAATTTAACACTTCATATCATGAGCAAACTTTAAAAAAACTCTGCAGCATTGCCAAGCCTTGCACGTTACATCGTTATGTGGCAAATGTTTATCAGTCCACCGTAATAAGATAATTATGTCTCATGGGTCAGAACTGACCGATTTACTTTCCGTTTAGATTTACTGGCAGATTTCAGATTGACTTTAACATAACTCAAAGAACCACAGCACACACACACACACACACACACACACACACACACACACACACACACACACACACACACATGCGCGTCCGCACGTGTGAGCACGCACGCTCGTATGCACAGAGAAAGAACTACTGGACAAGAAATGTGTACTAAAGTAACTCACCTCCGAAAAGTTATGAATGATGTATGAGCGAATGAGTGACTGACATAGTCGTTTGTGTCAGTTACATATTTCTCGATCGATTAACTGACTGATTGATCGATCATCCAGCCAACCAATTCATCACTTATCAGTTTAAATCAGTCAGTTTTCTAAACGTCACAGATCTGCTTTCATCTAAGCCAGTGTATGCAAATATTACCCGATTCCGGTCTGTACCCCCCAATTCCTTCACCCTCCCTGATCTACCTTCCACTCGCTCTGGTCCCTGAAACAGGATTAAAAGATTGCCTTGACACTCCATTTGCAATTCATCAGTTGGGGAATGGGGGACTTTGAATAGTCACAAAGAGTGTGCGCAGGCTTGAAGTAAAGTATTTTGCAATTCGTGAATCTCAGCTTTGGTAGACACGATGGCGACGCGGGAAAGGGTGTGAGTTGGAAACTGGCTGTGCGATTTGTCTGGATAACTGATAGGTCCAAAATGTCAACCTTCAAGTCCGTCTAAGAAACCGACAAAAGAAGAAGTTTGTGACCGGCTGAACATGAGAAGTTGAAACACATTTCCCTTTTCCACCCTCCATATACCCCTCTTCCCCCTCCCCCTCCCCCTGTTTCCATTCTGACGTTCCTGCCCTGCCATTTCCACCCGTCTCCCTACTGCTGCCTTTGGAACCAAGGTGAGATGTGACAGTATCACGAAGGATGTGTTTCAATCAGTGGTGCACCAACAGAAAAGAAGAGCAGTACATCATGAGAGAGGATTTCCTTTTGGACCCCTAACTCTCCATGACAACATGGATTCCGTTGGCTTTGGAGATTAAATGAACGACGAATATAGAGGCTAAATCAGAAACCAGGTGGGTGAACGTTTCTTTTTCATCACCCCCGCACCTCTGTCTGTCTGTCTGTCTGTCTATCTGTCAGTCCCTCTGTCTGCCTGTCCCTGCCTGTATGTCTGTCTGTCAGTCAGTCAGTCAATCAATCAGACATTCAGCCAGTCAGTCACTGTCTGTCTGTCTGTCTGTCTGCCTGTCTGTCTGTCTGTCTGTCTCTCTCTCTCTCTCTCTCTCTCTCTCTCTCTCTCTCTTTCTCTCTGTTTCTCTCCCGCTCCTCCTGCTCCTCTTCTTCTTGTTCTTCTTCCTCCTCCTCTCCTCCTTGTTTTCTTCCTCTTGTCTGTGTGTCTGTGTCTGAGTGCATGTCTCTGTCTGTCTGTCTGTCTATCTGTCTGTCTCTGTCTCTAACTCTGTCCTCTTATGTCTCGTCCTCCTCCTTTTCCCTCTTGTCTGTGCGTCTCTGTCTGTCTATCTGTCTGTCTGTCACTTTGCCACTGTCTGTCTGTCTGTATGTGTCTGTGTCTGTGTCTCTCTCCGTCTCTGTCTGTCTGTCTGTCTGTCTGTCTGTCTGTCTGTCTCTCTTCCCCCCCCCCTCTATCTATCTATCTCCTCCTACTCCTCTTCCTTCTTCTTCTTCTTCTTCTTTTGCTTGTCTGTGTGTTTCCGTCTGCCTGTGTGTACATTCCTGCTGACAGCTCCATCTACACTGCTGAGTTGACAGCCTTGGCCCTGGCTCGTGTGTTTCCGTCTGTCTGTGTGTACATTCCTGCTGACAGCTCCATCTACACTGCTGAGTTGACAGCCTTGGCCCTGGCTCGTGTGTTTCCGTCTGCCTGTGTGTACATTCCTGCTGACAGCTCCATCTACACTGCTGAGTTGACAGCCTTGGCCCTGGCTCGTGTGTTTCCGTCTGTCTGTGTGTACATTCCTGCTGACAGCTCCATCTACACTGCTGAGTTGACAGCCTTGGCCCTGGCTCGTGTGTTTCCGTCTGCCTGTGTGTACATTCCTGCTGACAGCTCCATCTACACTGCTGAGTTGACAGCCTTGGCCCTGGCTCGTGTGTTTCCGTCTGCCTGTGTGTACATTCCTGCTGACAGCTCCATCTACACTGCTGAGTTGACAGCCTTGGCCCTGGCTCGTGTGTTTCCGTCTGCCTGTGTGTACATTCCTGCTGACAGCTCCATCTACACTGCTGAGTTGACAGCCTTGGCCCTGGCTCGTGTGTTTCCGTCTGCCTGTGTGTACATTCCTGCTGACAGCTCCATCTACACTGCTGAGTTGACAGCCTTGGCCCTGGCTCGTGTGTTTCCGTCTGTCTGTGTGTACATTCCCGCTGACAGCTCCATCTACACTGCTGAGTTGACAGCCTTGGCCCTGACAGCTCCATCTACACTGCTGAGTTGACAGCCTTGGCCCTGGCTCTTGAAATGGTCTCTAAATCGAAGCATAAAGATTTCCTTAGTTTGTCGGACTCCTTTTTTTGCTTTGGAGGCCATTGCCAGCTGTAGCCTCAAGCATCCTCAACCGTTGAAATTATACGGACTGTACACCTCTCTTAAATCAGATGGATACAACATAGTTTTTACTTGGGTTCCTAGCCATGTGAGCATTCAGGGCAACGAGATGGTTGACCAACTTGCCAAGAGCGCAACAAAGAAAGAGTTGAGCAGATTGTCCGTCCCTCACGCTGATCTGAAACCCAAGACACGGGCTTATGTCAAAGACCTCTGGCAAGAGGAATGGAACTCGCAGACGGGTAACAAATTGTACAAAATCCGTCCAAACCCGAAAGAATTTATACCATGTTCCCAGAGCAGCCGTAAGGAAGAGACACTTTTGTGCCGTTTGCATACAGGCCACTCCTTTTTACACCCATTCTTATCTTTTAAAGGTGAAGAAGCTCCGTGGTGCATTCCATGTCACGTACCACTCACAGTGAAACATATTCTTTTTGAGTGTTGGGATTTGCATGATGTGAGACACAAACATTTTACAGCAGAGTCCATGAAAACCTTGTTCAGAGATGCCTCACCTAGTGTGATCTTGAATTCCCGAGGGAGATTAATATTTTTTCATCTGATCTACGATTTTACGGAAGAAAACTTTTTATTAAACAAAGATTCTGGCGTGCTTTTAAAAGATGTATTTTAAAGGGTTGTGTGATTTTTTCTTTCTTTTTTTCTTGATGCCTTGTGAGTTGACTTGAACGCGGTGACAGCCCTGATATGGCCCTTTGCGGTCGGCTGGGCTATAAGCAATATTACATTAGCTTGCCTGTCTGCGTGTCTCTGTCTGTCTATCTTTCAGTCTGTCTGCCAGTCTATGTTGTCTGTCTGTCTGTCCTTCTCTCTCTCTCTCTCTCTCTCTCTCTCTCTCTTCTATCTCTCCCTCCTTCTCTCCTCCCACCCACTCTCTCTACCTGTTTCTTCTTCTTGTCCGTGTCTGTCTGTCTGTCTGTCTCTCACTCTCTCCCTCTCTCCCTCTCTCTCTCTCTCTCTTATTACCTTCGCCAGGTGTGTCATGTTTTTACTCACCTCTGTCTGTCTGTCTGTCAGCAAGACTGAACCAGCTCTACAGAACCAATGTTCAGAAAACGGTGGAATGACAGAATGTGGCCCAAGAGCCCAGTCATTGGACTGTGGGGAAGACCCAGATGAAAGGACGGATCCAGGCATTTTTTCTTCCTTTTAGATTGGTCGCCCAAGACGGCAGATAAAGTTTAGAAGTCAACAGATTTTTCTCCAGTATATGTTGTAATAATAGTGATGTGACGGATGCGCTGGTGCGTGTGTCTGTTTGTCTGACTCACAGAAATTCGGATGCGTGTACGATTTTTAATTCACACACACCCACACATTCGAAACATGGACAGCCAGGCAACAAGTCAACGTTTTCTTTTTTATGCTGCCCGAGCCATCAAAACAAAAACACAAATACACAAAAACACAGCAATATCAATTCAGCAGGATAACGTACGCCGTAACTCTAGGCGCACAATTCATATAGATATATAATATTTATTTTCTTTGGCCACGTCCGGCTCAACTCGACAGTCCACAGACGTCGAAAGTCTCTCTTGAAGAATGCTGTAGAAGAAGTCCTCTCCTGGGACTCATACAGTCAGGAGGAGCAGCTCGCAGAGTCCACACAGAACCGAAGCGAAGGCTCTGTCCACAATAGGAGCGAAGGCTCCAACACAAGAAAAGCTGCGTCTCATACACAAAATAAGACTTTGGTTCTAAAACCACAAAGCGACGGCCCTGGTACAGCAGAAACGATGGCTCTGGTACGGCTGGTCCAACAGGTCGCTGGTTCGAATACCTCAAGAGCGGCGGCTCTGGCTCGGCAGCAGCGGCGGCTCTGGCACAACTGGCAGGTCAGGTTACTGTCGACTCCCTCGTCGACCTCTCCACACCCCAGCAGGGTGGAGACAAGGGGTAGATCTTGGCTACGCCCCAGACCCGGGCGCAGTGGCAGGTCGGGTTACTGTCGACTCCCTCGTCGACCTCTCCACACCCTCAGCAGGGCGGAGACAGGGGTAGACTCTGGTTACACTCAGACCCTCTAGCAGTGGCAGCCAGTTCCCGGTCACACCAGGACAACGACTCTACCTGGGGGAACTGATAGCTACCTTGATTATCTAGCCTACTACAACATGGCTATTATTCGTCATGGTTATTAATCATATTCATGACCAACGGTTACTTTATATTTCACCATAACTTGTGGAAAAATACCCACAGCGAAATCCACATGTTTTCCATACAATATCACAATAGAAATTTCCCTTTTCCGAAATCATGTTTCACACATTGGGGGAAAAGGATTTCCACATAGACCTTTTTACGATAAACCAAGAATATAATCATTGCATATAATTACCGATTTTCTTTCGACAAGAATGTTTTTATCATTTCACATAATCACTACATCTCAGAGAAGGATTTCCCTTCATAAAAGTATTCATTAGTAACAGTAACAGCCCTTAAACATATATGAAGGAAATAATTCCGTACACTCTTGTTTATCAACACATAGATATTCAATATCAAAGGATGGTTTAAATATTTATCAACAGACTTCCAACCATCAATGCATGATAGCTTCCATCGCTCACCTCCAGAGCTTACTATCATTTGTATCATTATAATACATTAGACTAAACAAAACTTTTTTTTTGTTTCATCATGAAGCCATGAACTAGCTAAGCCACCTCCTTTTCCGATCAGATATTTACAATATAATTTTTCCTCTTTGTATTCATACATTCTAAAAACAATTTCCTCCTATCACCCTATCAAGTCACAAGATATACCAAAAAAAACACAACAACAACGAATACTTTTTTTTTTCTAAAAACCTTTACTAGGCGCTGAGAAAGTAACAGTCGCCTATAGGAGGGGAGGACGATTTCCGACTGCGATTTAAAAATTGCTGACAATGAAATACCTGACTGCCACAGTAACTCGTTCAGGAGTCCCTCTTCGGTCTCTGGGAACTTGCACTGCCGGAACTGCTGTAGAGACTGCCTGATCGTTTCAGCTCACCCGGCTTATACAGAGCGCAGGTGAGCAGCAGTCACGTAAACTAACCAACCGGTTTCCGGGTGAAATGTTCCGGCAAACGCGGTTGTAAGAATTTGTGCCCGGACAAAAAACGGTCCGTCGCAAGCGAATATGACCAGGCATTCAAGATCTTGCAGCATGGGAAGGAATGTGAACGCCACTAAACTGAAGAATCAACAAATATAGGTCAACGAAAACGTGGACAACAAGAAAATCTACTTAAGGATGTGCTGAAGCGAGCGCATCAAGGTCGGAAAAATGATCAAGAGAAGATTGTAATGAAAAAAGACGATCAGGGTGCTCTGACGGACAACACAAACGTGAATTCACTCAAAAACTTAACAACACTCATCGAAACACTGTAAAAAGATTGATGCGTTAGAAGAAACTGTCAGATGCCAGAGCGATATGACAGTAAACTTGAGAGAGGCGGTTTCGAAACTCAGTGTAGTCAACGGCAGCAACCAAGCAGCCCCTCTCCCAATTCGCCCTTCACTCCGGCATCAACGACATTAAAGGTACTAATCCAAGAGTGGCATCAAAGGAACTGATCGGTGTTGTTCAACAGATCAAAAATCAGCTTCCAAAGACCAAAGTTGTGGAGAGTAGGATTGCCCCTGTTAAAGACAAGACTCTGGAATGTAGACTGGAAACGTGCAACGCTTGTCTACTTTCTTATTTACCGCAAAACAATGTATCGGTCCTCTCACATGAAAACCTTCAAGCTCATAACAAAACCTTCATGACAGATCCCATCCACCCATCCAACAAAGGTACCAGTGTACTTGCAAGAAATTTGTGGCGACATGTTCACCGGCCCTTTGGGAGCGACCCACCAGAAAATAATTTCAGACGAGAGCATGGGGACTGAGAGGCACGAGACAAACCCTTCGGGTGGTACCATGAACTGAACGAATTCCATGTCGACTACCATTACTACAGACCTCACGCTCCCTGGCAGCTCCATCAGCATCAGTGGAATTTACACAGATTCTAAAACCAATTTGGTGACAATCTATAAGTAATAACATTTTAATTACTTTCAACATGAAGCCAGATGATGAGAGTCTTTCTATATTCGAATGAAACAGTAGATTTGTGTTAAAAAAACTTACTTCAGTTTGAATCTCACATTTCTTCAAGTTATTGTGACATTCTTGCTTTACAGTCTTTAAACGCTGAGCCAAACAAACTTCCAAAAATCGGAAACTTTTACTATCCACCCTTATACAGTTGTAACAAAAATTCCACTAACTAGGTTCAAACTGCTATTTACATAAGAACTGGCTTATACTACTCTCCTTATAATACATTGGACATCCCTAATAATACCGAAGAGCTTTTTCCACTGCTGCATTTGTTAAGATTAATAAGGAAACCAGTGTTAGAGTAATTTCTATCTATTATCCAAACGGCCAAACTGCTGACACTTCAGATTGGATAAAACATCTTTCTTTGACTAACAAAAAAGTTAATATCTTAGGAGACTTCAATGCGCATGCTCCGTTTTGGAAACCTGGTTGTTCGCAAACAACTTGTAATCGTCTAGTTGAAAAAATAGTGGATTCTGGCTTAGTCTTGTTAAATGATGGTAGCTTTACCAGAGTACCGGAGTTGTCTGTCTATTCATAGACCCACTGCTATTGATTTGACTTTGGCATCACCAGATTTAGCAGTTAATGCATGCCGGTTAACAGGTGAAGATACCTTGGGGAGTGACCATTTTCCTATTATTTTGCTATTGAATGAAAAAGTTATTGATGAAGATAAGGATATTGACGATATAATTCCAACATTTTCTCACAACAAAGCTGATTGGGTTGCCGTTCAATCCTCATTGTTAATAATGGATCATAACAATATAGAACATGATGATATTGACATTTTATGACAATCTGAGCCACGCTATTTTATTAGCAGCTGAAAAATCAAGCCCTGAGTGTAATAATAATATAAAAGAAAATAAACACTCTGGTAATGGATGGTGGAATGAAGAATGTGCAGAAGCAGTGTCTCTGAAGAAAGCAACTTATGAAACATGGCTAAGGGACCGAGGATATGAAAATGTTATAGTAATTAAACGTGCTAAAAATAACTCCAATAGGGTGATTACCCAAACCAAAAGGGTCTGTTTTTCCAGTTTTTGTTTATCTGAAGTTTGGTATTCAAAAGATATGCATAGGGTGTGGAAAAAAGTCAAATATATGAAGAATAGATTTAATCTGCCATCATTTCCCATTAAAGAAAATGGTGTTCTACTAACATTCATGGACAATGCAGAGGCGCTTGTTAAGGTATTCTCGGAAAATAATTTTTTGTCCAATCTAAGTTCAGATATCCAGTACTACAGAGAAAAAGAAGAGAAAAAAAATCCACATATGAAGATCCTGTTCCAGATTAGCAACACTATTTAAATTCTCCTATTTCTTATGAAGACTTGTGTGAAACTCTGGAATCCTT
>CM065740.1:12945698-12953198 GCA_033310375.1 Conus canariensis | reverse complement strand
TTCACGCTCCCACGTTCTACATGACCCAAGTGCTTGCACTCAAGTGCTTTACAAGCGCTTTAGACGATTGCCGTTGCGCGCCTAGCAAACCTCAACCTGGAACAACTTTTTAGCGCGCTGTTCCCAAACCCCGCACGATTACAACAACAATCCTACAGTTAACAAAACTTTGCGTCGTTTATTTCAAAACACAGGGGTATACAGCTTGAACTCTCCGTAGAACTAGGAATCAATGTGGGCGTCACAAACGACATCGACTTCCGGTGAACAGACCTGTCTGTCAATGATCGTCAAATCGGGTCTATTTGCACAGGATTTAGAGGACTGTATTTCTGAATCATGGAGATATTGTTACACATATGTATATAACATAACATATCAATGACTTGAATGCAAAGTGTGTGAAATATAGAATGTAAAGTCGTCCGGATTGGAACGGCGTCCATTATAGAGAAACTGAAATGAATTGCACTTCACAACCTCCCCTCTGTGTGTGTGTGTGTGTATGTGTGTGTGTGTGTGCGTGTGTGCGTGCGTGCGTGTGTGCGTGTGTGTCGTGGCGCGCGCGCGCGCGCGTGTGTGTATGTGTGTGTGTGTGTGTGTGTGTGTGTGTGTGTGTGTGTGTGTGTGTGTGTGCGTGCGCGCGCGCGCGTGATTGCCTCACTGCTCTCTCTCTCTCTCTTTCTCTCTCTTCACCAGCAGGGCGCGCACTGATTGATCTGCAACAAATTTCACAAGTTTCATCGCAAACATGCCAGTTTCTGGACTCCCAGCAGCTGCGGAGAAGACCCTGAACGCCCTGCTGACGGACAATGACGTCACCAGCTGGAAAGTGGCAGGGGAAGCTGAAAACACTGTGGTTGTCTTGCGCCTCAAGCCTGCCACCCTCCAGATGTCAACAAACATGGCGGATCCCGTTCTGAACCGCAACACACAAGTTTAGTATTTCAGAAAAAAAAAAAAAAAAAAAACCCACCCAGCCAGATCCGACGAGATCAGCAGAGAGCCCGACAGCAGCATGAAAGGCAGTTGAGCGGAAAATGTGAAGAAGCCACTGTTAGGTCTGTGAGTACTTCATCTCCGACTGACGTGCGTCTTGAAAACCTGTGTGCACATGACCCAGTAGTGGAACACACTGTGGCTACACACTTACGTCAAACGGATGATCAGGTAAGATTGGAGACTGATTATTTGAGCTTACACGATGGCACTGAAACTGTACACACGTGTGATGTATTGACAGCTCTGTCCCCTCCTCACCACCTGACACTGTCATCGAACTGATTTATGACAGCCTAGTGGCAGGATTCAGTGTCAGTGTTGTGAAAAGCTACGTTGCCACCCTGACGGATAAATGTGTGCAAAGGCGATTGAGAGACAAGAGCAGAAATAAGTTATTCAGAAAAGTTGCCCTTAACAGCTCAAATGAATCAGATGCACTGCTCTGTGAATCGGACAATCTGGTGCTGGAGATTTCGTGTTCGCCTCATGACAGTGACTGTTCGTTCTGGTTCGTGAAGCAAGATGACAGACACTTGCTGACAGAAGAACGGACAAAACTGGCCAATCTCCGTCGAGGTAGAACATAACACGCTGACATCCTAGCACGTGCTGCACGAACGGTGGAGACGTTACACGGCCTGATCTTGTTCTACCTGCGATGACAGCCAGGGGTCAAGACCCACGCCGCAAACGGAATCATCGTGACCAGCGCCGTTCCAGTGACATGAGATGGCAGAACTGTGTTTGGAAAAAGGACAATTTTGTCATGGTTTCCATGTCGAAGTAACATGCATTGTGTTCTATTTTACCATAGTCAGTCGAATTGTATTGCTGATGAAGCTGTACTGCTTTAAAGCAATAAATTATTTCGGTCGTTCGTTCGTTCGGTCGGTCGGTCGTTCTCTCTCTCTCTCTCTCTCTCTCTCTCTCTCTCTCTCTTCTCTCTCGTGCGTGCTGTGTGTGTGTGTGTTGTGTGTGTGTGTGTGTGTGTGTGTGTTGTGGTGTAAGTGTCAGGCCTCACGGTCTGGTCCGGTTAGCAGTGTTTAGGTCTCACAGACACAGCGCTAATCTGTTCATTACATGCCTTCTTCTGGCCCACATACATACATACATACATTGATATACACATACATACATACATACATACATACATACAATAACATACATACATACATACATACATTACATACATACATACATACATTCATATATACATACATACATACATACATTCATATATACATACATACATACATTCATATATACATACATACATTCATATATACATACATACATACATATATACATACATACATTCATATATACATACATACATATATACATACATTCATATATACATACATACATACATACATACATACATACATACATACATACACGCACGCACATGCATACATACATACATACATACGCACATACATACATACATACATACATACATACATGCACACACATGCATACTTACATACATACATACATATATGCACATACATATATACAGAGAGAGAGAGAGAGAGTGTGTTGTGTGTGTGTGTGTGTGTGTGTGTGTGTGTGTGTGCTGGACTGTTTTGCGATCCATATAATGCAATATAATCGACAATTGTCTTTACAGAATGATTGCGTGGATCAGTTAGGAGACAAAAAAATGTGAATGACCAACAGACACAGGTCACGACCCAATGTAATGAAGCCTCACACACTAAGGGAAACTTCTGTCTATGCTTCAACCCTTCGGCAGTGCGCTTTGCAAGTCAATTGATGACAGTCACTTGTTATAATGAAGAAGAGAGAGAGAGAGAGAGAGGAGAGAGAGAGAGAGAATATCCCACCTACCGTGCTAGAGCTGGGCTGACGTCAATATCTTCATTGACGTGTGATCATTCCACTTGATATCCTCAGAACTGTGGTCACTGATGACGTCTTCATTTAGACCCAAACCATATCACGTGGCTCACAGCTCACCGATCGTCTGTATGACTTTGCTCAAAAACCAACAGACGTCAATTCTTGTTCGACGTCAGCTTTTTAGCTATTGACGTCACGACACCAAGCTGAGCTACTGTGGCGTGGAAAACGTCACGCGGTTTCTTTCCTTCCGTTTTTCATTTTCAGTTCCATATTTTAACACAACAATAACAGCAACAAAACCAGCAGGTAGGATTCTCTTATCAAAAGAGTGGCATCATCAAAATGTCGTCACGAACGTGTAGTAGGACAATGGTAGCAATGCCCTCTGAAATACTGACGTGTGCTCCGCCTATTGATAGGTGTCGAATGCCCATTTTCGCTCGGCGTGACTGGATGCTTGAAAGATGAGTGAGCTTCACAGTGCTGCGCTTCGGGTTCCATCCACTGAACCTAAGGGGAGACACAAGTGTTAGCAGAGCAGGTTCACACACACACACACACACACACACACACACACACACACACACACACACACACACACATGTGGGCGCGCGCGCATGCAGAAACACACGCAAGACACACACACACACACACACACACACACACACACACACACGCACACGCACACACAAACATATATATATATATATATATATTTATATATATTTGCCAAGTCATTACTATAATGACTGAAGAATTGTTAGCCTGCACTTGTTTTCCCCCACTACTTAATTGTTCAGCATTATATTGTTTGGTCAATCAGTGGGAGATTGCATCTCTTAGGAGATCCAGGTAAAGGTTGTTCTGTACAATTCTTAGCCACTTACAATGCTTGGGTTATTGAACAGCAGAGCTGACCACTCAGACTGTTCCACATCTTTTGATCTCCCATGTATCCTTTGAATGGATCCTCAAGCATAGGCTCAAAGATTGTCCCCTACATCTTATACTGTGTGCATAATGCTTTTAGTCTTTCAGCAACTTTTTTCCTCTCCACATTTTTGTTTTGTTCCATTTTGCTACCCTTCGCTGGCCGCTTCGGGGGTGCTGTTGCATTCTCTTTTGAACCCTTGGTGGTGAGAACACCACAGAATTATGGACTGTGGTGTGTCTCTATTTGACACCAAGAGCACAGACACAATCAGCCGTGTCTCCCTGATGAGTCCGATCCAGCGGACGAAAGGCCTAGGAGCAGGCAATACAAATAGATGTGCCTTCGAGAGGGATCGCGGTGGTTCCCTCAGGCGGCTAGTGAAGGGTTTCTCATATTTATAATATATTCCCCCCATTTTCTT
Source organism: Conus canariensis (assembly GCA_033310375.1). Lineage (NCBI taxonomy): Eukaryota > Metazoa > Mollusca > Gastropoda > Neogastropoda > Conidae > Conus > Conus canariensis. The sequence goes on along the minus strand of CM065740.1, from coordinate 12,948,972 downwards.
CATCCATTTTTTTTTTCTTTTCTAAAACTTCAAATCTTTGCCAAGTCATTACTATAATGACTGAAGAATTGTTAGCCTGCACTTGTTTTCCCCCACTACTTAATTGTTCAGCATTATATATATATATATATATATATAGATATAGAGAGAGAGAGAGAGAGCACCGATACATATACAAATGTACACATACATGCGTACATATACACGCGCTTGCGCTCCTGATAAACACACACACAAATGCATACATACATGTATACGTATACAACGTTTGCGCTTCGTACCTTGCGGACAGATCAAAACAGCAAATTTCTAATCACTGGAGATTTTAATGCTCATTCTCCGTGTTGGGAAAAAGACTGCCAATTAGTAACAAATAACCGATTCATTGAGAACCTAGTGGACTCATCTCTTTATCTGTTGAATGACGGCAGAATAACGCGCATCCCCGACAATCCTAAACGCAAACCAAGCGCTATAGATCTAACGCTAGTCTCTCCAGATCTAGCAACTATATGTGATTGGAATACCCTTGATGACACATTGAACAGCGATCACACACCTATAATCATCAATTTTGAAAACGCAAGATCTGAACCAACTGATCAGACTCGAGAAAAAGTTCCAAAATTTAACTATAAGCTCGCCAACTGGAATACGTTTTCAGAATTATTAAGAACGTTTCAAATAAACTGTGATGACGTTACCACCCAAGATGTTGACAAGCTATATTATCTCTTTCAAAACGCTTTGCTGTCTGCCGCAAATCAGTCAATTCCAAGGATAAAATCTATGGTTTCTAAAAAGCATTTGGGCAATGTCTGGTGGAATGAAGCTTGTGAGGAGGCAGAAAAGGAGAAAAGGTTAAAGTTAAAAGCATACAAACGAAATAAGTGCGCTGAAAATCTTCTTGAGAAAAAGAAAGCAGAAAATAAATTGAATAGAATTATAGCACAGGCAAAGCGACAATACTGGTCATTTTTTTGCAAACATGAGGTATCTAATTTCAAAGACTTGCAAAAAGTATGCAAAAAATTAAAAACAATGAAAAATGGAATTAAACTTCCACAATACTCTATCAAACTCGGTAAATCTAATTTCCCTTCAAATTCTGATAAAGCTGAAGCTTTTGTTGACATGTTTGCCAAAAACAGCAGTATGAATAGTTTGACAGAAAAAAATAGATCATATCGGGAACAAGAGGATAAGCATTATATAAGTAGAAGTAATGACCCTGGGAATAACCACTACCTAAATGCTCCTATAACACTACAAGAAGTTCAAGAATGTCTTAGTAAATTAGGCAGCAAGAAAACTTCAGTCGGTCTTGATGGTATTTCGAATGAAATGCTACGCCACCTACCAGCAAACGCTGTGCAGTTCCTCCATTTATTTTTTAAAAAAAATGTTGGAATGATGGTAAAATACCTCAGTTATGGAAACATTCCATTATCATTCCTATATATAAACATCGAAAACCTCGCACTGACATAAACAGTTACCGTCCAATCGCCTTAACATCCCATACCTGTAAATTAATGGAACGAATCGTACTAAATAGATTATCTTATTACTGTAAAAAGCATGATGTCATACCGATTAACCAAGCTGGATTTCAAACTGGCAGATCCACAGTAGAACACCTAGTCAAACTTACAACTCAAGTGAAACAACAATTTGCAAGACGAAAGAACATACTAGCTACATTCTTTGACGTAAAAAAAAGCTTATGATCAAGTATGGCATAGTAGACTATTATACAAATTAAAAACTGTTGGAATTAACGGTAACATGTATAATTATGTTCAAGAATTCTTAGAAAATAGATCAATTCAAACAAAAATAGAACATACTTATTCAAATCCGAGAACATTGCAAATGGGACTGCCACAAGGTTCAGTAATATCTCCTATCTTATTCAATATTTTAATGGCAGATTTACCGAAAGGCTTATCGAAAGGCACAGAGTTAGCTCAATTTGCTGATGATATATGCCTTTGGATGAGAGTAACCATGAAACGAATAACCCCTTCGAGGTCGCTGAACTACATAAAAGCTTTATACTAGCGAGAACTCAATAAAATAAATGTATTTTTACAAGAAAACGGGCTCGCACTTTCTTTAGAAAAAAACACATATAATGCTTTTCAATTCTGGGTATGACCCAGAAAGCTCCCAGTTTTTACTTTAGATGGCATCGAAATAAAATATGTTAAATCAGTAAAATTCCTAGGTTAATCTTAACTTCTAAACTGTCATGGAACCAGCATATTGACCACATATTAAATAAAGCACGGAAAAGTTTAAACTTTCTTAAGATTATAAACAAGCAACCATGGGGCCAAGATGCTTCGACTTTAATATCTCTATCAACCGCTCTTGTGCGATCTAGGTTAACCTACGCTCAGGAAGTATTTTTCAGCGCACCTGAACATCTGTTAAATAAATTGCAGAGCATTGATTGCAAGGCTTACAAACTCGTTCTTGGTGTTCCCATACATACATCCAACTTAGGAACATACAATGAGATTGGAGTGCTACCTCTCAGCGAGGTTCGAAAAGTAGCTGCGTCGAAGTTCGTTCTGAAGAGTTTTACACAGAAACATTTCTGTTCAAAAGAAGTTTGTTTAAATTCTGAAAAAAGATTTTGGAAAACGAGCTAGAGGAATACAATCTACAAAATCAATCTACTCGTATACTTCTAACCTTATTAGAGATTCCAACATAAATAGAAATGAAATCGCTGTTAAACCATCCTTTTCACCAGTACCAAGATGGGAACAAACGAAGGCCTCCTTTGATACGATTCATTCAGATTTGTCAAAAAAAAGTTCACCCAACATACTAAAAATTTCCGTATGCTTACACCTGGAAAATCAGTACAAGAACCACCTAAAATTTTTCACAGACGGCTCAGTGCTAGAAGACAGTAGGACAGGGGCAGCTTTTGTAATACCTGACTTAAACGTGGAGAAAACGTACCATCTTGGCAGAATTTTTTTAATTTTTAGTGCCGAGCTAGCCGCCATCCTAATGTCCTTAAATTATATTCTTTATCTCCATCTGAATGTCAGTCACGTACTAGTATGTGCTGATTCTAGATCTGCTCTTGAAGCAATCCGGTCTTCAAATTAAAAAAATCCGTTTGGAAATAATAACAGAAATAAATCATGTTATACATCTTTTATCCGATCAAAGGCACATCAGTTACTTTTTGCTGGGTCCCCTCTCATTGTGGCATTTCAGCAAATGAGAGAGTCGATCAGGCTGCAAGAAA
>CM065740.1:12915698-12940698 GCA_033310375.1 Conus canariensis | reverse complement strand
TGAAGGGAAATCTTCTGTCCCTTCCTTCAATGGACCGTCGCCAAAAAAAAAAAAAAAAAAAAAAAAGGGAAAAGGCAAAAAAGCTGATATTACCAGTCAATTTCTTTTCTTTTCTTTCCTTTGTTGTCGCTTTGTTCTTTCTGTTGTACATCTTCTTTATTTCAATTTTGTCTTGTTCGTTATTTGCTTCCTTTTCTTTTCACTTCCTTCCTTCGTTTTATTCCTCCCTTTTTGTTTCACACACTTTTCCTTTTTTTATTTCTATCTTTTGTCTATTTTCTTGCTTTTAAAATTTTTTGTTTGTCCTTTCTCTTTATTTCCTTTTTCTCTCTTTCTCCCTCCTTTCCTTCATTTCTTTGTTCATTCCCCCCCTTTGTTCCTTTTTTCTCTCTTTCTTTCTCCTTTCCTTCATTTCTTTGTTCATTCCCCCCCTTTGTTCCTTTTTTCTCTCTTTCTTTCTCCTTTCCTTCAGTTCTTTGTTCATTCCCCCCTCTTTGTTTCTTTTTTCTCTCTTTCTTTCTCCTTTCCTTCAGTTCTTTGTTCATTCCCCCCTCTTTGTTTCCTGTTAGAACTGAACGCAGGTAAAGTATAACACATCGGGATGAACTGGCAAAGAAATGACAAAAGTAAGCATTTAACATGGGCAAGCTGAATTTCTTAACACCCAGCACCGTCCCCAACCAGGCGTCTCCACAAGTGCCAGAGAGTAGGCAGCCGCCAGATGTGGAGATAAAGCTGTGAAATATACCAGGTGTGTCTGAACGCATAAGGCAGTTGTGAACCAGCAGGTGATATTCCCAACAGGATAGGGTGCAGTAACAGGTTGCTGACATTAAATGCTTTCCATGCTTGTTAACGGGTACATAAAGTACGGATTAGGACCGCAGCTATGTCAAAGGAAATCTTTGGACTCAAACCAGGGGAGGGACATTGTTTAAACTGTGGGCTGACCTGAAGATGGAATGCTTCTAAAAAAAAAAAAAAAACATGGGCCCCACCTTCTACATCAGCTTTACATGCTCAGGCCTTTCTTATTTCCATTCATATCGAGATGAAATCTCATGCATCAAATCCCGAGTCATATGCCGTTGAAAACAAAACTGTATTAAACCCTGGATTCTGCATTGCCAGTAGAATGTAGTCGGACTGAACTAGGAAAACACCTGTATGAAAGTCTGTTTATAATTGATTCCTGCTTTCCCCCCACAAACTTACCAAGCTGAATGAATGCGTAAATTATATGACTTAATTCTCTTTTAGACTTTGACATGTTTACTTTCGTGTCCAACATTGTTTTGATGGGTTTTACGAAAATTCTATGAGTCTCGATCTGAGTCTGAGTCTACGAAAGCACACAAGAACACTTGACGTGTTCACAGCTCTATTCATGATGAGCTCTTTCACGGAATGAAACTGGAAGATTTGGTAAATTTGACCAATTTAGTTTTGTCGTCTTGGTGACTTTTTATCTCACTGGATTGCTGAAGTATAACCAGTGCTCGTCCACACTCCCTTTCCACGCTCCTTCACCTTACTCCCCCCCCCCCCCTCCGCCTTCACATACACACATGCATACAAGCATGTACAACACACACGCGCGCGCGCGCGCGCACACACACACACACACACACACACACACACACACACACTCACAAACACACATGCACCCATTCACACACACACACACACACACACACACACACACACACACACACGCACGCACGCACGCACGCACGCACGTACGCACGCAGGCACGCACGCACGCACGCACACACCATGTCAGTATTTTCCACTTGGTCTAGTAGACATATTTTCATATTTTTCCCTGACATGATTTCGGGAGTACATTTGCATGAACTTTACAACTAACCACACAGGAGAAAGCTTGGAGAAGTAAGGAAGAAGAGGGGGGTGGTTGAGGGTGACTGCAGATCTTCCATGACTTTCTATGTCCTAAGCCAAGGAAGCAAAAACAAAAGCAACAAGGATGGAGACTGCCATGCGAGAGAAGATAACTCCACCAGAGCTTATGCCTCTTCATTGACAGTGTTCCTTTTGGCGAGGTCCACACTATAAGGCACAATGCACAGACTCTCGTTAAAAAGCCAGCTGACGCTTGTGGGCAATCTATTTTTCTTTCTTTCTTTTGTTTTTCTTTCCCCCCTACATTCATGCTTTTAATTCTTTCTTTTAATTTTTGGTCCTGTCCATGTTTTTTGATGTCTTTTTCTTTTCTACCTTCTTTTTTTAAAATTCATCTTTTGTTTTTGCTCTTTTTTCTTTTCTCCAACCATCTCCCCTTTTTTCTTTTGACTACTTTCTTGTTTTTTCTGTTTGTCTTTTTTCTCTTTTCTTTTTCTTCCTTCGCTTCTTTTTTTTTCCTTTTAAATATTCTTTTCGTTCGTCTCTCTCTCTCTCTTTTATTTTAGACTGAGTACAGGCAGAAATGAACATGTAAGGGGTTAGACATCACATCGAAAAGGAGTGAACGTGGACATTCAGAACTTCCAAACATCTGGCGTAGGGATTTCTAGCGTAGCGACGTCCCCCAGGCAGGCGTATCCACAAGTGCCAGAGAATAGGGAGGCCCCCAAATATGAAGATAAAACTGTGAAGTACACCAGACATGTCTGAACGAATGAACTAGCGGACTATTTTTTTTCAACAGGACTGGGTGCAATAACAGCAGGCTGCCCACATAGAATGTTCTACGTGTCAATTAAGGGGTATTTCATGTACGGATAAGAGCTGCAACAGTCTGTCACACACACACACACACACACACACACACACACACACACACACACACACACACACACACACACACACACACACACACACACATGACGTGTTAGTATCCTCAGTCTAAGCTAGTGGACGTAATGTTATACTTTTTCCCGAAATGATTTTGGGGGAACATTTGCATTAGTATTTCACAACCAATCATAAGAAGGGAGACGGGAAGGAAGGGGAAGAGGGTGAATGCAGCCGTGTCATGGCTTGCTGTGTCCTAAGCCAAGGAAGTAAGACAAACACAACAGAGATGGAGAGTGCCGTGCCAGAAAACAGCATCACAACCCATGCATCTTCATGGACAGCATCACAGCCCATGCATCTTCATGGACAGAGTTCATTTTGGGGAGGTCCACACTAGAAGGGACACTACCACTCTTGCTTCACTCCAGGGGAAATCCCCTGCCTCTGCCTTCATAGGACTGTAGCATTAAAAACAAAGCGAGCTGATGCTACCGAGCAATTTAATTGTTCTCATTTTCTTTAGTTCTTCTTTCTTTCATCCTTCTTATTGTTCTTCATTATATTTTTCTTCTTACCCGTTTCCATTTCCTTTTTATTCGTTCCAATTTTGTCTTACCCCTCTTTTGTTTTTCTTTTTATTTTATTTCTTTTATCTACTTTCTTGGGATTTTTTGTCTTTCTTCCCTCCTTTGCTTTACTTCCTTTTTCTCCTTTCTTCCCTCCTTCGTTCTTTTTTTTAATCTTTCATAGCTTTTTTGTCTTTTTCTTCTTCTTCTTCTTCTTCTTCTTCTTCTTCTTCTTCTTCTTCTTCTTCTTCTTCTTTTTAGAATTGATCACAGGCTGAATATGATATGTTTCAGACATTATGTTAGAAAGGACTTTCTTTTCTTTCTGGACTGAGCACGGACATTCTCAGCTTCTAAACACTCAGATGGGGATTTCTAGCGTGGCGACGTTCCCCAGGCATGCGTATCCACAAGTGCCAGAGAGTAGGGAAGACCTCCAGATGTGGAGAGAAAGCTGTGGAATACACCAGATATGTCTGAAGGAATAAGGCAGCCGTGAACCAGAAGGTGATATTCCCAACAGGATGGGGTGCAATAACAATAGCAAGCTGCCCACATAAATTGCCCTATGTGTCAGTTAAGGCGTACATCATGTATGGATAAGAGCTGCACCAGTCTCTAGCTGTCTAAAGAAAATCCTAGGACATAAACCACGGATGAGTATGCAAGGGACATTCCAAGTTCCAGTTGTGTCTAAAAATGGAATGTGTCGAAAAACAGTAGTTTTTCAGCGTTACATGTACATGGTTTCTTATTTCCATTGCTACCCAAGTGAGTTCTCATTTATCAAATTCCTGGTCACGCAATTTTGAAAACAAAATTGCGTAAACCCCAAAGTTCTGTTTTGCCTTTAGAACATGGTCAGGCTGAAGTATTCAAAAACGTACGTGCATGAATGTCTAAATGTTTGTAACCAGTGTGTGATTTCTTCCACAAACTTAGAAAGCCGAAAATAAAGATAGATTACTTTGCCATGATATCTTTTGTTTGTTGTGGTTAGTGTTGTGTCCAGAATTCATTTGATGAGGTTTTCGACAATTCCTTGAGTCTGAGACTGCACAGAAGACAATTTAATGTGTTCTGTTCATGGTGGGTTTTTTAATGGAATGAAAATGTGAAATTTGGTACATTTGACGCACTCATTTTTGTCGTCCTGATGATTGATTTGTTCTTTTTTTCTTTTTAAATTTTTGATCTCATTGGATTATGAAGCGTTCCAATTGCTCAGCTTGAACCCCTTGCCACGTCCCTCCACTTCAACGTGTTTAACATTTTCCTCTTGCTCTAGAGGTCGAATTTTCATTGAAATGTCGCCACCAACCCTATGGAGGCAGTGGGTATGGAGGTGACGGTGGAGGTAGCTTTGTCGTGACTTTCTGTGCCCTAAGCCAAGAGAGAAGGACAAGACAACAAAGATGAAGAGTGCCGTGCAAGAAAAGGAAACGCCAGCACAGCTCATGCATCTTCATTGACAGCGTTCATTTCGGGCAGGTCCGCCCTGCAGGGCACGCCGCCACTCTGACTTCACTGCAGGCACGCCGCCACTCTGACTTCACTGCAGGCACGCCGCCACTCTGACTTCACTGCAGGGCACGCCGCCACTCTGACTTCACTGCAGGGCACGCCGCCACTCTGACTTCACTGCAGGGGACAATCTGCCGTCACTCTCTTCAACAGACTGTTGTAAAAAAAAAAAAAAAAAAAAAAAAAAAGCCGACGCTACTGGGCAATTTTTTTTTTGTTTGCTTTTGTTTGTTTGTTTGTTTTTGATGTTCTGATTTCTGACATCTTCCACACTTTTTTTCTTTCATTCATTTTTTTGTCTTGTCAATTTTACTTTGGTTTTCTCTTCTTTTTCTGCCTTCCCTTTTTCTTTTCTTCCTCTTTTTGTGTTCTCTTCTTCTCTACTCCCCCCCCCCTCTTCTTTTTTCTTTATTTTGTCTGCGTTTTTGCTTCTGTATTTTTGTTCTTTCTTTCTTTTTTTCTTTTCCTTTCTTCCATATATTCCTTTCCTTTTACTTTCTTTTGTCTCTTTTTTTTTTTTTTTTTCAAATTGAGTGTAAGCAGATCATAGCATATAAGGGTAAACTGCTTAAGACATAACATCAGAAAGAACTTAACATGCACATTCTGAACTTCCAAATTCCCAGCGTGGAAATTCCTGGCATGGCGATGTTCCCCAAGCAGTCATGTCGACGAGTGATGGAGAGTGGGGTGGCCACCAGATCTGGAGATAAAGCTGTGAAATAAGCCAGACATGTCTGAACGAATACAGCAGACATGAACCAGCAGACTGTTCCCAACAGGATAGGATGCAATAATAACAGGATGCTCGCGTAAAATGAACTATGTGTCAGTTGAGGGGTACAGGTTGTGTGGATTAGAGTTGCAACAGCCTCCAGTCATCGCAAAAGAAAACCATAGGACACAAAAGCAGGGAAGGGTATGTAGAGGACTGTCATGGGGTCATGGGGTCATGAGGTTTGCTGTATACTTAATTTTCTTTTTAGCTAAAATGGGCATTTAAATTTTGGACTTGTCTTTGTGTGGGTGATAGATTTTTTTAAAAACTGATTGAAGCTTGAAATCTATATGCATGTGTGTGTGTGTGTGTGTGTGTGTGTGTGTGTGTGTGTGTGTGTGTGTGTGTGTGTGTGTGTGTGTCTGTGTGTGTGTGTGTGTCTGTGTGTGACTGTGGTCCGTGTGACTACAGGTAATTGGGGCTTCTTGTACTTTCTGCTTGTAATGGTGTGGACTCTGTTCTCACAGATAATGTTAGTGTGTCAGATGGGAATAGGACCTCTAAGAGGAGGGTTATTTTGGAAAAAATATCTCTAATGAAAAAGAAGTTGACTAGAAGAAAAGAGGTCAGGAACACGAAAATAAAAGAAGAAGAAGAAGAACATTGTTGACAAGTTGAAAAAAGGGAAAAAGGAAAAGAAGAAAAAAATATATTGAAGTCAAAAAGAAGAAAAAACAAGGAAAAGGAGAAGGGGAACAAGAAGAAGTCGAAGAGGAAGAAGACAAAGAAGAAGAAGAAGAAGAAGAAGAAGAAGAAGAAGAAGAAGAAGAAGAAGAAGAAGTACAAAAAGCAGAAGAAGAAGAAGAAGAAGAAGAAGTACAAAAAGCAGAAGAAGAAGAAGAAGAAGAAGGAAAAGGAGAAGGAGAGGGGGAATAAGGAGAAGGGGAACAAGAGAAGTCGAAGAGGAAGAGGACAAAGACGAAGGAGGAGGAGGAGGAGGAGGAGAAGAAGAAGAAGAAGAAGAAGAAGAAGAAGAAGAAGAAGAAGAAGGAGAAGAAGAAGAAGAAGAGCAAGAGCAAGAACAAGAACAAGAAGAACGAGAAGAAGAACTGATGACTGGAGGTAAACACGTAGAAAGGGTGAGACTATCTGTGAAACTTGTGGGAAGATAACTTAGGGATTCACGGAACTTTCAGGTCATGGCTTTCTTTGTGCTGAAAGGAAATGTCATTAACAAATAGTTATGACAGTTTGAGAAATATTATCCATCGAAGAATGTTGGCTGTGGGGGAAAGACTAACTTAGAGAGATACAAAGGGAGGTTCTACTGTATATGGAAATGTATACGTGAAAGGGATTCTTGATACTCGATAAAACTGCGAACTGCAGGCATATTGTGGTTGTATTATTTATGAAATTATAGAGTGGAATTATAAATTTCTTTGAGTTTGTTATGGAATCAGATAGTTCCTGCTGTCATATGGAGTTAAGATGCTATGGTGAGGCTCTAGTTTATTTAACAAGAAAGTTGTGAATAGTGCGTGTGTGTTGATCCGACCCATAATATCAAAACGATATTCAAAATATTCGAATTGTGGGCTGACCTGGAGACAGAATGTGTCTGAAAACAGTGGACCGACCTTCCATACCAGCGGTACAAGTACATGTTTTCTTATTTCCATTGCCGCCCACTGGAACCCTCAGTCATCAAAGCCACAAGTATCTAAAACAGAACTGGCTCAAGCCCCAAGTCCTGTATTGATTTTAGAACGTGGTCAGACTGAACTAGCCAAACAGGTGTATGAAGCTCTAAATGTTAGGCACTCAATTTGCGCCTCCTTCCACAAAACTGAAAGAATTTGTAGCCTTCTGTTTCAATTTTCTTTCAGGGGTTATTGCATTCATGTTTGTATCTATATTTCCTTGACAGGTTTTACTACAATTGTATGAGTTACAGCCTTAGTCTGAGTCTGCGACTGTACACGTGAAGATTTATGTGTACACTGTTCTGCTCATGATGCTGCTTTTTCCCAAAAACTTTAACAACTGAAAGAATGCATGGGCTATTTTGTCATCATTTTCATTTAGAATTTGTAGTTTTTACTTTTATATGTAATATTCCTTTGATGGATTTTACAAGAGTTATATGAGGCTGAATCTGAATCTGACTCTAATACCGCTCAGAAGAGAATTTTTTTTTAATGACGTGTTTCCATTTCTATTCGTGATGGGCTTTTCAATGGTATGACAATGTCAAATTTGGTCAAACTGACCAGTCTGTTCCTGTCGTTCTGGCAATATTTTTTTGTATCTCATCAGATCATGGAAGGATCCCCAGAGCTCATCCTCACCCTTTTCCCTCGCTACTGCCCTTCATCTTATTCCCTCCAACACACACACACACACACACACACACACACACACACACACACACACACACACACACACACACACACACTCACACATCTACACACACACACACACTCCCACACTCACACGCACACACAAAAACACGCACGCACACATGCATTCACATGCACACATACATGTGTGGGCATGTGCGCAGGTGCGCGCGCGCGCACACACACACACACACACACACACACACACACGCACGTACGCACGTACACACACAGGCGCGCGCGCGCGCGAGCGCACATACATACCCGCGCGCGCGCGCGCGCGCGCGCGCGCGCGCACACACACACACACACACACACACACACACACACACACACACACACACACCGTGTCAGTAGTTTTCACTTGCCCTAGTGTATGTGTTTCCACATTCTCCCTGAAATAATTCAGGGATACATTTGCATTCGGATCTCACAAGCAGCCATATGGGAGTTTGGGAGGGGGGTGGGGGGGGGGGGGGATCGGACGCAACTCCGTTATGACTTTCTGTGGCCTCAGCCGACCAAGGACAAAAACAACAAAGACAGAGAGCGCCATGCGAGAGAAGGAAACGCCAGCACAGCTCATACATCTTCATTGACAGCGCTCATTTCGGGGAGGTCCACACTGTAAGGTATACTGCCACTCTGACTTCACTGCAAGGAAAGCCTAAAGAGCTGACACTGACAGGCAATCTCTTTTCGTTCTCTATTTTGTTCTTTCTTTCTTCTTTTTCTCGTTTTCAGTTTTTGTCCTGCTCTTTTTTTTCTTTCTTTGCTTCCTTTATTTCCCTTTGCTTCTTTTGTGTCTCCATATTTTCTTCTTTTCGTTCTTTTGCCTACATTCCTGCTTTTTCCATTTCTTGTTCGACCTTTCTTCTTTTTTTCCCTTTTTCCTTTTTTGCTTTTATTTCTTTAATTTCTTTCTGTCTTTAAAAAAAAAACTGAACTCAAGGGATAAAGTGGTTGAGATGTGACAGCTGTAAGGACTTAACTTGGACCGGTTGAACTTCTGAACTCCCGGACATTCTAGTCGGGTGATCATACCCGAGCAGGCATGTCCACAAGTGCCGGCTGAACTTCTGAACTCCCGGACATTCTAGTCGGGTGATCATACCCGGGCAGGCATGTCCACAAGTGCCGGAGAGTGGAACGGCCTTCAGAGGTGAAAGTAAAGCTGCGAAATAAAAAAAGCTGAACATGTATGGGCCAATAAAAGTCTGTTGTGAACCAGTAGCCGATATTCTCAAAAGGATGGGGCGCAAACACAAGTTGCCCGCATATAATCTCTATAGGTCAGTAGTAAACGGGCTCATATAATCTCTATAGGTCAGTAGTAAACGGGCTCACTATAATCTCTATAGGTCAGTAGTAAACGGACTCACTATGTGCGAGCAAGAGCCGCCACGAGTCTCCAGCCATGGTAAAGGAAATTATCAGTCAGAAACCAGAGAACAGTATGCAATTGACGCTCCAAATTCTATGAGCTGACCTGAAGATGGAATGTTTACCAGCAGCAAGTGACAGGCTTTCTTATTTCAATCGCTGCCCAGATGGTTTCTCATTTATCAATGTCCGGGTCATATATCCTTCAAAACAAAACTGTGTCAAGCCCCAAGTTTTCTTTAGAACATGTCAGGCTGAACTTGGCAAATTCGTGTGCGAATGTCTAAATGTTCGTAATCAGTATGTAGTTTCTTCTACAAACTAAAAGAACATATGGATTATGATCCTCGATCTTCTTCAAGTTTGTTGTGTTTGCTATTCTTTCCAAAATTCCTTTGATGGGTTTTAGGACACACACTGGACGTGTTGGCAGTTCTGTTCATGATGTGCCTTTCCGTGGGATGGAAATGTACGGTTTGATTGATTGGACCCATCTTTTTGTCGTCCTGACAGCCTGTTTCCGCCTGGACGGATTACAGAAGCATTCCAAGAGCTTTTCCTCATTCCTTCCCCTTAACTCGCCCCTCCACCTCGTTTTATCCCCCCCCCCCACCATACACACAAACACACATAAACACACATACATACACGCATGTATTCTCGAACGTACACACACACACACACACGTACACACACACACACACACACACACACACACACACACACACACACACACACACACACACACATGCACACACATGCACACAACGTGTCATTATTTTTCACTTGCACGGGTGGAAATATTTCAACATTTTCCCTGAACCGATTGTGCGGGTACATTTGCGTGAACTAACCATATGGAGGAGGAGGGATATATGTGTGTGTGTGTGTGTGACTGGATACAGCACTGTCATGTATTTCTGTGTCCTGAGCCGAGGAAGAAATACAAAAGCAATAAAGATGGGAGGCACACTGTAAGATACACTGTAAGAAACACTGTAAGGTTCACTGTAAGGCACACTGTGAGGTACAATGTAAGGCACACTGTAAAGTACACTGTAAGGCACACTGTTAGTTACAATGTAAGGCACACTTTAAGTTACAATGTAAGGCACACTTTAAGTTACAATGTAAGGCACACTGTTAGTTACAATGTAAGGCACACTGTTAGTTACAATGTAAGGCACACTGTAAGTTACAGTGCAGGGCACACAGTAAGTTACATTGTAAGGAACACTGTAAGGTACAATGTAGGGCACACTGTGAAGTACAATGTAAGGCACACTGTAAGTTACATTGTAAGGCACACTGTAAGATACACTATAAGGCACACTGTAAGGTACAATGTAAGGCACACTGTAAGTTACACTGTAAGGCACACTTTAAGGTACGATATAAGGCATACTGTAAAGTACAACGTAAGGCACACTGTAAGATGCAATGTAAGGTACACTGTAAGGTACACTGTAAGGTACATGGTAAGGCACACGGTAAGACATTCTGTAAGTTACACTGTAAGTTACAATGTAAGGCACACTGTATGGCACACTGTAAGGTAAAATGTATGGCACACTACAAGGTACAGTGTAATCTACACTGTAATCTCACTGTAAGACAGACGATAGGTACACAGTAAGATACGCATTAAGACATACAATAGGTACACTGTAATGTACACCGTAGAGTACACTGTAAGATACACTGCAAGTTACACTGTAAGGCACACGATAGGTACACCGTAAGGCACACTGGAAAGCACTCTGTAAGGTAAAACGTATGGCAAACTGTAATGTACACTGTCAGATACAGTGTAAAATACAGTGTAAGGTACAATTTAAGGCACACCCTAAGGCACACTGTACGGTACACTGTAAGACACACTTGACGGCACACTGTAAGGTACACTGTAAGGTACAATGTAAGGTACACTGTAAGACACACTGTAAGTCACTGTAAGGCGTACTGTAAGGTACACTGTAAAGTACACTGTAAAGTACACTGTAAGACACACTTGACGGCACACTGTAAGGTACACTGTAAGGTACACTGTAAGGTACACTGTAAGGTACAATGTAAGGTACACTGTAAGACACACTGTAAGGTACTGTAAGGCGTACTGTAAGGTACACTGTAAGGTACACTGTACGGTACACTGTAAGACACACTTGACGGTACACTGTAAGGTACACTGTAAGGTACAATGTAAGGTACACTGTAAGACACACTGTAAGGCAATGTAAGGCGTACTGTAAGGTACACTGTAAGGTACACTGTAAGGTACACTGTAAGGGACTCTGTAAGGTACTCTGTAAGGCATACTCTAAGGTACACTGTAAGGCACACCATAATGCACACTGTAAGACACACTGTAAGGTACACTGTAAGGCACACTGTAAGGTACAATGTAAGGTACACTGTAATGTATACTGTAAGGTACACTGTAAGGCACAATTTGAGGTACACTATCAGGTAAAATTTAAGGTACAGTGTAAGAGACACTGAAAGGCACATTATAAGGTACACTGTAAGGAACAATGTTAGGTATAATGTAAGGCACACTGTAAGCTAAAATGTAAGGTACACTGTAAGGTAAGCTGTAAGGTACACTGTAAGGCACACTGTAAGGCACACTATAAGGCACACTGTAAGGCACAATATGAGGCACATTGTAAGGTACACTGTAAGGTACACTGTAAGGTATTTTGTAAGGTACACTGTAAGGCACACTGTAAGGTACACTGTGAGGCACACCGTAAGGTACACTATGAGGCACACTGTAAGGCACACTATAAGGTACACTGTGAGGCACACCGTAAGGTACACTATGAGGCACACTGTAAGGAACGATGTAAGGTACACTGTAAGGCACACTGTAAAGTAAAATGTGAGGCACACTCTAAGGCACATGTAAGGTACACTGTAAGGCACACTGTAAGTACAATGTAAGGTACACTGTAAGGCACACTGTAAGGTACACTGTAAGGCACACTGTAAGGTACACTGTAAGGCACACTGTAAGGTACACTGTAAGGCACACTGTAAGGTACACCGTAAGGCACGCTGTAAGGTACACTGTAAGGCACGCTGTAAGGTACACTGTAAGGCACGCTTTAAGGTACACTGTAAGGCACGCTGTAAGGTACACTGTAAGGCACACTGTAAGGTACACTGTAAGGCACACTGTAAGGTACACTGTAAGGCACACTGTAAGACACACTGTAAGGTACACTGTAAGGCACACTGTAAGACACAATGTGAGGATAACTGTAAGGTACATTGTAAGGCACACTGTAAGTTAAACTTTAAGGTACACTGTAAGGTACAATGTAATGCACACTGTAAGGCACACTGTAAGTTAAACTTTAAGGCACACTGTAAGGTACAATGTAATGCACACTGTAAGGCACACTGTAAGGTACAATGTAATGCACACTGTAAGGTACAATGTAATGCACACTGTAAGGTACAATGTAATGCACACTGTAAGGTACACTGTAAGCCACACCGTAAGGTTACAATGTAAGGTAAACTATAAAGTACACTGTATGGCACACTGTAAGGTACACTGTAAGGTACACTGTAAGACACACTGTAAGGTACACTGTAAGACACACTGTAAGGTACACTGTAAGGGACACTGTAAGGAACATGTAAGGTACCCTGGAAGGTACAATGTAAAGTACACTGTAAAGTGCAATGTAAGGCACAGTGTAACGTACATTGTAAGGTACACTGTAAGGCACATTGTAAGGTACACTGTAAGACACAGTGTAAGGTACACTGTAAGGTACACTGTAAAGTACAGTGTAAGGCACACTGTAAGATACACTGTAAGGTACAGTGTAAGGCACATTGTAAGGTACAGTGTAAGACACAGTGTAAGGTACACTGTAAGACACAGTGTAAGGTACACTGTAAGACACACTGTAAGGTACACTGTAAGACACACTGTAAGGCACACTGTAAGACACAGTGTCAGGCACACTGTAAGACACAGTGTAAAGTATAATGTAAGACACAGTGTAAGGTACAATGTAAGACACAGTGTAAGGTACAATGTAAGACACAGTGTAAGGCACACTGTAAGATGTATGGCACGGGGCTTGGCTCTTTGGCGTTTTGGGAGACAGGACACATCTCTCTCTCTCTCTCTCTCTCTCTCTCTCTCTCTCTCTCTCTCCTCTTCTCTCTCTCTCTCTCTGTTCAAATTTGTGTATGTTCGGTGCATAGCGAATCATGATATTTATTGTATAGATTGCCTAATTGCATCGCTGTTAGATTCTTCTGACCTGTTATATCTTCTTTCCTGTCTTTTAATTTAAATTAAGATTTTCTACAAATTTTCTCATATGATATTCAACATTTTTCTTCATCCCTTACGTATCAATGTTGATTATGCAATCCACCGATGTGTTTTCTGTTGTTAAGTTTTCCGTCACTGAGCACTTCATAAGCATTTGCTTGTTGTTGCTTCAGTTCAATAATTTGTTTATGTACACATCTGTTCAATAAAGAAATGCTTAAGAAAAGGCATAGTGTAAGGTACAATGTATGGTACCATGTAAGGCACATTGTCAGGTACACTGTAAGGTACATTGTAAGGTGCATTGTAAGGTACAATGTAAGGTGCAATGTCAGGTACACTGTAAGGTACACTGTTGGGTAGTCTGTAACGTGCACTGTATGGAACAATGTAAGGTGCCAATGTAAGGTGCACTGTAAGGTACAATGTAAGGTACACTGTCAGGTACAAGGTAAGGTGCAATGTCAGGTACACTGTAAGGTACACTGTAAGGCACTCTGTAAGGCACACTGTAAGGTACACTGTAAGGCACACTGTAAGGTACACTGTAAGGTACACTGTAAGGTACACTGTAAGGCACACTGTAAGGTACACTGTAAGGTACACTGTAAGGTACACTGTAAGGCACTCTGTAAGGCACACTGTAAGGTACACTGTAAGGCACACTGTAAGGTACACTGTAAGGCACACTGCACTGTACACTGTAAGGTACACTGTAAGGTGTAATGTCAGGTACACTGTAAGGTACACTGTAAGGCACACTGTAAGGTACACTGTAAGGGACACTGTAAGGCACACTGTAAGGGACACTGTAAAGAACATGTAAGATACCCTGGAAGGTACAATGTAAGGTGCACTGTAAGGTACAATGTAAGGTGCACTGTAAGGTGCAATGTAAGATGCAATGTCAGGTACACTGTAAGGTACACTGTAAGGAACAATGTAAGGTACCAATGTAAGGTGCACTGTAAGGTACAATGTAAGGTGCCAATGTAAGGTGCACTGTAAGGTACAATGTAAGGTACAATGTAAGGTGCACTGTAAGGTACAATGTAAGGTGCACTGTAAGGTACAATGTCACATGCAATGTAAGGTACCATGTAAAGTGCAATGTCAGGTACACATAGAGGAACTGGTTGAGAAATGACAGCAGTGCGGACTTAACATGAGCTGAACTTCCGAACACCTTGAGTAGGGATTTTGAGTGGGGTCACCATCCCCATCCAGGCGTGTCCACGAGTGGCAGAGAATGGAACGGCCTTCAGATACTGAGATCAAGCAACCAAATGAGCCAGAGCTATCCGAATGAATGAAGCGATAATGAATCAGCAGACCATAAATCTAGCAAGACAAGGTGTAATCAGAGGTTACATGTGTGCAACGCTTTATGTGTCAGTTAACGAACTGACTCTGCTGCCACAGATCACCTGCATACAATGCTTTATGTGCCATTTAACAGGTTTATCATGAGTGATAAGAGCTGTAACAGTCAGCAATCATGGCAAAGGAGAGCCTCAATCAGAAACCAGGGACGACTATGCCAGGAAGCTTCCAAAATGGAACTGTGGGTGGCTGACCTGAAGACGGGACGTGTTGAAAAACAATGGGGCCACCGTCTTCAGTAGCGCTGCATGCACTTCTACGCCAGCATTAAATGTACTTTTACACCGGCATTGCATGCAGTTCTACACTAGCATTACATGTATTACATGGACTTCTACACCAACATCACATGCACTTCTACACCAACATTACACGCCCTTCTACACCAGAGATACATGCTCTTCTACAACAGGCATTGCATGCACTTTTACATTAGCATTACGTGTACTTCTATACCAGCATTGCATACACTTCTACATCAGGAATTACATGCACTTCTACACCAGGCATTACATACACTTCTACGCCAGCATTACATGCACTTCTACACCAACATCATATGCACTTCAACACCAACATTACATGCACTTTTACACCAGTATTATATGCACGTTTACGTCAGCATTACAAACATTTCTACACCAACATTACATGCACTTCTATCCCAGCACTGCATGCACTTCTACACCAACATTACATGCACTTCTACACCAGGTATTCCATGCACTTCTACATCAACATTACATACACTTCTAAATCAACATTACATGCACTTCTACACCGGCATTACATGCACTTCTACATCAACATTACGTGCACTTCTACACCGGCATTACATGCACTTCTACACACCAACAGTACATGCACTTCTATCCCAGCATTGCATGCACTTCTACACCAGCATTACATGCACTTCTACACCAGTTATTCCATGCACTTCTAAATCAACATTACATGCACTTCTATATCAACATTACATGCACTTCTACATCAACATTACATGCACTTCTACATCAACATTACATGCACTTCTACATCAACATTACATGCACTTCTTCACCAACATTACATGCACGTCTACACCAGCATCACATGCACTTCTACACTAGCATTATATACATTTCTTTACAAGGCATTACATACACTTCTACACCAACATTACATGGACTTCTACACCAACATTACATGCACTTCTACATTAGTATTACATGAACTTCTACACGAACATTACGTGCCAATCTATTCCAGTACTACATGCACTTCTACACCAGCATTACATGCACCTCTACCCCACAATTACATGCATTTCTACACCAGCGCTATTTGCACTTCTGCATTAGACATTATATGCACTTCTACTCCAACATTACCTGCACTTCTACACCAAAATTACATGCACTTCTACACCGGTATTACATGCACTTCTACACCAGCATTACATGCACTTCTACACCGACATTACTTTCACTTCTACACCGGCATTACATGCACTTCTACACCGGTATTACTTGCACTTCTACACCGGTATTACTTGCACCTCTACACCAGCATTACATGCACTTCTACACCGACATTACTTGCACTTCTACCCCAGCATTACATGCACTTCTACACCAACATTACTTGCACCTCTACACCGGCATTACATGCACTTCTACACCGGTATTACCTGCACTTCTACACCAGCATTACATGTACAGGCTTTCTTATTTCTGTAATTACCGAGGGTGATTTTCATACTTGAAATTATAAGTCATGTACCTTTGAGAACAAAAGTAGCCAAAGATATGTATAAATGTCTAGATATGTAATAATCAAGACTTGTTTTCTGCCACAAAATCACAAAAACTGCAATAATTCGTAGCCTTATGCTTTGATTTGCCCTTAGACTTTGTTGTGTTTACTTTTATGTTGATAATTTCTTTGGGGATTTTGCACCAATTATACGAGTCTGAATCCGTGTCTAAGACTGCACAGAAGAAACCGTGTTGTTTCTATTCATAAGGAGCCTTTCATCCACAAACGTACTGAAGAAATACATAGGCTGGTTTGCCTGGATTTTCTTCTAGAGCTTGTTGAGTATACTTTTGTGTCCAAAGTTTCTTCGAAGGGTTTTACGACAATGATATGAGTGTGAGTTTTTATATAGGTCTGAGTCTGAGACTGCTTGGAAGAAAATTTGATGTTTTCGCAGTTCTGTTTATAATAGGCTTTTCCACGAGAAAAAAAAGGTAAAATAAAGTCACTTTGATCGAACAGTTTTCGTCGTCCAGGCATTTGTTCCATCTCATTAGAGTACAAAGCATCCCCAGTCCTTGTTCTCACCCCTCCATCTAACATTACTGCACCCACCCACCCACCCACCCACCCACCCACCACCCACACACACACACACACACGCACACACACACGCGCGTGCACGCGCACGCACACATGCACGCACTCACGCACGCAAACACATGGGTGCACGCACCCACACATCTATTTCCAAAGACACATACACGCAACCACGCACACATGTACGCGCACATGTTAGCATGCATGTACACACATGAGCGCGTGCACCGCGCGCGCGCGCGCCACACACACACACACACACACACACACACACACACACACACGCACGCACGCACGCACGCACGCACTAACGCACGAACGCACGCACGCACGCACGCACGCACGCACGCACGCACACACACACACACATACACACACACACACACACACACACACAGCGTGTGAGTATTTTCCACTTGCCATAGTCGATTGGTATTTTTTTCTTACATTTTTCCTGAAATGATTCAAGGGGTACATTTGCATCTGGACTTGACAACCAGCCATGTAGAAGCGGAAGGGGAGAGATAGTGATGCAGTACTGACATGACTTTCCCTGGCTTCAGCCGACCGATGACAACAACAACAAACACAGAGAGTACTCTGCGAGAGAAGGAAACGCCATCACAGCCCATGCATCGTCACTGACAGCGTTGTTTGGGGGAGCCCCACACTGTGGGGCATGCACAGCGTTGTTTGGGGGAGTCCCACACTGTGGGGCATACACAGCGTTGTTTGCGGGAGTCCCACACTGTAAGGCATACACAGCGTTGTTTGGGGGAGTCCCACACTGCAAGGCATACACAGCGTTGTTTGGAGGAGTCCCACACCTGCAAGGCATACACAGCGTTGTTTGGGGAGTCCCACACTGTAAGGTATACACAGCGTTGTTTGGGGGAGTCCCACACTGTAAGGCATACACAGCGTTGTTTGGGGGAGTCCCACACTGTAAGGCATACACAGCGTTGTTTGGGGGAGTCCCACACTGTGGGGCATACACAGCGTTGTTTGGGGGAGCCCCACACTGTGGGGCATACACAGCGTTGTTTGGGGGAGTCCCACACTGTAAGGCATACACAGCGTTGTTTGGGGGAGTCCCACACTGTGGGGCATACACAGCGTTGTTTGGGGGAGTCCCACACTGTAAGGCATACACAGCGTTGTTTGGGGGAGTCCCACACTGTAAGACATACACAGCGTTGTTTGGGGGAGCCCCACACTGTAAGGCATACACAGCGTTGTTTAGGGGAGTCCCACACTGTAAGACATACACAGCGTTGTTTGGGGGAGTCCCACACTGTGGGGCATACACAGCGTTGTTTGGGGGAGCCCCACACTGTAAGGCATACACAGCGTTGTTTGGGGGAGTCCCACACTGTAAGACATACACAGCGTTGTTTGGGGGAGTCCCACACTGTAAGACATACACAGCGTTGTTTGGGGGAGTCCCACACTGTAAGACATACACAGCGTTGTTTGGGGGAGTCCCACACTGTAAGACATACACAGCGTTGTTTAGGGGAGTCCCACACTGTAAGACATACACAGCGTTGTTTGGGGGAGCCCCACACTGTAAGACATACACAGCGTTGTTTGGGGGAGTCCCACACTGTAAGACATACACAGCGTTGTTTGGGGGAGTCCCACACTGTAAGACATACACAGCGTTGTTTGGGGGAGTCCCACACTGTAAGACATACACAGCGTTGTTTGGGGGAGTCCCACACTGTAAGACATACACAGCGTTGTTTGGGGGAGCCCCACACTGTAAGACATACACAGCGTTGTTTGGGGGAGTCCCACACTGTAAGACATACACAGCGTTGTTTGGGGGAGTCCCACACTGTAAGACATACACAGCGTTGTTTGGGGGAGTCCCACACTGTAAGACATACACAGCGTTGTTTGGGGGAGTCCCACACTGTAAGACATACACAGCGTTGTTTGGGGGAGTCCCACACTGTGGGGCATACACAGCGTTGTTTGGGGGAGTCCCACACTGTAAGGCATACACAACGTTGTTTGGGAGAGTCCCACACTGTAAGACATACACAACGTTGTTTGGGGGAGTCCCACACTGTAAGACATACACAGCGTTGTTTGGGGGAGTCCCACACTGTAAGGCATACACAGCGTTGTTTGGGGGAGTCCCACACTGTAAGGCATACACAGCGTTGTTTGGGGGAGTCCCACACTGTAAGGCATACACAGCGTTGTTTGGGGGAGTCCCACACTGTAAGACATACACAGCGTTGTTTGGGGGAGCCCCACACTGTCAGACATACACAGCGTTGTTTAGGGGAGTCCCACACTGTAAGACATACTGCTTCTCTGACTTCACGCCAAGGGAAATCCTCTGTCCTTCATCGGACTGTCGTTAAAAAAAAGCTGACATCGCCTAGCAATCTATTTTGTTTGTTTGTTTCTTTTTTTCTTTCTCTTTCAGTTTTCATCCTGTCCATTTTTGCTTTTTTTTCCTTTGCTTTTTCTTTTCTTTCTCCATTTTCTATTCTGCTTTCTTTTTTCTGTCTTTTGGTCTACATGCTTGCCTTTTTAAGTTCTTGTCTGTCATTTCTTCTTTTTCTTTCTTTTCTTTTCTTTCCTCCTTTCTGCCTTTATAACTAGAATTTATGTCTGTCCTTTTTATTTTTGGTTTGAATTAATGCAGAATATAACGCATCAGGGGTGGACTGGTTGAAAACTGATAGCGATAAGGACTTGACATAGACAGGCTGAAGTACTGAACACAAAGGGTGGAGATTCCCAGTGAGACGATCATCCCCAAACATGCCTTTCCACAAGCGCCTGAGTGTGGATCAGCCTCCAGACATGAAGGTAAAGCTGCGAAAAATGCCAGACATGTCTGAATGAAAAAAGCAGTAGCAAGCCAGTGGACTATATTCCCAACAGGATGGGGCCCAGCAAGAGGTTACCCGCATAAAGTGATCTCCGTGACAGGTAAGGGGCATGTAATGTGCCAATAAGAGCCGCAACAGACACCAGCCGTGGCCAAGAAATCTTCGGACACACATCAGGGGAGAGTGTGAGTGAAATTCAGACTGTTGATGGCTGACCTGATGACGGACGCAGTCTAAAACACAGTTGGGCCACTTTCTGCCCCAGCGTGTTATGCAGAGGTGTTTTTCATTTCCGTTCATACCTTCATGGATTCTCATTGATCAAATCCCGGGTAACGTACCTTCGAAAACAAAACTGTCTCAAATTCCAAGTTTTCTACTGCCATTAGAACACGGTCGAAACAGCTAAATTCGTTTGAGTGTCTCAGTGTTTGCAAAATCAGTGAAAGCTTTCTTTCACAAGCGTAACAGACTGCAAGAACAGCTCCCTAATAACTTTATGCCTTGATTTTCTTTTAGTTTTTGTAAACTGTTGTGTCCGAAATTCCTTTCAAAGCTTTGACGAAAATTCTACGAGTCTGAGTCTGGGACAGCTCAGTAGAAAACGTGATGTGTACACAGTTCTAATCATGACTGGCATTTTAACAGAATGAAAATTTTAAAATGAGTAAATTTGACGGATGTAGTTTTTTCATCCTGAATTTGTTTCCCCTGTTCATACGAATAAAGTAACATTCCAATGTCTGCCTAAACCCCCTTCCCCCGCCCCTTCACTTCATCCATACCCCACCCCACCCCTCTCTTACACGCAGAAACACACACACGCACGCACGCATGCACGCGCACGCATGCACGCACACACACACGCACACACACGCACAAACATGCGCACACGCACATATACACAGACACAGATATGCACATCCACACGCCCGCAGCACAAACGCGCGCGCAAACACACATACTCTCTCTCTCTCTCTCTCTCTCTGTATCTCTCTCTCTCTCACCCCCTCCCCCCCCACACACACACTAACACACACAATCACACGAATACACACACACACACACACACACACACACACACACACACACCACGCACGCACGTACGTACGTACGTACGTACTTACACACACACACACACACACACACACACACACACACACACGCACGCACGCACGCACGTACACACACACACACACACACACACACACACACACACACACACACACACACACACACACACACACACAACACGTAAAGCGCTCAGAGGTTGGTCTCCAGTCGAGGATAGGCGCTATATAAGTAATCATAAGAATTATACTAATAATAATAGTAATAATCACACACACACACACACACACACACACACACACACACACACACACACACACACACACACACACACACACACACACCATTTCGCTACCATCCTCCCTTCCCACATCTAATCACCTTTCTGTACACGTTTGTCGTCTGGATACTTATTTTCTTTTGAAACAAGCGCTAGCCCAGACCGCGCTGAACAGAAGGCACGTGGTGGGGTTTGTTTCAACACGGGGTGCAGATGGCGGCAAGCAGAGGTGGCGAGTGCAGCGAGGGAAATTTCCCTGAAGGCTGACCCTGCCTTCTCTTCTAACACCACATTTGTAATTCCCACTGCAGCCAACAAGAAAGGGGATGTCAGGGTGGCTTTCTGGAAATCGGTAGCTCTTTCGTTTTTAGCGGTGTGTGTGTGTGTGTGTGTGTGTGTGTGTGTGTGTGTGTGTGTGTGTGTGTGTGTGTGTGTGTGTGTGCACCGTACAAAGGGAATGGTAGTAAACACGACAGTGACAGTTATAGAGGTATAACTTTACTCAGTTGTGTTGGTAAACTATTTACAACAGTCTTGAATAACCAAGTGTCATCCTTTCTTCAACAGAATCAGGTTTTATTGGAAAGCAATCTGGTTTCCTAAAACATCATTTTACTATGGGCCATGTGTTTATACTTAAATGTTTAACAGATGTTAAAAAAAAACATCGGAAGTCAGAAGAAAAGATTGTATTGTGCATTCATTGACTATAAAAAAGCTTTTGATTTTGTATGGGGGCATGCATTAATATGGTCTAAACTCATAAAGGAAAAAATCAATGGCAAAATCCTATGAGTCATAATGAGTATGTATATGTTGAAGTCTTCCGTGTTTATGAATGACAGTTTGTCAGACTTTTTTTTTGGAGCCATAAAGGTGTTTGCCACGGTGAGAGTCTTTC
Organism: Conus canariensis; assembly: GCA_033310375.1. Taxonomy (NCBI): domain Eukaryota; kingdom Metazoa; phylum Mollusca; class Gastropoda; order Neogastropoda; family Conidae; genus Conus; species Conus canariensis. Next base: position 12,918,218 of record CM065740.1, on the reverse strand, counting down.
TCCTATGTCATTTGCTTTGTATTTGAATGATCATGAAGGCTATCTGAAAGACAGTGGGTGTTCACCATTAAAAATGAGGCTTTCTTTGGATATTAATACAACGAATTATGTCAAACTTTTTGTCTTGTTTTATGCAGATGGCACAATTATATTTTCAGAGACAAAAGTGGGATTACAAAAAGCACTAGATTCCTTGCTGTTATATTGTAATGAATGGAAGCTAACAGTTAACGATGCTAAAGACTAAAATAATGATATTAAACAGTGCAAAGATGAATAAACAGGGGTGTGTGTGTGTGTGTGTGTGTGTGTGTGTGTGGTGTGTGTGTGTGGTGTGCGTGCGTGCGTGCGTGTGTGTGTGTGTGTGTGTGTGTGTGTGTGTGTGTGTGTGTGCGTGGTGTGGTGTGTGTGTGTGTGGTGTGGTGTGGTGTGTGTGTGTGTGTGTGTGTGCTTGTGTGTGTGTACGATGGTGCATAGTGTGCGCATGTGTGTATGTGATAGCGAGGAGAGAGAGAGAGAGAGAGAGAGAGAGAGAGAGAGAGAGAGGAGAGAGAGAGAGAGAGAGAGAGAGACAAAGGACGGGGAAGATAAAAAGGAAAAGTCAGAATAAAATCATTAAGTCTCTCCACGGAAACGTCAACGTTGAAACTGCAGCAAACAAGCGACAACAGCGGCAACGAAAAAAAAAAAAATCAAACAACAAACCCAGTGAATGTAATGAATAAATAATCTAATAAAATCCTTTCTCGTTTTCTTCATAATAAACGGCATTCATTTTGTCGTAAAGTTGTTTGTTTGCTTGCGTTTCTTTTAAACCACATCCTTTATCATTCTGTCTTTTTTTTTCCTGTTCATACCTTACTCTCCTACAGGCATCGGAATACTCGCTCGCCTAGCTCCACCACATGACCGTTCTGGGGGGTGGGTTTGTTTTCTATGTAAGCATAGACGTCTGAAAGCACTTTCAGGTCCACCACGATCGTTGGAACTGGCAAACACACAGCTGCGTGCGTTATGGTTCCAGTCAATGTTCTTGAAAGCAGTGGGTTGATAGGTGAAGGGAGGGAAAGGGGAGGGAGAGGGGAGGGGGGGAGGGGTAAGTTCTTTATATTAGTTTTTTTCTTCTTTGTTTTTCCTTTCTATTTCTTTCTTCTTTTTTTGATGTCTCACATTCTGTGCTTATTCAATGGCATAGTTCCCACGCCCCTCATGCCAGCTTTCCACAAACAAAGCCGCACCATGTCACGTTCATACAGCTGTACACAAACAAAGCCGCACCATGTCACGTTCATACAGCTGTACACAAACAAAGCATACCAGCTGTCCACAAACAAAGCTGCACCTTATCACATTCATACCAGCTGTGCACAAACAAAGCCGCACCATGTCACGTTCATACAGCTGCACACAAACAAAGCCGCACCATGTTACGTTCATACAGCTGTACACAAACAAAGCTGTACTCAAAGCCGCACCATGTCACGTTCATACAGCTGCACACAAACAAAGCCGCACCATGTTACGTTCATACAGCTGTACACAAACAAAGCTGTACTCAAAGCCGCACCATGTCACGTTCATACAGCTGTACACAAACAAAGCCGCACCATGTCACGTTCATACCAGCTGTACACAAACAAATCCGCACCATATCACGTTCATACAGCTGTACACAAACAAAGCCGCACCATATCACGTTTATACAGCTGTACACAAAGCCGCACCATATCACGTTCACACAGCTGTACACAAACAAAGCTGCACCATATCACGTTCATACAGCTGTACACAAACAAAGCTGCACCATATCACGTTCATACCAGCTGTACACAAACAAATCCGCACTATATCACGTTCATACCAGCTGTCCAATATCCAGTCGCTATGTGATGACCTCACCCCTCCTCCCCCTCCCCAAACAAGAGGAGACACTACACTGCTGCCCAGTCACTTGGGCAGTGTTTCATTGTGCTTGTTCTGATCCAACACGCACAGGACATCACCTACAAAACCCCGTGCTGACGTCAGTGATTGCTCAGTCGTGGTAGTAGCGTGAATGAGTGCCCCTCCCACCTCCGGTGGACTCCACAACGTATCTGTCCAGCGACAGTCCCCCATCGACACGTAAATACCGGTAACCAGCAAAAGACACTCACGAGTCGAACAGCAGTGACATCCGTTGGTGTTTGTTTCAGAAAACCTTTTTTTTTTTTTTTTTTTTTTAGAGCCAATGCACTGTGCAAAATCATTACCTTCTAAAATGGACGCATCAAACCGACCAAGAAGAAGAGAAGAAACATGCTTAAGATTCTTTATCCTTATTTTTTAATACCTTGATAACTCAGTTCAGGTATTAGAATTTAAAAGAAAACGGTAAAATTCGTACGCTCGGTAAGCTACTCAGCAACACCTACATACCTACACAGCATACCTGAACATTTCAATCCCTTCCATGCAGGCTTTAGTCAGCGATATTCTTTTCGTACAAATTTCTAACAAAAGCCTGAAATGAACTCGGAA
>CM065740.1:12905698-12910698 GCA_033310375.1 Conus canariensis | reverse complement strand
GGAAAAACAGGAAAAACATTTGCAGATACCAAACCTTGAAACACAACTCACAGAAGTGGAAAAAGCCGAGCTTTTTTTTCATGTAGTTTGTCGTGTCTTCTGATACATGCGACTTTAAAGTGCATCTTTATATATAAAAAAGATACAGTAGACACTAACTCCATAATGATTCAATGAGCATTCATAGCTTTTCCTATCATCACAGTTACGTAAAAATATAAACTTTCGAAACATAAACAACAACAAAAAAGTAAAAAAAAATTGCAAATGTCAATTTATTTTACTAAACTAAAATTGATGTAGTGTTAGTATCTGTCGAGAACAGACGAAAAACACTTTATCATTCAACAATGTTCCACATGTGTTTTATCATAAACACACACACACACACACACACACACACACACACACACACACACGCACGAACGCACGCACGCACGCACACACACACACACACACACACACACACACACACACACACACACACACACACACACACACACAAGCAAACAAACAAACAAACAAACAATAACACGCAAAAAGTCATTATAGTGCTGCTTCAAGTTGAGTCCATGTCACGCAACGGAAATCCGTATTCATGTTTTAAGTGCAAACGTTCAGTCTGTTCTGAAATGTGATCTGATTTTTTGTGGGAGCGGACCTAATTCTATGTCCTGTTCAATGCTTTCTAAAACCCTTCACCCACGGCTCGATAGCAATGATCGGCTTGGGGGCCTTAAAATCTGGAGTGAGCTTTACAGGAGGCACATGTCGGGATCTCCACGGCTGTCCATCGCCCATTGTCAGTGGGATTAACAGTCGTTTATGGTTGAGCAGTAGGCCTGTGGGTTCAAAATGTACGATATAACTTGTGCTTGCATTAGGTAGAACCCTAAACATGTTAAAAGCGAACATACACAAACTTGTACAGTCATTATTTCTTAATGTATACAAACTTGAACAATAACTTTTTTTTAGGAATGATTACGATTTCTGCCTCGAACTGCGCCTCCTATGTATTTGGGGCAAGCCAAAAAGGAACCAATCAGTTTGAAAAGAATAATACTTTTATGGAAAAGAAAAAGAAAAGTAAGCATAGCAACTTTTCTGAAGAGAACGAGTTTATTTACAGTACCGCAGAGGGGCAGAGGGAACTGCTTACTAGTCACCAAGGACCTACCTCCACTGCATGGCGCCAGGACGCGGGAATTGTCCTGAGAGTCCTTTAGGAACAGCAGTGTAGTCTCTAGCAGTCACGGCGAGGAATACGTGGCGCTGGTACACAGAGAGGTGGGTCAACTCTCTGAGTTGTTCACTTGGTATGGAAACCAATAACGATTATTCTTTTTTCTTAACGGCAGGAGCTGGGCGCCCAAATGCTTTGACATCGTAGTGGACTGTGCCTGCACTAAGTGTTGGCTGCCACCCGCTTCATGAATAGATTTTACGGTCTGGGGGATTTGAAATGTTCCGTGGTTGTGCCCATGGCTAGCTGGGCTTTTAGTGGATGCATTTCTGTGTGAGAGGCTGGACAAATTGGAGCGCGATTATTTTTGTGCTGACGTATTCCAAGTTCGAATTGCTAATTAGAACGCTTAATTCAGCGGAAGCCTGGTGTCCATGTTGTGGTGTAGACGAGACCTCGTTGAACTCATGAACTCCCTCTTCTGTCATACCACTCTTCCATGCACACACACACACACACACACACACACACACACACACACACACACACACACACACACTGACTGACTGACTGAAACCATTTACTGTCAGATTAACATAGTGTTGTACTGACTACACACACACACCACACACACACACACACACACACACACACACACGTGTGACAGCTCCTCACTGACAGTGCTCATCAGTTTGACACGCAATTCACACATCAATTATCAAGCTTTCTTTGCTATTTGTTCTTTGACAGTTTCAATGTTTGGTCTTTTCCTCTGATACATTATAATCGTTATATGTGCTGACTATCCCAGCACTTGACTACACACCCTTTCTTTACCATGTCTTCCATCATTGCCACGCTGTGACATAGCAGAAGAAGCTGCATCACGACAAGTATGAGGAACAAATTCATGGATTCCAGCTCGTCTAAAAACTAAACGAGTATGAGGAACAAATTCGTGGATTCCAGCTCGTCTAAAATCTAATTCCACCCATCTACTGAGAGTCGTCTTAGAAACTGATCCATGTAAATCAAAGACAAGGCAGTGGTAACTCATACTGATCCTTCCTGACAGCCACAAACGTAATGATATATGTCGTTACAGGCTGCACAACACACATTTCTCATCCTCATACCTCTACAATTCCAACGGTCCAATGTGCTGTCCATGTCATGTATGTTTTAATTTCTTTTTCAATTTTACAGCTTTGTTTACTGAATACTATACTGACTGGTTTAATCCAATAAATGGCCTGTATCCTCTGAGGTTTGCGTGACAGCTTAAAGGTCAAGGGTGACATTTGACCCATGATTCGCAAAGAACAAATACGTGTTCCAACATTTACGTTTTTTTTTAACATTCGGTAACGGTGCACTTACCTTTAACGCTTTTCATAAATCAAGCCACTCGCCTATCTGTTCCAGCTCCCTTCCCATCTGTTGTCAGTGTGACAGCACAACCAGCAGTGTGACAGCACAACAAGCAGTGTGACAGCACAACGAGCAGTGTGACAGCACAACCAGCAGTGTGACAGCACAACGAGCAGTGTGACAGCACAACCAGCAGTGTGACAGCACAACCAGCAGTGTGACAGCACAACCAGCAGTGTGACAGCACAACCAGCATGTGGGGACAGCACAACCGGCAGTGTGACAGCACAACCAGCAGTGTGACAGCACAACCAGCAGTGTGACAGCACAACCAGCAGTGTGACAGCACAACCAGCAGTGTGACAGCACAACCGGCAGTGTGACAGCACAACCAGCAGTGTGACAGCACAACCAGCAGTGTGACAGCACAACCAGCAGTGTGACAGCACAACCAGCAGTGTGACAGCACAACCAGCAGTGTGACAGCACAACCAGCAGTGTGACAGCACAACCAGCAGTGTGACAGCACAACCAGCAGTGTGACAGCACAACCAGCAGTGTGACAGCACAACGAGCAGTGTGACAGCACAACGAGCAGTGTGACAGCACAACCAGCAGTGTGACAGCACAACCAGCAGTGTGACAGCACAACCAGCAGTGCTTATAGCACTATCTCCTAAACTTTGTTTGAACAGCCCTGTTCAGACTGAATCACTTCTGCTGCAGTGGTATAAAAGAGGTAGAATTTCCTAACACGAAAGCCTTTGCGTTTTTGCAGAAAGGTCCAATGCTGTTTTAATCTGGCCAAGCTGCCTATTTAATGGAACATTGTCGACTTGAAAACCTCTGCTTAGATGACCTCCCAGTAATAGAAACGAGGTGTTGCAGCTGTCCTTGGAGATGACGCGCCTGTGGTGGCCGGCAGTGGGACAGGGTCAGCATGTCTGTCCTGCTGCCAGAGGAACAGGCTTTCTTGCCAACACTGTTGCAGTTATGGATAGTAGCAAGCAACTGGCCAAGGAAAGCCAAAGAAAGCCAAGGGATGGCGAATTTGATGTGGAAATGTCCAATCTGTGGTCCGAAAAAAGGACCAATGACCAACAGAGTTGCTCCTAACTTGGGGTATATAAAGGATTCTGATGTTGTCAGAAGACTAAAGATTTTGAATCCGGACATAGTCAGACAGGTCAGCCATGTATATGTAAGCAGGAGAACAATAAGAGAATGGTAAAACAACGACAGTTTGTAATCTAATCTAGCTTGAACAGGGAGCCAGCAGGGAATGTGAAGAAGAGGCTTAGCAGGACCATGCCTCTTCGCCCTGAAGACAACCTGGTCGCAGCGTTCTGAACACGCCACAGGTAAGACGGACACGGACAACTAGCCAAAGTGCACGGCAGTAATCCAGGTTTTAGAGACCCAAAGAGCATACTACACTTTTGGTTAATTGTACACACAGGTAGCGGCAAATGGGATTATGTGATTCTCTGTGTAAACTTACTGGCATGCTTTGCACCACATTTGGTCAGAGACATGTCATATTCCAGAAAGCCATGGTTCCTGGCTCCTGGCAGAGTCAGCAAAAGAAATGTCCATATAGAACTTGGTTGTGGATCTGGGAAACCGTTTCTGTCCTCAAGTTTACTTGAATCTGATTTTTAACATTTCTAAAACAAAATTCATGCAGTTTTAAAAACTAATGCAATTTCTGTCCTTGTGACTATTGACAAAATAACTCAATCTGATTCTAACTGACTCCAGTCTCATGTATATCCTCAGCTTTGGCCATGTTTTCCAGTTGATTGACTGGTGGAGGGTTCGGCCTGCTGAACCATCTTCCTCTTGTGCTTTCGGCCCCTCATTGGTCTCTCCGTGATACATCTGTGACATCTCTGGCTTCTTCCATGATTCCGTTCTTTCCAATGGTTTGCTTCCCGTGTTTTTTTTTTTTGTTTTTTTTTTAAATAGAAATAATGGAAACGTTTTCTCACCGCTTAGAATCGGGTGACGTTTGATGCACTATCAGTGCAGCGGCTGATGTGTTCAGGTCACTTGTCATCGGTTTTTTTTTTTATTCTTTAACTATTGGACCACTCGTGAATTTGACGGCTATCTGACAATGGATCTTCTACAGTTCTCTGCATCAGAGCTATCCCATCTATGACTTGCAAAAAGATCAGAAGCACTATAACTATATCTTTTTTTCCTCAAAAGTTGCAAATTTCTGCCGCGATGCATAATGTCTGAATTACCTGTCTTTTCACTCATTGTGTGCACAGATCCACTGCTATGGCTCCATAACCTAAGCTCTGTGGATCTCTGAATTAACATTTGGAACTCCAGCAATGTCTAGGCTTGCTATGTCTCGAATGATTTCCTTTTTAAGAATGACTTTTTTACAAGGGAGCTTAGAGTTCGTCCCACTATTCAGAACTTAAGACAT
>CM065740.1:12888198-12900698 GCA_033310375.1 Conus canariensis | reverse complement strand
CTTAACTGCCCACTGAAAATACCGTGGACACGTGCACGACACGGACTGCAGCAGAGTTGTTTCTGACTGAGGACTGTACATTTCATTTCATCCATGCGATCAATGACTGGTGACAGAAGATGACCCTGATCAATACTTTCCCCTCCCTCCCCTTCCTCCCTGACCCCAGCTTTCCACCTTCTTTCCCTATTACCATGGTTATCTAAAATAAAGAGGGGAAGAGTAACAATCCAGAATGCGAAGAAAAACACGGGAATAAAACAATGGTTGTGAAAATCGAGTCAGGATAAAATCGACATTCAGATTCACGATAAATTGAAGGCGTCGTAGTAACTGGTAGTCTGTCAAGGTGTGTGTGTGTCTGTGTGTGTGTGTGTGTGTGTGTGTGTGTGTGTGTGTGTGTGTGTGTGTGTGTTGTATGCGTGCGTGCATGCGTGCGTGCGTGCGTGGGTGTGTGTGTGTGTGTATGCGTGCATGTCTGTACGTACATGCTTGTGTGTGCGCGCGCGTGCGTAAGTGTATCTATGTGCGCACGCGCGTGCGCGCGTGTGTGTGACGTTTGGTAGCAACTATAGTCGACACTCCCGTCAGACAGTAGCTTATGTAGACTAGCAATAATTGTTCTGGTGACAGTGATATTTTTATACAACTATATGGTTTCTTTATCGGCCATCGTCTGGCATTCTGATGTGAAGATTGGACTTCGCTTTCTCTCCCCTTCACCTACCCCCATCCCTTCTGCCGCTCCAGTTTCACCTTCCCTCCTCAACCTCTCTCTCTCTGTCTCTCTGTCTCTGTCTCTGTCTCTGTCTCTGTCTCTCTCTCTCTCTCTCTCTCTCTCTCTCTCTCTCTCTCTCTCTTAATCTCCCTTTACCCTGATTTTCACCGGGTCTAGGTCTGTCACACAGTGGACAGGAGAAGTGTAGTTCTCAAAGGAGGGGATTATGCTGGCTTAGAGACCCTGTCTAAAGGGAGATCACCACGAGGAATGTTCTGCGTGCTGCCGGGTGCCTTGCTCTGTGTGGTTGTTGTGACTGCCTCGTCTGGGTCAGCTTCATCGTCTGGGTCAGCTTCATCGTCTGGGTCAGCTTCATCGTCTGGGTCAGCTTCATCGTCTGCTCCAGTCCTGCCCTCCTGGTCTCTGTCTGTCTGTCGTCTTTCTCTCTCTCTTTCTCTCTCTTCATTCTTCCCCTTCTCCACACACACACACACACACACACACACACACACACACACACACACACACACACACACACACACACACGCACACACACACACACACACACACACACACCGCGCGCGCGCGCGCGCGCTTCCTTCCTCAATTGAAGTGGAATCAAAGATCGGCGAAGCCACACAAAAATAGCATGTTGTGCGATGAAGGAAACAATAATTGCAGTTTATACCGCTGTTAATTTATCATCCACTAAAGGGTGGCTTAATGGGGATAGTGTATGAGGGACAGATGGGGGTGTGAAAGTAGGATTTATATGTGATCATGCATGGCGTGTATGTACGTGTGTGCGTCTGTTTGTGTGTGTATATATGTGTGTTAGTGTGTGTTTTGGCGTGTGGTGTGTGTGTGTGTGTGTGTGTGTGTGTGTGTGTGTGTGTGTGTGTGTGTGTGTGTGTGTGTGTGTGTGTGTGTGTGTTTGCGCCCACACGCGGACACATCTGGGTGCATGACTATTCCTGCATGCATATGTTGCTTTTGTTGTTGTGGTTGTTGTCGTTGTTGCTGTTGTTGTTGTTGTTGCTATTGTTGTTGTTGCTGTTGTTGTTGTTGTTATCGTAAGGACGCCCGCATACTTGCTTGCATGCAGGTATGTGTGCCTGCACAGATGGTCACACGTCAGTTATGATCAGTGTCCCCTCCCTGTTTTCAAGCGGGATCACCTCCTGAGGGTTTCTGTCCGATGACCCCTTCCTGCAAATGTCTCAAGCGACCTCTCGAATTCTCTCTAATAGCCCACTGCTGGACGTTGATGTGGCCAGGGATGCACCTTGGCCAAAAGGTTTGCGTGAGCACGCCAAAAAAGGAAGCTTAACTAGATTAGAAAGGGCAAGAGGGATGAAGAGGAACATGTGAGGGGGCTGGAGGGGTATGAAGAAGAAGAGGGGGGAGACACAGACAGAGAGAGAGAGAGAGAGAGAGAGAGAGAGAGAGAGAAGAGAGAGAGAGAGAGACAGACAGACAGACAGACAGACAGACAGACAGACAGATTTTCGGAAGTATGGCATTTTCACATTGTCGAGTAAAATAAAAAATATATCAAATCTATTTTTCCAAGGACAAGAAGAACTCATTTCTAAGCCATCAATTCACAGACTGAGTCAACATAATGTAATACATTCTCATAACTTCGAAACCTCCCATCCCACATTGTGGTTGTTGGGCTCAGGGCTAGGCTGCTTTGATACAACGACCAAGACTCTGACACATGGACATCGAGACACTTAGCCGCTAGACTCTGACACATGGACATTGAGACACTTAGCCGCCTGACGAAGCCAACATATAGATAACATATTGGTGTTTCCAGGCAGGACAAGAATGAACCAAGAACGACAAGCTACAAATAATGGGGAGGAAAACAAGCGCAGGCAAACAAGTCTTCAGTCACAAAAGTCTTCATAGTAGAGGAGGAGGGATGAGGAAAATGGGAGGAGAGGAATAAAACTGTGGACAAGTAAGACTTAGTGTAAATATAAAAGTCTGTCATAAAGGGGGCATATGAAAACCGTTGTATCTTTAACATGAACTACACCAGGCCATTGTTACGGCTGCATGCAGTCTAATTTCGTCTCCTGGGTGAGTCTCCTCGTAGGTCATGACGCTGTTTTCTGGCAGTGGTCATGAGGTCTCACCCCAGTCTACACGTTCTGTATTTCCCTTCAAGGAAAAAGGTATTCTCAGCAGACAGGACGCGAGAGGCGGATCATTTCATCACGAGGGTTGCTGGCGGGTAGGGAGAGAGGAAATGATGTGGGGCTGGGGTGGTGGGATAGGGGGTCGGGGTGTGGATGGGTGTAGGGAGAGAGGACATGATGTGGGGCTGGGGTGCTGGGATGGGGGGTCGGGGTGTGGATGGGGTGCTGGGATAGGGGGTCGGGGTGTGGATGGGTGTAGGGAGAGAGGACATGATGTGGGGCTGGGGTGCTGGGATGGGGGGTCGGGGTGTGGATGGGTGTAGGGAGAGAGGACATGATGTGGGGCTGGGGTGCTGGGATGGGGGGTCGGGGTGTGGATGGATAGGGAGAGAGGAAATGATGTGGGGCTGGGGTGCTAGGATAGGGGGTCGGGGTGTGGATGGGTGTAGGGAGAGAGGAAATGATGTGGGGCTGGGGTGCTGGGATGGGGGGGGGGGGGGGGGGGTCGGGGTGGATGGGTAGGGAGAGAGGGAATGATGTGGGGCTGGGGTGCTGGGATGGAGGGGTCGGGGTGTGGATGGGTAGGGAGAGAGAAAATGATGTGGGGCTGGGGTGCTGGGATAGGGGGTCGGGGTGTGATGGGTGTAGGGAGAGAGGGAATGATGTGGGGCTGGGATGGGGGGTCGGGGTGTGGATGGGTGTAGGGAGAGAGGAAATGATGTGGGGCTGGGGTGCTGGGATAGGGGGTCGGGGTGTGGATGGGGTACTGGGATAGAGGGTCGGGGTGTGGATGGGTATGTGAGGATGGAGGATAACAGGGAGGACACCATTTCCTTACATTGTTTGGTTTCTTCATATCAACAGTTTGCTCCCATTACTGACGATAGGGCGGAAGAAAAGGTGTGTGTGTGTGTGTGTGTGTGTGTGTGTGTGTGTGTGTGTGTGTGTGTGTGTGTGTGTGTGTGTGCGCGCGCGCGCGCGCGCGCGTGCGCGTGCATGCTTGTGTACGTGCGTGCATGCGTGTGTGTGTGTGTGTGTGTGTGTGTGTGCGTGCATGCGTACGTACGTGCGTGCATGCGTGTGTGTGTGTGTGTGTGTGTGTGTGTGTGTGTGTGTGTGTGTGTGTGTGTGTGTGTGTGTGTGTTGAATTAATTCAATTCAATAGTTTAATGCCTTTGAAAACCGTAACAGGTTTTGTATGACACAAATAAATAAATAGAGGAAAGATAAACGAAACCAAATGACGAAATACAAATATTCATGCTTGTTGTTGCATCCAACTATCATCATGTTATATCAAGTTGTCCTTGTCATACATTTTACCTTATCGACACTTTGAAATAGCATACACACATACATGTGTGTGTGTGTGTGTGTGTGTGTGTGTGTGTGTGTGTGTGTGTGTGTGTGTGTGTGCGCGCGCGTGCGCTCGTGCGTGCGTGCGTGTGTGCCTGTGTGTGTGCATGTGTGTGTGTGTGTTTGTGTGTACGTGTGTGTGTGTGCGTGCGCGCGCGCGCGCGCGCGCGTGTGTGTGTGTGTGTGTGTGTGTGAAAAAGATACACCCGAAGGTGCCGGTTGGACCAGAGAAGTCCTGTCCTCATTTTGCAATTAAATCAGCTGGAAGCATTCTTGCACCACCCTTGAAAACCTGCACTGTGTTCACGCACAGCACAGAGTATTTCATAAGACGTCAAGGGTCATAACTGCTTCCTGGCAGATGCCATTTTGTAATGGCCACTGGATGTGACACGGCACAAACTCCACGGGAGCGTTCCCGTGGTTGTACCAGCCCATATTTCATGACTGCAGAGCCCACCGGTGAAAAACGCCATCTTCTAGCAACTGCCGTGCACATCCCGGAGCCTCATTCAGTACTGTTCCGCTGACAGGTGAAGACAGTACAACTCCAGACATGGCCAAGCTCTCGCCATGAGGTCTCATATGCCATCTGAAGAGAATCCCGGGTTGCCGTCTTTCCTGCTGTCAACAGTACTTTCTCCTGCGGTCAGTGGGTCTTTACTTCTCTCTCCCCTCCCCCTCTCTCTTTCTTTGGTCTGATCTTCCTTTCCCCTGCCCTTTCTCAGGGTCTAGGTCTGTCAGACAGTGGACAGTAGAAGCGTACTTTTCAAAGGAGGGGATTATGCTGGCTTAGAGGCCCTGTCTAAAGGGTGATCACCATGAGGAATGTTCTGCGTGCTGCCGGGTGCCTCTTCAGGATCAGCTTCATCGCATGTTTGTTTTTAAGTCATTTGAATCATTGGCAGTTGTCATGACAACAAAATAATCAAAAAATTCTTTCACACACACACACACACACACACACACACACACACACACACACACACACACACACACACACATGAGTGACTACTTCGTTTTAAGCTTATTGGGTCGATTGACAATCGTTCGGGTGCAAATTGCAGTTGCCCTGTACCCCGAGCCGATTCCTAATTGCGTTTGATTTTCATTTGCACTGTCACACACACACACACACACACACACACACACACACACACACACACACACACACACACACACACACACACAGGGAAAGCAAGAGAGAGAGAGAGAGAGAGAGAGAGAGAGAGAGAGAGGAGAGAGAGAGAGGATACAACACAACACAATTTTAATGTTTCAGGCCTCCGGCCTATAACAATGTGAGGTGCAGTGCACACATAAAGAGAAAAAAAGAGAAATGACAATAAAAGTATATTTTTCGATGTACTAATAATGCTAATTTATGAGGGTAACTAATTATTCAAACTGTGTGGGATACGAGTTCTCTTTTTTTTAGTGCATAATAGATATACATAGCAATATCTCTTGCAATATGCACATTTTCGTTTGTACGTAATTGTTTTAGTTCAATCGAGTTCACGTTCTGAAATTGTCTGTGCTTCAGTATGTATTTTTCTCTGAAAGGCATATAAGCATTGCATCTCAGTAGAACGTGGAGTTCGTTCTCAAGTTTGTTACAAAAAGGACATGCTTTGATATTTTCTTTGTATCTGCTATTTATATTCAGGTCGTTTAAGCCAAGACAAAATCTCGTGAAATACATTTTAAAGAGAGAGAGAGAGAGAGAGAGAGAGAGAGAGAGAGAGAGAGAGAGAGAGAGAGAGAGAGAGAGAGAGATTAGTCCAATGTTAAGTTGGTTGGTGATGTTTGTTGCTCTTTCCTTAAGTCTGGATGTGCGGCCACTTGCTCTCCTGGTGATCGGATCTGAAAGATGGTCTATGGTATAGTGGCTTTGCTCTTGCTTGTTTCAGTGATTCTTCAGATTTCTTATCACATCAGATCGGCCAAGCTGTAACCCAGTTCTTATCGTTGCTTTGCCAGCCAGTGTGTCTGCTCTCTCGTTTCCTATAACTCCTGCATGCCCAGGGCAGTCATCCATTTGAGTCTCTCCAATGGAAGGTTGTGCATTAGTTCGTGCTAAGCAGGGCTTCCCATTCCACTCTACACTTTTTAAAGTAGGTTCATGGAGCCAGTTAGTATCATGGCTTGTTGAGTTTTAAACTGGTTTGTGGATGAAAGCCAGTGGAGTGCTTGTGTCACCGCTTCTACCTCCATTGTTAGACTTGAACTTGTTAAACTGTGCGCGCCATTTTCCTCCTGAATAGTTCGGCCATTTTGCTTCACTGTGTGTCCCCAGCCTGACTTACCTTTGGCGACAGAACCGTCAGTGTATATAACAAAACCATCTTTTGTGCCAAGGTATTCTACCTGCATCTGAATTTCCGGCCATTCTCGACAGTGTCTTCCAAGATCTGGATCGATGGCAATTTGGTAGAAGTGTTTGAAATGTTCTGGATAATTTTCCCATTCCTTCGTTTCTTTGAGTTCTGCTGACTGGCACACAAGCTGTATATTGTCTTCTGCCTGTCCCATCCATGATTTTCCACGTCCTAGCCGAGTGCTTTTCGTGTCTTACCTGCATTAAAGGAGGATTGAGCAGGTATCGCATGGTTTCAACTGGTGTATCCTTCGTGGTTCCCATTGTTTTGTTTTGGATTCTTTCTAATGTAAGAAGATTACTGTTGGACAGTGTTGTAAGCGCTAATCCATAATCAATCACACTGAGTACAAGTGCGTGATGCAGTCGGTAGAGATGACGCTGTTCAATGCCTTTAGCAGCCATTGTTTTCATGGCAGGTAGGCCTTTTTTGCATTTGAGAACAATATTCTCAACATGCTTTCTAAAGGTTAGCATACTGTTAAAGCCTACACCCAAATAGCATAGGTTGTCAGTTGATTCAATTGGTATTCCATTGAAGGAAACTGGTGAGAGTACTTGTCCTGATGTCTTGTTGTTGAGATTGCAGACTAATGTCTGGGCTTTTGTAGGGTTGATGGACGATTCAGTTTCTTGACACCACTGAGCAATGCTGTTCAACCGTTGCTGAACTGCTTTTGTGTTTTTCTTTTGTTCTTTCTTGAGCAGTCTTTTATGTTTTGTAGATCAGACCGTCATCTGCTGGTGTCAACACTCGATCAATTCCGTTTCTGTTGAGGTCTGCAATGCCTTTAGTGTAAACATTGTATAAAACAGGGGAGAGAGGAGAACCTTGAGGTAAACCCATAGAAAGTTTATGAGGCTCAGACGTCCGATCTCCAGATCGTAGGATAACGGTTCGCTCATGAAGTCCTACTGCTATCCATCGTGTAAGCGTGTTGCTGACTCCATAGTCAAGGAGTAGATCCACGAGAAGCGAGAACTGGACTTCGTTGTATGCATCTTCCAGGTCTATTGCAACAGTCGGTGTTTCTTCCTTTCTTTGGAATCCTTCGTATACTTCACAGGCAAAAGCGGCCACATTTTCCTTTGCACTTTTACCTGTTCTGTAGCCTCCTTAATTTGATGAGATAATTTGTCGACTTTCAAAGTCTCTTGCAAGTTTTCTTGGTATGATTCGTTTCGTGAGCTTTCCTGCTATATTTTGCATGGTGAGTATGTGGTAGCCATTTAGCCAGTTATAATCTTTTCCTGGTTTTGGTAAAGCTTTCAGGTAGCTGTGTATCCAGCCTTCTGGGATATTGCCTTCATCAAAACTCTCCTGGTAGAGAATGGAGAGCTGGGCTCTGTCCTCTTCTGAGAGCTGTTTGATATCTGCGTACTGTACTTTGTCTGGACCTGGAACACAATCCTTAGTGCATCCAGCTATTGCGTCATCCGGTTTTGATGCTGTAATTTCATCATCAATGTCAGTCTGAGCTAAGTCTTCATTTAACATGGTCAATTTTTTGTTTTTGTTTTTTTGTTTTCCTCTAAATTTATTGAATCACTCGTTCCGTGAAATGTTTAAGTAGAGCCGACCCTTTCTTCACATTTGTCTTGAGTTTTGTGGTCTCATCAGCGTCTAAAATACCAGGGTTGCGGTTGTTTTGTGTTTTCCTTACATGCGATTATAAAACTGTCAGAATGGAGTGAGTGTTGTGTCATAATCACGTGACAGACAAAATTGTTGCCACTTGGTTTCTTTTTGCTTCTTCAGCTACTCTTTCGATCTGTTCAGGGTTTGTTTTCATTCATGTCTGTTTAAATAGCTAGATCAGGGCAAGCTTTTCTTTTTTCTCTCTGCAAAATGTTTACAGCCTTGCATTTCTCGTTTCAGGCTGTTTAGTATCTATATTCCACCAAAGGGGCTGAACGATTTGTTTTGTTGTGGCATTGTATCTTTTGCATCTTCTAGTCCTTGGCGTTCCTGTGATATTCCCTGAATTGTGTTATATTGAAAAGGGTCTGTTTGTTTCGTTTGTCCTCAGCGTAATGTAATGTATTGTGTCATAACTCCCCCCCCCCCCCCCCCCATCCCTCCGTAATTGGGTTTAGGGTGGTTTTGATACAATGACCAAGACCCTGACATATGGGCATTGAGACACCTGGCTACCAAATGAAGACAACAAACACAAAAGTAGCACGCCTTGACCTGTTTGTGTTTTCCATGCTGGATAAGAATAAACAAAGAATAACAAGAAATAGATAATGGGGAGAAAAACAAGCGCATGCAAATAAGTCTACAGTTGCAAAGATTTTGTAAGGATGGGACGGGGTAGGGTTGGGAGAAAAGGACGAGGAGAGAAGGGACTTACAAGTGGACAGTTAAGTGTTGATATCAAATCTGTCAATGACGGTATGTAGGAACTGCTGAATTTGTATTATCAACAGCACCATTTTTAATGGCTGTCTGGAGTCTAGTTTCGTCTTCTGGGTGAGTCTCCTCGGTAGGTCACGACGCTGTTTTCTGGCAGTGGTTACACCCCAGTTTACACGCTCCCTTCAAGGAAAAAACATATTCTCAGCAAACGTGACGTAGGAGATCGATTATTTCCTCCAAAAGGTTGCTGATGGAGAGGGAGAGGGAAGGTGACATGGTGGGGTGGAGTACAGGAGTCGGGAGTGGGGGTGTGGATGGGGACGTAAGGATGGAGAATAACAAGGAGGAGACGCAATTTTCTTCCGTTGTTTGGTTTCTTTATGTCTACAGTTCTCCACCATTATAGATGATAGGGCAGAGGAAAATGAGGTGCGTGTGTGTGTGTGTGTGTGTGTGTGTGTGTGTGTGTGTGTGTGTGTGTGTGTGTGTCTGTGCATCCGTACGTACGTGTGTGTATGTGTGTGTGGAGGAGAAGAGGAGAGCGGAAGTGGAAGAAAAGGGGGGTGGGGGTGGGGGGTTGTGGAGAGAAAGAGGATTTAAAGGGAGGCGGTGATGGTAGCATCCAGTTTGTATGCAGCACAATTCCTGATGACATGTTTTGCCACCATCCTAGTCTCTGCCTCACCTGACTTTTTAACTAGACTTTTTTAATGTTTAACGTGGGGCAGGTGAGACTGGGATGGCAAGTTCATTTTACAATGGGAGGAGTTCTGATCCCTGTGACCCTGTCTCCCATCCTCCGCCTTACTTATCCGAACCTGTTATGGGTGTCTTAGCTGAGCTGTAAGATCACTTTCAAATCTGAACCTGAGTGCCATAGGTTCGAATCCCGATTGTGCAATAGAAAGAGAAAGGGGAGCTTATTCCCCACTTACATGGCTATCAGATTATGCGTAGACATGCCACCGCCAGAGCTCATTTTCTGGGTCATTTGTATGTTGAAGATCGGTTATCACGCATTAAAGATCCTGTGATCTTTGTCGGTGTAGAGGATTCGGGAAACACAGAAACACCTGTCATTTGCATCGATATCTTTCGGTACAGCAAATTGGCGCCATCCTCCATGGCTCAACTGCCCACTGAAAATACCGTGAAGGACACGTGGACAGGAGTGGCAGCAGAGTTGTTTCTGACTGAAGACTGTGTAACTCATGGCATCCGCGCGATCATAGACTGGTCATGAAAGACGACCATAATGAATACTTCCCTCCCTCCCCTTCCCTCCTTTCCCCATCTTTCCACTCTCTTGACCTATCATTATCGTTATCCTAAAACAAAGAAAGGAAACTAAACAAACATAAAAACAAAGAAAAACACGAAAATTAGAAGAATCGTTGTGAAAACCGAGCTAGGATAAAATCGACATTCAGATTCACGATGAATTGAAGGTGACGTGCTCACTAATCTTTGGTTGTAAACTGGGTGGTGTCAAGGTTGGTGTGTGTGTGTGTGTGTGCATGTGTGTGTGTGTGTGTGTGTGTGTGTGTGTGTGTGTGTGTGTGTGTGTGTGTGTGTGCGTGTGTGTGTGTGTGTGTGTGTGCGTGCGTGCGTGCGTGCGTGCGTGCGTGCGTGTTGTGGTGTGTGTGTGGTGTGTGTGTGTGTGTGTGTGTGTGTGTGCGTGTGTGTGTGCAAGACTTCCACAATCATGTCTGTACAAACACAAGACTGGAAAAGACTTTGTCACAATTCCAGAGAAATACCTACACCTCATATTCCATACATCAAATGCTGTCATCAACACTCCATGTTCAGTCAACCTTATCTCTCCCCCATACTGCACAAAACATTTGACACAACACACACCAAAGAAAAATGGAAGAGTTCACCCGAGGAAAGTGATACGTATTGTAAAGAAGGGAGAGAGGTGTTTTACGTGTGCCTTTTACAGTCAAGGAAAAGGTCAAACTGACGTGGAAGAAAAATTCAAATTTGTGGTTTGAAAAATGAAAATGATCAATGACCAATGACCACAAGACTCAGCCCTCACCTACGATGAATAGGTGTGAAACAGGAGATCAGCCATGTAAGCAGAAGAAAAGCCTGAAAAAAGAGTTTATATAAAACAATGGCAGTCTGTAAAGCATTTCAGTTTGAATAGGGAGCCACTAAAGCTTTTGAAGAAGAGGCTTAGCATGACCACGTCTCTTTGCCCTGAGGACCAATCTGTCCTCAGAGTTCTAAACAAGCCAGAGTTCAGACAAAATATACACGGACAATTGCAGAGAAGTGCACAGCAGTGACCTAGTTTTGAGAGTCCAAAAGACCATGCTAACCTTTTGGATGGCTGTACAGATTGGTCGCGGCAAATGGAACTGTGCAATTCTCTGCGTAAGCTAACTGGCATGCTTTGCAACACACTTGGTTAGACACAAATCAGATGCCTGGAAGCCATGGTTTCTGGTTGTATGAGAAAAAGGCATGTCGATATAGGAGATGGTTATGGATTAAGAAAACCTTACTCAAATTTCCTTGAATCTGATTTTTCACTTTTTTAATATTTTGCAGCAGTTCTGCTAATGTTTTTTTTTTCGTGCCTGTAACTATCGACAAAATAAGTGAATCTGATTTTAACTGACTCTACTCTCATCTCCTCGCTCTTGGCAACATTCTCCACTTAACTGATTGATGGAGGCTTCGGTCTGCTGAACATGTTCCTCTTGTTCCCCTGTGACTTCGTCCTCTCATTGGTCTCTCCCTTTTTAATGGCCCCTTTCTCTCCACTGGTCTGCTTCCCGTTTTTACAATGCCGGAAACATTCTCTTATTGCTTGGAAAGCCATCACAGCTTCGTTTGGATTCCTTCTTCTCATATTAACGCCGAATTACGTCGAAGGATTGGCGGTCGAGTGGTGTGGTGTGTGTGTGTGTGTGTGTGGTGTGTGTGTGTGTGTGTGTGTGTGTGTGTGTGTGTGTGTGGAGTGTGTGTGTGTGTGTGTGAGAGAGAGAGAGAGAGAGTGTGTGTGTGAGTATAAAAGAGGCAGAGGTGAGAAAAAAGAGAGATAGTACGCCTGTTTGCGCTTGTGTGAAAATATATGTATGCTTGAAATTGTGCAGGTCAATTCTTGTGCGTGTTTGTATTTGTGTATATACACACGCGCGCGCGCGCGCGGTGTGTGTGTGTATGTGAGTGTGTGTGTGTTTGAGTGTGTGTGTTTGTGTGTGTGAGAGAGAGAGAGAGAGAAAGAGAGAGAGCGAGAGAGTGAGAGAGAGAAGCACTCTCTCTCTCTCTCTCACACACACACACACACACACACACACACAAACACACACACTCAAACACACACACACACACACACACACACACACAAAATACACACACACACACGCGCGCGCTACAATTAACTGCAGATAACAGGAGTGGATTGAATTTAACAATATTACGGGAGAACATCAAGCTGGTTTCAAAAGGGTTACTCAATTATCATTCATATTTTTTTATGTTTACCTTTCTTGTGTTTGTTCAAAAACAATT
>CM065740.1:12878198-12883198 GCA_033310375.1 Conus canariensis | reverse complement strand
CAAATAAAACAAACTATACCTATTTCGGATTAGCTCATATGCAGGGCAATGAAACATAAAATGACATTCGTCTTCAGCGTCCTCACAACACATTAAGCACAATTGATCCCTTTCCTGGTCGTCAACAAACCATCTTTTGTTAGCCTTTATCCCAAGTATTCTCATTCTGAATCTGACTAAAAGACCTCGTTGCCACTTATTTGTATGACAGATATATTTTTCAGCTTGAAAAATGCTTTTAAATGAGAAATACTAACTTAATTTTGCATTTTCTTCTATATGAGAATGCAGTTTGTATATATGAATTAATTAAACGGTCTTTAAATTCTGAGATAAAGACAATGTCATTTCCAACTCCCTGGCCCATCCAAACTGTGCCGAAACCATTCTCAGTAAGGACTTTTTTATATATTGTCTACCCAATTTTGCCTTCCTCTTCATGTTGCTGTAACAGCATTTCATATGCCTGCCTACATAATCTTTCCATTGGAAGCTTTATGATTTTAACCAATATTTTATACTCTTAATAATTGTTCGGATCTTCAGCGGATATCTGCAAATTTCGCAATACGCAAGAATGTTAGAGCAGTTGAGGGGTACATTCAAAACCCGTTTCACAGCAAGAGTGTGCACAATTTCTATCTGCGTATTCTCCACAGCATCACATAACTTCCAGAAAAATGAAGAATCAGTAGAATTTAATTTGTTCATAGCTCTAAGAATTTCAATAATTCCCTTCTTCCCTGTTCTACATAACTCCGTACAAGCAGCGTTTAAACTGAGCTAGGTAGTAAACATTACTCCGAGGTATTTGTTAGAATTTGTAACCTTTACTTCCATATGCCCACACCACCATTTTTCGTGAATCGAATGATGTCCTCCTTTGAGAAAAACCATTACATTAGTTTTATCCAAATTTACGCTCAAACCAAGTGTATCAGCTTCCTGGTTTAGAATGTTTAACTGATTGTGTAAACCAACAACGGTATCTGAGAGAAGAACAACATCATCAGCAAATAGCATCAAAACATTTCAATAGCTCCTGGAAGCATTTGTATTCCATGCTTTCCTGTTTTTGATCATTTGATAGCTAATTCATTTATGAGAAACGAAAACAACTGTGGACTAAGTAAACAACCTTGCTTGACGCCTCTTGGGCAACTGAAGAAATCCGTGTAAGCATGTTTGTCTCGTACACATGCCAAAACAGTATCATATATCCCTCTAATGGTTCTGTACAATTTGCCTTCAATACCACTGTTTCTCAACACATTCCACAATATATTTCTATTCACCGAATAAAAGGCCTTCTTGAAGTCAACGAATGCAGCATACAGTGTAGAATTTTTATTCAAATATCTTTTAAGTAATGCATATAGGGTGAATATAATTATGGTCGACAGCGCTAAAGCCTTCTCTGAATCTTGCCTGCTCTCCAATTATTTGACCCTCTTTATCTGCCCAGTTTGTAAGCCTTTTATTTAAGATATGCGTATAAATCTTTCCTATTACACTTGTTAATGCTACTCCTCTATAGTTATCTGGATTGTTGATATCTCCCTTTTTGTATATTGGTACTGTAACAGATTTTGACCAGGTTACTGGAAATGTTCCTTTTTCAAACAGAACGTTGAAGAGATCCACTAAGAAGTCAACGACAGCAGGATTTGCCACTTTCAACATTTCATTTACGATTTTATTGAACCTGCACTTTACCACTTTTTACATTTTGATACCGTTCATAACTTCACTCTTGGAAACTGGGTCATTGAATAGAGGTTCATCTACATTATCGTTTTCTTCTTCTGTCATAACATTTTTGTGTTGATTTGTAATTACCACATCATTTAAGACTCTATACCAACGTTGAGAATTAATTTCAGTAAAAATTACACTTTCCTATTTACAGATCTGATCGAGACCAGAATACCTTTGGGTACTGATCGATTCACTTAGTTTTTGAAGCCTTATATCATCATGTTTCTCTTTCTTCTCTTTTCTCAGTTTGTTATATATCTTTCTTTCCTTGATATACAGTTCCTTACGTTTTACTAAGTTTGTTTTTGACCTTCGCCAGACCTTTAACTGGTCTTTTCTTTTGAGTACATTTTTTATCAAACTATTTTCACTTTCCCACTTACTCGCATCATACACGCTGCCGCAGCATATAATGCATCAACAAAAACATCAATACATTCAACACATTCATTGACATCGTCCTTCAAAATCTCTTTCGCTTTCTTCAAGCATTCTTTAAACCCACATGAATTAATTCTATCTTTGTAAATATTCACGTTTGTATCAGACCACGCAATTCTTTCTTCCTCATTTTCTAATAACCCGTTATCTCCTTTTCCATTCTTCTCACTCATCCATGTCTACTCAACCGGAAAATGCCAAGAGTGTAAACTATATCCTACAGACATGTCACCATGTATCAGACCACGCAATTGTTTCTTCCTCATTTTCTAATAACCCGTTATCTCCTTTTCCATTCTTCTCACTCATCCATGTCTACTCAACCGGAAAATGCCAAGAGTGTAAACTGTATCCTACAGACATGTCACCATTCATATACAGTTCTGACGATACAATGAAATAATCGATCATACTATTCCTGTTCGATGACACATAAGTAAATTCACTATTTGTATCTCTCCTGCAGCTTCCATTCATCACAAGCAGATCATACATACAACAAAAATCAATAAGAGAAGCTCCAAACGTATTGACAACTGTATCTTTTGAACAGCGCCTAAGAGACTCATCTTCCTCATCCCGTTCCAAGTTAAAGGTATAAAATGTCATTCCTTGGCCTTCAGATTGTTCATTTACTGTTCAAGCGTTCAAATCACCAGTCAGAGGATGTACACTTCGGCTTTCTCAACGCTTTGTCTCAGATTTTCCTCCAGAATGACTATGCCATATTTCATTTCATTATTACGATAGACCGGGCTTCCATCAGGTGCAATGTAACACGCCACAAGTAAAATATTTTTATCTACATTGAACAACCTCTTAACAACCCTAATAGCAACATTATTATCACCTTTTATTTCAACAACTTCTCTCACATACTGAGAGTAACTTTTTTTTTTACAAGTAAGAGAACTTCCGCCTGAGTTTCTGCCTTGAGTCGACAGCTTTCTTGCTGGGGCGCAAAATTTGACATAAGCAGTGAAGACGCCGCTGAAATTAAAATGGCGATCAACGAAAGTTTCAGTCAGGCGCACAAAATTAAAGGCACGCACATAATTAACAAAATCAATGACATTCAGTTTTCCACATTGTAGTTCAGGAACAAGTGAGCCGATGGATGGTCAGGCCTGTCCTATTTAGAGTCACTGGCAGAACGCAACGACCTGCTCCTGCCCCGAGCACTCAGGTAGCCGTGTATCGGTGTTCGCTGTCGCCTGCGGCTCGAACCGCCACGGTGTGCACGTGCATCCCGTTCCAAGCTGCCACGCCTCGCACCCGTGTCACTGCCAGCGTTGAAAAGGCCGCCACGCTGAGTTGCTCCGTGACCTTCGCCTCCCCGCCTGCTTCTTCACCGCTCCGGCCCCGTTGACGCGTTTCTGGATCAGCTGACACAACCCCTCTCCAGCTCGCCGTCCCCTGCCGTGTTGGAAGATGCAGCGGTGGACGCTGTCACTGCGGCGTAGCTCATGGAATCAAGTCTTTTGGGTCCGACCGTCAGCTTTCCTTTAACAAAGTTGGCGGCCTTGCCCTTCTTTGCCTGACTGACGATGGCAGCCTGTCTTCGGGTCAGGTCGTTGGCCACTCGGACTCCTTTTGCCTGCAGTCTGGCTCGATAGTCCTTGTCAGTGATAACTGGCATCTTGCCCCTCCACTGACTAAAATCACAACCATCGGCCAGGACTGGTCACCTCTTGCCTGCCCGACTCGATGCACTCTAACAATGTCCTGTTCACATCACTTCTTGTGTCTAGGCACACTGTTCAGAGTGTCTATGACAACACGGGCACATGTGTCGTAATCCTCATGGTCACTAATGTGTGGAATACCGAAGATCCGCTAGTTGTCACGTCTGGAGAAATCTTCTAGCCCGTCAATCTCAGCATTCATAGTCGTGATCTGCTCGGTCAGTGTCTCCAGTGCTGCCGACAGTGTTCTTGTCTCTTCCTTTCCCAGTGCACAGTATCTTCCACAGAAGCTGCCATTCGCTTATTTTCCCTATCCAGGCCATCACATCGTTGGCTGATCTGCTCGCATTTGTCTCGCACCTGGTGCAGTTCAGTTTTGATTACACACAAGTCGTTTCTGATATCTGCTGTCAGCTGTTTATTTTCCTGACTCTGTTCGCGAATAGCACTTAAAATTTGTTCTGCCATGTCTGGTGACAGACAGAGGGAGGGAGGGAGTGTGTGAGGGCAATGTACAAACCTAAGCCCGCACAATATCCTGTGGAACAATTGCTGATAACGAGTTTCGCGACCACCCTCTGACGCTCTGCCTCGCCCTTAAAAGCAGTCTATACGTTTCAATCTTTAACATGTGGCAGGTGGGACTAGGATGGGAGGTTCACTGTGTAAGGGGAGATGGAGTCCTGATACCTGTTCCCCCCTCTTCCTACGGCGGTTATACCAGCTGAACCGTAAGGTCACCCCAAAATATTAACCTGAATGTCACAGGTTCAAGTCCCCATTGCGCCTGATAGAACGAAAAAGGGGGAGCTCCATTCATTCCCCATTTCTCAGGTCAGCAAATCATTCGTAGTTCCTTTTCTGGGTCATTGGTATGCAGATCAATAATTGCGAGTCAAGGATCCTGTGATCAATGTCAGTTTGGTGGATTCGGAAAACACAGAAACACCTGTCATTTGCATCATCCAGCTATTTTGTTAGAGGAGATCGGCGCCATCCACTGAACAAACTGTGATGGACATGTGGTCATCAGTGACAGCAGAATTGTCGGAAATGATCATGATCAATACTGCCCTCCCTCCACTTTCCTCCTTTCCTCGTCTTTCTACCCCCTTG
>CM065740.1:12843198-12873198 GCA_033310375.1 Conus canariensis | reverse complement strand
ATCTCTCTTCCCCTGCTTTTCTCAGGGTCTAGGGTCAGACAGTGGACAGTAGAAGTGTAGCTCTCAAAGGAGGGGATTGTGCTGGCTTACAGACCCTGTCTAAAGGGAGATCACCACGAGGAATGTTCTGCGTGCTGCCGGAGGGCCTTGCTCACTGCGGTTGTTGTGACACTGCCTCGTCTGGGTCAGCTTCATCGTCTGGGTCAGCTTCATCGTCTGGGTCAGCTTCATCATCTGCTCCAGTCCTGCCCTCCTGGTCTCTGTCTTCCTGGCGTTGTCTTTCTGTCTGTTTCTGTCTGTCTTTCATACTTTCTCTCTCAACAGTCTGTTCCATCCAAATACAAATATACAAAACACATGCACATACATATACACGCACAAACACAACGCAGCACAGCACAACGAAAGAGAGAGAGAGAGAGAGAGAGAGAGAGAGAGAGAGAGAGAGAGAGAGAGAGAGAGAGATAGAGAGAGAGAGTCAAATTCAAACATATTTTAATGTCAGACCTCTAGCCCATAGCGTGAGAGCAATAGCAGAACAAGAATCATTTAGACTGAATAGACTTCGTCCGTAAGTTTAACGCTCTATAAACAAAATTAGATAACCGTAAAACAATACTTTTGTTTTCACTTGACATGAGTAGATAAAAGTTAAACGTACATGTCTTATGGAAATACTTGGGCTGAATAAATTCCTTTTCTTATTTCAAGGTACGTCGGACACACAAGAGTAAAATGTAATTCAGTTTCTGGTGTGTTTCTGCAGAATGGATACACATTATCGTTATCACTGTCTCATACTGTAAGAAATGTGAATTCAGAGGAGACATTCCAATTCGAAATCTTGTTAATGTTCTTCGAACTTGTTTGTTCTTAACAAGATACATATAAGGGCTGAGAATCCTGTCCTTGCCGTCCCTGTCCCTCATAATGGTCATGTGGTATCTCCATCTGCAGACCGTGACAAGGGTGGGGTGTGGGCTGTTGGACAAAGTGGACACGAAATCCAAACGTTATATACTTTCTATATCTACCTATTGCCACTTTGTTGGCCGAAAGTTTCTTCTTAAACACTGTACAAGGTTGGACATGCATACCTGGATGGTTTCTCCTTGTTCATCTTCATTGCCATATCAGAGTAGAGCGTCGTAAAGGTCTGTGTTGATTTTCTACCGCAGTTTCCAGTTGTTTGAGGCGGGAGATTGTGTTATGTCCTGTAAATGCTCTTTGTTTGATGCTGTGTATGTATTTCTCTAATTTTTTGTTTTGGTTCTTTATCCAGGGCATTGAGTTTCTTTTCAAGCTGATCACTGTGAGATCGGACCTTATTCATCATATCAATAAGAGTATCGAGTTTGTCTTCCAATGGTGCATTTTAACTGTTGTGTTTCACTTCAAAATCTTTGACAAATTCAGGAACATTGTCAGGGCCTGGATAAGTTTCAATATCCCCACATCTCAGCAAAAGAAATCTGAGATTAGGAGGGGGAGCAGTGAATATCTTATGCACGAAAAGGGGCAACATGTTTGTTGATGAGGACAATGGGCAGAAATCAAGGAAGGGAGAGGAGCAGAAAGACACAACAGCCCGACAGAAATGGGAAAGTCGTCATACATACTGTGCTTTGCCCTAAACACATCTCTGCACACTGTCATATGCAGGCAGAAAGGGGAAAGTTATCGTACATACTGTGCTTTACCCTGAACATATCTTCACACACTGTAATATGCAGACAGAAAGGGGCACTGAACAGAATCATTGTTGACAGCATCAACCACAAAACAAACACTGCAGCTTCTTGTCCATTGTGCACATGGCCCGCGAAACGGCTCACAATCACTGTCTCTGCACAATGATTTCATCATTTTTTATCACAATTTTTATAAAAGTTGTAACATACTGACCTATTGCACAACGATAGCACTGTAAGTCTACTGCCATGTCCGATCATTAACACTCAACAAGCCTTGAAGTGAATCAGTAAACGCATAGAGTGCAGGAAACTGAACACGGAGCGAATTGTAAACACGTCTGCACTCGACGACTGCTCAGCTCAGACCCAGAGAGAGAGAGAGAGAGAGAGAGAGAGAGAGAGAGAGATGGTTTACTAAAAAACAAAGGCCATGGCCCGTATTGAAGGGCTGCGTAAACAACATAAAATACAGGCACAGGAAATGTTTACTATTAAAAGATGGAAATGGGTTAAGAAACATGGGTAAGTGAACAACAGAGCTATGAGCAACATTCAGATCGAATTTTGAATGCTTTACATAGTAAACAGCAAACTGTTTGACTACATCTTTACGTATAGAATACATCAGCAATGTAGGTCTAAACAGTGAAGGATGGTTTAGATACCTCATAGGGATTAGCTGTCCTCTAAGGTCTTTCAAAATGGGACAACAAAATACAAAATGGGATCTCATCTTCTCGTGCACGTTTACATAATGGACAAAGAAGACTTCATTCACTACGCTGTTTGTAACAATAATGATGTACAGACAAATCAGAAACCCCAAATCGAAATTTGGTCATGGTATTTTACAAATGTCTGTCCATTCTCATAGATACATAGGTTGGAACACTGAAGCAAAATAAATTGCCTAATCAAATGAAATCTGGTACTATTCTGGATATGACTATTCCAGAGTTGCTATTTGCAGTCTATCAGTTTTGTATGCAGCATATTTAGAAAACAAATCGTGTCCCCTACATCCTGTCTTGCTACACATTCCCCTACCCAAGTTCGTATAGTTTGACTTTGTCCCCTTCACCCATTTCGTCTGAATCATATAACATTAAAGAAGATTATTGTAGGCAGCCTTCACCCATGCATTCGCGTAGGTTTCAGGCAGTAAAAAATGCACCTATAAATAGAGTTTAAACAAATTGGGTATTTACTTGTCTCGCCGTGTACTAAATCGTTAGGTGTTCGTTATGAAACACCAAAGAATTTTTTCATGGCAAACAAATGAACCGTTTCACAGTATAACGCTGCATCATCAAGCCTCAGACTGCAGCAACGTGTTGTACAATGAGCTGCACTTGAGAATCGAACTCTCAGAAAAAAACCCTGAAGAGACTGATTTCCTGATCTTGATAAATATTGCATGGTGCATACAAACAGCATGCTTTGCCCTGCTCGCAAGATCTTTACATGCAAGAGAAAAACAGAGTAACAAATGTCCAGATATCGATATGCATTAACAACGGGCATACTAACTACATTGTGTATCCAGTGCTGTCTAGCTCCTATGCACCTTTTCTAAACACAATAATATTAAAACTATTCAGTTGAGTTTGGAGACCAACAACAGTCTCCCATAAGAGAGCAACACCATCTCTTAATAATACAATGAATATCTGTAAAAAGGCTGTAGCAAATGTCGCACTATGTCTGCTATTGGAAACAGCTTCTGATGTTAATTCATTGAAAAACAAAGAAAAAGGATTGGGCTAAACACATTATCTTGTCTCACACCACCGATACCCTGAATGAAATCTGATGCACTTCCCCACATCTAAATTTACCTTTCACATTACTGTACATACTCATTACGCATTTAAGTAGTTCCCACACACAGCATTCTCTGACAGAATAGGCCATAGAATACTTCTCTTCGAATCAAAATTTTCTTTCAAAATCAAAATCAATGCAAGCAACATATACTTCACAATTTAAAAAAAATTGTTTTTGCATATATGCTATCAGTTAAGGATGTGATCAAGTGTAGAGTACTTGTATTTAAATCCGGCTTGATACGTCCCTATACGATTATTTTCTGTTACCCATTCCTGTAATCAATAAATTCTGTACATTTTGCTGGCTGCGTCATACTGCATAATAATTGTTAGGATTGTTAGCATCATTTTTCTCGCGCAGAGTAAGAACGATGGATTATGTCCACTTTTCTTGATAAATTTCTGTAAAAAAAAAAAGAGACTTTAAAATGGTACCAGAAGATTCACAATTGTGTCTGATTTACAGCCATGCTTTGACACCTCACCAATAATGCCATCTGGATCGGAAGCTGTCCGAAATTTTGAAATTTTCCCTAAAGCAAACAAGACCTCTTCTTTAGTAATCGGACAATTAAGATATCTACTTCATCGCGTTCTGCGCTATCATATTGAAAAAAAAAATATTGACCGCTTCATATCTTGTCAGAAGCTCTTTACGTTGGATGACTGGACAGCTGGCCATCCAAAACATCACTATCACAATTTTCCTGATAAGGATGAGAAAGATTCGAAGTCCTACTATTCAGATCCCCACACAACAAGACATACATATCACCATAAGCCCTAAAACAGTCAATGACGTATTCTTCCAGTAAGGGAATACCATTTTCACAATCAAAATATGGACACCCCTCATGGGTAACATAACAAAATAGATATAGAACATCTTTAATAGAGTCAAGCAATGACTTACTGAAGATAAAAGTACCATGAACATTGGACTTGATATTAACCTGTTTCACGTATGACAAATTCATTTTCAATCAAACATGTTAGACCACCTGATCAATCAAACATGTTAGACCACCTGATCAATCAAACATGTTAGACCACTGATCAATCAAACATGTTAGACCACCTGATCAATCAAACATGTTAGACCACCTGATCGTCTTCCCTGAGTAGTGGATTTTACTGCAGGAAAACGCAAACGTGTGTATCCGGAAAAGATGGCTGAAGAAATTTCATCTGCAATAGTTTGAATTAGACATATGAAATCGAAAGAACTCACAAATGAAATAAAATCTGTATGAGACAGTGTAAGAAAGAAAACGGCTTTGTGTTAACACAAACATTTTTAGGTACATTATCATCAAAGGCACGGTCATTGGCTTTGTGTGCAGTTTCCGCAACAACGGGTCATGCCCTCGCTCATACATCCCCTTTTCAACTCGATGCAGTTCACCGCACGCACTGTCCTCTCCACCCCCACCCCCTGCACAGTTCACGAACACTTCAACAAAACCACTTGCATTAGCACTGTCAGTTACACTGGGTTTTGTCTGCGATGACACTGGTGTTCCGTTTACATTTGAGACCCCATAAGAAAATAACTGACATACAAGAGACTACAGGGACCGGCCGACTTGCTGTTTCACCTCTATCCATCTGTCTTCTCCATCATCCTGTCGGATCAACAGATGGTTGAAGATCATTGTAGCACTCTTGCCGCCCTGCCTGGCTCTATCAACAGACGGTTGAAGATCATTGTAGAACTCCTGCCGCCTGCCTGGCTCGATCAACACATGGTTGAAGATCATTGTAGCACTCTTGCCGCCCTGCCTGGCTCGATCAACACATGGTTGAAGATCATTGTAGCACTCTTGCCGCCCTGCCTGGCTCGATCAACACATGGTTGAAGATCATTGTAGCACTCTTGCCGCCCTGCCTGGCTCGATCAACACATGGTTGAAGATCATTGTAGCACTCTTGCCGCCCTGCCTGGCTCGTTTGAGATGTAGAGACAGTCTCCTTCTGAGGTGTCTCACACGTCGGGAGAAGTCTTCTATAAATACGCTGGACCCCTGAAGTTTGCATTTATTTTCCAAATTCTCATTCTTTTTGTTTGCAGAATACACAAGGGGCAGTAATGGGAGAATCAGGTCTGAGATTTAGCTGATATGATCGGTCGAGCTCAACGTCATCGATCAGGTGCAATGTGTTTGTGAACAGGTTACGAAGTAAACCCTTAGAGTCTGCATTTGCTTTATTGTCACCCCTGGGTAACCATAAAAAAAATAAGGTTTTTCCATTTGGAGCGACCCTCCAAGTCATCAGTTCTGGCATCACACCCTCTAACTTTGCACACAAGTCACTGTTTGTTTTCTTCAGATCTTGGTTCTGGTTCCGTTAATTGACAAGTTCATCCTTCAGGGTCTACACTTGAGTCTGAAGAGTTACATAGTCTTCGCGCAAATCATGGACCTCCTTCTAAAGCTCTTCCATTTTGGCATTCGTCTGCTCTCTAGAAGATACTTTACTAGCCATGGTTTCGCCGTGTTAGTTACGAATCCGATGACGTCTAAGAGCGAGGATCACCGGGTTTTTCCAAACTAAGCCTTTGTGAGATTCCCCTATACTGCCAAATCGTGTCTGACTCGTGGTATAACTGTCTAGAAGAGGACTGGATCTAGGGTTGCTCTCGATGTCTCCGCACTGACAAAAAAAAACCTTCCCCAAACAGGTAGAAGAACAACAATCCAAACAAAATACCGTCAACACTGTGGGAAAGAGACAACATGGCAATTCGTGCGACCACCTTTTTTGACTCTTTTCAACATGAAGCCGATCAAAATCGGCAAGTAACGGCCACATACAGATCCAAAAAGCGTTCCTCCGCACGGCGAGGTAGTTAAACAATCTGTCTGTCCAACATGGGAAAGTAGAAATACCTAGGCCTGCAGCAATCAATATTTATTGAACAGAGCCTGCACGGTGCGTCTTCTTGTAATCAGGGCAGTACACTTCTCCAGAGAGAGAGAGAGAGAGAGAGAGAGAGAGAGAGAGAGAGAGAGAGAGAGAGAGAGAATCTTCGTTGTGTCTTCCCACCAGTGTCTGCAGGATGGCTCTTACACAACATGTCAAGGCAAGATGTGTCTCTGAATCCAAGACTTGTCACTTTTGACAGCAAGTACAGTCGACACCCCTGTGATACAGAGACTTATACAGACCGGCAATAATTGTTCTAGTGATGGTGATATTTCTTATACAAGTCTATGCTTTCTTTATGGGTCTTCGTCTGGCATTCTGACGTAAAGATTGGGCTCTCTCTCCCTTTTGCTTACCTCCAACGCCACTACCACTCCAGTCCCCCCCCCCCCCCCCCCCATCTCCTGCTCACCACCCTCCTCTCCCTTCCTACCTCGATCCCCTCTCTCTCTCTCTCTCTCTCTCTCTCTCTCTCTCTCTCTCTCTCTCTCTTTATCTCCCTTTACCCTGATTTTCACCGGGTCTAGGTCTGTCAGAGAGTGGACAGTAGAAGTGTAGCTCTCAAAGGAGGGGATTGTGCTGGCTTACAGACCCTGTCTAAAGGGAGATCACCATGAGGAATGTTCTGCGTGCTGCCGGTGTGCCTTGCTCTGTGCGGTTGTTGTGACACTGCCTCGTCTGGGTCAGCTTCATCGTCTGGGTCAGCTTCATCGTCTGGGTCAGCTTCATCGTCTGGATCAGCTTCATCGTCTGCTCCAGTCCTGCCCTCCTGGTCTCTGTCTGTCTGTCGTTGTCTTTCTCTTTGCTTCTGTCTGTCTGTATGTCTCTCTGTCTGTCTCTGTCCGTCTGACTTTCTTATCAGTCTCCCCCCTCCTGCACACAAATACTCACACACGGACAGAAACAGACACAAACATATAGACACAACTCACACACACACACACACACACACACACACACACACACACACACACACACACACACACACACACAGATCGAGTGTGGTGCTTAGTGTCTCCGATTCAAGGCTGGGTGGTCCTGGGTTTAATTCCCATTGTGGCCATTTATTTACGGAATTATCAGCCCCAAATGGATTCTACCCAAAGATGAGTTTGCGTTTGACTCAATTCTGAAGAATCGACCCCCACAGTTGAGTGTCATACAGTATTTGTGTGCGTCTCTGAGAGTTTTGCTCAAAGTTCTTGACCAACACCTCAGCTGTGTGTATTTTTCAGACCTGGTCGACGTCTGGATATACTATGAAAACGAGCGTAGAATACAGTCCTGTCATGCAGTCTCACACCAGAATGGAACTTCATACCATCATTTTTATCATGCTGCTTTTCCTCATCAACCGGCATACAAGGTCTCAAATTCTGTGGTCTTTCATGCCCTGCTCTCAAGATGACCTCTCTGCTTCGATTCTCATGGCGAGGTCGTGGCGAGATTGGCGATATTAGCAAGTGCATGGGCACTGTCGTTCAATGGACGTGGTGGCGCCCTTTTTTTTTTTTTTTTTTTTTTTTTTGGGGGGGGGGGGGCTCTTTCATGTCTGCTTCGTGAATAGAACAGGCCTCGTTGCACACCATCAAGGTGACTCGACAGCAAGGCAGCGTCTCCTGTTATGGGTTGCCTTCCAACGATACGACTCTGACGGCTTCCTTTGGATTGCTGGTGCCGAGGGCACAAGCTAGGGTCTGGTTGAGGATGGGGAGCTGAAAAAAAAATATATGGCGAGGGGGTAATGTCACTTGAAGTGACAAGGTGGAGGAGATGGAGGAGAAGGATGAGGATGAGGAGGAGGAGGAGGAGCAGGAGGAGGAGGAGTCAGTCACTTCCGTACTAATGCTTTCAAGTAAATATATTCACTTGAGAATAATATGCTCTCTCTGTCTCTCTCTGTCTCTCTCTGTGTCTCTGTCTGGCTATCTGTGTGTGTGTGTGTGTGTGTGTGTGTGTGTGTGTGTGTGTGTGTGTGTGCGAGCGTGCGTGCGTGCGTGCGTGCGTGCGTGCGTGCGTGTGTGTGTGTGTGTGTGTGTGTGTGTGTGTGTGTGTGTGTGTGTGTACACTCGCGCCTCGGTATGTTTCAATGAGTAATAAACACGCACGCGCGCGCGCGCGCACACACACACACGTGTTCATAGGCACAGATACGTTTTGAATCTGCCTATCTTTTCTTATTTTAAGGCATAAACAAAACACACAAAAATATCAATGAAATGTCTAAGCAATGTACCAAAATGTGTAACATCACAGCTCAAATAAAATTATTCATCGTTTCATGCCACGATTTTTTTTTTTATAACACTCAGCCACAAACAATGGTAGCCTTTTCATTAAACGAGACATAGTAAAATAAATAGCCGAATCCTGTGGTGAGCGATTGCTACAGCTGAACTGCTTATTTGCATACACCTATAATTCATTTACCTACATTGTAACAAACTTCAGTATGGAAAGTACTTTAGACAGCATGCATTTTCCATGTCGGTATTGTAGTTTTGCTAATCTCTCTGTACTGCCTAGTGTATGGAGGATTAAAAAGGCTCAATAACACGTCAACATACAAACAAAATCTCAGCGTGGATGTAGGGTATGGAATATATTTAGAAAGAAAAACAACTTAATAAGACATCATGTAATCTGGAGGCTGAAAGCTATGGATCTGTGAAAAACAAATGAAAAAACAAACGAAACAAAACAAAACATGAAAAGAAGCTGTAGGATATAATGGGAAACAAACGTTCCCATAGACCAGTGCGAGTGATGATGTTTCACTTCAGAGAACGAATTCAGCCAGTTGTAATTGCTTTCACCAGTTATTATGAAAGGTCAACAGTTATTATGAAAGGTAAAAAATAAGTCACTACGTTCAGGACCGCGCATTTCTTAGAAGTAGGGACCTCATTGCTAGATCAAAGTATTTCGTCATATATATATATATATATAATATAAATATATATAATATAGATCAATGTGATTAAAATTCCTAAAATGATTTTCCTAAAAAGAATTCTTTAAAATTTTAACAACTTCGTTCCCAAAAGAGCACAAACTATATACAATATTCAACGAAAACACCGTCAAACTATCGTATTCATGTATGCCCAATCTCAAAAATTTAATTGACGCATCCAACAAAATGAAAACCAACACAGCAAAGAAGGGTGAAGAAAGGAAATCCTGCAATTGCATCAAAAAAGAGCAGTGCCCCCTAAGCAACAAATGCCTTTACAACAACATTGTATACCAAGCCACTGTGACATCAGAAAATGAAAAAGAAACATACATAGGGATCACTGAAAACCACTTCAAAACAGATATCCAAACCACAAACAGTCATTTAATAAAGAAAAATACAAAAACCAAACAGAACTGAGTAAATATATCTGGAAACTTAAAGACGCACAAACAAACTACAATATATCCTGGAAAATCATAAAAAGAGCATCATCATACAGCAATATTTCAAAAAGGTGCAACCTATGTTTAACTGAAAAATGGTTAATACTATGCAAACCACACTTCGCAACTCTAAACACCAAAACAGAAATAGTAAACAACTGCAGGCATAAATGGAAATCGTTGTTAGCGAATACATCCAAAACAAAAACCTGAAAACCCCAGAAAACACGTGCAGCCAACCCGCACGTGCAAGCAACCGCAAACGGGAGCCCTCATGCTATATAACACCGGCGGTGGGCAAACCAAAATCATCCTGACGACAGCGCAAAGCTAGAAACAATTTTGTAGATGATTGCCATTTAAAAAACCTTATTTTAACATATATATATATATTATATATATATATATATTAATATATATATTCAATTATAAACAAAGCTTGCTCTTATATCTTAGATTGAACAGATAGGGGGAGATAAGCATTCATATCTGCAGTGGTAGATCATTCTGCCTAACTAACAGTATGTGCTTGAGTGGGTGAATGGAGAATAATAGATGCTTCTCAAAACGAGCCTTCAGCAAGCTTATAGTCTCCAAGGAGGAGACAATCTCCAATGGGGAGGAAACTCACTAACATATAACTCCTGGTCAGATACCGATATTTCGAAACCTGATTGTTTCTCCTCAGTGAAATATATATATATATATATATATATATATATATATATATATATATATATATATATATATATATATAGATAATGGTGGCAAGTGCCAACAGAGATTTTACAAAAATGCTCAACCGCACTGGGAGCAACATTTGTTAAAAGGAAAGGTTTAAAATTTTAAACCTTTCCTTTTAACAAATATATATATATATATATATATATATATATATATATATATATATATATATAATATATATATTTAAACACAAAAAAAAAAACAACAGAAAAAACACGCCCGCACACACATGCATCTCTTCACATTCAAACGTTAAGTAATGCAGTGAGAATGATTGACAGATTTACAAATTGGCTTAATTTGGATCGGGAAGGGAGTGTATTGTCTTTACCTTTTCATACGTAACAGTTCGATTAGACACGTTACTATTATTACATCCATGTATACAGCTGTTTAACGAATATGCGTTGCTGTCAAAACTTTCCATGTAGAACATCTGTTCAACGAAGAGGTTTTACTGTCCCCATCTACTGTTAATGTTTCTGCTCTATAGAGCTGTTCATATAAATACATATTTCAGTTAACACATCCATTGCGTACAGGTGATTAAAGAAGACATGCTACAATGAACACTTCCCCTGTGCACGATTCTGCACGAAAGGCAGTGCGATATTTTCATTAGTTCTCCATGTCAGGTCTACATCTGTAAACGAAAACCATGGTATTTAACGCGCCTAATGTAAAGCTGTTCAGAATAAATGTGTCATTTAGTGCACAGTTTCATGTGCTAACGCACTTTGGGGTTCACTAAGGTTGGCGAACGTGACCTTAAATGATCACACCACGAACGGTTCTGAACGTAACACATAAGCGCTCTGTCATACATTTGTGGAAACAGATGCGGCACCAGAATTGAAAACAAATACCACTATAGCCATGTAACCAAATCAGACAGCCGCTGAATTCACCCTGCACCGATCACTCGGTGGCTGTCTGCATTTCAATGATTCTGACAGAGAACCAGGCGTCCTTTCAGTGAGTACAGGGCTCATCATTTCCTGTCACAGACATGGCCATCGATTGGCTTCTGCAAGACAATGCAGAACTCACTTCAACAGACCTTCCATCTGGTAAATATTCATGAACAAGGCATTTGGGGCAGGAGGGGATGGAGGGGGTTGAAGGGGAAGTAGGGGTGGGGCTACAGCAAAATAGATATCTCTTACAACTGGCCAGTGGTTCTTTCATGTAGTTCGCTCCATTCTTCAAATGGAATAAAACTCAGTTACGACATGCTAATCGATAATGCAAACCCAAAAGGCTGTGCGATATGGAATTATAAAAGAAAAAAAATTGTCAGGAACCTGTTCTTAATAAGATCAATTGAAACCAGTTCATTCGATTAAACGGACTTCATAAATGTGTAGGTTCAGACAAATAAATCCCACCTTATCTGCTTACAGAAATGACCACCATCTTATTCTGCTTACAGAAATGACCATCCAGAAAGACACAAAGCATGTCTCTGAACAGACCTTCAGGCTGATGACTATTCATAGACAGGACAAGGGACACAACTTTGCAGACTAAGGGCACATCTGCACACGATTCCTTCCACTGTAAAGAGTTCTGGTGCTATGCTGCTTTCCTGGAGTGCCCACTCCTCTCTCTTTACCCGCTTGATAACTCTGAGTTTGATTTGAACGCAACAATCCGCAGCGCGTCAACAGCAGTGGCATGCAGCGACACTGCAACTTCTTACTATTGCCGTGACGCAATGATTTTCTCATTGCGTGCATAGAAACGTTAAATCGGGTGTCATATCTCACAATGTGAGATTATAACTAGAAGACTTAAACACTTCTTCAAACCTGCAGATCATAGAAAGTGGACATAGGGTGATCACTTTTTAAATGTAATTTCTCTCTCTCTCTCTCTCTCTCTCTCTCTCTCTCTCTCTCTCTCTCTCTCTCTGTGTGTGTGTGTGTGTGTGTGGTGTGTGTGTGTGTGTGTTGTGTGTGTGTGTGTGTGTGAGCGAGGGAGGGAGAGTCCTGATTCAAGATGGATCTGATTTCAAAGCCAACACTTGGGTCTACCAAGAGGAGATAAATCCTACGCCGTTGGCTAAATCATACACTGGACGGACAATAATAAGTGTGGTATATGAAATTTTCAGTATAGAAAAAAAAATGACGGAAATTAATTACAAAAGAAAGTGTTGTTGATCTAATCGCTTGGTTGACAGCCCGATGGGAACCATTTCCTGTGGATCGAGAAGCACCTTGCAAGAAGCCTGCTGTGCACTTCCCCGAGAGACAGACGTTCTCACGGGTGCATTAAAGCCCCAATCCTGAAGGAAAACATTGTTCTGGCTTGTCCTGGACACGAATTTCGAAGCCATGGCTCCACTTCAGCAGACTCAGCTAAAGACAACATTGTGTCAGAGCCACCGAGACCTAAGAAGTTAAGTCATCAAGGTAACGATGGCTAAAATTTTCAGATGTTAAAACATTTCTTTTTTATGCTGCCAAAAGCAAACTATGAGGAGCATTGCAGTTAACAATAAAACAATTAGCTCAAGTGTTTTCCTGAAAAACTGGGAATATATATATATATATATATATATATATATATATTTGCAGAGAAAAGGAAGATTATACGAAGGGTAATTATTCTATATATGCTTTAAATGCTCTCTCTCTCTCTCTCTCTCTCTCTCTCTCTCTCTCTCTCTCTGGGTGCGTGCACGCGTGCATGCGTGCATGCGTAAGTAAGTGAGCGCATGATTGAGTGATTGAGTAAATGAGTGAGTGAGTGATAGTGTGTGTGTGTGTGTGTGTGTGTGTGTGTGTGTGTGTGTGTGTGTGTGTGTGTGTGTGTGTGTAAGATTAGGAAAAAAGTGACAAAAGGATCATGTTCCTTTTATTAAAAAGACTATTGTAGATAGATAGATAGACAGATATAGATAGATAGATAGATAGATAGATAGATAGAAATAATAAGAGGTACAAGACCCTTTCAGGCGCTGTGTCTGATGCCTTTTCAACGAAAATATAACCGTCTGAATTTTGTTCAAGCCTATGTTTTTCATATTTTGTCTTCACAACAAAAGCATTGAAAGGTATTTGAAATCATGAAAGTACTGCGGAAAACTTTAATCTACAGAAAAGTACGTACGTTTTTCCATCACAAAACACCATACACATAGTCTCTGTGAATAGAACAGTGCTTTTGCTTCACCTCCATTCTGGGACATGGAGCTAGAAAAAAAATGTAGAAAATAGTAACTATGTTCATTCACTTAAACGATCACTGTGTCAGCGCTAAAATGGCGACATCCATTTTTTCAGATTTTCTTTTGTTGTTAAGCCACCACTCTTATCCATATGTGCACCCCTTGTGTCAAAACGATTTCTCGCAATACCAGCTTTGGAATTGCAACACATTTAAGTACAGTTTGATTAGACTGGTTCAGTTTCTTTTTTGAAAGATATGATCTTTAAAATCCAAGGCTGTTAGTCTTTCTCCTAAACAAAGAACTTTGCATAAATATCATTCGTATTTATACACCCAAGTTTATTTACACGATGACATTGAGTTCTCTTACTGAAATGACTGAGCACGATACTCTGATGTGGAACCACAGGTATATGAGTCTGAAGACGAGACAATTAGCGTAATATAACTACCAACATGATCTTTCGAGAACAAATCGACGTTTGCCCTCAGCTGCTGTCTTTGCAATACCATCAACATCAACACAAAGGCCATGGGTCAACTGACCAGACATTAGCCAACTCACATCTCCGCCGACAACTGTTGCTACTGCGTGCAGCCACATCAGACAATATCTTTGTGCTGACTAATCTTGTGTGCTAAAAGTGTCTCTACATTGTCATCGCCTTCTTTGTCTTCTGACTACATTTAGCACAAGACATTACAACTAACTTCCTGGACTCTGACTGTATCCATAGTCACACAGCACCCTTACCATGATCACAGCACTTTGTTTCTTTATCCAGCTACCGTCTTGAATATGGAAGAAGCTACAGTGACTGGTTTGAAGTTGTCACCGGGGTAAGGCAAGGCTGTATGCTCTCCCCTCTCCTCTTTGCGCTTGCCATTGACTGGATTTTGAAACACGCAATCCAAGGAAAGGGAATCAAGTGGACAGAAGGAAACAGCCTCTAAGATCTGGATTTTGCCGAAGACATTGCTGCTCTTGCAAGCACTACTCAAAGTCTGCAGGTGCTTGTAGACATTATCAGCAAGTTTGCAGATAACATTGGCCTCATTATCAGTGCCAAAAAGACTAAAATATGCTTACCGGTAAACACCAAGGGCCAACAGACGTTCTCATCGACCAAAAACAAGTGGAAGAAGTAGAGAACTTTACATACCTAGGCAGCTCCATCAACAACGCCAGTGACCTCGATCACGAACTGAAATGTCGTTCTGAGAAGGCAACATCAGCATTCAATCAGCTGAACAAAATATGGAACAGCAAGAAATTCTCCCTTGGAATCAAACTAAAATTTTACAACTCCAGTGTGATTTCAGCACTGTTATATGGCTGTGAAACCTGGCAACTGATGACCACCCAAGAGAAGAAACTGGACGCTTTTGATACTAAGTGCCTACGTAAGATTTCGGGCATCAAATGAAGACGTCAGGGAGAGGTTCAAATAGCTCCCCGTGTTAACCATTGCCTGCAGACAGCACGTCCACTGGCTGGGTCATGTCTTGAGATTACCCTCTCCAAGACCTGCAAACCAGGCCATTAAATGGACCCCAGCGGGCCGGAGAGAAAAGACGACTCCGGATGAGATAATAGAGAGAGACCTCAGACTCGTTGACAGAGGATGGAGTGACACCAGCAAACTGCTGAGGACCGTGCAGCGCCTTGACTTCCTCATGTGTCGCAAGACGCAGGAGCATTTAAGTCTAAGAAAATAAGTCTTAAATATTCTACCCCCTTCTCTTGTTCTCCTTTAAAACTCAGTGGTCTACGCCACATGTGTACTATAGAGAACATAAAAATCCATGGTCTCTTTGACTTTCTAGCTTTCTGTTGATTGTATTTATCTCTGATACTGCTTTAATCGGTGGATGTTACACAATCTGGGACATCCATTAGATACGTTTATCATTTCAAAATACTGGAGAGAAATGCAATGAATGAAAAGTCCAAAAGTTAAAGCTGATGAAAGACTCACTGACTTCAGGGAAAGTCCTGTTGACAGCGGGAAAGACTGTGACCTGGAATTCTCTTCACAGAGCACGTATGACCTCATGGCAAAAGCTTGGCCGTGTCTGGAGTTGTACTATCGTCACCTGTCAGCAGAACAGCAACGAGTGAAACTACGGGATGCACACGACAGTTGCTTGGCGGTGGCGTTTTTTTGTCGGTGGTCTCCGCAGTCATAAAATACGGGCTGGTACATGGGAACGCTCCCGTGGAGGTTCTGTTGTGTCACATCCAGTGGCCATGACAGAATGTCATCTGCCATGGAGCAATTATGTCACTTCACTTGTTAATGGAATGCCCTGTGCATGCCTGCACCCTATGTGAACACAGCGCAGGCTTCCAAGGGTGATGAAGGATTGCTCCCAGCTGGTTTGTTCGGCAGTTGAGGACAGCACTTCTCTGGGTCCTACCGCACCTTCGCGTGTGTCTTTTTCTTTTCTTCTTGTTTATAATTTCAGAATACTGGAGAGAATGCAATGAATTAAAAGTCAAAAAGTCAAATCTTCACTAGATTTATGTTCTGTCCAATGTTTAGCTTCTCAAATACATTTACCCAACATTTCTACTGTAAAGAGCGATTCCAGGACTTTGGGGCATTTTAAAAACCCTTTTCTTAATCACAACACACACACACACACACACACACACACACACACACACACACACACACCACACACACACACACACGCGCGCGCGCGCGCGCGCGATGCATGCATGCATGTATAAATGAGTGTCCAACTTTCTGCAGATCCTCAAAACTGGTAATAAAAGAAAAATCAAAAGCAGCGCAGGTTATGCATGTTAGAATACTATGAATAGCGCAGTGAGGGGGGGGGGGGGGGGGGGGGGGGGGGGGGGAGCAAAAAACCCACAAAAACCCAAACAAACAGTCAGACAAAAACAAAAGGGAAGGAGAAGAGATGGAAGCCAACAAAAAGGTGGTGTCCAAAAAAAACCAGTTGGAACTATACTCACAATTTCTTTTTTCAGTCTCTGGGGAAAGAGCTCTTTCCTCATCCAAAACTATCCTCGGCTTGGGATTGAGAATAGGCAGTGCTTCCAGTGTATCATATCCAAGTAAATCTCCGATAGCTGTCCAGTTTTTTTGTCAAACAGACGTGACAACGTGCTCATAGGGATGAAATGGGAAATGGTGTTTCCTGGCTCTTCTTCAAAGAGCTAATTATGGCCAACGCGTTGTATCAAAGACCACCTCTCTGCCTGGTACATTCTTCCTGAATGGCATCCTTGGCTGTTCCCTGGGGCATCAGCTCTGAATATTGACCCCATTTGAAAGTGAAGTCTGACTTCTGCTATGATGTTCTCAGCTTCGCATTACATGAAATTCCTTGTCCCCCTTTCCTTAGGTCTGCGTCTCTCTCGACCCCATGCTTTGCCTTTCAGAATTCTTTCTTTATAGGGGTGTCTTGAAAACGGGTCCTAGGGGTGTTATGACAGCAGGTCCTAGTTGTGTTATGACAGCAGGTCCTAGTGGTGTTATGACAGCAGGTCCTAGGAATACTATGACATCATGTCCCAGGGATGTTATAACAGCAGGTCCTAGGGGTGTCATGATAGCAGGTCCTAGGGATGTCATGATAGCAGGTCCTAGGGATGTCATGACAGCAGATCCTAGGGATGTTATGACAGCAGGTCCTAGGGATGTCATGACAGCAGGTCCTAGGGATGTCATGACAGCAGGTCTAGGGATGTCATGACAGCAGGTCCTAGGGATGTTATGACAGCAGGTCCTAGGGATGTCATGACAGCAGATCCTAGGGATGTTATGACAGCAGGTCCTAGGGATGTCATGACAGCAGGTCCTAGGGATGTTATGACAGCAGGTCCTAGGGATGTTATGACAGCAGGTCTTAGGGATGTCATGATAGCATGTCCTAGGGATGTCATGACAGCAGGTCCTAGGGATGTCATGATAGCAGGTCCTAGGAGTGTTATGACAGCAGGTCCTAGGAGTGCCATGATAGCAGGTGTCAGGGGTGTTATGACAGCAGGTCCTAGGCATGTTATGACAGCAGGTCCTATGGGTATCATGGCATCAGGTCCTATGGGTATCATGGCATCAGGTCTTAGGTGTGCCATGACAGCAGGTGTCAGGGGTGTTATGACAGCAAGTCCTAGGCATGTTATGACAGCAGGTCCTATGGGTATCAATGCATCAGGTCTTAGGGGTGCCATGACAGCAGGTGTCAGGGGTGTCATGAAAGGTGGTCTTTGGGGAGTTATGACAGCAGGTCCTGGAGTGGCCGTGATAGCAGGTCCTAGGAATGCCATGATGGACGTTGGACAGTCAGAGATCTCCGTGGACCTCAGTCCCCTCCTGAGTGACAGGACAGAGATTTCGTCAACAGTTCAGTCCTTAATGTGCACATCAGACATTGTACTCAAAGTATTCAGTCCTTAATGTGCATACCAGACATTGCACTCAAAGTATTCAGTCCTTAATGTGCATACCAGAAATTGTACTCAAAGTATCCAGTCCTTAATGTGCATATCAGACATTGTACTCAAACTATTCAGTCCTTAATGTGCATATCAGACATTGTACTCAAAGTATTCAGTCTTAATGTGCATACCAGACATTGCACTCAAAGTATTCAGTCCTTAATGTGCATACCAGACATTGCACTCAAAGTATTCAGTCCTTAATGTGCATACTGGACATTGTACTCAAAGTATCCAGTCCTTAATGTGCATATCAGACATTGTACGTAAAGTATTCAGTCTCAATGTGCATACCAGACATTGTACTCAAAATATTCAGTCCTTAATTTGCACACCAGACATTGTACTCAAAGTATTCAGTCCTTAATGTGCATACCAGACATTGTACTCAAAGTATTCAGTCCTTAATGTGCATACCAGACATTGTACTCAAAGTATTCAGTCTTAATGTGCATATCAGACATTGCACTCAAAGTATTCAGTCTTAATGTGCATATCAGACATTGTACGCAAAGTATTCAGTCCTTAATGTGCACATCAGACATTGCACTCAAAGTATTCAGTCCTTAATGTGCACATCAGACATTGCACTCA
The DNA here is from genome assembly GCA_033310375.1 of Conus canariensis. Classification (NCBI taxonomy): domain Eukaryota; kingdom Metazoa; phylum Mollusca; class Gastropoda; order Neogastropoda; family Conidae; genus Conus; species Conus canariensis. The sequence continues at coordinate 12,854,353 of CM065740.1, read as the reverse complement.
AAGTATTCAGTCCTTAATGTGCATACCAGACATTGTACTCAAAGTATCCAGTCCTTAATGTGCATATCAGACATTGTACGCAAAGTATTCAGTCCTTAATGTGCACATCAGACATTGCACTCAAAGTATTCAGTCCTTAATGTGCACATCAGACATTGCACTCAAAGTATTCAGTCCTTAATGTGCATACCAGACATTGTACTCAAAGTATTCAGTCCGTAATGTGCACACCAGACATTGTACTCAAAGTATTCAGTCCTTAATTTGCATACCAGACATTGCACTCAAAGTATTCAGTCCTTAATGTGCATACCAGACATTGCACTCAAAGTATTCAGTCCTTAATGTGCATACCAGACATTGCACTCAAAGTATCCAGTCCTTAATGTACATATCAGACATTGTACTCAAAGTATTCAGTCTTAATGTGCATACCAGACATTGCACTCAAAGTAAGAAAGTTTTCCGCAGATGGCACATCAAACATGAACATTTCATCATCGCAACTCAAGACAAAATCAAGAGCAAAGTTGAACTGTTACACAGGACGTGGATACAGCACGCTACGTATCGAATATTTTGAAGTTGGTTGTCGGAGTATTATTCATTAATGATGCTCAGCTAGTCATGCCTGCACGATTTGTCAATTTAGCAGTAAAGCTATTTCTTTAAAAAAAAATACGAGCCCAAATATTACTCACTCAGAAAACAGACTGATTAATTGTCGGTCCATACTTTCATGGGAACGATGTCCTACCCCCTCCAGTTTTTCCCCTTTTCTATCCAAAATGTTTGCTTTCAGTTTTTATTGAACTTCAGCTCCATTGTCTGTGTGATTTCGTTTCAGCACAATAACTCTTTTAGCAACCATCAATAAATAAAAAGAAAAAAACAAGAGAGAATTAGCTGCAGTTAAGATGATGAAAAAGAGAAAATGAAGTATAGGGAAAACAAAAAGGAGGGGGAGACGAGAGAGAGAGAGAGAGAGAGAGAGAGAGAGAGAGAGTGTGTGTGTGTGTGTGTGTGTTGGGGGTGGATGGAGGAGTGGGGAAGTGGGACGAGAAGAGAGATGGAGAAAGGCGAAGCGATGGGGTAGACAGACGAGCTGGCAGTACAAACACAGACAATCACACAAAGACAAAAAGCAGCGAAAGGATAAATGGATGTCAATAAAGCCATTAGCTGGGCAGGACGGATTCTGTAAACGCAGACCAGACTGACCCATGAACAGAGAGGTCCTCATGAGGTGAAGCATAATCCTCACCATAGCAATTGGATAACAGATCGTGACAGTTTTGCCTTTCAATGGCCCTTACCGTGTGATGAGGTGATGGACGGATAGCACTGCTGATTGGAGAGGAGAGAGATTTGCCACAAACATCAGAGGCAGAGAGAACTGGTGCCATGGTTATCATATCAGTGACTCGGAACCGTCAGTGTTGGAGAGAACTGATGCTGTGGTTACCATGGTAGTGACCCAGGAACTATTAGAGATGGAGATAACTGGTGCCGTGGTAACCATGGCAATGACCCAGAACCGTCAGAGTTGAAGATAACTGGTGCCGTGGTTACCATGGCAGTGACCCAGGGACCACCAGAGATGGAGATAACTGGTGCTTTGGTTACCATGGCAATGACACAAAACCATCAGTGTTGGAGAGAACTGGTGCTTTGGTTACCATGGCAGTGACCCAGGGACCAGCAGAGGTGGAGATAACTGGTGCCATGGTTACCATAGAAGTGATCCAATGTCCCTGATGGGTTCCGAAACCAGTGATCTTATGTGTGCGTGCGTGTGTGTGTTTGTGTGTGTATGTATGTGTGTGTGCGTGCGTGCGTGCGTGCTGTGCGTTCGTGCGTGTGTGTGTGTGTGTGTGTGTGTGTGTGTGTGTGTGTGTGTGTGTGTGGTGTGTGTGTGTGTAGAACCTGACCAAAGAAGACATATTAAAAAAAAAATTACCTTGCCCATTAACAGATAAACGCAACTCTGTACTGTGTTCCTGTGTGTTTTAAGTTGCATTTTGGAATAGTTTGTTTTGCTGGATTTGGCGTTGCTTGGCTTGACCTGCTTTGATCTGAGTGTGGTTACTTTAGTCTGGTTTGTTCTAGCTTGGCTTCATTTAAGTAGGGTTAGGTTTGGTTCTGTTTAGATTGGGCCTGGTTTAGGTGTCTTTGTTTTTTAAGTTGAGCTGGCTTTGGTTGTGTTAGGCTTAGCTTGATTAAGTTTGATTTATGTCCGTACATTTTGGTTTAGTTTGGTTTATTTTAGTTTGGTTTTGTTTAGATGTGATGTGGCTAGGTTTGGTCTAGTTTAGTTTCGTTTGACTTGGTTCAGTTTGGCTTGGTTTTGTCTGGTATTGTTTAGCTTGATTTGCTTTGTTTCATTAGTTTAGATTGGTTTGGGCTTGGTTTAGGTTGTTTAAGCTTGATTTGGTTTGGTTTACCTTGCTTTGATTTGGTTTACTAGTTTCATTGGGCTTTGTAACTTGATTCCCTTCCTATATTTTAGTTTAGTTTAGCTTGGTTTGGTTTGGTATGGGTTTAGTTGTGTTGCGTTAGATGTGGACTTGGTGTGGGTTTAGGTTTGATACTGCTCATTTTTGTTAGTTCTTCTTGTTTTTTGTTTGCCTGTTAATCAGTCTGTACTTTGATTTAATTTGAATTGACATTCGATTTCGTTTGATAATGTCTTCACACAGCAGCCCACGTAACTTAAAATTCAGTTTGTCCCGCATACACCTGGCTTGACCCTCTCCTTTCATCGTGTATGTCGCTTTTCCAAATGATCGGGCAGATAACATGAGTAATTGGGTTCGACATTGAGGCTGGAATGACAAGAACAGGAGGGGAGGGATATTGGGGGTAGGGGTTAGCGAACGTGGGTACGAGGGTGTTGAGAAATGAGAGAAGGGGTGGAGGGAAGAGCGAAGGACAAGAGGGGCAGAAAAGGAGAGGAGAAGGGGCAGAGGGGGCGGAGGGGGCAGAGGGGGCGGAGGAGTGAGTTACATTCCTAGAACAGAACAGTTTAGTAGATACCTTAGTCACGAGTGAAGGTGTTCTCATTGTGACAATGTTGCCTCCCTTGGCTTCTGCATGAATATTCGCCAGATGGCTAGACTGTTGAAAGTGAACTGCTTCTTGCCCCTCCTTCAGAAGCTAGTCGATATCCCTGTCTGTGACAGGAAATAATGAGATCTGGGCGATTTCAATTACGTCTGGGGGTGTGCGAGAACTGTTGAATGGCAGACAGCCACTGAATAATTGGAGAAAAGTCTATCGGCCATGAAAGCAATGGTAGGTAAAGGCACTGAACAGCGCCATCTCTACCGACTGTATCACGCACTTGTACCCAGTGTGTTTGATTATGGATCAGGGCTTACACCACTGTCCAATGGCAATCTTCTTACATTAGAATTAAAAATAAAGCAATGAGATTGATTCTGAAACCATGAAGCATACACCAGTTGAAACTACGCGATACCTGCTTGACCTTCCTTCAATGCAGGCAAGACACAAGCTAGAACAAGTGAAAGCATATTTCAGAGCACTTGAAAATCCCCAAAATCTGCTTCATGCGGCAGTCAAGAAAAAAAAAGGCACTCGGCTAGAACGTGGAAAATCATAGATGGGGCAGGCAGAGGACAATACACAGTTTGTGTGCCAGTTAGCAGAACTCAGAGAAATGACGGAATGGGAAGAGTATCCAGAACACTTTAAACACCAAATTGCCATCGCTCCAGACCTTGGAAGACACTGTCGAGAACGGCCAGAAGGTCAAACCAACGCAGAAATTCAGATGCAGGTAGAAGACCTTGGTACAAAAGGTGATATTTTGATATACACTGACGGTTCCATCACCAAAGGTAAGTCAGGCTGGGGACACACAGTGCCGAAAAATGGCCGAACTATCCAGGCAGACAATGGCGCGCACAGTTTAACAACTTCAAGTCTAATAATGGAGGTAGAAGCAGTGACACAAGCACTCCACTGGCTTCCATCCACAGGCCAGTTTAACACTCAACAAACCATGATACTGACTGACTCCATGAACCTACTTAAGAAAGTGAAGAGTGGACTGGGAAGTCCTGCTTGGCATGGACTAACGCGCGACCTTGCATTAGAGAGACTCATATGGATGTATTACCATGGACATGCAAGAGTTAAAGGAAACAAGAGAGCAGACACACTAGCTGGCAAGGCAACGAAAAGAACTGGATTACAGCTCGGCCGGTCGATGTGATAAGAAATCTGAAGAATCACTCAAACAGACAGGAGCAAAGCCACTATACCATAGACCATCTTTCAGATCTGAACATTAAGAGAGGAAGTGGCCGCACATCCAGACTTAAAGGAAGAGCAAGAAACATCACCAACCAAACAAACATTGGAATAATCTCAAGGCCAACACTGCGAAGACTCCTAGAGATTGGGGCAAGCTCATACTGGGCCTTTCCAATAACGGACACAAATGACCAAACATGTGTCAAGTGAGATAAGACTTTCAATCTCTCAGGGCCCCCAGCGTATACCGTAGACGTGTGTGCGCTGGTGTGTGTACATCAGTGGGGTGATACAAGCATGTTAATTAGAGAGTCCACGTATGTGAGTGTGCATGCCTTGGTATATGAATATGTGAGCGTGTGTGTGAGCGAGTGAGTGAGTGTGTGTGTGTGTGTGTGTGTGTGTGTGTGTGTGTGTGTGTGTGTGTGTGTGTGTGTGTGTGCGTGCGCGCGCGCGCGCGCGCGCGCGCGCGTGTGTGTGTGTGTGTGTGTGTGTGTGTGTGTGTGTGTGTGTGTGTGTGTGTGTGTGTTTCGGGGGTGGGGTGTTCTTATTGTTTTCGTTGCTGCTAACGAACCCATGGTACTACTAACACTTCTTTTGTACGTTGCTGTTAACGAAGACATAGTGCTATTAACACTTCTGTTGTACGTTGCTGTTGATGAAGACATGGTACCGCTGACAATTCTTGTATATATTGCTGTTAATGACGACGTGTGACTGTTAACACTTCTTTTGTGCATAGCTATTAATGAAGAAATTTTGATATGAACGTTTTCTCTGTTTATATCAATTGATAAAGACATACTACTGTTAACACTTCCTCTGTTTATAGCTGTCAATGAAGTCATCTTCTGTTCACAGCTGTAAATCAAAATGTTACGATCAAAGCATCCTGTCCACATGACTGCTAATAAAGCCATTTTGATGTTATTAGCCTCAATCCCACTGCACCCCACTCCCACACCCGTCCTCCTTTATCACCGATGGTTCTACATCTGAGGAGGATGTTGCCTCTGCTGTGTACTGTGCAACAGGTCCTTCTCAGAAATGTTCTAAACACATTCCCACTGACGACTCCATCTACACAGCTGAGTTGACCGCTTTGGTCCTGGCTCTTGACATGGTCTCTAAATCAAAACATGAAGATCTCCTCATGTTGTCGGACTCCCTTTCTGTTTTGGAGGCAACTGCCGACCGTAACCTCAGATACCTTCAACTGCTGAAATTATTCGAATTGTACACCTCTCTGGAATCACTTTTTGCTTGGGTTCCCTGCCATGTGGGCATTCGAGGCAACGAAGTGATTAATGTATTTTCCAAGAGTACCACAGAGAAAGAGTTGAGCAGATTGTTTATCCCTCACACTGATCTGAAACCCCAAACCCAGGCTTATATAAAGACCTCTGGCAAGAGGAATGGAACTCGCAGACGGATAGCAAACTATTTAATTCTGTCCAAACCTGAAAGAGATGTTACCATAATATCGAGGCGGCCGTAAAGAAGGAACAGTTTTGTGCCGTTTGCATACAGGCCACTCCTTTTACACCCATTCTTATCTTTTAAAAGATGAAGAAGCTGTGTGGTGCATCCCATGTCATGTACCACTCACAGTGAAACATATTCTGTTAGAGTGTTGGGACTTGAATGATGTCAGACATAAACACTATACTTAAGACTCCATGAAGACCTTGTTCCAACCTGGTGTGATCGTTGAATTTCTTGAAAAGATTAATATTTGTCATCTGATCTAAGATTTTACGGAGGAAAGATTTTTAACAAAATTTCTAGTGTGCTCTGGGTGTGTTTTTAAAGGGTTGTATTAATGGGTTTTGTTTGTTTGTTTGTATGTTTTTGTTTTTGGTTTAATGACTTGAGAGTTGACCTCAACGCGGTTACAGCCCTGATATGGCACTTTGCGGTCGGCTGGGCTGTAAGCAATATTACCTTACCTTGTCCTTTCCTGTTCTGACAAACAACAGATACTTATAAACACACACGATCATGGAAACATGTCACAATAAATACTTTTACAGCATACATCATTAGAAAGTGTAATTTTAAACATTCTTCTACACACAGTTGCACGTGCTAACCGCGGCACTAAGTTTCCCGGGAACATAGAAATGTCTCCCATGGCAACACTGCTGACACGCCACTGAGTCATTCGTCTTGATCAGCGTGTCCTCTCCATATGTCTGTGCCATGGAGCGCTGTAGAGCTTGATCAGCGTGTCCTCTCCATATGTCTGTGCCATGGAGCGCTGTACAGTAATGAAACAGAAGATTCTGGAGCCGTGGTAATTGTTGTAGTCACACGAAAGTCACTCTTTTTCGACCACTCAGTGGCTGTCTGCCATTCAACGATTCTCATACATCACCAGGAGTCCTTGAAGTCGATCCGAGCTCATCATATCTTGTCAGAGACAGGGTCATCGATCGACTTCTGCAAGAGGGACAAATAGCAGTTCAACAGTCTGGCGAATATTCACACAGAAAGCAAGTTAGGCAACATTGCCATAATGAAAACACCTCTATACTTGACTAGGAGTTACTTACTGATACCTAGTGATCTGTTTTGTTTTAGAATGTCAGTCATCCCCTGCCCCCTTGTGACGGACCGTTTCCCATCCAGTCACAAATTTTCATGCAACCGTGCTAACCGGAAGGTAGTCGTCCGGAAGCCGGTTGAAAAGTTTACCTGACTGCTGCTCACCTGCGCGCTGTTAAAGCCGGGTGAGCCGAAACGGTTAGGCAGTCTCTGCAGTGATTCCGGCAACGCAGCTACCCAGAAGCCGAAGAGGGACTCCCATATGTTTTTGGTGGCAGTCAGGTATTTATATCATTCAATGTTTATTTATTAGCAAACCGAAACCGTATTCCCGTTTAGGAGCGACTGAAACTTCCTCAGCGCACTGTGAAGGTTTTGTTTAGAAAAGAAAAGTATTTGTTGTGTTCTGTTATCCTATGACTTGATAGGATAGCAAAACGAAATTGTTTCGGAAAACATGAATAGATGAAGTGAGTGTTAAAGGAAGAGCTCTTCAGGAAAAAAAAAGGAGTTTGTTTATTCTGTGACTTATTTAGTTATGAACTTCATGATGAAAAAAAAGGGGTTTATTCCAATGTGGTTTGCGAGAAGAGGGAGAGTTTTGATGCTATGGATAATAAGCTCCCAGAGTGAGCGACAGTGACTATATGTTGGTTTTGATTTTTGATGTGGATGAGTATTTAACTCACTCTTGATATGAATATTGAATAGTTGTGTGTTGGCAAACAAGAGTGTGTGGAAATCTTTCCCTTACATATATTGAAGTAGATGAATCTTTTGAAAAAAAAGAAACCTTCTAAAATGTGGTGATTATATGAAATGAAATAAACAATTTTGTCATGACGAAAGGCATTTATAGTTTGATGAAAAGTAATCATTAGTTGTGTGCAGTGAATTGTATTCATGGTTTATTGAAGAGGGTCTAGGTGGGAATCCTTTCCCCAGTTTCGAAAACTAGATTCTGAAAGGTTTATATTGAAATCCTTTCCTGTGTAGTGTTATGATTCTGGAAAAGGGAATGCTGTAGTGTTATGATTCCGGAAAAAAAGAATGTTGTAGTGTTGAAGAAAGAATATGCTGATGTTCGTCCCAAGTTCTATTGAAATGTGATGTTGCTAATGAATATGAATGTAGTCGTGATTGTAATGAATAGTAGCCATGATAATCAAGGTAGTTAATCAGTTTCCCCCAGGTAGAAGTGTACAATGGACTGAAGGGGACTGGCTGCCATTTTCTGAGGGTCGGGGCCGTAGCTGTGTCTACCCCTTGTTCTCTACCTTGTGTCGGTGTTGAGAGGCCGGCCTGAGTGCCGACAACTACCCTACCTGCCACTGCGCCCGGGACCGACTACCCGCTGAGCCAGTTGGGCCAGAGACGCTGCTGCTGCCAAGCCAGAGCGCCGCTCCCGAGTTTTGAACCAGCGGCCTGTTGGCTAGGCCGTCACTGCGTTCTGTGTTTCTGTGTGTGAGCCACAGCTCCTGTGTGAGACGGTCGCCGTGTCGTCGGCAGAGGCGACGTGAGTGTGGTAGTGATTTTGAGCCACAGCTCTGTGAAATTCCAATAGTCCTGTGTCGGACTTGACGCTGTAGTTGTCGCCTTCGTCGTCTTCGTCCTTTTCATCGTTTTGTCGTCGTCATCATCTACGTCGTCGTTGGAACCAGCAGCGCTAGTAGATAGCCAGCTTTATATAGATATATTTTGTGTGTACGCCTTATGGTTGGCGTGCCGACCTATTGATGTTCGTGCATTTATTATATATGTTTGTCTGATGGCTCGGGCAGCATAAAACAAAAACAAAAAAGTGTTGTTCTGATGCCTGGTTGTCAATGTTCGGGTGAGTGGGTGTGTGTATGTGCATTGGAAAAGTCGTGCATGCATCCATAATTTCTGTGTGAGAGTCGGACAGTCAGACACCCGCAGACACGACCCATTCCATCCGTAATACCCCTCATTCCCTTCTGTCGTCCGTCGCCCCTCTCCTCCCACGCTCCTCCCACCACACTTCCCCTTTCCCCCTAACCCTCATACCTGTACTTCCTAATCCCCTGCCCAGTTTCCCTCGCTTTGTTTCCTTCCATCCTGAGGTAAATCCTCCTTAATCATGTCGTCTTCAAGATCAGCTGGAGAGATGGCATACAGGATGAAGACAACGTTAAACTGATAATGCGAATGGGAGGGGGGGGGGGGAGGGGGACAAGGGGGGGATATTGGGGGGGGGGGGGCGTCAAGCCAGGCGTATGCAGATTGAATTGAATTTTGATACGCAAGGACTGCTTTGCGAAATCCTTATCAAGTAAAATCGAATGTCAATTCGAATTAAATCAAAGTATAGTGGAAATAAAATTTCTCTGGTTCATACAATGTATTCAAACCCAAGCAAAATAACTCTAAGCAAAAATAAAGAAAATAAGCAGCATCAAACGTAAACCAGAACAAATTCTAAATCCAACACAACACAACCCAAACCTGAACTCAAACCAAGCCAACCCAAACCTGAACTCAAACCAAGCCAACCCAAACCTGAACTCAAACCAAGCCAACCCAAACCTGAACTCAAACCAAGCCAACCCAAACGAAAGTAAACCAAACTAAAGCGAAGGAAGCAAATCAAATTAAACTAAACCAAACCAAGCCCGGGTAAACCAACCCAAACCAAGCTGAACCAAACCAACTCAAGCTTAACTAAGTAACACCAGACCTAGTTAAGCAAATCAAATCAACCAAAACCAAACAAAACCTATCTAAATGAAACAAACCAAGGTAGAAGAAAGCCAGGTCAAAATAAACCATGCTAAACAAAGTTAAACCAACTCAAAACTAGCCAAACTAAACCAAATCAAACCTTAGCTAATCAAAACTAAGCTAAAATAAACCAGTCTGACCAAACTAAATGAAGCTAAATCAGACGAAACCACAACTCGGTTCAACCTAAATGAACCCAAACAAAATTTAACCCAACCCACCTAAGCCACCCAAACCCACCTCAGAGCTAGACTCCACCTAAATCAAACCAAGCTAAAATCAAACAACAGCCAACTCCTCCCAGCCTAAAGCGAACTAAACCAAACTAAGCAAAACTAATCCAGAATGCACACACACACACACACACACACACACACACACACACACACACACACACACACACCACACCACACACACACACACACACACACACACACACACACACACACCGGTTACTAGTATCAGAGCCTATCAGGGCCGTTGAGGCACTGCCATGGTAACCACGGCACCAGTGATCTCCACCTCTGACGTTTCTCGGCCGAGGCAAATCTCTCCCCTCCTCACTCAGCAATGCTGCCCGTCCATCCCCTCATCGCACGGTAAGGGTCATTGAAAGGACAAAACTGCCACGATGCTTTCTCCATTTGCTATGGCGAGGATTACGTTTCAGACCTCTCCTCATGAGGACCTCTCTGTTCATGGGTCAGTCTGGTCTGGGTTTTCTGAATTCGTTCTGTCCAACTAATGGCTTTGAATCGAATTCTATTGATTCCATCCTCATTGTGTTTGTCTTTGTGTCATTGTCTGTGTTTGTACTTGCCAGCCCTTCCCCCTACCCCATGGTCATCCCATTCCCCCTATCCTTTCTCATATTCCCACCATCCCCACCCAAATCTCTCTCTCTCTCTCTCTCTCTCTCTCTCTCTCTCTCTCTCTCTCTCTCTCTCTCCAGCCTCCTCTTCCTCTTCTTCTTCTTCTTCTTCTTCATCGTCGTCGTCGTCGTCGTCGTCGTCCTCCTCCTCCTGCTCCTCCTCCTCCCTGGGCTGATTCTCAATCGTCGTATGACTGATGGGGTTTAGTTGCTGATTTATTGTATCCAAACAAAATAAGTCTATTAATGGAGCTGAACTTCATATCAACCGAATGCAAGCACGTCGGAGAGAAGAGAAACACACACACACACACACACACACACACACACACACACACACACACACACACACAAACGGAGATGAAGAACATCTTTACTATAAGAATACAGACTGACAACAAAAAAAGTTACGTCTGTTTTGTATTTGTATGATGGAATCAGATTTGTTCTTAAGTAAACTTGATTTACAGCTAAATGGACAAATCTTGCAAGCATTGGTACGTATGTATCATCAGCGCATAATACATTGGCAATCAACTTTAAAATAATCAGTCTGTAGTATCCTGTATCCACCCCTTGTTAAATAGCTACATCGAAATGCTCCCTAAACTTTTATTACTTAAATAGGGTCATCAATAAATTCCTTAGTATCTTCTGAAAAACAGCCAGCTCTGATGTGGCATCATCAAAGAACTACATTATTTGAAGTACCAT
>CM065740.1:12825698-12838198 GCA_033310375.1 Conus canariensis | reverse complement strand
TGAATGCAAGCGCTAAAAGGTCTCAGCTAGCTGCTGACATGAGCTTGCCTCTGATATGAGCAAATTATTTGACAAAAGCCTTGAGGCGGCTGTTTCTAGAGGATTCGTAAATTGCACAGAAGTTTCAATCTGACTGGAACAAGATAGTGTAATTCGTTCGGAACTTAGGTGCCCAGCCTCAGGAAGAATGTGTCTCCAGAATAAAGTCGGTGCCAGACACACTGTCGGCAGGTAGAAGCAGTGATCACCACCCCCAGCAGTTCCCACTTGTCAGCACCAACATTGCCACAGGAATGGTTACAGCTGTACCCGCGTTGACTGGCTCTGGCACAAGTAAGAAGTCTGGGTTTTTCCTCTTTAAAAAAAAAACTGTACCTACTCGTGTATACGGGCAATAAGCTTTTGTAGATTTATGCCCTTTAACCCATCTCCAGACTTACATCTTTTAAAAGTTCTTTAGACATACCCCTTTTGCCTCCCCAGCCCCATCTTCCCTCGCTCCCCTTTCCCACCTCCAGAAAACAGCGAAACGTCACGACTGAAAAGAATGCACCCGTGCCTTTCACTTTGGATTTGCTACCTTTCCTTTTCCCTGAACCCTTCAGTGTTGAATTGGAGACAGTTACGGAGAAAACAAAGGTGAGGAGACCACGATCATGGATAAAATGAACATTAACGCTGTTCTCGTATAATAATAAATCAAAATGTACTTACCTGAGAATCAGAAAATAACGGGAGGGGGCGGAGAAGGGGATGGGGGGGGGGGGGGGGGGGGCGATCGGCTATTGCTTTTTTTTTCATTACTCATATAAGATCTTGTTGCAAAGTGAGACGACTGCAGGCAGAAATCTAAACAAATCTGAAATAAATACTTTGTTTTAATGCGTGGGTTGACTAGTATAATGACCGTTCGTGTGTCCATTCATGAATGTCCATGAACGAAAATTTATCACACGCACTGTGTTTTGTGGCACAGTGTTGAATACTAAATGTGATATATGTCATATGAGCGCATACGTATGTGCTCCCAAGGTACTGTATCAGTCTATGCGTGATCCATAAGAGAGATACGAGTTTTCATCATTCTATTCCCTTGCCTTGAGTTCTTTCCAGCTGTATACCTGTGATATTGTATGAATACATATGGATATGTTTCAGACGAAATCCTCTTCAGTCTGATAACAGACGTCTTCAAGATACAGGATGTGTGGGGAAGTGTCTATCCTTTGGTTGTGGCAACGCTAGTGTCATGGCGGGCAAGGAGAAAGAGGTCTGTGCTTTTCTAAGGGAGGAACAGCCATCTTCATCCGCCGGCCTCTGCGCTCCACTTGGTGCATATTCCCCTAAAGGAAGCAGCTGGTTCACTTCCAGTAGTGCTGAAGACTACATTGCGCGCAAAGATATAGTACATGGTGATTTTGTTGCCAAATGGATACTTTATAGACTCCTTAAAAGATTTTTTTCAGTTGATTGAGCAACAACAAAAGCGAATTAATCTGTATGAGATACATTCTTAAAAAAAAGCCTTATGGGTGTTGTAACTCTGGCTTTTTAGATACTGATAATAGTGTTACGGCCCAGTGTAACTCTGGCTGTTTAGATACTGATAATAGTGTTACGGCCCAGTGTAACTCTGGCTGTTTAGATACTGATAATAGTGTTACGGCCCAGTGTAGACATGTAGCCAAAAAAAAAAAAAAATTGTCAAAATCTCATTGTAGTTTAACCCCACCTTCATTTGCCTCTATTCGATGTAACTGAACTGACCGGATAAAACCTCTTCAAGTAAAAAAAAAAAAAAGAAGAAGAATCTTATGGTTGACTGGAATGGATCTTGATGCTTGGGTCCACTTTTTGACTGAAAATCAAAGGCATCTGCGCTCAGATTTTATCATAATTTTAATACATACCTGTCTGTCTGTCTGTCTGTCTGTCGTGTCTGATCTGTCTGTTTGTCTGTCTGTCTGTCTGTCTGTCTCTCTCTCTCTCTCTCTCTCTCTCTCTCTCTCTCTCTCTGTAATTAAGACAGGCAACAAAAACAATAAATAGACAAAATGAAATAACATACAATAACGAAGCCACGGTACCACATTTTCCTTTGAAACAGTCGAACAGATGGAAGTTGAAAGGTGAAACATTGGAGAGAACATAACCTGGCGACTCTCTGACCTGTCGACGTGCTGCTCTCTGACCTGTCAATGTGTTGTTCATCTTATTTATCCACAATCCACCAGGCTTATGAACTGTGTTTTGGGTTGTGTAATCCCCACCGAATAAGACCATTACACTGAAATATTGGCGAAAATTCTACAACCAAATACCCCAGAGTCGAAGAGTCCCTGGCACTTGTTCTCGATGCTGGCTATAGGTGGCTGGAGCAGTAGATCAGTAAAGGGTTAATGGACGTCTTGGGAAAAGGACACGATAGAGCGAGAGTGATAGGATATGGAAGTGGAAGGGGAGAGACGGGATGATGGCGAAGATCTCACGTGGCAAGAAACGTAGGCAGTGCCTACTCAGTCGCTTTTAATGTCTTCTGTTACACAACCGTAAAACGACAAAGAAGAGGACAAAGCAGAGATGCTTTTTGTGGATAAGATTTTTTCGACACAAATACAGTGCATGATGTCACAACATGCAATAGCGTCAGCACTCAGCGCAAATACATTGCATGATTGTCATAACATGCAATAGCGTCAGCACTCAGCGCAAACGTGAAAATGATTTGCTAATGCCTGGTAAACAGATTTAAGACCTTTATATCGACTTTTTCGGATTGCAGAGATGTTAAACATACTTACTCACTTTAATGTTCAACGTATTCGCAGAGATGAAATATACTAAACATCAAACTGTATTGATGTAATTCTTGACACTCGTGTGCTTTTACGTCCAGATGGTTTGTCAAACGTTTCAAATGCCCTAGTGATGGCACTGTGGATATCATGACCATAGACATGCAAAACTACGACATTACTCATGAAGTTGATTGCTTACGTCATCGCTACGTCAGCAAAACAATGACGTGAAATGTTTATATCAGGCAACACACACACACACACACACACACACACACACACACCACACACACACAGTGACAACGACAACAGCAGCAGCAACAGTAGTTTCTATGACGAAAACAGAAGGGTAAGTGGAAATGAATTCACAAATGCCGTCTCCTCCGGCGAGATGAATAAGTCGTTAGATCAATAAGGAAACAAACAAACAAACAAACAAAAAACAAAACAAAACAAAACAAAAAAAAAACAAACAAACAAAAAGGCATGTCAAGTCATCCTGCTTCGACAGTATATCCCTGTACGAACCAGGTTCATGTGATACAGAGACCTGCAGTGTTGGTAAGGAAATTCGAACGACTTTATCAGACACTCATCCTCCACGTGGATGAAATTCGACTGTGATTCCAGTCTTTCCATATCAGCATCGTAGCATACTCAACACTGGGTATGAGATGTATCAGTTACAGCATGTCCTTGTTTAGCAACTTGGTACAAGCGATGTGTTAATGGTAACACCTTGTTAAACGGTTGTGCGCAGAGCAATGTTGATAGTAACGCGTCTTTAAGCGGCTGTATGCAAAGCAGTCTTGATAGTGATGTGTCTTTTAATGGTTGTGCGCAGAGCAATGTTGATAGTAACGCGTCTATAAACGGCTGTATGCAGGGCAGTCTTGATAGTGATGTGTCTTTTAATGGGGCAGTGTTGATAGTAACACGTCTTTAGAGGATTGTGCACAGGGCAATGTTGATAGTAACACGTCTTTAGAGGATTGTGCACATGGCAATGTTGATAGTAACACGTCTTTTAATGATTGTGCGCAGGACAATGTTGATAGTAACACGTCTTTAAATGATTGTGCGCAGGGCAATGTTGATAGCAACACGTCTTTTAATGATTGTGCGCAGGGCAATGTTGATAGTAACACGTCTTTAAATGATTGTGCGCAGGGCAATGTTGATAGCAACACGTCTTTAAATGATTGTGCGCAGGGCAATGTTGATAGTAACACGTCTGTAAATGATTGTGCGCAGGGCAATGTTGATAGTAACACGTCTGTAAATGGTTGTGCGCAGGGCAGTGCTGATAATTACACGTGTTCAGGGGCAGTCATGCATGAACTCGTCTTCAATAACAACTGTGTCCATGGAAACGTTGACAGTAAGACATCTTCACTAAACAGCTATGTACGGAGATAGTGTTGACAGTAACAATTTATTTTTTTGGAACAGCAGTGTATATAGAGGTATTGACTGTAACACGTCTTCTGTGAGCAGCAAGGTAAGGGGAAGTAATGACACTAACACTTTCAGCAACTTTGTTTAGGGGTGATGTTAACAGTCACACGTCTTGTTTAAAACATATATGGGAAGTAATGACACTAACACTTTCAGCAACTTTGTTTAGGGGTGATGTTAACAGTCACACGTCTTGTTTAAAACATATATGGGAAGTAATGACACTAACACTTTCAGCAACTTTGTTTAGGGGTGATGTTAACAGTCACACGTCTTGTTTGAAACATATATGGGAAGTAATGACACTAACACTTTCAGCAACTTTGTTTAGGGGTGATGTTAACAGTCACACGTCTTGTTTGAAACATATATGGGAAGTAATGACACTAACACTTTCAGCAACTTTGTTTAGGGGTGATGTTAACAGTCACACGTCTTGTTTAAACATATATGGGAAGTAATGATACTAACACTTTCAGCAACTTTGTTTAGGGGTGATGTTAACAGTCACACGTCTTGTTTGAAACATATATGGGAAGTAATGACACTAACACTTTCAGCAACTTTGTTTAGGGGTGATGTTAACAGTCACACGTCTTGTTTGAAACATATATGGGAAGTAATGACACTAACACTTTCAGCAACTTTGTTTAGGGGTGATGTTAACAGTCACACGTCTTGTTTGAAACATATATGGGAAGTAATGACACTAACACTTTCAGCAACTTTGTTTAGGGGTGATGTTAACAGTCACACGTCTTGTTTAAAACATATATGCATGGGTGGTGTTTACAAGAACACATCTTTAAACAGCTATTGACGTCATCTTTAAACACTTATACACAGCGGGAGTGTTGACAGT
Organism: Conus canariensis; assembly: GCA_033310375.1. NCBI lineage: Eukaryota > Metazoa > Mollusca > Gastropoda > Neogastropoda > Conidae > Conus > Conus canariensis. The sequence goes on along the minus strand of CM065740.1, from coordinate 12,833,080 downwards.
GACACGCTTTCTTTAACCAGCCATATACAGGGGAAAAATGCCGACAGTGTTACCTTTCCATTGCGAGCTCTGTGCAAAGAAAGTATTAACACCTGTACTGCAGAGGAAGTGTTCATAGCAACAGATGTTCATCAACACCTGGTTATTACAAGCAACTGTAAGTGATGTTAGTGTCATGTGCAGCCCGCACCATGTCAGCGTTTAGTTGTCCACGAAATGATGCATAAAACTGCGAGTTGTTGAAGTACGGCAGAACCTGAAAGCAGAAACTGATATTGATTTGCAGACTGGTACAGGCCGTAAGAATGGTCGAGGTGTGTGACCGGTCAAATATCCATTTAAAGTTTACAGATGATTTATAGTTAGTACGTGTGAGGGGGCTGGTATGAGTGTCTGTTTACACACGTGCCTTTATGCATGTCTTTACGCGTGAAGACACGTGTGTGTGCGTGTGTGTGTGTGTGCGTGTGTGTGTGTGTGTGTGTGTGTGTGTGTGTGTGTGTGTGTGTGTGGTGTGTGTGTGTGTGTGTGTTTCTTTGTACGCGCGCACTTGTGGCTTTTGTGTGTGTGTGTGTGTGTGTGTGTGTGTGTGTGTGTGTGTGTGTGTGTGTGTGTGTGTGTGTGTGTTTCTTTGTACGCGCGTACTTGTGGCTTCTGTGTGTGTGTGTGTGTGTGTGTGTGTGTGTGTGGTGAGAGAGAGAGAGAGAGAGAGAGAGAGAGAGAGAGAGAGAGAAAGAGACAGAGAGACAGTCAGACAGACAGTCAGTCAGACAGACAGACAGATAGACAGACAAAGACTGAGACAAATATATAGAGACTCAGACAGAGCGAGACAGACAGAAATGGACTCTCTCTCACATACAGAGAGAGAGAGAGAGAGAGAGAGAGAGAGAGAGAGAGAGAGAGAGAGACATACTTTTCCATGTGTCTGACTATTAATTGTGTACGCATGTACGCAGGAGATGGGGGTGGAGGGAGTGTGCTGGGTGTGCATGCATGTACGGGTACTTCTATTCAAGTGTGTGTTCTTATATGCGGTCATATGCCCGTGCTTGAGAGAGACAGACAGACAGACAGAGGTACTTTTGCATGTATCAGACCCCTGTGTGTGGCTAAGCGAGAAGGGGAGGGGGGGGGGGTTACATGCATGTACAGGTATATATATTCAAGTGTACATGCGTTCATATGCCAGTGCTCGAGAGAGAGACAGACAGACAGACAGACAGACAGAGACGTACTTTTGCATGTTTTTGACTCCTTATGTGTATGTGTACGCGGAGGGAGTGTGGGTGGGTGTACATTACATACATTACATACATGTACGGGTATATGTATTCAAGTGTGTTCGTATATGCATTCATATGCCTGTGCTTAAGAGAGAGAGAGAGAGAGAGAGAGAGAGAGAGAGAGAGAGAGAGAGAAAAGAGATCCATGCCATGGCGGACACAGTAATAGCCTAGAGAGGAAAACGTGAATAGTCGATGTTCGGAAAGTTTGGTGACACTGGGACAAACGGCCTTTCACTATTGCACTATCAGTCGAGTGACCAATCGAATGACCAATCGATTGACCAATCGAATGACCAATCGTGTGACCAATCGAATGACCAATCGAGTGACCAATCGAATGACCAATCGATTGACCAATCGAATGACCAATCGTGTGACCAATCGAATGACCAATCGAGTGAACACTCATGTTTAGTCGGACTTCACACCCAGTCACACTCGCACACAAGTCTATGAGCGACATTTTCCTACATTAAACCAAAAACTGCAGGATTTTTTGTCCAAGAAAATACAGTGTACAGGAACAGCATCTCGTCTCGTTTACCCACAATTCGCCGTTGTCAGAGCCCCGTTTGGAAGCACAGATGAGTATAACCTCTTCCAGATTAGAATATTATTTAACAGGCCTGGTCTGGGAAACAAAATCGCTGGAAGATAATGCTTGTTTTTCTAGCGCATATAGTGTTACGTTTTCTCAGTTTATAGGTCAAGTTCATTACGTAATATAGTCGTGCATTTTACTTGAAAAATACATCAAGGTGACGATCGTAATATCAGCTGTCTTCATTACAGGCGCACACCCAGGTTTTGGCATTTTCTCTCTCTGGTTCAACGATTAAACTTACACCCAGGTTTTGGCATTTTCTCTCTCTGGTTCAACGATTAAACTTACACTCAGGTTTTGGCATTTTCTCTTTCTGGTTCAACGATTAAACTTACACCCAGGTTTTGGCATTTCCTCTCTCTGGTTCAACGATTAAACTTACACCCAGGTTTTGGCATTTCCTCTCTCTGGTTCAACGATTAAACTTACTGATGGGCCAAAATTGCTTTGGGTGTGCCCATGAAAACGGCGGGGTTACTTTGCTGAATGCGAACTCTAACACAGATTACCTCCCTTGTGGATTTCTGACCATATTCTACTGGCTAGGCTGCCCTCTCAGGTGACCGCGTGCCAGCGTCTTGTCCACTGATCACTGAGGCCTGCCCGCCACATGCCAGCGTCTTGTCCACGATCACTGAGGCCTGCCCGCAATGAACTACTGTGTGTCAGTGTCAGACAAGACTAACGAAGACGAAGATAGGGACTCTGCCCCCTCCACATCTATCATCTGTTTCACAGCAAAGAGACCTCCGGACAAATCAATGAAGTCGGAAGTGAAAACAACTGACATTCCCATAAAAATGACCGTGTCTGATGGCACTTTGCTATGGCCACACTAACACTACCACCTCAGTGGTTTGGTTTGGGCTGTTCGCTTATCAAGAGATTCTGACGGAAGGAGGATCAGTATCTGACGGTGCTTTCCCACAATTCGCCTTTGTCGGAGTTCCGTTCCCGAACAGAGGTCACTAACCATTTCCGGGCATAAGTCACTAATGCCACGAGAGAAGCGTTCAGTGGGCAGGGCCGCTGTTCCAGGTCACTACGTAGACCAGCTTCTCGTTGTCCCTGTTCACTGAATTTGGTACACTGCTTGCCCACGCTTGGACAGCAATGCGTGTACTTTATAGTCGACAGTCTGACACTGTAAGGAGGTAGGACTGGTGAACGGACAGACAACAGACAGACAGCCAGTTAGAGTAACTGGGCAATGGTGTGTGCCTTCAATAATTCGCACCAAAACCCTGACTCGCGACAGACGGAAATACATAGACCTAAGTGGCTGACCTCAACAAGACACCAAACTAGGAAATAGTTTACGTAGTTATGTAGGAAATAGTTTACTCCAACAACGCTACATCCACTTTATTGTGTGGAAGATCACTTTTAATCAACAAGACCACAATTTCATGGTGAATTTTGTCGAAGGTCGTTTACGTTTAGGGAACAAGTGCAATTATATGGCCAGTCGGTTATACCAGCACCACATCTTTCACATCTTGTCGTAGGTCTCATGTCAACAAACCACATGTTTACTGCTGGGTGAAGGATCACACATGTCTACAAACACATCTTTACCTCAAGGTGAAGGATCACACATGTCTACAAACACATCTTTACCTCAAGGTGAAGGATCACACATGTCTACAAACACATCTTTACCTCAAGGTGAAGGATCACACATGTCTACAAACACATCTTTACCACAAGGTGAAGGATCACACATGTCTACAAACACATCTTTACCACAAGGTGAAGGATCACACATGTCTACAAACACATCTTTACCACAAGGTGAAGGATCACACATGTCTACAAACACATCTTTACCTCAAGGTGAAGGATCACACATGTCTACAAACACACCTTTACCACAAGGTGAAGGATCACACATGTCTACAAACACACCTTTACCACAAGGTGAAGGATCACACATGTCTACAAACACATCTTTACCTCAAGGTGAAGGATCACACATGTCTACAAACACATCTTTACCACAAGGTGAAGGATCACACATGTCTACAAACACATCTTTACCACAAGGTGAAGGATCACACATGTCTACAAACACATCTTTACCACAAGGTGAAGGATCACACATGTCTACAAACACATCTTTACCTCAAGGTGAAGGATCACGTAACTCGGCAAACCACAATGTTCCTATAGAGTGAAAGATCACATATGTCACCAAACCACGTTTTCACGACTGGTGAAGGATCACATAAATCACCAAAACACATCTTTACTTATGCAAGGAATCGCATACATCAACAAAGCACATCTTTACTGATATGCTAAGTATGATATATATATATATATATATATATATATATATATATATATATATATATATGTTAAAAAAATATTTTTAAAATGAAGTGGTAAATCTACAAGCTTGTTTCTAGCGTTGCTATCTTCGGGATGTCTTTTGGGGCACGCCAACGATCTTTTATGGCGTGCGGGGCTTGATTTCAACTCTGTGTGTGCAGGCGGATCTCATTTGCTGCACGTGCGGCCTGTGGTCTTATTGGGGCCTGTTCAGGTGGAATGTGCTAGCAAAGATTTCCACTTGTGCCTGCAATTGTTTACAATTTCTACTTTTGTGTTCAGAGTTGCTAAGTGTGGTTTGCATAATATTAACCATTTTTCTGTGGAGCATAGATTGCATCTTTTTGAAATATTGTTGTATGGTGTTGCTCTTTTTTGATTTTCCATGATATGTTGTAGTCTATTTTTTATCTTTGAGTCTCAGATGTATTTGCTCAGCTCTGTTTGATTTTTGTATTTTTCATTTTTGAATGACTGTTTGGGTTTGCGTATCTGGTTTTGAAAGTGTTTTCAGTAATCCCTACATATGTTTCTTCTTCATTTTCTGATGTTACCGTAGCTTGGTATACAATGTTGCTGTGAAGACATTTATTGCTCAGGGGCACTGTTCTTTTTTAGTGCAGTTGCAAGATGTCCTTTCGGCACCCTTCTCTTTTATGTTGCTTTTCATTTTGTTAGATGAATCAATCATGTTTTTGAGGTTGGGCATACATGAGTATGACAGTTTAATGGTGTTCAGATTTTTTAAGAACTTTTTTATATTGTTCATATATATATATATATATATATATATATATATAAATTGCCACATTCTACGTTTGGGAGACATTTAGCGTTTGACAACAGACATTAGAGAGACAAAAAATTTTAGGGAGACAATCCGGTGTCTCCTTTACGTTTCACAAGCGTCTAGTTCCCGCTTTAACCGTTTTAACCACCAGATGGCGCTGCAGTAGCCTTGAAAAGATCATGCCACCTACCCAAGACTGATCCATTTTGCGTTTGGGGGGGAAAGGTAAAAGAAAATTAAAAGTAAAATTTGGTGGTGTATACTTCACGGCAGTTGAAAAGTGACCTTTGGGAGTCACTTAGTTTTTCTTCAATTACTAATTTAAAAAAGGGATATATTTTTTATAAAATTACTGCAGGGAACATATTTTATGAAAGAATCCCAAGTTCTGATGACTTTAGCATCAGTAGTTTTTCACGATAAATCCCTACCCTAAGGAGACATTTTCATACCCTATATATATCTATATCTGAAAGGCTTTTTCAAAGACCATGTTTTGCTGCATGTGTGAAGTGGAAATGGTCCAGAAGGAAATAATCAGTAGTTTGATTTAGTTTTGATAAAACATTTTTGGAGTTATCAAGTTTATACTTTTTTGTCTCCCAAATGGACCACCACATTACCTGTCTCCCAGACGTAGAATTTGTCATTATATATATATATATATATATATATATATATATATATATTATATATATATATATATCAACAAATCACACATTTACTGCCATTTGAAGGATTGTTTATGTCCACATATTACATTTTCATTGCTTGGTAAATGATTGCATATGGCAATAAACCACATCTTTACTGCTTGGTGAATGATTGTGTTTATCAACATTCGACATCTTTGCTTCTAGGTGAACGATTACATATATGAACAAAGTATAGTTTGATTGCCGTTAAAAGGATAGCATGTGTCAACAAACTACACATACACTGCTATGGGAAAGATTGCATATGTCAACAAATCACGCGTCTATTGTTAGCTGAAAGACCGCATAAGTAAACAAACAAAATCCTTGCTGTTAGGCGGTTTGCATAAATCATAAGCCACGTTTTACTGCTGGGTGAAGGATCGCCTAGTAAACTAATTACATTCTCACGGTGGCTGAAAGGTTGCACACATTCACAAACTGCAGCTTTACTGCTGGGTGAAGGATGGCATACGTTGACAAACCCTATCTGTATTGCTAGGTGAAAGAGTGCATATTTTAATGAACCCCATGTACAGCACTAGGTGAGGCATTGCATATGTCAACAAACACACATTAACTGCAAGATATAGGATCCAATACGTCAGTGAACCTCATGTATCCTGCTCGCTGTCAAAAGTGACAGCAATCGTCATCCTGACTGCCGGGTGAAAGACTGCACACGTCAACAAAGCACATATTAACTGCTGGCTGAAATATCATGTACACCATGTAGAAGGTCTTCTTTGTTTCTTCTATTTCTTTCTTTGTTTCCTCTTCCCCGTTTGTTCTAGTGTCAGATTTTAGCGCCTGTCCCCTGTCTCTTTGTCCGCATTGTTTTTATAGACCTGTTTATTTCTCTCCTTTGTTTATCCCGCTCGTTTGTGTGTTTATTTATTTGTTTGTTTTCCGGTAATCTGACGGACCCTCAACCGTCCATTTTAAAAGGGAAGTGCCCGCTGACAGAGCCTGGCTCCTCTCTCACGGACCCCTGACTGCCGCAAAGGAAAACCATCACCTTTAATGGGACACCACTCCAAGGCTTCTTTTATTTTTGGTAATTCGGTCCCTTTCCCTATTAGCTTCGTTTGTCGGCGTACAGTTTTTGATAGTGTGTTTGCTTTGTTGTCTCAGGATTCACACTGAAAATGTTGCCAAAGGTTTTTTTTTCACTCTTTATGTCACAGTCAGTTAAAGACGTGCCGATCATCTCGTAACTTTCTTCTTTTGATCTGTTGTTTATTGGTATATTTATTTAGTTATATGTAATCATTTTATCTATATAACACGCCCTTGGGAGACAGTGCAAAATGATTACGATCCCATACAGGTTAGGTCAGGCAACAGCATGTCCTTGAACATTACAGGATAATGCTGCGCAGTCCCCCCCCCCCCACTGCCCCCCCCACCCCCCCCCAAAAAAAAAAAAATATATATATATATATATATGCATATATAACAAAATAAAATCAAACAGAAAACAAATGAAATAAACTAACTAAAAATGAAACAAAAAAAACATAAAAACGATTCACGAATAAAAGCAACAGAAACAAAATGTAATGGCCGAAATGTTGAGCAATGAAGCACACTTTTGAATGGAGTCGTATATTTGTAATGCAGGTCTAAAGGGACGGATGACATCCAAGACACTGAACGCCGATCACTTT
>CM065740.1:12790698-12820698 GCA_033310375.1 Conus canariensis | reverse complement strand
AGGCCACGTGGCCGAAAATTAGATGAGTGGCATTGTTATTTTTCTGTGTGAGTATAGTTTAGGTTTTGCATGGCTGACCCAGGTGCTGGATATGAATGATCTTATCAACACCATCATCATCACCGTTCGTGATAAAGTGCTTAGTATTTCTGTCTGCGGCTGAGAAGTGTTGGGTGTAAACTCTTTGAGAACGATCGCATCATTGCAGGATTTATCATAACCATTAGTCTCCCAGCCACAGACGATGGACGTGCTATAGGGTCAGATGGGGCAAGTCTGATGCACGTGCTACAGGGTCAACCGGGCAAGGATACTGGTCTAGCTGTGGAGTCTTCATGTGTCATCACTATTCGGGAAACGTTTACCGAATTCTGTGACCCTTTTAACCCCACTCTCCCGAGGTGCACTCCATATCGTTTTCTCCTTCAACACCCATGCCTCGTGAGGGATATGGGGTTCAAGTCGCCAGATTCATGTGCGCTGTCAGTGGAAGGTCGAGGTGGCGTGTGTGATTCCCAGGAAGAACACCATGAACCTTTCGGACGCCGGAGGCTTTGAACTCCAATGGTCTGCAGCACCGGCTCACAGTCATTTTACAGACGCTTTCTTTTGACACCTGTAGCCCATCATGTCTGCAGTAATTCATGGGCTGCTGTGTGCACGATAAAGACCTGTAGCCCATCATGTCTGCAGTAATTCATGGGCTGCTTTGTGCACGATAAAGACCTGTAGCCCATCATGTCTGCAGTAATTCATGGGCTGCTTTGTGCACGATAAAGACCTGTAGCCCATCATGTCTGCAGTAATTCATGGGCTGCTTTGTGCACGATAAAGACCTGTAGCCCATCATGTCTGCAGTAATTCATGGGCTGCTTTGTGCACGATAAAGACCTGTAGCCCATCATGTCTGCAGTAATTCATGGGCTGCTGTGTGCACGATAAAGACCTGTAGCCCATCATGTCTGCAGTAATTCATGGGCTGCTTTGTGCACGATAAAGACCTGTAGCCCATCATGTCTGCAGTAATTCATGGGCTGCTTTGTGCACGATAAAGACCTGTTAGCCCATCATGTCTGCAGTAATTCATGGGCTGCTTTGTGCACGATAAAGACCTGTAGCCCATGATGTCTGCAGTAATTCATGGGCTGCTTGTGTGCACGATAAAGACCTGTAGCCCATCATGTCTGCAGTAATTCATGGGCTGCTTTGTGCACGATAAAGACCTGTAGCCATCATGTCTGCAGTAATTCATGGGGTGCTTGTGCACGATAAAGACCTGTAGCCCATCATGTCTGCAGTAATTCATGGCTGCTTTGTGCACGATAAAGACCTGTAGCCCATCATGTCTGCAGTAATTCATGGGCGCTGTGTGCACGATAAGACCTGTAGCCATCATGTCTGCAGTAATTCATGGCTGTTTGTGCACGATAAAGACCTGTGAGCCCATCATGTCTGCAGTAATTCATGGCTGCTTGTGCACGATAAAGACCTGTTGCCATCATGTCTGCAGTAATTCATGGGTGCTTTTTGCACGATAAAGACCTGTAGCCCATGATGTCTGCAGTAATTCATGGCTGCTTTGTGCACGATAAAGACCTGTAGCCCATCATGTCTGCAGTAATTCATGGGCTGCTTGTGCACGTAATAGACTGTACCGATATGTCTGCATAATCATGGCTGCTGTGTGCACGATAAAGACTGTAGCCATCATTGCAGAATTCATGGGCTGCTGTGTGCACGATAAAGACTGTAGCCCTTGTCTGCAGTAATTCATGGCTGCTGTTGCACGATAAGACCTGTGCATCATGTCTGCAGTAATTCATGGGCTGCTTTGTGCACGATAAAGACTGTACCCATCAGTTTGCAGTAATTCAGGCTGCTGTATGCACGATAAAGACTGTAGCCATCATGCCTGCAGTAATCAGGGCTGCTTGTGCACGATAAAGCCTGTAGCCCATCATGTTCTGCAGTAATTCATGGGCTGCTGTGTGCACGATAAAGACCTGTAGCCCATCATGTCTGCAGTAATTCATGGGCTGTTTGTGCACGATAAAGACCTGAGCCCTCAGTCTGCATAATTCATGGCGTGATTGGCACGATAAAGACCTGTAGACCACATCATGTCTGCAGTAATTCATGGGCTGCTTTGTGCACGATAAAGACCTGTAGCGATGATGTTGCATAATTCATGGCTTGTTGACATAAAGACCTGTGCCATATGCTGCAGTAATACATGGGCTGCTGTGTGCACGATAAAGACTGTAGCCATGCAGGTCTGCAGTAATTCATGGGCTGCTTTGCACGATAAAGACCGTAGGCATCATGTCGAGTAATTCATGGGCTCTTGTGCACTAAAGACTAGCCATCTGTCGCAGTAATTCATGGGCTGCTTGTTGCACGATAAAGACCTGTAGCCATCATGCTGCAGTAATTCATGGGCTGCTTTGTGCACGATAAAGACCTGTAGCCCATCATGTCTGCAGTAATTCATGGGCTGCTGTGTGCACGATAAAGACCTAGCCCATATCTTGCAGTAATTCATGGGCTGTTTGTGCACGATAAAGACCTGTAGCCCATCATGTCTGCAGTAATTCATGGGCTGCTTTGCACGTAAAGACCTGTAGCCCATATGTCTGCAGTAATTCATGGCTGCTTGTGCACGTAAAGCCTGAGCCCATCATGTTGCGTAAATTCATGGGCTGCTGTGTGCACGTAATGTAGCATCATGTCTGCAGTATTCAGGCTGTGTGCACGAAGCTGACATTGTGCAGTAATTCATGGGCTGCTTTGTGCACGATAAAGACCTGTAGCCCATCATGTCTGCAGTAATTCATGGCTGCTTTGTGCACGATAAAGACCTGTAGCCCATATGTCTGCAGTAATCATGGGCTGCTTTGTGCACGATAAAGACCTGTAGCCCATCATGTCTGCAGTAATTCATGGGCTGCTGTGTGCACGATAAAGACCTGTAGCCCATCATGTCTGCATAATTCATGGGCTGCTTTGTGCACGATAAGACCTGTAGCCCATCATGTCTGCAGTAATTCATGGGCTGCTTTGTGCACGATAAAGACCTGTGCCCATCATGTCTGCAGTAATTCATGGCTGCTTTGTGCACGATAAAGACCTGTAGCCCATAGTCTGCATAATTCATGGCTGCTTGTGCACGATAAGACCTGTAGCCCATATGTCTGCAGTAATTCATGGGCTGCTTGTGCACGATAAAGACCTGTACCATATGTCTGCAGTAATTCATGGGCTGCTTGTGCACGATAAAGACCTGTAGCCCATCATGTCTGCAGTAATTCATGGCTGCTTGTGCACGATAAAGACCTGTAGCCCATCATGTCTGCAGTAATTCATGGCTGTTGTGCACGATAAAGACCTGTAGCCATATGTCTGCAGTAATTCATGGGCTGCTTTGTGCACGATAAAGACCTGTAGCCCATCATGTCTGCAGTAATTCATGGGCTGCTTGTGCACGATAAAGACCTGTAGCCCATCATGTCTGCAGTAATTCATGGGCTGCTTGTGCACGATAAAGACCTGTGCCCATCATGTCTGCAGTAATTCATGGGCTGCTGTTGCACGATAAAGACCTGTAGCCATCATGTCTGCAGTAATTCATGGGCTGCTTTGTGCACGATAAAGACTGTAGCCCATCATGTCTGCAGTAATTCATGGGCTGCTTGTGCACGATAAAGACCTGTAGCCCATCATGTCTGCAGTAATTCATGGCTGCTTTGTGCACGATAAAGACCTGTAGCCCATATGTCTGCAGTAATTCATGGGCTGCTTTGTGCACGATAAAGACCTGTAGCCCATCATGTCTGCAGTAATTCATGGCTGCTTGTGGCACGATAAAGACCTGTAGCCGATGATGTCTGCAGTAATTCATGGCTGCTGTGTGCACGATAAAGACCTGTAGCCCATCATGTCTGCAGTAATTCATGGGCTGCTTGTGCACGATAAAGACCTGTAGCCCATCATGTCTGCAGTAATTCATGGGCTGCTGTTGCACGATAAAGACCTGTAGCCATCATGTCTGCAGTAATTCATGGCTGCTTTGTGCACGATAAAGACCTGTAGCCCATCATGTCTGCAGTAATTCATGGGCTGCTGTTGCACGATAAAGACCTGTAGCCCATCATGCTGCAGTAATTCATGGGCTGCTTTGTGCACGATAAAGACCTGTAGCCATATGTCTGCAGTAATTCATGGGCTGCTTGTGCACGATAAAGACCTGTAGCCCATCATGTCTGCAGTAATTCATGGGCTGTTTGTGCACGATAAAGACCTGTAGCCCATCATGTCTGCAGTAATTCATGGGCTGCTGTGTGCACGATAAAGACTGTAGCCCATCATGTCGCAGTAATTCATGGGCTGCTTTGTGCACGATAAAGACCTGTAGCCATCATGTCTGCAGTAATTCATGGGCTGCTGGTGCACGATAAAGACCTGTAGCCCATCATGTCTGCAGTAATTCATGGGCTGCTTGTGCACGATAAAGACCTGTAGCCCATCATGTCTGCAGTAATTCATGGGCTGCTGTGGCACGATAAAGACCTGTAGCCCATCATGTCTGCAGTAATTCATGGCTGCTTGTGCACGATAAAGACCTGTAGCCCATCATGTCTGCAGTAATTCATGGGCTGCTTTGCACGATAAAGACCTGTAGCCCATCATGTCTGCAGTATTCATGGGCTGCTTTGTGCACGATAAAGACCTGTAGCCATCATGTCTGCAGTAATTCATGGGCTGCTGTGTGCACGTAAAGACCTGTAGCCCATCATGTCTGCAGTAATTCATGGGCTGTTGTGCACGATAAAGACCTGTAGCCCATCATGTCTGCAGTAATTCATGGGCTGCTGTGTGCACGATAAAGACCTGTAGCCCATCATGTCTGCAGTAATTCAGGGCTGCTTTGTGCACGATAAAGACCTGTAGCCCATCATGTCTGCAGTAATTCATGGGCTGTTGTGCACGATAAAGACCTGTAGCCATCATGTCTGCAGTAATTCATGGCTGCTGTGTGCACGATAAAGACCTGTAGCCCATATGTCTGCAGTAATTCATGGGCTGCTTTGTGCACGATAAAGACCTGTAGCCCATCATGTCTGCAGTAATTCATGGGCTGCTTTGTGCACGATAAAGACCTGTAGCCCATATGTCTGCAGTAATTCATGGGCTGCTTGTGCACGATAAAGACCTGTAGCCCATCATGTCTGCAGTAATTCATGGGCTGCTGTGTGCACGATAAAGACCTGTAGCCCATCATGTCTGCAGTAAATTCATGTGCTGTTTGTGCTTACGATAAAGACCTGTAGCCCATCATGTCTGCAGTAATTCATGGGCTGCTTGTGTGCACGATAAAGACCTGTAGCCCATCATGTCTGCAGTAATTCATGGGCTGCTTTGTGCACGATAAAGACCTGTAGCCCATCATGTCTGCAGTAATTCATGGGCTGCTGTGTGCACGATAAAGACCTGTAGCCGATGATGTCTGCAGTAATTCATGGGCTGCTGTGTGCACGATAAAGACCTGTAGCCCATCATGTCTGCAGTAATTCATGGGCTGCTTTGTGCACGATAAAGACCTGTAGCCCATCATGTCTGCAGTAATTCATGGGCTGCTGTGTGCACGATAAAGACCTGTAGCCCATCATGTCTGCAGTAATTCATGGGCTGCTTTGTGCACGATAAAGACCTGTAGCCCATATGTCTGCAGTAATTCATGGGCTGCTTTGTGCACGATAAAGACCTGTAGCCCATCATGTCTGCAGTAATTCATGGGCTGCTGTTGTGCACGATAAAGACCTGTAGCCCATCATGTCTGCAGTAATTCATGGGCTGCTGTGTGCACGATAAAGACCTGTAGCCCATCATGTCTGCAGTAATTCATGGGCTGCTGTTGTGCACGATAAAGACCTGTAGCCCATCATGTCTGCAGTAATTCATGGGCGCTTTGTGCACGATAAAGACCTGTAGCCCATCATGTCTGCAGTAATTCATGGGCTGCTTTGTGCACGATAAAGACCTGTAGCCCATCATGTCTGCAGTAATTCATGGGCTGCTTTGTGCACGATAAAGACCTGTAGCCCATCATGTCTGCAGTAATTCATGGGCTGCTTTGTGCACGATAAAGACCTGTAGCCCATCATGTCTGCAGTAATTCATGGGCTGCTGTGTGCACGATAAAGACCTGTAGCCCATATGTCTGCAGTAATTCATGGCTGCTGTGTGCACGATAAAGACCTGTAGCCCATCATGTCTGCAGTAATTCATGGGCTGCTTTGTGCACGATAAAGACCTGTAGCCCATCATGTCTGCAGTAATTCATGGCTGCTGTGTGCACGATAAATGACCTGTACGCCATCATGTCTGCAGTAATTCATGGGCTGCTTTGTGCACGATAAAGACCTGTAGCCCATCATGTCTGCAGTAATCATGGCTGCTTGTGCACGATAAAGACCTGTAGCCCATCATGTCTGCAGTAATTCATGGGCTGCTTTGTGCACGATAAAGACCTGTAGCTCATGATGTCTGCAGTAATTCATGGCTGCTTTGTGCACGATAAAGACCTGTAGCCCATATGTCTGCAGTAATTCATGGGCTGCTGTGTGCACGATAAAGACCTGTAGCCCATCATGTCTGCAGTAATTCATGGGGGGGGGGGGGGGGGGGGGGGGGGGGGGGGGGGGGGGGGGGGGGGGGGGGGGGGGGGGGGGGGGGGGGGGGGGGGGGGGGGGGGGGGGGGGGGGGGGGGGGGGGGGGGGGGGGGGGGGGGGGGGGGGGGGGGGGGGGGGGGGGGGGGGGGGGGGGGGGGGGGGGGGGGGGGGGGGGGGGGGGGGGGGGGGGGGGGGGGGGGGGGGGGGGGGGGGGGGGGGGGGGGGGGGGGGGGGGGGGGGGGGGGGGGGGGGGGGGGGGGGGGGGGGGGGGGGGGGGGGGGGGGGGGGGGGGGGGGGGTTTTTTTTTTTTTTTTTTTTTTTTTTTTTTTTTTTTTTTTTTTTTTTTTTTTTTTTTTTTTTTTTTTTTTTTTTTTTTTTTTTTTTTTTTTTTTTTTTTTTTTTTTTTTTTTTTTTTTTTTTTTTTTTTTTTTTTTTTTTTTTTTTTTTTTTTTTTTTTTTTTTTTTTTTTTTTTTTTTTTTTTTTTTTTTTTTTTTTTTTTTTTTTTTTTTTTTTTTTTTTTTTTTTTTTTTTTTTTTTTTTTTTTTTTTTTTTTTTTTTTTTTTTTTTTTTTTTTTTTTTTTTTTTTTTTTTTTTTTTTTTTTTTTTTTTTTTTTTTTTTTCAGTAATTCATGGGCTGCTGTGTGCACGATAAAGACCTGTAGCCCATATGTCTGCAGTAATTCATGGGCTGCTTTGTGCACGATAAAGACCTGTAGCCCATCATGTCTGCAGTAATTCATGGGCTGCTTTGTGCACGATAAAGACCTGTAGCCCATCATGTCTGCAGTAATTCATGGGCTGCTGTTGTGCACGATAAAGACCTGTAGCCCATCATGTCTGCAGTAATTCATGGGCTGCTTTGTGCACGATAAAGACCTGTAGCCCATCATGTCTGCAGTAATTCATGGGCTGCTTTGTGCACGATAAAGACCTGTAGCCCATCATGTCTGCAGTAATTCATGGGCTGCTTTGTGCACGATAAAGACCTGTAGCCCATCATGTCTGCAGTAATTCATGGGCTGCTGTGTGCAGAATAAAGCAAACTGAGAGCATCCATTAATCATAATTCATAGTGTTAGTTATCACAGCTCAGCCGACCACACTGTGTCTGTACAGGGCTGACTAACATATATGGGAAAAGTCACATTCTGAACAGGTTCTGAAGAGGGTAACCGTTACAAAATGACATTCTGTGAAAGGAACAAACAACAAAAGCGATCTATGATATAGCAGGTAAACTGTTGACATGTTTACGGCAGAGGTAAACAGTTCTAAATGTGACAGTCATTCCAGGTGATTGATCGTTTCCATATCTTTAGAAGAATAATACAAGTCAACGAAGGACTTTGAAATGTAAAAAGAAAGTCATATGGAGGAATGGAAATTGTAAAAAGACAGTCATATGGAGGAATGGAAAATGTAAAAAGAAAGTCATATGAAGGAATGGAAATTTCGCAATGGACAGCTGGTATGCACTACCTTGGACAATGCGTCCGTTTTTCACCACCTAGTTGCCAGGTTACAAGTTAACAAACAAACATATAAACAGAAAGGGTTGAAATGCCATAAATAGTGACCAAAAACATGCGTCAGATTTTCCAGAGCAAAACCAAAATAATGGTCAACACAGGCAGAAAACAGTAGAAGTCAGTAAAGAAGAACAAAAGCTGATTTTTGTTTTAAAAAGAAGGTCAAAGAGAGTGATAGAAAAGAGGAAGTTAGTGGCACAGAACTTCCAGAGGGAGCCTCTGGCACACCCTCAGGGACAATCGTGTTGACTGTTTCCACAGTATCACACCTTCAGGGACAATCGTGTTGACTGTTCCCACAGTATCAGTCGTACAGTAGGGCCGGAGTGAGTGCAGAAAGGCAGCGTCAACACCCAGCATTGTTGTAGTGTGTATTGCCTGACTTGGCACTGACAGGTGTGTGCGTGCGTGCGTGCGTGCGTGCGTGTGTGTGTGTGTGCGTATGTGCAATGCAAATATCAAGGTATGTAAGTTATTCTGCTGATGGGGAAACACGTTTTAAAGTGTGGTGCGATTATTATTGTGCTGTGTCTCTTTTTGTGTGGAAAGATAGGGCTTGAAACATGGAAAATATGAAGAGAAAAACAGTAAACATGGGTAGTGAAAATACTTAAGTTAAACAAAAAATGAACAGTATGACTCACGCTTTTGTAGTATTACCGGTCTCTTTCAGCTCATTTTGTTTGTTTGTTACTTTATAACCCGCGTTTCAATACCCAACTTTTCACCATACTAAAATTCATTTGAACGAACGAAGAGATTATCTAGTCTAGGTTCTTCATTGCTTCAGCACCTAGTAGATACCTAATGCTTAAATGTCCTGTTTGTTTTGCATATGTGTACGTGCACATGTCTACAGACGTCTACTTTCCGTGTTCAAGGGCCTCAGTGTGAGGTAACTGTTAACAGGACTCTCTCTCTCTCTCTCTCTCTCTCTCTCTCTCTCTCTCTCTCTCTCTCTCTCTCTCTCTTAAGTGTGTTACGAACGTTTACGCATATTTTCTTTCTGTTCATGTTTTTAGTCTGTGTATGTGTTCCAACGCTAAGATAAACGATTTGAATGGCGGTAGAATTGTGGCATCAGCCTTCAGGCACAGTGACGCTGGAAGGGAGAAGTCAAACTGTCGTCAGTATTGTCAATTGTCGTCAGCATTGTCCAGAGGCACTGACTGTGCGGGTCGGTGGCACAGTACAGTGTGGAGAGGACGGAGAGGTGGCTGGCATGAGGGGGGGGGGGGGGGGAGCACGGATCGGTTAAAGGGCGAGAGAGAGAGAGAGAGAGAGAGAGAGAGCGGGGGGGGGGGCTGTGTATACAGTGTGGTGTGAATATGTTAAATCAGGACAGTTACTACTGAACACCATCACAGTCGTTCAGCGCCACTGTGGTGTCTCCTCTGTGGGGTTGCCTCTTGGCTACATGACTCTGCTAGTTCATTGTACACTACTGGCACTGGGACCATGACAAAATGACGTCGGCGTGTAACTGTAGACTATGAAGGGGTGGTGGAGAGGGACTGGGAGGGGAAGAAGGAAAGGATGATGGGAGGGAAAGGACACGCAAGAGATGGTCGTAAACAATCTGTCTGCCTGCCCTCATTGGCAGACCCCAGCCCTCATCTCCATTGCCAAAGTCCTGGAAGACCCATCAATTCTAAACTGTCCACCTCCAGTCCGTCCAGTCCCGTTTATCATGTGCGACTGTCCACCCAGTCCATTGTACGGAGAGAGAGAGAGAGAGAGAGAGAGAGAGAGAGAGAGAGAGAGAGAGAGAGAGCAGACAGACAGACAGACAGACAGACAGACAGAGTTATAGAGACAGAGACAGAGATAGTTCTTCACAAAGGTATTGAGAGAGAGAGAGAGAGAGAGAGAGAGAGAGAGAGAGAGAGAGAGAGAACTCGAATATATTCTTTAAATTAAGGGCCATAGTCCCATTAGAAGGGGCATGTACAAGAAATCATATTGATTAACAAAGTTGAAGACAGTATATTAACATTATACACAGCATGCACGACAAAAAAATATAATACAACGACAGCTCTCGCGTTGAATGCTTGATACAAAAAGATACAAAGTTTCCTTACGGTGTCGCTCTTATTAGAAGACATTAATAAATAGAAACAGAAGGTATTAGAATTTTTGTAATATTTAAGGGCAATATACTGTTTTCTTAAACTGTCTGAAAAAGGTCAGCACAATGTAAAATGCAGTTCATTTTCAACAGACACATTACATACTGGGCACAATAGATTCTGTGTTTCATGCCTCCTGTATCTATAAAAATGCACCTTCAAGGTGGAGGTACCAAAACGAAATCGTGTCATGATATATTTCAATTGTCTATCAATGTCTAAGGATAGATAGTTCAATACACAGTGTAGAGAGTCACAGAACATAATTATTGTAAGTATCAAAACGTTCACTGTTATTCAGGTGCTCACTCACATTTTGCCATCTGCAATCGATCAGTCGCTGCTTAAACACGCCCAAAACTTCATGCACATTTTCCACATCTTGATTAATCCACACATCCTCAAAACCATTTTGCTGTAAACATAATCGTACGTTCGTAACCCAAGTATTCTTACATGTATTATCCAAATCCCTTAGCAAGGTATAAGCGCTTTGGGATGAATGGCATCTGTCTGTCTAGAAAGATAATTGTGTTGCGCGGCGGAGTCAATTGTGGAGCTGTAGTGGCTGAAGAGCCCGATCCTTGAGTGGCAGACTCTGTTGCAGTTGCTGCAGGTGAAGTCTCGGTCATGAGTGTCTGGAGTGCCGACGCAATTCTTTGCCGTCTGCGGCGCCTCTGCTCTTCCCACTGGGCCTCTTTCCTCTGCTCTACTTGTTTGATGCCGGCCTTGATGGTGGTCCGACAGTTGACTCGGTCTGAAGCTACTGACTCCAAGTCAGCTGGACCAAGGCTGCCTGCCCTCAGGTCGCGCTTCCGTAGAGAAGAGTGCTCAGCACGCAGGCTTGGTACTCTTTGATCTTGGGGTTTGACGTTAGCATGGTGTCGACCCAGACTCCGTGCTAGACGGGCCATCGCTGTTGCTGCCTTGCCGATCCGCACGTTCAACCTGGCGTCCAGAGAAAGGCGGCTGGAGATGGTGGAGCCCAGGTAAGTGAAGTCGTTGACCACTTCGAGGATGTGATCGCCGATGGAGATGCGGGGAGTGCTGCTGACCTCTTGGCCCATGATGTTTGTTTTCTTCACGCTGATAGTGAAGCCAAACTCGGCGCAGGCATTAGTGAAGCAGGTGATGAGCCGTTCTAGCGCTTCCTCAGTGTGGGTAGTGGGGGCGGCGTCGTCTGTAAAGACCATCTCCCTGATAAGGACATTCCGCACCTTCGTCTTTGCTGGGAAGCATTCCAGGTTGAAGGGACTTCGGCCATTCCTAGTATGGAGGAAGATGCCGTCTTCAGACTGTCGGAAGGCATAGCGCAACAGCAGTGAGAAGAAGATGCAAAAGAGTGTCGGAGTGAGCACGCAACCATGTTTGACATCGTTCTTGATCAGAAAGGGGTCTGAAGATGAACCGTCATACTAGATAGTGCCGTTCATGTTGTCATGGAATGACGTGATCGTCTTCAGGAGTTTGGGTGGGAGGGAGGGGGGGGGGCATCAAATCCAGTATAGTAGGGTGAAGAGGCCTGATCTACTGACCAAGTCGAACACCTTGGTCAGGTCGATGAAGCCAATGAACAAGGGTCTTATCTGCTCGCGGCAGTTCTCTTGTAGCTGCCTCTGGGAGAATATCATGTCGATCGTCGACCTCACAGCTCTGAAGCTGCACTGTGCCTCTGGGAACACTCGTTCGGCGAGAAGCTGCAGCCTGTGGAGGACGATGCGGGCGAAGGCTTTACCAACAATGCTGAGGAGGGATATTCCGTAATAGTTATTGCAGTCACTGCGGTCCCTTTTGTTCGTGTATAGCGTGCTGATGTTTGCATCGCGCATGTCCTGGGGTACAGTCCCTTCCTACCAACACTGCAGCAGAAGCTCATGAAGGTGACTGTGGAGAGAACTCTCCTTGCCGGTTTTGATGACTTCTACCAATATGCCGTCGCTATCCGGCGCTTTACCAAGGCTAGCAAGTCGAAGGCCTTGCTGAGCTCCTCAATGGCGCGTGGAGCGTCGAGCTTCTCCATGGCAGGCAGGAAGGTAGTGTTTTCAATGGCTGTGTGGGTGACTGGATTCTCCCTGGATTACAGCTCCTGGTAGTGCTCCGCCCATCTCTCCATCTGTTTGCTGCCCTTCGAGGTAACCTGTAATGATCCAATTGAAGTAATCTCAGCCAATAACGGACACAATTTACAATCAAAGTAACAGTGATAGGATATATGTTCAATTCATTGTAGATTAGATAATTAGGTGTACGTAGTTCAACAGCTAGACATTTCTTCAGCATGTACAGATGCAATTTTTCACAGTGCTGAGAAGCATTTTGTAATCTCCATATCTTGGAACCGTACTGCGTAATAGGTTGAACCTGACCATCAAACAACTTACAAAATACATCTAATGAATAGTTATTCAGCGTTCGAAGCCATTGCATTATACACAATAGTGCTTTCTTAGTTTTACTAAAAAATATCTTTACATGCAGCAACAAAACTAAGCAAAGTAGACAAAGTAGAGCAAAGCAAAGCCCTCTCCTTCTATACCCCCCCCCCCCCCCCCCCCTCATCCCTTCCAACTCTCTCCTTCCTTCCCCCTCAATCCTTGCTGAACACTTTTCATCTTCAAGCCGTATTCACTTTTCAGCTTTTTGGCAGTGCTCACTTCCTCACTTCCCCATTTCTCCCTGCCCACTGTCACCCATTCCCACTTGTCCCTCTGAGCAAAGAAGGTTTTAAACCGAAGCGCCCTCATCCACCTCTTCCTCAAGGACCTGCTACCATACCCCAGGCAAGTTGTCTTATACACATATAGATACCTAGATATTTACACGCATTTACAACAAGCATAACAGAACCATCAAATATCCATCCTTCTCTCGCACCTAAATAACCCCCCTTTCTAAACACGACGATATCACTTTTACTTAGAGTGACTTTAAGACTTAATGCGGAGGCTGTTCTTTGTGGGCTGTTCAACTGGTCTTGTAAGCCAACTACAGTTTCTGAAAGAATTCAGTTCAATTCGATTCAGTCAACTTTATTGTCCATCGGAAATTTTTCTTCTGCTCCACATCATTTTGCAAGTACATAAGACATTACAAAGGAGACATTATAAATCGTTACATAAAAGCCTGTATTAGTATATGTATTTGTATATATCAACACTCACACACCCCTCCCCCCACACCTGCACACACACACGCACACACACACACCACACACCCGCGCGCGCGCGCGCGCGCGCATACACACATGAAATAAACATTAAATCCATAAGACATAAAACATTACATAGATTATAAAAACAAAATACACAAAAACACAACCTCACCCACACAATGCCCAAACATTAAAACACACACACACACATGCGTAGCCCCCCACCCCCACCCCCACCCACGCACACACACACACACACACACACACACACAGTCTAGTCACAGCAAAAGCATAATATTGCAAACTGAATTGTTCATGTCTGAGAGGCAAGGGTCATGGCAGTCAATCAGAGGCTTTAGAGTTTAAAATGCTAATGGCACTTGGTATAAAGGACTTCTTGAAGACATTCCTCTGTGCTCTGGGCATTCTGTAGCGTCTGCCTGATGAAGTTTTTCAAAGTGGAACATCGTCTGCCAACAAGTGTTAAAATTGTTCAAAAGCACTGAGCATGAATGTAACAGCTTGCCTGCCTTTATTGATGACCTCCAGAGCTAATTCATTTATAAATTACGAAAACAAAATCGGACTACAGATACCACCCTGCTTAATGCAAAAGAACATTGAATATACTCTTTAAGCCTGGCACCACACCACACACGCGCTTTCACACTAGCGTTCATACTTTCACACAGCGATATAGTTTACCTCTAATTCCATTCTTCTACAAGACTGGCCATAAAAGGTTCCTGCTAATAGCATGGAAACACTTTTCGAAATCAATAAATGCAAGATAAAGTTTACGATTTGAGGAAAACTGTTTTTGCACACAAGCCATTAAAGTAAAAAGGTGATCGACAGTAGAGTTCCCCTTTTAAGTCCTGCCTGACATTTCCCTGCAATATTGTTCTCTTTAACCCATGTTTGCAGTCGTCTGTTTATAATGGTCCCGTATACTTTACTTCTTGTATCACACCACTGATACCTCTATAATTGCCAGGCTGACTGACATCCCCTTTTTTAATAATGGCAAGATATCAGATTCAGTCCAGCAATCCGGATATATACCTCTATCAAAAAGTACATTGAAATTTTTACAAAGTATGGAATTACCAGTTCATGTGCATTTCAATATCTCACCAATCATACCATCATGGCCTGCTGCTTTCTTAGATTTCAATTCACGCAATGTAACAACACTTCTTCCTCTGCTATAGGTCGATTAAAAGGCAACACATTATCAGGTGCATCAACACCGTCCTTTTGATCAATAGCTATTTCATCTTTTTCCAGTTATGCTTTGAAATGTTGAAACTACTCATGAATAGTGATTCTGATTTTTGTTTTTTTTTGAAAAGCCATATATACAGTTTCCCAAAAATCACGTTTGATTATTGACATAGAAACTAATTTCTCAATCAACATAGTATTATGTAATTTCTATGTATGAAAAATCATTTTTCATATTTTCTTCCATATTTACGATAATCCCACTCCCCGTCAATGAACGTGTTTTTTGTACTTTTTTAAGCCCTGCATACTTCTCTCCTTTTGTTTTGGCACTTCACATCAAACCATCCAGACACCTTCTTACATCCATTCACACGCATGCACTTCATTGAATACATTCCGCGGCATTCTTAACATTCGTTGAACAAATCGAGTGCCAGAATCAATCATAAATATTTCATATTCCATTTTCTTATGTCATCTGAATCTATATTATCATCACTATCTGAATTCAAATACAGTTTTCAATAAAACAATCTTTTTCATTTAAAGTGTCATTTGCATGATTAACTGCAGCGGTTGCAGGGATCTTTAATACACATGTTACGGGCATGTGGTCAGTTTCAATCCGGTCTAGAACAGTAAGCGCACCATCATCCCAAAGCGTAGCTAGCAGATCACTGGACATAAACAATAATCAATCACACTGCACCCAAAGTCAGAGATGTATGTGTAGCGTTCTTCAAGGTCGCCTTAACACAAACCGATGAAAATACACAAGTTCAAAGAAAGTGCATATCTTCGACACAGACTTGCCAAACCCATTTAAAACTTTATCTTGGGTATTCCTTCCAACACCAAGCGGACGACTTTCATGTAAATAAAAATCATTTTCTGTTGTCACAGGTGGTAAAATATTACCAGTACGAGCGTTCAAATAACCAGAAAGAATAATGAAACAATAATTATTAGATATCAGTGCATGGTCAACCAAACAATTTTCCAATAAAGAAGTTCCATCACCTTCATCATCAATAACGGTATAGTACCTGGAGCGCTCAGGTGGCGTATAGGCACACACATACACATCTTTGGGGAGATGAAACAGTCTTGTCAATTACAAACATGAGAAAGAAACCATAGGGAACATTAATTTGTTTTAAATATGGAACGATTTTTTTTATATAAGGCACGTTACACCACCGGAAGGCCGACCTGCCTCTGATAATTTTAAAGTTTATATCCAGATAAAACGTCATCACTTAAAGATTCAATGAAAGTTTCAACCAAAACAACAATGTGGAAAGATGAGACAAAGGAAATAAAGTCTGGATCTTGTGTCTTACACATCAAACCATTTACATTCCAAAGTAAGAACAAATACGAACGAATGATATTTACAACAGTATTATAATCATGCATATGACTTTCACGCACAGGACTATCAGAGTCACTAATCGGCATATCAACACAACCCGGTGTGTCCCTGACCTCAATTGAACTCTTTCTAGGGTGTTCAGACACCGAGTTTGGACGAGAATCATGCACGGACGGTACATTTTCGGCCACCATATCATAATTTTATCGTCTTTCCTCTTTTGTGACCTTCCCTCCAAAGCCTGCGCTGTGACGTCATAGAAGTCACGGGATTACGGCGCAACACCACAATTATTACGATTCCCACTGGATACCCCATCGTACAACAAATCATTTCCACAATAATCGTTTACAAAACTGTGATTTTCCATACATACATTATTCACATTCATTGTATTATTCTCATAACAGACACCTTCAGACATTTTCCACAATCACATTAACTTACTTATCCACACTCATTCACACCATTTTCCCCTCAGCGCACAAGGCAAGTTTTCCGGACGGCCCTCCCCCTGTGTCATTTCCACCAGACTGGCACTATCAGCAGACAGACAATACTTCCCCCCTTCCATAATCAAAATGATCATTCACCATACACGCTCTCTTACCTTCTGCTCTTTTTGTTTTCATGAAAACAGTCAACACGCACACACACTGAAAAGTCCTCGCCAATTAACATTTTACTCCCCTTCAGTTTTGTCTTTTTCTTGAGATCTAGTTGCAAAGTGAGAAGACTGCAGGCGGAAATCTAAACAAATCTTAAATAAATGTTAGCGAACCGCCCAGAGAAAGGTGGACAAACGAGTCACAAGACAAAACACAACGTGTTTCGACTTCTTAGGTCTTCCTCAGGTGAGAAACAAACGAATAAAACAACGAAAATTCACTTAGCTTTGATCGCTTCAGATCGCTTCAGAGTTCAGCGCAAGGAAGAAGGCGTTGAATGAGCAATCACTGGGGAATCAGGCTTGTTGCTAAGGCGGTGCACATGATCCGTCTCCACGTTGTCAGAAAGACCAAGGTTGTCAGAATGAAGTCCTTGTTACTGACGCTCAAAGGCAGCACTGGTCTCCCCCTGTTCCTCCTTCATCCTGTAGAAAATCAGATTATTCCTCTTTGATCTTCCTTCCAGATCGTCTGTCTTTTTTTCTCTAACCGTGCAATCCGGGCACACAAATCGTCCCTGTGATCTTTCAATGTCATGTTTTCTCTGCGTAATGAGTCCACCTTTGTCTCCACCTCCACCTCCTCCTGTAGAGGCTGCAATGTCAGACACAACCCCGCCAAGCTTAATTCATGGAGACGTCCATTCCACCCAACTTCGTCATGAGATTAGCCAGTTAACACTAGGGTCTGACGTAGTGATGCAACGGGAGCTGTCGTATAAACTCTGCTAGTGGCTGGAGAAGCTCTCTCTCCCTGCTTGCGTTCAGTCGCATCTGGTGGAGGTCCTAGCCCTGGATTTGAGTGGTGGGTTTGTTAGTGGGTCCGGGTTTTAATTCGATGTCACCACATCGTATAAGGAGTAAACTCCAAAGTAGGTAAGGAACACACACACACACACACACACACACACACACACACACACACACACACACACACACACCACACACACACACACCAACCACCACCACCACCACCGTCAGAACACAACTTGGCCTGTCCTTCAGTTGTATGACTCTCATCATTATCTTCTTGACTGATCCCTGTGAGCCATATAGCTCCAAAACCACCACAAACATGTCCGAAATCCAAGGAAGCCGACGGCATAGCTTGCGGGAGTCGACACCACGCAAAGTTCAAAAAACAGTTCACAGATATATGAACACTTGCACGAAAGGGAGCACCAGAGAAAACGTCCGATCGCTGTGACTGCTTATCACTCCAGAGAGAGAGAGAAGAGAGAGAGAGAGAGAGAGATTATTTTTCACACAGAAGCCGCGTTTTTCTCGCTTGTCTACACAGTCAACCTTCTCTCTCCTTCCTTGGAATATTGTTGTTCACAAAAATCACTATTTCCCCTTCACGCACGGTTAGGTGTACTCACATAAACCAACTCTGCTCTCAGGTCTTTTATTGCAATCTCTATATTTCAAGCGGATCCTTCAGATTCAAAGACAAGCCCATAATGAGGTCTGCAGGATTGCAATATCTTGCCGTCTTCTACGTTTCGCTGTTCGGAAGCGACCTGAAATAACAGGCATGTTAGAATATGAAACAGAGCAATCTGAAGAGAAGAAGAAAAGAACAAGAAAACAAGAGAAAGAAAATACAAGATGGCTTCAACACACACACGCGCGCGCGCGCGCGCACGCACAGCACGCACACACGCACACGCACAACACGCACACACACCACCACGCACGCACGCACGCAGCACGCACGCACGCAGCCGCGCGCACACCACCACCACGCACGCACGCACGCACGCACGCACGCACCACACACACACACACACACACACACAGAAGAACTGTCTGCTTCCGTGGTCTTCTTTCATGGTGGACTTCATTCTGTGCACGAGACTGTGACAAGAGAAGGAGATAACTCATCACGTCCTGTCCCTTGTTCAGCTGTTTCTTCTTTTTGCTGCTTCTTTTCGCGGTTTAATCCCCCCCCCCCCCCCAATCCCCCACCCCGCTTCTCCTCCACCTACGGTTCTGTTTTATTTCTTTCAATGCTGTTAGCTAGTAGAGCTGTGCCAAAAAAAAAGCCTTTCTTCACTTCATTCTCCTGCCGTTAAAGATCCAGTCAATCAACAGTGTTATTTCTGTCATTTTATTTTTACTTACTTCTTTTTCGCATTTTGGTTTTCTTTTCTTCCTTTTCATTCTTGTCCTTCTTCTAGTAAATATGTTGTTGTTTATATCAATGGCTGTTTTTTTCTTTGATAGTTTTGAAGGATGTTGACTGACGTTTCTGTGTGATATTATTACGGTTCTTGGTATTCTTCACTTGACGTCTATTACCTCCCTCACCCCCTCTCCACTCATCCCCTCAGTCTGTCTGCAGTGACCCATTTCTTGTATATACATTCTCCCAGAGCACTTAGATGAGCAGACTTACTTACTTAGACTTAGATGCTCCCGCATCTTGCGACGCATGAGGCAGTCAAGCGGCTCCACTGTGCACGGTCCTCAGTCAGTTTGGTAGTGTCACTCCATCCTCTGTCAACGAGTCTGAGCTCTCTCTCCACTGTCTGTCGCCAGCTCATCCTGGGTCGTCCTCTTTTTGTCTGGCCTGCTGGGGTCCATTTAATCGCCTGGTTTGCAGGTCTTGAAGACGGTAATCTCAAGACATGACCCAGCCAGTGGAGGCGCCGTCTGCAGACGATGGTTGACACGGGGAGCTGTTTGGACCTCTCCCTGACGTCTTCATTTGGTATAAAGTCTGACCATTTGATGCCTAAAATCTTACGTAGGCACTTAGTATCAAAAGCGTCGGGTTTCTTCTCCTGTGTGGTCTTCAGTTGCCAGGTTTCACAGCCATATAACAGCGTTGGAATCACACTGGAATTATAAAATTTCAGTTTGATTCCAAGGGAGAATTTCTTGCTGTTCTATATTTTGTTCAGCTGATTGAATGCTGATGTTGCTTCCCAATACGACACTTCAGTTCGTGGTCGAGGTCATTGGCGTTGTTGATGGAGCTGCCTAGGTATGTGAAGTTCTCTACTTCTTCCACTTGTTTCTGGTCGATGAGAACGTCTGTTGGCCCTTGGTGTTTACCGGTAAGCATGTTTTAGTCTTTTTGGCACTGATAATGAGGCCAATGTTGCCTGCAAACTTGCTGATATTGAACAGTCTCATTTATAACAACGTCATTCATTATGCTATATATAAAATACACCAGGTTGAAAGCTTTTTTAAACGATCAATTTCAATCGGTTGTGCTAAAATGATATTGAAACCGTCTGTAAAATCGATTAAGTAAAAGTCAGATTGTATAAAGTATCCGGGTAGCCCGAACAACTATTCGAATTGGCAAGGACAGGCCGATGACGTCACTCGTTCCGCCGCAGATGTTGGGAACACGTGGTGCGAGAGACAAAAAGACGGGCAATATAACAAGTTGTGTCACCACGTGGAAGCTGATCAGGGCTTGACGGCTTTCTGCAGCACACTTCACAGGCCCAGGGATCTGTTATCCCAAGGTGTGTGTGTGGTGTGTGTGTGTGTGTGTGTGTGTGTGTGTGTGTGTGTGTGTTCTACTCGATAATGTCTTCTCCTATGTTTTTGTTTGTCTCTTCTATTTCTGTCTTCTGTCCTCTTTCCTGTCTGTTTTGGTGTTGGATTTATGCCCCTTCCCCTTTTATCTATCAGTTTTTATGTCTTCATTTACGTCTGCCTTTCGCTAGCCTGGCTCGTTTACTATCGCTTGGCCTGTCTGTTGATTAAAAAAAAGGTCTTATCATGATCTTAATATCTATTTGTTGGTTTGTTTTCCAACTGTTCGATGGACTCCGACGGTCCATTTTAAAAGAGATGTGCTTACAGAAATGATCATCAAAACTATTGTTCTCATGGGATTCGAATCCGTGATCAACCAGTTACTGCACAATGCTATTTTGTGTTTAAAAAGTACAATGATGTAAAAAACAACAACACGTGTTTGAAATATTCAATGATACCAAAAACAAAATCAGTATTTCAAAACAGTATCTGTGATATAAAGAAACAAATAAACCATCGAACAAAAAACATTCAAGCTAACTTTTTCCTCTAGCCAACCTCAACGGAGGGAGGCAACATCTGTGTCCAGCTCGTCTAGCTGCGAGCTTCTCCCTCCTGGGATGTAACAGTAGCACTTCCGACATCAGATGACCAGTGTTTGTCGATCAGGCTTTGTCTGGCTTCCCCAACGATTGCAACGTGATCGAACACTAGACGTTGCCAGAGCCGACACAACCCGTCGTTTCAGTCATTCAGAGGCCCGCGGGAATTCGCTGTCTATAATTATCTGCAGTTTATCGACGCATTCACCAGAGGACGGAACTTTAAACAACCGAGCGAAATACAAAATTGAAAAATCTAGCGCGTACCAGTTGTGTAATATCATTATGTCAACATAGGTAAATCCAGAATTGTTTATTTAACACCTCGGTTAAGGTGCAAGGCAGACACAGCATTAAGCAATATGTATCAATGACGTCAAGGAGATGGAGAAAGGCAGACGTTCAAAGAAGCAGGCAGTATTTGGAGTGATTTCAATAAATCGCTCCTTAATCTTTGTAATCGGTTTGTTGCGCCGAGAAAAGCAGCAAAGCGTAGACTATAGAAGTGCATTTTCACTGACATCTATGAAGAGCAGACTGACGGATCAGTCATCGCGAGTGAGCTCATTGAGGGCACTCTTAGTTCACAGCTTGCACTGCCAAGTTACCCCCCTTTCCTGTCACTGAACTGGGGTTTGAAATGAAACAAACTGTTCTGTCATGCCGTCATATTTGAAGTGTGTGGCTTAACTACTCCATTCAGTTATCCTCTACATGGTTCATCAAAACTATGTATGTGCACTGTGGGATGACTATTCTTTTTGGCAGTTCTGTCTTCTCACCCCATCCTTCTCTCTCTCTCTCTCTCTCTCTCTCTCTCTCTCTCTCTCTCTCTCTCTCTCTCTCTCTCTTCTCTCTCTCTCTCTCTGTACAAACATTAAGATAAGAGAATGTGGATTTTTTAATTACTCATTGGACGATTTATGAAGATGAATAGGGCCAGAGTCATGTGGATGGCTGTGTGTTGTGTTTACTTTAGTATGATTGGGCTAAGGCTTCCAAAAATTGAATTTGCCACATGAACCCCCACCACCCCTGCCATACTCTCCCGCCGCCCCACACCAGTTCTCTCTCTCTCTCTCTCTCTCTCTCTCTCTCTCTCTCTCTCTCTCTCTCTCTCTCTCTCTCTCTCTGTGCAAACCAGCTTTTTAACGAGACTTCGCATGCTTCATTCGCATTACACATATTCTTTTTCTTCTGCTCCGACAAATTAATGTTTACATTGGATGATATATTGGATTTTAATCTGGGAAAGTGTGTGTGTGTGTGTGTGTGTGTGTGTGTGTGTGTGTGTGTGTGTGTGTGTGTGTGTGTGTGTGTTATATCCATAAAATTTCACATGTAGTTTAGCAGAAAATAAGCGTCCAGTTCCAGCCTCTCGGTGCAGAAAACACCTCCTGCCCAGATCGCAGCGGTGATCCCCTTCCGACTGAAGCTTCTCGGCGTTACCTTCACATCCTTGAGGCCAGTGTCTAGGGGGGAAAAAAACCCAGCCTGTTGAGGACTGTCTTTCGGTTCTTGACTTTCATCATCAGCCCACCTGAGGATCAGCAGCAGTGGCTCCTGTGCACACTGTAACTTCTGTCCTGGCTCTTGCCCGGCCACGTGAACCTGTGCTGGTACACTCTTCATCTCACCAACTGAAGGAGGTCGTCTTGTCTGGTCACTGATTTAATCAGCTTCCTTCCGTAACTCCTCGACATTGTCGGGTACCCCCTCCCCCCCTCCCCCCTCCCGCCCCTCTCCCCTCCTCTGCTCTCCCTCCCCACTGTCCACAGCCGTCTTCCTCATTTCTATCTTTCGCTGTCTGTCTGTCTATCTCTTTCTCTTTCTCTGCCTCTGTCTGACTGTCTGTCTGTCTGTCTGTATCTGTCCCCCCCCCCCCTCTCTCTCTCTCTCTCTCTCTCTCTCTACGTCTGACTGTCTGTCTTTCTCTTCCTCTGCCTCTGTCTGACTGTCTGTCCGTCCGTCTGTCTGTCTCTATCCCCCCCCCCCCCCCTTCTCTCTCTCTCTCTATCTCTCTCTCTACGTCTGTCTGTCTGTCTATCTGTATGTATCTCCCTCCCTCCCTCTCTCTCTCTCTCTCTCTCTCTCTCTCTCTCTCTCTCTCTCTCTCTCTCTTTCATTCCCATACAAAGACTCTCTTTACTGCACAAGAACCTGGTCATCCTCAGGACAACTGTCGTGTTGTATGCTGTACAGGAGCGTGCATCATCTGTCCATCCCGTGGTATTTTGAAGAAAGACAAAGTTAATTTGTTGGTTTGTGCAGTGCTGCATTGAACAACTGCGAAAATGATTTTCAGTTTGTGAATGTCATAAATATGTATTCAAATTTCGTTTGACCTAACGTTTATTGCCTATACACAAATAAAGCCTACTGTGAGAGCTGTGTCAATACTCGTTCCTTTTGCTGTCGATTGTCGTGTTTTTAGGTGCTGAAGTATGTGTGATCTCTGCTTTTGTGGCAATGATAAGTGCTCGTTCAGTGTACATGCCTGAATAAATAATCCGAAGTTCTCCGTCTGTTTGTATGTCTGCCCCCCCCCCCCCCTCCCTCCCCCCCCCCTCTCTCTCTCTCTCTCTCTCTCTCTCTCTCTCTCTCTCTCTCTCTCTCTCAATTAATGCAATTGAGTTTACGTACAACTCTTAAGACCTTTACGTAAACTCAACTGCATTTATTCTAGTATACGCTGATTACTTTCTGATGCCATATTCGAACCAGTTATTACACACGGTGCTGAAATTTAGGGATCTCATTAGAAAAGGTACATATATTTGCAATCAAACGATTTTTAAAAGTTCCGCTGCATGTTTCGAATACAGTAGTATAATTATGGTGAAACTAGCAACTACCCGTTGTACATTATGTGTTATATCAAGTGTATAAAATACTGTCTGTAATTATTGAAGTGAGGTCAATGAAATGATACTAAACGAATATGAACGTGCGAAAGAAAATTCAGTATATCATACAATGAAGATTTTAACTGTGCATGGATTTGGGAGTGTGTGGATGTGCTAGTGCATGGATTTGGGAGTGTGTGGGTGTGCTAGTGCATGGATTTGGGAGTGTGTGGGTGTGCTAGTGCATGGATTTGGGAGTGTGTGGATGTGCTAGTGCATGGATTTGGGAGTGTGTGGATGTGCTAGTGCATGGATTTGGGAGTGTGTGGATGTGCTAGTGCATGGATTTGGGAGTGTGTGGATGTGCTAGGGAGTTGGAGGTGAGGATGGGG
This sequence comes from Conus canariensis, assembly GCA_033310375.1. NCBI lineage: Eukaryota > Metazoa > Mollusca > Gastropoda > Neogastropoda > Conidae > Conus > Conus canariensis. The sequence continues at coordinate 12,796,598 of CM065740.1, read as the reverse complement.
CTATATACTGGATTCAAAAACAGGATTACAGTCTCTTGCACACAAAACTGGCACTCTGAAATGGAAAGAACAGAAAGAGAGGACCAGTTTTATAGCCTTAAATGCATACTTGAAAGACAGAAACATATTTAGATAATAACGAACAGGTGACATAGAGTTTGGCTTGCCAGATTGAGGTCAAGGACTCTTGGCTTAAATACCCGTGAAAAAGGGTTCCCTGCTGAGACATCCTCACCGTCGCCTTGCCTTCGTGTGCTTTCGTTGGGGAGGATGAGACGTATTTTTGTTTCAGTGTAAAGAATGCAATTCTATTCGTAAATATTGCATATTTGAAAAAAAAAAGGCTCAAAATGAGAAAACTGTTAGAGTGCTGAAATTGAACTATGACGATGACTGTGAAATCTCTCGCAATGTAAACTGCAGACGCGTTGAACATTCGAACAATAGCTCAAACCGATGTGATCGAAAGATACAAGGAAATGTAAAGGAAGCAGTAAGACACTTTGGTTTTGGTTGTTAACGCACTGCGAATTCTTCGAAAGTTCGTAATACTGGGTGGTCGGTATTTAGACTAACTGTGCTTAGATTACGGGCTTTGTACTAATTCATGCATGCTTTGGATTATTTTTTTTTTTATGCTATTTGCCATTTCTTTGCACCCACCATGTTACGAAGGCTGTGTAGCTATTGACATTAAAAATGCTCTCTCTCTCTCTCTCTCTCTCTCTCTCTCTCTCTCTCTCTCTCTCTCTCTCTCTCTCTCTCTCTCTATGTTTTGAATAATACATCCTTTAAGGTATTCATCAAGTTATTCGATACCCAAGTACAGCCCGTTGTACTTTACGGCTCTGAATTATGGGGCTTAGACAAAGCTGCAACTTGTTGCGAATCTGTTCATTTATTTGCTCTAAAAAAGTTTCTTGGTGTAAACAGACGTACGCCGAATGATATGATATACGGAGAAACTAATCGCTACCCAATATCTGTTGTATCTGCTGTTAATTGCATTCGATATTGGCTTAAGTTATTGCAAATATGTAACGATAGAATTCCTAGAAAAGCCTACAATATGCTTCTAGATATGGACTCTAAAGGTAAAAATAACTGGGCCTCCAAAGTTCGTATTTGTTTGACAGAATATGGGTTTGGATATGCCTGGCTAAATCAGGGAGTGGGAAATGTCAAAGCATTTATAAGTATTTTTAGACAACGATTAATAGATTGTACATGGCAAAAATGGTCTGACCATATTCACAATAGTGATAGATTTAGTTTCTATACCAATTTTTGCAGTGTGCATGATTTGAAACCATATTTGACCGCTAATATTGATAGACATTTACAGTATGTTACAACACGGTTTCGATTAGGAATATCAGAATTAAAAGTGCACCTTTATAGATACAGAATGGCTAACAACGAGGATCTGATTTGTCCATTATGTAACGTAGCACAAGAAGATGAAATACATTTTGTTCTTTGCTGTCCAGTTCTTAATGGTATTCGTGAAAAGTTCATCAAACCTAAGTATTATAATCAACCGTGTTTATTTAAATTGTGTTTATTAATGTCTTCTCAATCAGTTGAAGTTGTTAGAGGTCTTTCAATGTTTCTTTCAAAAGCATACAAGTTCAGAGAAACTGCCACATCTTAAGAATTTTGTTTGTATCACCATTGTTATGTCTTTATTAAGTCATAACTAGCGCTGCTTCAATATTCTCTTGTTGTTCACATTCCCCTCATAAGGGGCCTTGGCCTAAATGAAATTAAACGGGATTCTCTCCCTTCTCTCCCTCTCTCTCTCTCTCTCTCTCTCTCTCTCTCTCTCTCTCTGCATTTTGCATTCTCCGATCACCTGGTCTTGGTCTCAGAAATAGTAATAGGATTAAGACCTCAGCAATGAGCCACTGCTTCATTGCAATCAAACCTTAATATGACAAACACCAACATAATCCTATTTTGAAATGAGGAAGTCTCGCAACGAGAAAAAGATGAACATGCAATTAATCTTTCATGGCTGCTGTAAATGTTGAAATTTAAAAGGGAGACAAGAGAAGAGGAAGTTTCGCGAAAGACGTCATAGAAATAATGACGAGTTGCAAGCCTTGTTTTACTCATCGCTTTTAGATCTGTGTATTTTCGGTCAGTGTGGTGCTGTTGTTGAGTTATTTAAAACAGGAAAGTGAACGTATGCATAATTGTTCAGTTTTGTTTTCGGATCGTTTGATAATGCCATTGGAATATTCAAGATCATGTTAGAATGTTTGCCAGGTCTCCATAACTTGCAAGTGCATTACCGAAGGTTCGAGAATGCTGTAGAAGCTGATCGAATCACATTCGCCTAAGCTTGTTGCGATTTCATTGGTTGAGCTTACCGATACGCAGAATATTCTAGAAAAGGATATAAAAGGCTGAGAGCTGTGCGACTGGGAGGGCGAGAGAAACAAGAGTGGTTGTGGAGTTTTAGTCATTGCAGTTGACAGAAGTGTTCGAGTCTTCACTGAGTTTGAGTCTAGTCGATTAAAAGCTGCCATTTGTAGAAGATTTTTGTTGCTATATTCTTCAACGTTTGTAAATAAAAGGATCATCTTCGTTTCAATACCGCCTGGTGTATTTTGTCGTCTGCAAGCTGAACACCTAACACAGGATCTACAACGGACTCTCACAAGCTACTGTACTTACCTGCACATGTTCACTCATCTTATACTGAGGAAGTCAGCGTCTAGCGTGTAACAGTCAATATGTAAAGATATTTTTGGTATGAATTTCGTCTTGCGTTTGAGTTTTGTCTGCTTGAAAAGATACACCTAGTAAAGCTTAAAATGCATTATTGTGCAGAGGCCGCTAAAAAAGAGAATATCACCACTAGATAAAGATTCCCTCGCTTTGTTTTTGTAGTTTTCTTAATTGTGAAGTACAACACGTTACAAATCAGAGCCTCGATGCTACTCTTCCACATTGTAAGAAATCCATCTTTCTGCTTTATGGAGATGTCTTGGGGTACTTTTGCAGACACTGAATACTTTGTTATATGCTGAATCAGCTAGACATCCTATATATTTTAATTCGGTTGTTCAACATAATAACCTAAAAAAGCGGCACCACGGATTACGACATATAGCATGTAGAACGCTGTTGGACACGTGAACAGAACTGCTGAAAAAAAGACGTTGTGACCAATGTAAGGATCAGCTGTGTGAATTTGGTTTTTGATTTGCATGGCTGAAACCAAGGTGTTGGTGATATGAACAATGTTATCCAGTATTTCCAAAAAGATGATGAACTGCAGATGGCAAAATCGGAGATCCTCTGTATAAATTATAATAGGACTGAGTGATATAAAGCGTAAAGTCATTTACATTGTTTACATTTTGGTAACAGAGATTAGGCGCTACGGAAAGTATTTTCAAATAATGTGAATGATAATAGACGGACATTTAAAAGCACATCGTGGCTACATTTAGATTGTGTGTATTTGATGCTTGTATTCTTTGCTTTCGTTATCATGTGACAGATATTTTACTAATGCATTTTGTTAAAATTCAAATCAAGACGATCTTGTCGAATGTCTTGTCCGATATTAAGAGATCGTAGAAAACAATTCATCACGCTAAAGCATTGAAATAATTCATCACGCTAAAGCATTGAAATAATTCATCACGCTAAAGCATTGAATTATTCATCACGCTAAAGCATTGAAATAATTCATCACGCTAAAGCATTGAAATAATTCATCACGCTAAAGCATTGAAATTGTATTTGCTTCTTCCAGTTAATTACGTTAACATCATCACAAATGAAAATAATGATATACACCTTGCTATTTCTGGTATAAGCTATTGAAGAACCGAAAAGTTGGTTATCTTGATGAACATCATTGTAAATGTATGACTTACACTGTAAATGTATGATTTACACTGTAAATGTATGACTTACATTGTAATATGTATCTCCGGGCCAGAACATGTTGGTCTTTTTTGACAAAACATTTGAACCTATTTACACTGTAAATGTATATGACTTACATTGTAATATGTATCTCCGGGCCAGACATGTTGGTCTTTTTTGACAAAACATTTGAACCTCCCTCCCCCAGTCACCCCGCCACCGTCTCTGTCTCCGCCCTGTTCATCCGTCTGACTGTCTGTCTCCGCCCTGTTCATCCGTCTGACTGTCTGTCTCCGCCCTGTTCATCCGTCTGACTGTCTGTCTCCGCCCTGTTCATCCGTCTGACTGTCTGTCTCCGCCCTGTTCATCCGTCTGACTGTCTGTCTCCGCCCTGTTCATCCGTCTGACTGTCTCACTGTCTTTGTCTGTTGTCGGTCGGTCTTCCGCCTGTCTGTCGGTCTGTCTGTCTGTCTGTCTGTCTGTATGTGTGTGTGTCTGTCTCACTGTGTGTCTGTCTGTTTGTCTCTGTGTGTCTGCCTCTCTCTCTCTCTCTCTCTCTCCTCTCTCTCTCTCTCTCTCTCTCTCTCTCTCTCTCTCTCTCTCTCTCTTGCTGGTCACCGTTTCTGATATGGTCTCAAGAGGGAAGGTGATTTGGTTTGCCGGCTGTGTCATTTGGCTGAAGACGATACAATTCATTTCTATTTTGTTGTCCATGTCTGCATGATATTAGAAAAACTCTTATTAAGCTAGAGTATTACAATGACCCATGTAGATTTTTAATTGACTTTGCTTTTGTCATCAAGAAATGAAAATACCATACCCCAATCAAACGCAATAAAGCTCAGAAAATACTAGATACTGCAACGTCTTGGCGTGTCCTTGCAATACACATTTTATTATGCCAGTATTTTCTAATATGGTATTCGTTTTCTGCCATGTGAATATCACAGTGTCACCAGTTGCATTAAGTATTGTTAATATGTTTACTGCATGTGTAACCCTCAGTGAGGGGCCTTGGCCTATACTGAATACACTCTCGCATTCGCGTTGGCTTCCGCACATTCTCTCTCTCTCTCTCTCTCTCTCTCTCTCTCTCTCTCTCTCTCTCTCTCTCTCTCTCTCTCTGGAAATATCTCTGTTTATCAAACGATTACTTTTAGTTTTCAGTTCTCACTATACCTAGTTCCTTTTCTGGGCAAGGGCCGAATGAAAAAATAGAATTATCAAGATAATCAACGTCATCATCATTACCTCTAGTCCAGTGTTCAGTGTCATTGACTTGGGCTGAGAAGTGACGGGTTAAAGCCTTTTCAAACGATCACAGCTTCACAGGAAACGATCACAGCTTTACAGGAAACGATCACAGCTTCACAGGAAACGATCACAGCTTCACAGGAAACGATCACAGCTTTACAGGAAACGATCACAGCTTCACAGGAAACGATCAAAGCTTTACAGGAAACGATCACAGCTTTACAGGAACCGATCACAGCTTTACAGGAAACGATCACAGCTTCACGGGAAACGATCACAGCTTCACGGGATTTGTTCCCACAGTTGATAAATGTGTGACAGGGCCAAACACGGCAGAGATCATGGACTTACTTCAGGGTGAAATAGGGCAAAGATGATGGACGTGCTATAGGGTCAACGGGGGCAAGGGTGACGCAGAGTTGTGGAGCCACATCAGGTGATTTGATCCACACTGTGGAGTGTCTCCTTTTACGTGGATACTCGTCTGAGCAGTTCTCTTGTTAATGCTGGACACCGTTGCATGAGTTCGCTCGATGCCCACAGTAACAGATAAAGGGGTAGATAAAGAACATGCCCGCGATGTTATCTCCAACAAACGAAATACACGAACATGATCGCGATCGTCCTTATCTGTCATCGTTTTTCGGAAAACGTTTCTGGAATTCTGGATAATTCCTACCCTATTCTCACGGTATTTCAGCGTCCTTTCCCCTTCCATATGCATGCCATGTGCTGGCACAGCTTTATTTTTCCGTCCC
>CM065740.1:12778198-12785698 GCA_033310375.1 Conus canariensis | reverse complement strand
GCCCCCTGGCTTCCTTCACACGCTCACACACTGCCCCCTGGCTTCCTTTTCTATTTCTTTTTTTCAATTGTATGAAGTTCCGGTGAATAGAACTAAAAAAGCGTTCAATTAATTTTCCTTCAATTCAGTTAAATGATTGCATGAATAAATGAATGAATGAATCAATCAATCAGTCCATCAATCAATCAATAAATAATCAATTTATTTTATCTTACTAACGTCCTTTGTCCCCCCCCCCCCCCCCCCCCACTCCTCCTCCTTGTAGCTATGTTATTGTAAAGGGCTTATATTAATGGGTTTCTTTTCTGTAACAGTGACCCAGAATATATTACTGATTCTTCTGTGGAATGTTATTGTGGTTCGTGATATTCTTCATTTCATGTCCACCCTCTGTCTGTCTGTCTGTCTGTCCGTCCGTCTGTCTCTGTCTGTCTGTCTGTCTGTCTGTCTGTCTGTCTCTCTCTCTCTCTCTCTCTCTCTCTCTCTCCCCTCCCCCCCCCCCCTCTCTCTCTCTCTCTCTCTCGTGACCTGATTCTTGAACATACGTGCTTTCGGAGTTCATGAATGGGTACACTGAAATCGTTCATAACTTGACATCATTAAGTTTTGATGAGGTATAACATTTAGTCGACCGTTCAGAATGATATTGTTACCGTGCATGAAACTGGGTCAATAAAAGTCAGTGATATTGTCGTAAGTTTGAAGAAAGTCGGTAAATATCTGATAATCAAGAGAACGAAACATTGACCAATCAACGGGCATCAACGGGTGTCTTACATAATCCCAGCTGTCACTTGGGACGAAATCTTTTGAGGAAAGACCAGCAGAGCAATGAAGACACAAGCTGTGAACGTGCTGACGATGAAGACCACTGCGGGAAAGGCTGACGAATGACAACTTGGCATAGCGCGGGCAGAGGAGGCGTCAATCCGATCGAGAAGAAGGCTAACAAAGGACATGTGTTGCCAGCATCTTTTGTCCGAGAGATGCCGTACATCCAGCTACACCAGGAATAGTTTGAATTCTTCCTCCCTTTCCAAAGCACCACAGTATCATCAGTACCCACACCTGCAGCCACTCAACGTAAAGGATCAGGTTTTCCGAACTGTACTAGCGGAGAACAAGATTGGTGTGCCAGCCCAACGTGTGTCGGCCCTCCAAACGCAAATGCCCGATTTAGGTTCTTGGTAACAAAGCTAAGGTACTTGCGGAAACGACAGCTGAAGTACACTAAGGTATTCTTCTTAAACCGCGCGCGCGCGCATGCGCGTGTGTGTGCGTGTGTGTGTCTGCGCGCGCGCGCGCTCGTGCTTGTGTACTAACTCAAATGCTCAGTTCGCGCGCGCGAGCGCACGCGCACACACGCACGCACACGCACACACACACACACACACACACACACACACACACACACAGAGAGAGAGAGAGAGAGAGAGAGAGAGAGAGAGAGAGAGAGAGACTCATAAGCGCATGCGATCTAGGCTTGATTAGCGTGCAGAATTACTGTGCTGGGTCAGGCATCTGCATCTGCCTTGCAGATGTGGCCTAGCATTAACGGGCTTATCCACACGCCGTGACAAATCTTTGAGAAAACTGAAACTAAGGTGAATCCCATCCAGCCACAAGTCAGAGAGGTTGTCCTTTTGTTTGCAGACTTTCAAAGAGAGACGAGTCTTACCATCCCATTGCCAAAACTTAGTTGACACCGGTTCCTCCACCACCGACTTCCAAAGAGAGGCTGCATGGCAGAGCAAGCTGAAGGCCACAGGGAGCAGAGTGCGTTGTTTGAAAAAGAAGCTGAAAAGCACACAGCAGGCTGAAGGTCACAGGGAGCAGAGTGCGTTGTTTGAAAAAGAAGCTGAAAAGCACACAGCAGGCTGAAGGTCACAGGGAGCAGAGTGCGTTGTTTGAAAAAAAAAAGCTGAAAAGCACACAGCAGGCGCAGGCCAAGAACTCCAGAAGCGGGAACGAAGGCAGCGGTGCTGACAGCACTGGCTGTGTTTTTGCCGGCCGGGAGAAGATTGATTTTATACAATGTTTCCATTTATTTTATTTTACCACAGCACAAACCTTCGGGGGGAGGGGGGGGGGGTGGAAACAATGATATCATTCAGGCTTGAAAAAACTTCAGACACTTTCATTAATTGAGGCATTATTTAGTAAGCAAAGAAATCGTTTAGACAAGCCTGATGAAAACAAAGAAAAACAGTGTAATGAATATTATTCATCGGAAAATCTCATGAATATTGCTCCAGAATCAAGAGCACTATCAGTATTACCTATGATACTTGAACAGTATTTACATCTGAGGAAGCAGTACATTTGGCTGTTTTCTTTGTGACTGTGTTGTTTTGACATGCAAAACGGATTGTTTGTATGGTAAGAAAAAATTTCATTTGTCATGTTGATTCGCTACTATTGACTTTCAGTCAGTTGAATCAATATTTCTGCATTGTTTTAGAAACACACACACACACACACACACACACACACACACACACACACACACACACACACCACACCCACACCACACACACACACACACACACACACCCCACACACGCACGCACACGCACGCACGCACGCACGCACACACACACACACACACACACACCACGCACGCACGCACGCACGCACGCACGCACGCACCACACACACACACACACACACACACACACACACACACACACACACACACAGAATTCTATCATTCGTGCATGTACTTGAACTGAAACAGGATATATTCCTAATTCTCCATAATTATATCAATTTTGTTTTGGTAGAACGATTCAAATGAAAAAGATGCTTGAAAAACTTAAGCTGAAAACTTTCCATCAGCTTTAAATCACTATATCCCCACATTGCACACCATATAAAAGTACTAGCTGTACCATCGACTGGTATAAGTCCAGTACAATGTTTATGGGCAAATTTTGAAATATTGCCATCTTTAATAAAGAAAAACATTGCACATTGCGCTTGATCATACAAATACTTCTTACGTTTATAGAAAAATTCCTGTTCTGCTAGAAGGTATACCTAAATATCTAGAAATGTGTACTATTTATATAGACTGGTTTCTGAACTTTAGTTGTTTTTTTCTAGGATTATTGCGTCCATTAAAGACTACAACCTTTGTTTTTGCTACATTAACATTAAGCTTCCACGTATCACAATACTCGCTTAATACGTCAAAACGCATGCTGTAAACCACAAAAATAATATATCATCAGCATACAAAAGTAAAAGTAAACTACTTAATAAATCTTAATCAGGGAGATTGAAATCAATATTTAAGAAAGCACAGTTACGATCTGTATCATTAAAATACAAAGAAAATAGCAGAAATGAAAGATTTTCAACATGACGAACACCTCTAAAACTGCCAAAATATTCAGATTGACTCCCATTTGACTCCCATTTAATCACATAGTCGTGATTACTTGCACAATATATCCGTTCACACCTTCTATGATAAGCTTTTGCCGTGATCCCTGCCTCCAAACTGAATCAAACGCTTTTGTGAAACCAACAAAAACACACAAAACAATTACTTTTTACGACTATTGAAAATATCAAATAAACTTTTTAAAACAAATATATGATCTGTTGTAGAATGACCCCGTCGAAAACCAGCTTGACTTTCCGAAAGTGTGTTGTTATTCTCAATAAAATTTGTCAAACGGTTATTCAAAATCGTTGTGAAGAATTTTCCAACACGACTCAAAAGTGTCATACCTCTATAATTGTTACAGTCCATTTTTCTACCTTTTCTTTTGTATATTGGCAGAATAAGTCCAGCTGACCATTCTTCTGGTATGGTCCCTGTATCAAGAACTTTATTGAAAAGTTTGCAACAACTTGTTTTGAGAACTGGAATGCTTTGTTTTACATACTCAGTTTGTATTTTATCTATCCCAACAAGCCTTTCGATTCTTAAGTTGCTGGACTGCTTTTTCAATGTCTTCGTCACCTATTGGTGCATTTAAAAATTCAAGATCATATTGCAAGTCACAGTCAATATCACTTTCATTCTCAGTACTATCTGGTTGAACATTCAATGATTTAAAATGTAAGAAAAGATCATCCATACTAACAGGGCACTCATTCCTCTTTTTGATTTTACTATTTTTCCAATTTTTCAAAATGGAGTGACTGACGGCGGAGAACGAAGCAAAATTTAGAAAGAGAGGGTGTTAGTTACCGCCAATGACATTGACAAACAAAGCACATGACAAGACACGATGCATTTCAACCACTTGGGTCTTCTTCAGGCGAAAAAATAAATCACATTTAACATTTAAGACAGTACAAACAAAGAACGAAAATGACTCATCTGTTGTTAGTCCATGTGGTGGGGAGAATAGCCGCTAGGCGGATGATCATTTCATTTAGTTCTGTGTTTGGCTGTGAACTACTTTTTTCTACGTTCCCTGCATGTGGCGTCAAACCAAGGCTTATGTTCGTTACTCCTGTCTAACTTTTGCTTTGTACCTTTTGACACATATGTGACTTCTCCCAGTGTACCTTTAGCTGTTTCTAATAGAGTATGTGATAACAATGTATAGGCATCGGCAACAGAAGCATTTTCATTATCAAGTATATTGTTTAATTCCTCCATGTTTTCAGTAAGTAAGTTTTCTTTAAACATCTCACCTTCAGATGGATCCGACTTCTTACTTTTTGCATAAAAACAAAGGTCTTTTTGTTTGAGGACATCTAACACATATTATTTTCATTGGATTCTGAACTTTGATTGTGAGTATTGTTTGACCTTCTCCGTGAAATGCTGGGAGATAAAAGAATTGGACTGTGAACATCTGAAAGCATGGCATCGAAGGGATCAACACTAAAGTCAGCAATATGTGTGAGCAAGTAAGGTAAACCAAGCATATAATCAATCACAGTACATCCATTACTTGTGCATCGACCAATGCCTGCGTCTCTGCCAACTCTCCCATTAAAAATAAACAGATTCTGTGATTTGCAAAAATCAGTAAGTCGATAACCATAGTTATAAGGTCGACCTACATTCTGAGAACATCTCGCAATAGGGATATCAAAATCTTCAATACACAGGTGAAAACTATCAGCAACAATGTAATCGATACTTGTATCAAACTTCAGGAAGCCAGGCAAACATTTAGTATAAGCATTGAAATCTCCCATAAGAAGCACATGGCAGTTAGAATCACGACGTGTAAGACTAGATTCCAATTCATCAAAAATGTTAACTGAACCATAAGCAGTTCCCTCTGGGGGAATATAAACTGAACCGACGAGCTGATCTTAATCATACAGCAGTCTGTCAGCAGTTTGTTGATTTTTAACCAAAACATACAGTCACTATCACCATTGGCTTCATATATATTTTTATAGGCAATGGCTATGCCATCGAATCTTTGATACAAAAGATATTTAACAAATCAACAGAGTAACCAAGATTACTAAAGCAGTCCATTAATTCGTCAGAGTCTTGTGCATCAGTTCTACTTTCGGTGAATGTTAATATGTCAAACTGGGAAATACAGTTCGTAAATTCTTTAAATTCTAAACCACACACACACACACACACACACACACACACACACACACACACACACACACACACACACACACACACACACACACTGATAAACGGGTTGTGCTTCCCACATTTTTTTTCTGTTGTGTCCATATTTCTCTAAATGAATACTTGAAAAAATCTGTTCACAGGTTTTTTGGATGACAGTATGCATATTGTACCCACTGTTGTTTCATTGTATGCATACTGTGCCCACTGTTGTTTCATTGTATGCATACTGTACCCACTGTTGTTTCATTGTATGCATACTGTGCCCACTGTTGTTTCATTGTATGCATACTGTGCCCATTGTTGTTTCATTGTTTGCATACTGTGCCCACTGTTGTTTCATTGTTTGCATACTGTGCCCACCGTTGTTTCATTGTTTGCATACTGTGCCCACTGTTGTTTAATTGTTTGCATACTGTACCCACTGTTGTTTCATTGTATGCATACTGTGCCCACTGTTGTTTCATTGTATGCATACTGTACCCACTGTTGTTTCATTGTATGCATACTGTGCCCACTGTTGTTTCATTGTATGCATACTGTGCCCATTGTTGTTTCATTGTTTGCATACTGTGCCCACTGTTGTTTCATTGTTTGCATACTGTGCCCACCGTTGTTTCATTGTTTGCATACTGTGCCCACTGTTGTTTAATTGTTTGCATACTGTACCCACTGTTGTTTCATTGTATGCATACTGTGCCCACTGTTGTTTCATTGTATGCATACTGTGCCCACTGTTGTTTAATTGTTTGCATACTGTGCCCACTGTTGTTTCATTGTTTGCATACTGTGCCCACTGTTGTTTCATTGTATGCATACTGTGCCCATTGTTGTTTCATTGTTTGCATACTGTGCCCACTGTTGTTTCATTGTTTGCATACTGTGCCCACCGTTGTTTCATTGTTTGCATACTGTGCCCACTGTTGTTTAATTGTTTGCATACTGTACCCACTGTTGTTTCATTGTATGCATACTGTGCCACTGTTGTTTCATTGTATGCATACTGTGCCCACTGTTGTTTAATTGTTTGCATACTGTGCCCACTGTTGTTTCATTGTTTGCATACTGTGCCCACTGTTGTTTCATTGTTTGCATACTGTGCCCACTGTTGTTTCATTGTTTGCATACTGTGTCCACTGTTGTTTCATTGTTTGCATACTGTGCCCACTGTTGTTTCATTGTTTGCATACTGTGCCCACTGTTGTTTCATTGTTTGCATACTGTGCCCACCGTTGTTTCATTGTTTGCATACTGTGCCGACTGTTGTTTCATTGTTTGCATACTGTGCCCACCGTTGTTTCATTGTATGCATACTGTGCCCACCGTTGTTTCATTGTATGCATACTGTGCCCACCGTTGTTTCATTGTATGCATACTGTGCCCACCGTTGTTTCATTGTTTGCATACTGTGCCCACCGTTGTTTCATTGTTTGCATACTGTGCCCACCGTTGTTTCATTGTTTGCATACTGTGCCCACCGTTGTTTCATTGTTTGCATACTGTGCCCACCGTTGTTTCATTGTATGCATACTGTGCCCACCGTTGTTTCATTGTTTGCATACTGTGCCCACTGTTGTTTCATTGTTTGCATACTGTGCCCACTGTTGTTTCATTGTTTGCATACTGTGCCCACCGTTGTTTCATTGTTTGCATACTGTGCCCACTGTTGTTTCATTGTTTGCATACTGTGCCCACTGTTGTTTCATTGTTTGCATACTGTGCCCACCGTTGTTTCATTGGTATCATCTAGCACCACCCACCCCCACCACCCACCACCTTTCTTTCTTGCATTCTACCAGTCTTCCCATATCATCGTCTGTGCATGTTTGAGTAACCCCTCATAATAAATTTGCATGTGCATGTGAGACTCTATCATTGATGTAAGCAGAGAAAAAAAAGAGAAAGAAAGAAAAAAAAAAGAAGCGCTG
>CM065740.1:12765698-12773198 GCA_033310375.1 Conus canariensis | reverse complement strand
CTGTTTATCGTATGGACTGTTATCGTATGGACTGTTATCGTATGGACTGTTGTATCGTATGAACTGTGTATCGTATGGACTGTTTATCGTATGGACTGTGTATCGTATGGAACTGTTTATCGTATGGACTGTTTATCGTATGGACTGTTTATCGTATGGACTGTTTATCGTATGGACTGTTTATCGTATGGACTGTTTTCTTGTTCCTTGATCAGATGTGTACATGTCTGGTGCTTTAACACTTTCAAATTACATGCTGCTTGAATTTATGGCTGATTATGCCTATTTTATTTGTTCATGTGGGTCTTATGACCCTGTAAAAACTGAATAAAAGACCACACACACACACACACACACACACACACACACACACACACACACACACACACACTTCTCTCTCTCACCCCTCACCTCTCTCTCTCTCTCTCTCTCTCTCTCTCTCTCTCTCTCTCTCTCTCTCTCATATACATATTTTCTGCTTTCTTACTGTATATTTTCTGTTGCAACAGGACTCCGCTCTAAGACTGGTCACAGCTGGACGAAAGGGTAGCAATCGTTCACCTCACGTTTCCATATCATAGCTGGACCTATCATAGCACAGACAGAACAGTCACGCGCAGTGCTTCGGCTCTTTGTTTTGCGCCTGCAAATGACCGGGCCATGATGGTAGTTGTAGACAAAGGTCTGGACTACCGCTGTTCAGCAGGTGGATAACCAACAGGCGACACACGTTTTCTGAACAGAACAACCTGCGATTGACAGATTCCAGTGAATTACTGATGTGAGACAATGATAGCGTGAGCTGGATACGGCTATGCTTAGTTGAAATGAAGCTGGGGGGGCACGAAAAATGGGAATTGAAAGCAACGATAACTAAATACCAGACAAAAGGGTCCACAGAACAGAAACATAGTTAACACTTATACGCTCTGCATGTTCCATGAAATATATCTGTTGAATCTTTTGACTAGTGTACACCACACGCTGTCATACTTAAGAGACACACGCACCGCACTCGTACAATCAAACACACACATATGTTCGCACACACGCACGCGCGTGCGGACACACCACACACACACACACACACACACACACACACACACACACACACACACACACACACACACACTTCGGATATAGAAGAACGGTGAGGAGGAGAAGGACAAGGGCATATCAGGGAGGGGTGGGGTGGGGGAGGAAATAGGCGCGTATTCTTGCACTCAAAGTGGAAAATCTGGTATTCCTAGAAAATGTCCATGGGGCAAACCTGAAGAAGTAAAGCCCAAGGCTTGGCACCGGTGATGATGTCAGGAAGGGTTGACTAGAGTGGAACGTGTTTGTTCATGCGCAATGGATCCCCGTTTTTTTTTTCCACTTCCGGACAAAATCAAAACACTTTTCATTTCTAGAATCTAATTTCATGTTGTTATTTATACCTCAGCCGACTATGGGTCCAGATGAGAGTTGTCACATAGTGAAAGAGAATTTCGATCTTAAGTTGGTTTTTTGTTGTTGCTGCTGTTTGTTTGTTTTTGTTTTATAAATACCAATATCTTTCAAACTACGGAATCAATCATACATCTTTCATTTGCGGACTGGAAATGTCAGGAGTAGAACAATGTTTTCCGCTTCTGGAAAGGAACGACTTATCTTCCACTTCTTGAATGCAGCAACATGTCTGCTACTTTTGGAATGAAACAACATGTCTACCATTTCTGAAATGGAACAACATGACTGTCACTTCTGAAATGGCACTGTCTGCCACTTGTGGGACGGAACAACAAGTTTGCCATTTCTGAAAATGGAACAACATGTTTGCCACTTGTGAAATGGAACAGCATGTTTACCACTTCTGGAATGGAACAACATATTTGCCACATCAGGGAGGGAACAACATGTTTGTCACTTCTGGAATGGAACAACAGGTTTGCCACTTCTGAAATGGAACACGTCTGCCACTTCTAGAAACTGAGTGAACGACATTGAACGATATTGACTGGATGACACGGGAAACGACTGAATGAAGCGCCAGCTGGCAGCTCTTCAGTCGGCACAACCCAGGTAGGCAGCCCGTTGTGTAAGCGAGTGTTGATTGTAAAGCGCTTAGAGCTTGGTCTCTAGCCGAGAATAGGCGCTATATAAGTATTCATTATTATTATTATCATTATTATTAATAGTAGGCTACAACATTTTCTGAATGCGGAATAGAATAACGTGTCTGTCATTTCTGGAACAGGACAACATGTCACACACACACACACACACACACACACACACCACACACACACACACACACACACACACACCCCCGCGCGCACGCACACGCACACACACACACACACACACACACACACACACACACACACACATTAACACACACACACACACACACACACACACACACACACACACACACACACACACACACACACGCACGCACGCACGCACGCACACACGCATGCACGCGCGCGCACACAAGCACTCACTCATACAAATACACATACATGCATGCAGACACGCCCGCATGTACACACACACACACACACACACACACACACACACACACACACACACACACACACACACACACACATACTCACATACAGAGAGAGAGAGAAAGAATACATCCACATGGGTACGCACTTCCTCATAATATGCCACTCGAAAACAGATTCAGACATATCTTTTGTCCATTGCCACGTTATCACAGATCCATAGATCTCTCCCTATTGAAATATGAATACCTATACATGCGACTATTGTCAATCTAAAAAGGAACGCACATACACATATCTCTTCTTGACACACGAACACAGACTGACACGTCCATTGACCATTTACATGTGGATAGAAATAACCGTGTTAATAGTCTATTACCACATGAAAGTACAATACGAACAGGAATATTCACGTTTCTGTATTTTAAAAAAAAAGGGATCATCATTAGCTTCTTCTTCTTCTTCTTCTTCTTCTTCTTCTTCTTCTTCTTCTTCTTCTTCTTCTGTGAAGAATCATAGGGATACAACACTGAATAACTGTTGATCAGCTTTCTCCAGTTCTGTTGGCCGAGTGCCAAGGCCGGGGCACCTGCTAATGTTTTCTCCATCCGTCCTGCAATGTTGTCAGTCCATCGTTTCTGCTGTCTTCTCCTTCCTCTCCCTCTCTGAAGTTCCCACGTAGAATGTTTCAGCAAGCCCGTTAAGTTTCACCACGTGGCTATACCAACGTGCTGTTCTTATCCTAACTGCTTTCGGCAGATCTTCGTATGGTCCGATGTGCTGCTTGATGGTGTGACGCACACGTTCATAGTGATGTGATCAGTATATCGGCTGTTTAGTGTCTTGTGGCAACGCATTTCATTGGCTTGGATTCTTCTCTCTAGATCTGCTGTCAGGGTCCATGTCTCGCATGTCATCAGGAATACAGAATACCCCAGAGCTCACAGGAGTCTAGTCTTGTGATTTAGAGGAGGAATAGGCTATTATCCTTCCAAGAAGGGTTCGGTGTGGACAGTGCCGATGTTGTCTTTGCTGCAATTGAGGGGACTTCTTGTTTGGACGCCATTGCTAACGATGATCTCATGTAACTGAACGAATGAACGGTTCCTGGCTCTTGTCAATGGACAGCTATATCAGCAGTGATGGTGGTGTTGATGCTAACATTAAGGTGTAGAGGTAAGGACAGCTCCCATCTGTCATCTAGTGCGAATGTTAACGCCCACAGCTCCCATCTGTCATCTAGTGCGAATGTTAACGCCCACAGCTCCCATCTGTCATCTAGTGCGAATGTTAACACCCACGGCTCCCATCTGTCACTCAGTGTGAATGTCAACACCCACGGCTCCCATCTGTCATCTAGTGTGAATGTTAACACCCACAGCTCCCATCTGTCATCCAGTGTGAATGTTAACACCACAGTTCCCATCTGTCATCCAGTGTGAATGTTAACACCCACAGTTCCCATCTGTCATCCAGTGTGAATGTTAACACCCACAGTTCCCATCTGTCATCCAGTGTGAATGTTAACACCCACAGTTCCCATCTGTCATCCAGTGTGAATGTTAACACCCACAGTTCCCATCTGTCATCCAGTGTGAATGTTAACACCCACAGCTCCCATCTGCCATCCAGTGTGAATGTTAACACCCACAGTTCCCATCTGTTCACAGCCTGCCAGGCCATCGATATCATCTCCAAATCGGAGGTTTGTCATGATTCTGCCGCATGCTGACTGTGTTGACATGATTCTGCCACCAGTGCTGACTGTGTTGTCATGATTCTGCCACCAGTGCTGCCTGTGTTGTCATGATTCTGCCACCAGTGCTGACCTGTGTTGCATGATTCTGCCACACGTGCTGCCTGTGTGTGGACATGATTCTGCCACCAGTGCTGCCTGTGTTGTCATGATTCTGCCACCAGTGCTGACTGTGTTGTCATGATTCTGCCACCAGTGCTGACTGTGTTGTCATGATTCTGCCACCAGTGCTGACTGTGTTGTCATGATTCTGCCACCAGTGCTGACTGTGTTGTCATGATTCTGCCACCAGTGCTGACTGTGTTGACATGATTCTGCCACCAGTGCTGACTGTGCTGACATGATTCTGCCACCAGTGCTGACTGTGTTGACATGATTCTGCCACCAGTGCTGACTGTGTTGTCATGATTCTGCCACCAGTGCTGACTGTGCTGACATGATTCTGCCACCAGTGCTGACTGTGCTGACATGGTCTTCAAAGGCTTCAGTCGTGATTTGCTTCACGAATATGCTGAAACGTGTAGGAAGTAGAAGGAAGCCCTGTCAAACTCCAGTTGAAGTATGGAGCTATCTTCAGTGCCTGAATAAATGCTGCACTGGCTGCGATGGAGTTGCTGAAGGAGTTGGGGAGCGTTTGTCCTGTGTTTAATTCCTTTATCGTAGCCCATGGCTCCTCTTGCCAAACTCTGTCGAACGCCTTTTTGAGAACAGGGAAACGCCCATCTTTGGTCTGCCGCCGGCATCAGCACTGTATTCAAACCTCTCATCGATCAGCCAGTCTGAGCACTGGTAACCACATGTCTTTACCTCTACACCTTAATGTTAGCAATAACATCCACAGCCAAACACTAATACCCATATCGTCTACCTACATCCCTCAATGTGAACACTAACATGTGCTACCCTCATCGATCGCTCAGTATGAGCGCTAACATAACTTTCATCGATCCTTCAGTATTAGCACAGTATTAAAACTTCCATATACATCACAGGAGGTACACTCACATCACCAATATGAGGATGACTATCCACATCATTGATCTGTCATCTGTATCAACAGTAGCATCCACAACCTTCATCTGCCCCTCAATATGGGACTAACATTTACAACTTTCGTCTATTCCTTAACACGGGTATTAACATTTAAAATGTTCATTATTCCCTCAGATTGAGCCGTAACGTCCACATCTTTCATCTTCCCCTCAATAAAAACACACGCACGCACAACTTTCATCTATCCCTCAGTCAGAACACTCACATTGCATATTTTATCTGTCCCTCAATAGGAATACTATCATTCACAACTTTCACCAATCCACCTATATCAGCACTAGCATTCTCGTGGTTCTAATTATCCATTATCTGGCATCCAGTGTGAATCGTAACATCCACCGCTCCCATCTGCCATCAATGTCAACGTTAACATCCACCGCTCCCAACTGTCATCCAGTGTCAGTGTTAACACACACACAGCCCCCATCTGTCATCCAGTGTCAATGTTAACAGACACACAGCCCCCATCTGTCATCCATTGTGAAAGCTAATACCCAGAGCTTCCATCTGTAATCTTGTGTCATCGTTAAAACTACAGCCCCCATCTGTCATCCAGTGTGAATGTTAACACCCAGAGCTCCCATCTGCCACCCAGCGTCCATGTTAACACCCACAACTTCCATCTGTCATCCAGTGTCAATGTTAACATACACAACTACAATTTGTCATCTAGTGTGAATGCTAACACCCACAACTCCCATCTGTCATCTAGTGTGAATGCTAACACCCACAGACCCATCTGTCATCTAGTGTGATTGTTAACACCCACAACTCCCATCTGTCATCTATTGTGAATGCTAACACCCACAAATCTTATCTGTCATCTAGCCTGAATGTTAACATCCACAGCTCCCATCTGTCATCCAGTGTGAATGTTAACACCAACAACTCCCATCTGTCATCTAATCTAAATGTTAACACCCACAGCTCCCATCTGTCATTGAGTATGAATGCTAACACCCACAGCTGCCATTTGTCATCGAGTGTAAATGCTAAAACCCACAGCCCTCAATTGTGGTCCGGTGTGAATGTTAACATCTACAACTCCCATCTGTCATCCAGTGTGAATGTTAACACGCACAGCCCCAATGTATCGTTCATTGTGAATGTTTACACCCACAGCTCCCATTGTTATCCAGTGTGAACGATAACACCCACAGCCCCCATCTGCCATCCAGTGTGAATTATAACACCCACGACTCCCATCTGTTGTCTAGTGTGAATGTTACACCTACAACTGCCATCTGTCATCCACTGTCAATGTTATGACCTACCGCCCCCATCTGTCATCCAGTGTAAAGTTAACTTTTACAGCTGCCATCTGTCATCCAGTGCCAATGTTAACACCCATAGGTTCCATATGTCATCCACTGTCATTGTTAACACCACAGCTCCAATCTGTTATGCATATGAGCAGCAACATCACAGCTCTCATTTGTCATCAGTATGATCTCTAATGTCCACAACTTTCATCTGTCATTCAATCTAAGCTCTTACACCCGCAATATTCATCTATCATATGCCAGCATCAAAAGATAAACTTTTCTTTATCCTCAGTCTGAAGATTTACCTCAACATATTCACCGATTTTCAATCTGAAAACAATCATCACCACTTTAGTGCATTCCCCAATATAACCACTACTGCCACAGCTTTCTTCTACTCTCAATATCAATAAACGCCACGACGTTTACTTGTCCCTCATTATGAGAACTAACATCACGTATTTCATACTTCTCATTACATATGGACACTGTTAACACAACCTTTACCTGTCCTTAATATGAGCACAAATAATACAGCTTTCATCTGTCCCTCAAAATGACCAAAGACTCATAACTTTTATCCACCATCCAACATGAAGATTACCATCAGATCCTTGATCTATCATCAATCTGAGCACTAACACCACAACTTTCATCTACCATCCTATATGAGCACTAACACCACAACTTTCATCTACCATCCTATATGTGCACTAACACCACAACTTTCATCTACCATCCTATATGAGCACTAACACCACAACTTGCATCTACCATCCTATATGAACACTAACACCACAACTTTCATCTACCATCCTATATGAGCACTAATACCACAACTTTCATCTACCATCCTATATGAGCACTAACACCACAATTTTCATCTACCATCCTATATGAACACTAACACCACAACTTTCATCTA
>CM065740.1:12743316-12765598 GCA_033310375.1 Conus canariensis | reverse complement strand
GGCCTAAAACTTGAAGACATCCAGTTTGGTTCATCAACCCTGCTGTGTGATACTTCTACTGGTGTTCCACGCCCAATTCTGCCAAATTCTTGGACTCGGCCAGTCTTTGATCAAATACATGGACTGTCACACGCAGGTGTATGCCCCACACAGCAAGCCATCAGCCAGCGCTTCGTGTGGCATGGCATGAAAAGAAAAATACGTAGATGGTGTAAGGAATGTCAGGCTGTCAGTCATCCAAAGTCCATCGGCACACTTGTAGAATGGCCACCACCAACTACCAGATTCAGCAGCCTCCATGTACATCTCGTTGGACCTCTGCCTGCCAGTCAAGGCATGGTCTACCTGTTCACGATCATTGATCGATTTTACTAGGTGGCCAGAAGCCATTCGTCTCCCAGATGCCCATGCCTCTACCTGTGCTCAAGCTCTGGTGCATCACTGGATTCCCGAGGTTCAGCATTCCTGAAAACATTACCTCTGACCGTGGGAGGCAGTTCACCTCAACACTTTGGTCTGAGTGCAACAAGCTCTTGGGCATTGACTGACGTTCACAGGAATAAGCTGTTTGGAATTTATCAACAGGCAGCACTGCACCAGAATGGGCAATACAGTCATCACCAACTGCCAGAAGGAGGCCATGAAGACTTTTAGCCAACACGTGGGAGAGCCGGTTCCAGAAACATTCAACTGAAGTCTGTGCCAGCTCTCATTCACTGGAACGGACTACTGGTGTTGATGGCCCAGAGAAGCAGAAATGCTGGCAGAAGAAGTACCCAGCATCAGTAGACATGGATTCCCCTATGCCTTCTGCTTGCCATCCAAGTGCCTGAGAGTGACACTGTGAGAGTGTGCTGAGGGGACGTAGGAGAGCATTTTGTCAGGCCATAGATTGGTTAGTTGTGTTACCAGGTGGCTGGAAGGAATTGGTCTGGTTCCTCCAAATGCAGCATCTCCTGTCCACCCTGAGTGGTTCACGCATCTCGGATGGACAGAGGGAAGAGATGGCCACTTTTTGCCAGTATATCAGGGAGCCGGTTCCGAGTAACTTCCAGTTGTAACCAGCTGAAACGGCAGCCATCCTCGTTCATGGGAAGGTGGCACTGTTGCTGGTGGCGCAGATGGACCCACAGGAACGCTAGTACTGTTGATAAAACTATCTGGCACCAGACGCTATTGAGCCCGCGAACAGTGCCTTCCGATGAACCTGTTTCCACGTGGCCTTCGACGCACCCTAAAATCAGTCGAGGCTCTGTTGGATCTGACTGCTGACAGTGCTGTCCGCCTCTTCAGTTGCTAAACAAAGTTCACTCTCAGAGACCAGTAAATTGCTACTAACCAGACATGTGCTCAAGCGAGGTGAAGAGCTCCCTTCCTCGCTGCAACCCCAGGATAAAAAGCTTTCATCATAAAGTCGGGGGGAGTGTCATGACGCACACAGATTCTGTGCACATAGGCGAGTTCAGCAGAAGTGCGCCTCACGTGAGAAGTGTTCACTGACAGGTAAACAAGCAGACCAACTCCGGGAGTACAACACAGGGGCTCGAAGAGGGCAAACCAGCTAGCTTATAGTTAGTTAAAGGAGCTACCTCATGCTGACAGTGACACTAGTGAAAGAACAGTGCTATAGCCTCCAGTTAATGGGAGACAGTTTAACCCTAGCACTGTGACAGAACAGCCGTAGACAGTTTCAATGGCTTTGACGGTTCTGACAGTACCACTACTAGACTCGGGGACTTTGGCACTGGAGGAGACTCAGACTCGACTTAGTAGTTGGTACCATTGAAGAACTTGGGAAAAATCCTGAAGAAACTCCCTAGCCAGTCTGTGGACTGACCCAGTAAGGTAGAGTGCATGTGTATGAAAGTGCAAGTGCTTAAGTATATAAACGAACTTCTCCCAAGTGTAGGGAAAACACTACCTATCTACATATGAATACAAACTCTCTCAGTGCTTACCAAAAGGATGGTGGACGGAGAAAGGAAGAAAAATAAAGGCAGGACCGTCACCACACGCCAACGAAGACGGGAGTAAAAGAAAGAAAAACAGACAGACAGACAGAGAGAGGGGAGTGGGGGGAGACACTAGAGACAGAGACACTGAGATAGATAAACAAATAGACAGGTAGACAGAGATACAAGCAAAGAGAGAGGGAGAGAGATTAAGAGAGACAAACAGACAGACAAGCAAAAAGGCAGACAGACAAGCAAGGAGAGTGAGAGAGTGAGCGAGACTGAAAGAAAGTTGGTGGAGGGGGGGGAGGAGGGAGAGAGAGAGAGAGAGAGAGAGAGAGGGAGACAGACAGACAGACAGGCAGACAGACAGAGAGAGGGGGAGGGAGGGAGGGAGGGGGGTGTATATTAAATGTTTATTTCTCATATCATGACTAACACATAAAACTGAATGTTTGGGGGTAGGGGAGTTAATCTAAAACAGGGGGGAGTCATTCTGGCGTGGTTTGTTTTAACTCCCGGGGAGTTAAAATTGGCATGTGCTAATTCTAACTCCCGGGGAGTTAAAAAGTGGAGGGGAGTTAAAATGGATCGTTACACCGGACCTCTCCAAACGAGGAGGACACAAAGAGCAGGAATGCTCGCTGACAGCTCCCAATGGCGGAGACCGTGCTCTCCGATCAACGAACAACTCAAGAGTGAACAGCAAATCGCCTACACACACCTTCTGCTAGCACCAGAACGGTAAATGGTTGTCGCAATGGTTCAGAATATACACATGTCCTGCAAGTTAAGCGTACCACAACAGGCGACACGCAACACTGAGGAAAGGTTGGGGGATGAAAGGGAAAGGTAAAAATTGCATGGTCAGCTCGCCATACCTCTCCCCTGGTTAGACCACCAAGAGAAGGGGGGAGGGAGGAGGCGGTCCGTGACAACAACACAACACAACACAATACAATGAGTGGACATAGTTAAATTATCGCAGCGTGCGGGTAGGGGGCTGACGGTCGTGAGTTTCAACAACCGTCCGTTGGGTGGAATTGTTTTTCCGCTGACACCCCTCTCCTCCCTCCCCCTCACTGTTCACCTAGTGGTAAATGGACATGTGACTGAGTTCAGCAAAGGTTAAGGCGGCAGAGAGAGAGAGAGAGAGAGAGAGAGAGAGAGAGAGAGAGAGGGGCTCTGTGATGCCGCATTATAGGCTTCCTTAATGCTGTTCTCTTCACACGACGACCTCCAACATTTCTCCGCCCCTTACGCCCACCAGGCTATGGGATGTCAAGCCTGATAAACAAACGATGCCATGCAATGGAATGTAGCACAATACGAAATTGAAATGCTATATAAGTGTAGTGTGTTCAGCATGTTTGTAGACTATATTTATTTTCATTAAGCTGACAAATCTTTGTAATCAAAACAGCATTAGAGAGAGAGAGAGAGAAGAGAGAGAGAGAGAGAGAGAGAGAGAGAGAGAGAGAGAGAGCATGTATCCTGCGCGCTAGCCATTGTCGCTGATGACGCAAAAACCTTTCAAACGGGAACGGAAGTATTGCAAGGGTCGGTACCGCTAATCCCGCGCCCTCAGTGTGTTCAGTTGGCCACTGTGTGGCGAAAGGACTGATCAAGGCATGCTGGTGATTCGCGCTGTGTTGGCTGTAGGCCTCTTTGAGGTCTGAATAGGTGTTCACCTGTGTTGCTTAAACATACTCCCACTCACAACAGGATATCGACCCTACAAACAACCTTGGACAATCTGAGTAATATGCCTCCACCTGTTTTCTAGTATTGAATGGACAGGGAGCATGTAAATTCTTGCGGGAGTGCACATGTATACATTTGCACAAGCATGCCTCTAAACGCGCACGCACACCCTTACGCATGTACACACACACACACACACACACACACACACACACACACACACACACACACACACACACACACACGTGTCTGAAAACAATACTTCATTCTACGATATTTCACATGCGTAAAGGATATAAACACCAATAAAACAGAACCCCCCCCCCCCCCAACCAAACCAAATAAAAACAAAACAAAACAAAACAAATGAACAAACAAACAGAAGTCGGATTTACCTTCTGTAAGCATGACCATGTTGAACTCTTTTTAGTTTCCGTAATGTATCTGCTTGAACAAAATACGATACCCGTTTTTCTTCTTCTTCTTCTTTCTTCTCTCTCTCTCTCTCTCTCTCTCTCTCTCTCTCTCTCTCTCTCTCTCTCTCTCTCTCTCTCTCTCGTCTTCTTTTTCTTCTTCTTCCTGTTTTCGTCGTCTTCTTTTTCTTGTGTCTATCCTTGTTCTTGCTGTTGTTTTGTCGTTCTTCTTCTTTTTTTTTTGCCACACTATGTTTTTCCATTTTTCCATCTTTATGTCATTTGAAACAGGTTTCTTTCACAATGTGTGTTTACCCACTACGTTTTCCACAAAACAAATATCGTGCTCAATCTCCTCCACCTTCTTCTCCATCATCATAACATTTTGTCTTTTTTTTCCTATCTACCTATCTATCTATCTATCTATCTATCTATCTATCTATCTATCTATCTATCTATCTATCTATCTTCTCATTTTTCTTCAAGTATTCTTGCCCTGTCTTCTTATTCTCAAAATTATTCTTAACCATCTTTTTTCTATTTTTTGGTCTTGCTCTCAGTTTCCTTTTGTCTTCAATCCTCTTGTTCTATCTTCTACCCATTCTCTTCCACCTGGAGGACGTCCTGGAGGAAGTCCCCAGTGGGAGGACCACCAGTGGGAGGACCACCTGGAGGACGTCCTGGAGGAATCCCAGGGACGACCTCCTGGAAGACGCCCTGGAGGATCTCTCCAGTGAGGACCTCCTGGAGGACGTCCTGGCGGACGTCGCCGGGGACGACTTCCTGGAGGACGTCCTGGAGGGCCTCCCCGGGGAGGACCCCTTAAGGAATTTCCTGGAGGACGTCCACATGGAGGACCTACTGGAGGACGTCCTGGAAAACGTCCCTTGGAAGGACCTCCTGGAGGATGTCCTGGAGGACCACCCCGGATAGGAGGTCCTGGGGGACGTCCTGGAAGACGTCCCTGGGAAGGACCTCCTGGAGGACGTATTGGAGAGCCTGTTCAGGGAGGACCTCCTCAAGGACGTCCTGGAGGACGTCCCCGGAGAGGACGTCCTGGAGGACGTCCTGAAGGACATCCCCAGGGTAGACCTCCTGGAGGACGTCCTGGAGGACGTCCCCACGGAGGACATCCTGGAGGACGTCCTGGAGGACGTACCCGGGAAGGACCTGCTGTAGGAGCTCCTGGAGGACCTCCCTGGATAGGAGGTCCTAGAGGCCGTCTTGGAGGACGTCCCTGGGAAGAAGCTCCTGGAGGACGGCTTGGAGAGCCTCCCCAAGGACCTCCTGGAGGACGTCCTGGAGGACATCCTCGGGGAGGAGCTCCTGGAGGATGTCCTGGAGGACGTCCCAAGTGGAGGACCTCCTGGAGGAGGTCCTGGAAGACCTCCCTGGGAATACCTCATGGAGGACGTCCTTGAGGACTTAATGGAGGATGTCCTGGAGGACCTCCCCCAGGAGGACCTCCTGGAGGACGTCCTGAAGGACGTCACCCTGGAGGACCTTCTCTACGACGTCTTGGAAGACCTCGAGGGGAGGACCTCCTGGAGGATGTCTTTGAGAACATCCCTCGTATGACCTCCTGGAGGACATCCTGGATTACCTCCCCGGGGAGGACCTGTGCTGGACATCATGGAGGATATCCTGGAAGACGTCCAGGAGAGCACGTCCCCGGGAGGACATCCTGGAGGACGTCCTGGAGTACGTCACCAGGGAGGACCTTCGGGGAGACGTCCTGGGGGACTTGCCCGGGGAGGACGTCCTGGTTGACGTCCTGCAGGACGTCCCCGGGGAGGACCTCCTGGAGTACGTCCTGGAGAACTTCCCCGGGGAGATCCTTCCTGGAAGATATCCTGGAGGACCTTCCCGGGGAGCCACCTGTCAGGGTGCAACGTCTTTTTGAAGCCACCTTTCGGGATGCAACGTCTTTTCGAAGACTGATCTTGTTAGAGGCTACCATCAGATTCCCATGGCACTATCCTCCATACCCAAAACAGCAATCATAACGCCATTTGGATTGTGGGAGTTCCTACGAGTGGCGTTCAGTTTGAAGAATGCCGCACAAGCATTTCAAAGGCTCATGGGAGGTATTCTATGAGATATACCTTTCACGTTTGTCTATGTTGATGACATCTTGGTTGCCAGTCGCTCACACGACGATCACTTTGACCATCTCTGACAGCTTCTCCAGCTCCTCTCGACAAACGGACTGGTTATCAACAAAGCAAAATGTGTTTCTGGTGTCAGCGAGCTGGACTTCCTTGGACATCGTGTGACTTCTGAAGGGATACGTCCACTACCAGATACAGTAACTTCTCTTCAAAACAGTGCTCTGCCTACTGATCATGCTCGCCTTCAGCGGTTCGTTGGTTTGATGAACTACTATCATCGTTTCATTCCACACGTCGCTGACATCCTGGCCCCACTTCATGCTCAAGCAAGCAGAAAAGGACAAACCATTGTGTGGTCTGAGGCCTCTGCCAAACAGCATTTGAACAGGCATAGGAAGCTCTGAAAGATGCTGTGCTTCTACATCATCCTCTACCAAGATGGACCTATAAGTCTCACAGTGGATGCTTCCAACTCGGCTTTAGGTGCTCAGCTCGAACAGAAACAGGGCCAAACTTGGATTCCTCTGGCTTTCTTCTCAAGAAAGCTCTCTGAAGCTGAAAAGAAATAGAGGGCATTTGATCGCAAGCTACTTGCAGCCTACCGCGCTCTCAAACACTTCAGACATTTTCTTGAAAGAAGACCATTTACACTGTTCACAGATCACAAGCCGCTGGTATCAGCTCTGACGAGTCAAACTGACCGCTGGCCTCGACAAACAAGACAACTCTCCTACATAGCCGAGTTCACCACTAATATCCAGTACATCACAGGCAAATTCAATGTGGTAGCTGATGCATTTTCGCGTTTCAAAATGAACTTGGACTCTGAGGAACATGGCATCTACTCAGTTGGCAGTTTCAGCCAACTCGCACAGGATCAAGTTCAGTCTGGTGAGATGGACTCCTATCGTACAGCTACCACAGGCCTAAAACTTGAAGACATCCAGTTTGGTTCATCAACCCTGCTGTGTGATACTTCTACTGGTGTTCCACACCCAATTCTGCCAAATTCTTGGACTCGGCCAGTCTTTGATCAAATACATGGACTGTCACACGCAGGTGTATGCCCCACACAGCAAGCCATCAGCCAGCGCTTCGTGTGGCATGGCATGAAACGAAACATACGTAGATGGTGTAAGGAATGTCACGCTGTCAATCATCCAAAGTCCATTGGCACACTTGTAGAATGGCCACCACCAACTACCAGATTCAGCAGCCTCCATGTACATCTCGTTGGACCTCTGCCTGCCAGTCAAGGCATGGTCTACCTGTTCACGATCATTGATCGTTTACTAGGTGGCCAGAAGCCATTCCTCACCAGATGCCCATGCCTCTACCTGTGCTCAAGCTCTGGTGCATCACTGGATTGCGAGGTTCAGCATTCCTGAAAACATTACCTCTGACCGTGGGAGGCAGTTCACCTCAACACTTTGGTCTGAGTGCAACAAGCTCTTGGGCATTGACTGACGTTCACAGGAATAAGCTGTTTGGAATTTATCAACAGGCAGCACTGCACCAGAATGGGCAATACAGTCATCACCAACTGCCAGAAGGAGGCCATGAAGACTTTTAGCCAACACGTGGGAGAGCCGTTCCAGAAACATTAAACTGAAGTCTGTGCCAGCTCTCATTCACTGGAACGGACTACTGGTGTTGATGGCCCAGAGAAGCAGAAATGCTGGCAGAAGAAGTACCCAGCATCAGTAGACATGGATTCCCCTATGCCTTCTGCTTGCCATCCAAGTGCCTGAGAGTGACACTGTGAGAGTGTGCTGAGGGGACGTAGGAGAGCATTTTGTCAGGCCATAGATTGGTTAGTTGTGTTACCAGGTGGCTGGAAGGAATTGGTCTGGTTCCTCCAAATGCAGCATCTCCTGTCCACCCTGAGTGGTTCACGCATCTCGGATGGACAGAGGGAAGAGATGGCCACTTTTTGCCAGTATATCAGGGAGCCGGTTCCGAGTAACTTCCAGTTGTAACCAGCTGAAACGGCAGCCATCCTCGTTCATGGGAAGGTGGCACTGTTGCTGGTGGTGCAGATGGACCCACAGGAACGCTAGTACTGTTGATAAAACTATCGGCACCAGACGCTATTGAGCCCGCGAACAGTGCCTTCCGATGAACCTGTTTCCACGTGGCCTTCGACGCACCCTAAAATCAGTCGAGGCTCTGTTGGATCTGACTGCTGACAGTGCTGTCCACCTCTTCAGTTGCTAAACAAAGTTCACTCTCAGAGGACCAGTAAATTGCTACTAACCAGACATGTGCTCAAGCGAGGTGAAGAGCTCCCTTCCTCGCTGCAACCCCAGGATAAAAAGCTTTCATCATAAAGTCGGGGGGAGTGTAGTGACGCACACAGATTCTGTGCACATAGGCGAGTTCAGCAGAAGTGCGCCTCACGTGAGAAGTGTTCACTGACAGGTAAACAAGCAGACCAACTCGGGAGTACAACACAGGGGCTCGAAGAGGGCAAACCAGCTAGCTTATAGTTAGTTAAAGGAGCTACCTCATGCTGACAGTGACACTAGTGAAAGAACAGTGCTATAGCCTCCAGTTAATGGGAGACAGTTTAACCCTAGCACTGCGACAGAACAGCCGTAGACGGTTTCAATCGGCTTTGACGGTTCTGACAGTACCACTACTAGACTCGGGGACTTTGGCACTGGAGGAGACTCAGACTCGACTTAGTAGTTGGTACCATTGAAGAACTTGGGAAAAATCCTGAAGAAACTCCCTAGCCAGTCTGTGGACTGACCCAGTAAGGTAGAGTGCATGTGTATGAAAGTGCAAGTGCTTAAGTATATAAACGAACTTCTCCCAAGTGTAGGGAAAACACTACCTATCTACATATGAATACAAACTCTCTCAGTGCTTACCAAAAGGATGGTGGACGGAGAAAGGAAGAAAAATAAAGGCAGGACCGTCGCCACACGCCAACGAAGACGGGAGTAAAAGAAAGAAAAACAGACAGACAGACAGAGAGAGGGGAGTGGGGGGAGACACTAGAGACAGAAACACTGAGATAGATAAACAAATAGACAGGTAGACAGAGATACAAGCAAAGAGAGAGGGAGAGAGATTAAGAGAGACAAACAGACAGACAAGCAAAAAGGCAGACAGACAAGCAAGGAGAGTGAGATGAGAGTGAGCAGAGACTGAAAGAAAGTGGGGAGGGGGGGGGAGGAGAGGAGAGAGAGAGAAGAGAGAGAAGAGAGAGAGGAGAGAGCAGGACAGACAGGACAGGCGACAGCAGAGAGGGGGAGGAGGGGGGAGGGGTGTATATTAAATGTTATTTTCATATGACTAACACATAAAACTGAATGTTTGGGGGTGGGGGAGTTAATCTAAAACAGGGGGGAGTCATTCTGGCGTGGTTTGTTTTAACTCCCGGGGAGTTAAAATTGGCATGTGCTAATTCTAACTCCCGGGGAGTTAAAAAGTGGAGGGGAGTTAAAATGGATCGTTACACCGGACCTCTCCAAACGAGGAGGACACAAAGAGCAGGAATGCTCGCTGACAGCTCCCAATGGTGGAGACCGTGCTCTCCGATCAACGAACAACTCAAGAGTGAACAGCAAATCGCCTACACACACCTTCTGCTAGCACCAGAACGGTAAATGGTTGTCGCAATGGTTCAGAATATACACATGTCCTGCAAGTTAAGCGTACCACAACAGGCGACACGCAACACTGAGGAAAGGTTGGGGGATGAAAGGGAAAGGTAAAAATTGCACGGTCAGCTCGCCATACCTCTCCCCTGGTTAGACCACCAAGAGAAGGGGGGAGGGAGGAGGCGGTCCGTGACAACAACACAACACAACACAATACAATGAGTGGACATAGTTAAATTATCGCAGCGTGCGGGTAGGGGGCTGACGGTCGTGAGTTTCAACAACCGTCCGTTGGGTGGAATTGTTTTTCCGCTGACACCCCTCTCCTCCCTCCCCCTCACTGTTCACCTAGTGGTAAATGGACATGTGACTGAGTTCAGCAAAGGTTAAGGCGGCAGAGAGAGAGAGAGAGAGGAGAGAGAGAGAGAGAGAGAGAGAGAGAGAGGGGGCTCTGTGATGCCGCATTATAGGCTTCCTTAATGCTGTTCTCTTCACACGACGACCTCCAACATTTCTCCGCCCCTTACGCCCACCAGGCTATGGGATGTCAAGCCTGATAAACAAACGATGCCATGCAATGGAATGTAGCACAATACGAAATTGAAATGCTATATAAGTGTAGTGTGTTCAGCATGTTTGTAGACTATATTTATTTTCATTAAGCTGACAAATCTTTGTAATCAAAACAGCATTGAGAGAGAGAGAGAGAAGAGAGAGAGAGAGAGAGAGAGAGAGAGAGAGAGAGAGAGCATGTATCCTGCGCGCTAGCCATTGTCGCTGATGACGCAAAAACCTTTCAAACGGGAACGGAAGTATTGCAAGGGTCGGTACCGCTAATCCCGCGCCCTCAGTGTGTTCAGTTGGCCACTGTGTGGCGAAAGGACCGATCAAGGCATGCTGGTGATTCGCGCTGTGTTGGCTGTAGGCCTCTTTGAGGTCTGAATAGGTGTTCACCTGTGTTGCTTAACATACTCCCACTCACAACAGGATATCGACCCTACAAACAACCTTGGACAATCTGAGTAATATGCCTCCACCTGTTTTCTAGTATTGAATGGACAGGGAGCATCGTAAATTCTTGCGGGAGTGCACATGTATACATTTGCACAAGCATGCGCTCTAAACGCGCACGCACACCCTTACGCATGTACACACACACACACACACACACACACACACACACACACACACACACACACACACACACACACGTGTCTGAAAACAATACTTCATTCTACGATATTTCACATGCGTAAAGGATATAAACACCAATAAAACAGAACCCCCCCCCCCCCCCAACCAAACCAAATAAAAACAAAACAAAACAAAACAAATGAACAAACAAACAGAAGTCGGATTACTTCTGTAAGCATGACCATGTTGAACCTTTAGTTCCGTTGTATTTTGTGTCCGTTTCTGCTTCTATCTGTTCTTTGTCTCCTTCTTCTCTCTCTCTCCGTTGTTCTCTTCTCTCTTTTCTTCTTCTTCTTCTTCTCTCTCTCTCTCTTCTCTCTCTCTCTCTCTCTCTCTCTCTCTTTCTCTCTTCTCTCTCTCTCTCGTCTTCTTTTCTTCTTCTTCCTGTTTTCGTCGTCTTCTTTTTCTTGTGTCTATCCTTGTTCTTGCTGTTGTTTTGTCGTTTCTTCTTTTTTTTTGTTGCCACACTATGTTTTTCCATTTTTCCATCTTTATGTCATTTGAAACAGGTTTCTTTCACAATGTGTGTTTACCCACTACGTTTTCCACAAAACAAATATCGTGCTCAATCTCCTCCACCTTCTTCTCCATCATCATAACATTTTGTCTTTTTTTTCCCATCTATCTATCTATCTATCTATCTATCTATCTATCTATCTATCTATCTATCTATCTATCTATCTATCTATCTTCATTTTTCTTCAACTATTCTTGCCCTGTCTTCTTATTCTCAAAATTATTCTTAACCATCTTTTTTCTATTTTTTGGTCTTGCTCTCAGTTTCCTTTTGTCTTCAATCCTCTTGTTCTATCTTCTACCCATTCTCTTCCACCTGGAGGACGTCCTGGAGGAAGTCCCCAGTGGGAGGACCACCAGTGGGAGGAGCACCTGGAGGACGTCCTGGAGGAAGTCCCCAGGGACGACCTCCTGGAAGACGCCCTGGAGGATCTCCCAGTGAGGACCTCCTGGAGGACGTCCTGGCGGACGTCGCCGGGGACGACTTCCTGGAGGACGTCCTGGAGGGCCTCCCCGGGGAGGACCTCCTTAAGGAATTTCCTGGAGGACGTCCACACGGAGGACCTACTGGAGGACGTCCTGGAAAACGTCCCTTGGAAGGACCTCCTGGAGGATGTCCTGGAGGACCACCCCGGATAGGAGGTCCTGGGGGACGTCCTGGAAGACGTCCCTGGGAAGGACCTCCTGGAGGACGTATTGGAGAGCCTGTTCAGGGAGGACCTCCTCAAGGACGTCCTGGAGGACGTCCCCGGAGAGGACGTCCTGGAGGACGTCCTGAAGGACATCCCCAGGGTAGACCTCCTGGAGGACGTCCTGGAGGACGTCCCCACGGAGGACATCCTGGAGGACGTCCTGGAGGACGTACCCGGGAAGGACCTGCTGTAGGAGCTCCTGGAGGACCTCCCTGGATAGGAGGTCCTAGAGGCCGTCTTGGAGGACGTCCCTGGGAAGAAGCTCCTGGAGGACGTCTTGGAGAGCCTCCCCAAGGACCTCCTGGAGGACGTCCTGGAGGACATCCTCGGGGAGGAGCTCCTGGAGGATGTCCTGGAGGACGTCCCGAGTGGAGGACCTCCTGGAGGAGGTCCTGGAAGACCTCCCTGGGAATACCTCATGGAGGACGTCCTTGAGGACTTAATGGAGGATGTCCTGGAGGACCTCCCCCAGGAGGACCTCCTGGAGGACGTCCTGAAGGACGTCACCCTGGAGGACCTTCTCTACGACGTCTTGGAAGACCTCGAGGGGAGGACCTCCTGGAGGATGTCTTTGAGAACGTCCCTCGTATGACCTCCTGGAGGACATCCTGGATTACCTCCCCGGGGAGGACCTGTGCTGGACATCATGGAGGATCTCCTGGAAGACGTCCAGGAGAGCACGTCCCCGGGGAGGACATCCTGGAGGACGTCCTGGAGTACGTCACCAGGGAGGACCTTCTGGAAGACGTCCTGGGGGACTTGCCCGGGGAGGACGTCCTGGTTGACGTCCTGCAGGACGTCCCCGGGGAGGACCTCCTGGAGTACGTCCTGGAGAACTTCCCCGGGGAGATCCTTCCTGGAAGATATCCTGGAGGACCTTCCCGGGGAGCCACCTGTCAGGGTGCAACGTCTTTTTGAAGCCACCTTTCGGGTGCAACGTCTTTTCGAAGACTGATCTTGTTAGAGGCTACCATCAGATTCCCATGGCACTATCCTCCATACCCAAAACAGCAATCATAACGCCATTTGGATTGTGGGAGTTCCTACGAGTGGCATTCAGTTTGAAGAATGCCGCACAAGCATTTCAAAGGCTCATGGGAGGTATTCTATGAGATATACCTTTCACGTTTGTCTATGTTGATGACATCTTGGTTGCCAGTCGCTCACACGACGATCACTTTGACCATCTCTGACAGCTTCTCCAGCTCCTCTCGACAAACGGACTGGTTATCAACAAAGCAAAATGTGTTTCTGGTGTCAGCGAGCTGGACTTCCTTGGACATCGTGTGACTTCTGAAGGGATACGTCCACTACCAGATACAGTAACTTCTCTTCAAAACAGTGCTCTGCCTACTGATCATGCTCGCCTTCAGCGGTTCCTTGGTTTGATGAACTACTATCATCGTTTCATTCCACACGTCGCTGACATCCTGGCCCCACTTCATGCTCAAGCAAGCAGAAAAGGACAAACCATTGTGTGGTCTGAGGCCTCTGCCAAACAGCATTTGAACAGGCATAGGAAGCTCTGAAAGATGCTGTGCTTCTACATCATCCTCTACCAAGATGGACCTATAAGTCTCACAGTGGATGCTTCCAACTCGGCTTTAGGTGCTCAGCTCGAACAGAAACAGGGCCAAACTTGGATTCCTCTGGCTTTCTTCTCAAGAAAGCTCTCTGAAGCTGAAAAGAAATAGAGGGCATTTGATCGCAAGCTACTTGCAGCCTACCGCGCTCTCAAACACTTCAGACATTTTCTTGAAAGAAGACCATTTACACTGTTCACAGATCACAAGCCGCTGGTATCAGCTCTGACGAGTCAAACTGACCGCTGGCCTCGACAAACAAGACAACTCTCCTACATAGCCGAGTTCACCACTAATATCCAGTACATCACAGGCAAATTCAATGTGGTAGCTGATGCATTTTCGCGTTTCAAAATGAACTTGGACTCTGAGGAACATGGCATCTACTCAGTTGGCAGTTTCAGCCAACTCGCACAGGATCAAGTTCAGTCTGGTGAGATGGACTCCTATCGTACAGCTACCACAGGCCTAAAACTTGAAGACATCCAGTTTGGTTCATCAACCCTGCTGTGTGATACTTCTACTGGTGTTCCACGCCCAATTCTCCCAAATTCTTGGACTCGGCCAGTCTTTGATCAAATACATGGACTTCACACGCAGGTGTATGCCCCACACAGCAAGCCATCAGCCAGCGCTTCGTGTGGCATGGCATGAAAAGAAAAATACGTAGATGGTGTAAGGAATGTCACGGCTGTCAGTCATCCAAAGTCCATCGGCACACTTGTAGAACGGCCACCACCAACTACCAGATTCAGCAGCCTCCATGTACATCTCGTTGGACCTCTGCCTGCCAGTCAAGGCATGGTCTACCTGTTCACGATCATTGATCGATTTACTAGGTGGCCAGAAGCCATTCGTCTCCAGATGCCCATGCCTCTACCTGTGCTCAAGCTCTGGTGCATCACTGGATTGCGAGGTTCAGCGTTCCTGAAAACATTACCTCTGACCGTGGGAGGCAGTTCACCTCAACACTTTGGTCTGAGTGCAACAAGCTCTTGGGCATTGACTGACGTTCACAGGAATAAGCTGTTTGGAATTTATCAACAGGCAGCACTGCACCAGAATGGGCAATACAGTCATCACCAACTGCCAGAAGGAGGCCATGAAGACTTTTAGCCAACACGTGGGAGAGCCGGTTCCAGAAACATTCAACTGAAGTCTGTGCCAGCTCTCATTCACTGGAACGGACTACTGGTGTTGATGGCCCAGAGAAGCAGAAATGCTGGCAGAAGAAGTACCCAGCATCAGTAGACATGGATTCCCCTATGCCTTCTGCTTGCCATCCAAGTGCCTGAGAGTGACACTGTGAGAGTGTGCTGAGGGGACGTAGGAGAGCATTTTGTCAGGCCATAGATTGGTTAGTTGTGTTACCAGGTGGCTGGAAGGAATTGGTCTGGTTCCTCCAAATGCAGCATCTCCTGTCCACCCTGAGTGGTTCACGCATCTCGGATGGACAGAGGGAAGAGATGGCCACTTTTTGCCAGTATATCAGGGAGCCGGTTCCGAGTAACTTCCAGTTGTAACCAGCTGAAACGGCAGCCATCCTCGTTCATGGGAAGGTGGCACTGTTGCTGGTGGTGCAGATGGACCCACAGGAACGCTAGTACTGTTGATAAAACTATCCGGCACCAGATGCTATTGAGCCGCGAACAGTGCCTTCCGATGAACCTGTTTCCACGTGGCCTTCGACGCACCCTAAAATCAGTCGAGGCTCTGTTGGATCTGACTGCTGACAGTGCTGTCCGCCTCTTCAGTTGCTAAACAAAGTTCACTCTCAGAGGACCAGTAAATTGCTACTAACCAGACATGTGCTCAAGCGAGGTGAAGAGCTCCCTTCCTCGCTGCAACCCCAGGATAAAAAGCTTTCATCATAAAGTCGGGGGGAGTGTAGTGACGCACACAGATTCTGTGCACATAGGCGAGTTGAGCAGAAGTGCGCCTCACGTGAGAAGTGTTCACTGACAGGTAAACAAGCAGACCAACTCCGGGAGTACAACACAGGGGCTCGAAGAGGGCAAACCGGCTAGCTTATAGTTAGTTAAAGGAGCTACCTCATGCTGACAGTGACACTAGTGAAAGAACAGTGCTATAGCCTCCAGTTAATGGGAGACAGTTTAACCCTAGCACTGCGACAGAACAGCCGTAGACGGTTTCAATGGCTTTGACGGTTCTGACAGTACCACTACTAGACTCGGGGACTTTGGCACTGGAGGAGACTCAGACTCGACTTAGTAGTTGGTACCATTGAAGAACTTGGGAAAAATCCTGAAGAAACTCCCTAGCCAGTCTGTGGACTGACCCAGTAAGGTAGAGTGCCTGTGTATGAAAGTGCAAGTGCTTAAGTATATAAACGAACTTCTCCCAAGTGTAGGGAAAACATACCTATCTACATATGAATACAAACTCTCTCAGTGCTTACCAAAAGGATGGTGGACGGAGAAAGGAAGAAAAATAAAGGCAGGACCGTCGCCACACGCCAACGAAGACGGAGTAAAAGAAAGAAAAACAGACAGACAGACAGAGAGAGGGGGAGTGGGGGGAGACACTAGAGACAGAGAGCACTGAGATAGATAAACAAATAGACAGGTAGACAGAGATACAAGCAAAGAGAGAGGGAGAGAGATTAAGAGAGACAAACAGACAGACAAGCAAAAAGGCAGACAGACAAGCAAGGAGAGTGAGAGAGTGAGCCAGAGACTGAAAGAAAGTTGGTGGAGGGGGGGGGGGGGAGGAGAGAGAGAGAGAGAGAGAGGGAGACAGACAGACAGACAGGCAGACAGACAGAGAGAGGGGGAGGGAGGGAGGGAGGGGGGTGTATATTAAATGTTTATTTCTCATATCATGACTAACACATACAACTGAATGTTTGGGGGTAGGGGAGTTAATCTAAAACAGGGGGGAGTCATTCTGGCGTGGTTTGTTTTAACTCCCGGGGAGTTAAAATTGGCATGTGCTAATTCTAACTCCCGGGGAGTTAAAAAGTGGAGGGGAGTTAAAATGGATCATTACACCGGACCTCTCCAAACGAGGAGGACACAAAGAGCAGGAATGCTCGCTGACAGCTCCCAATGGAGGAGACCGTGCTCTCCGATCAACGAACAACTCAAGAGTGAACAGCAAATCGCCTACACACACCTTCTGCTAGCACCAGAACGGTAAATGGTTGTCGCAATGGTTCAGAATATACACATGTCCTGCAAGTTAAGCGTACCACAACAGGCGACACGCAACACTGAGGAAAGGTTGGGGGATGAAAGGGAATGGTAAAAATTGCACGGTCAGCTCGCCATACCTCTCCCCTGGTTAGACCACCAAGAGAAGGGGGGAGGGAGGAGGCGGTCCGTGACAACAACACAACACAACACAATACAATGAGTGGACATAGTTAAATTATCACAGCGTGCGGGTAGGGGGCTGACGGTCGTGAGTTTCAACAACCGTCCGTTGGGTGGAATTGTTTTTCGCTGACACCCCTCTCCTCCCTCCCCCTCACTGTTCACCTAGTGGTAAATGGACATGTGACTGAGTTCAGCAAAGGTTAAGGCGGCAGAGAGAGAGAGAGAGAGAGAGAGAGAGAGAGAGGGGCTCTGTGATGCCGCATTATAGGCTTCCTTAATGCTGTTCTCTTCACACGACGACCTCCAACATTTCTCCGCCCCTTACGCCCACCAGGCCATGGGATGTCAAGCCTGATAAACAAACGATGCCATGCAATGGAATGTAGCACAATACGAAATTGAAATGCTATATAATGTAGTGTGTTCAGCATGTTTGTAGACTATATTTATTTTCATTAAGCTGACAAATCTTTGTAATCAAAACAGCATTAGAGAGAGAGAGAGAGAGAGAGAGAGAAGAGAGAGAGAGAGAGAGAGAGAGAGAGAGCGAGCATGTATCCTGCGCGCTAGCCATTGTCGCTGATGACGCAAAAACCTTTCAAACGGGAACGGAAGTATTGCAAGGGTCGGTACCGCTAATCCCGCGCCCTCAGTGTGTTCAGTTGGCCACTGTGTGGCGAAAGGACCGATCAAGGCATGCTGGTGATTCGCGCTGTGTTGGCTGTAGGCCTCTTTGAGGTCTGAATAGGTGTTCACCTGTGTTGCTTAACATGCTCCCACTCACAACAGGATATTGACCCTACAAACAACCTTGGACAATCTGAGTAATATGCCTCCACCTGTTTTCTAGTATTGAATGGACAGGGAGCATCGTAAATTCTTGCGGGAGTGCACATGTATACATTTGCACAAGCATGCGCTCTAAACGCGCACGCACACCCTTACGCATGTACACACACACACACACACACACACACACACACACACACACACACACACACACACACGTCTGAAAACAATACTTCGTTCCACGATATTTCACATGCGTAAAGGCTATAAACACCAATAAAACAGCACCCCCCCCCCCCAACCAAACCAAATAAAAACAAAACAAAACAAAACAAATGAACAAACAGAAGTCGGATTTACCTTCTGTAAGCATGACATGTTGGACTCTTTTTAGTTGCCGTAATGTATCTGCTTGAACAAAATACGATACCCTTTCTCTCTTCTCTCTCTCTCTCTCTCTCTCTCTCTCTCTCTCTCTCTCTCTCTCTCTCTCTCTCTCTCTCTCTCTCTCTCTCTCTGTCGTCTTCTTCTTCTTCTTCTTTCTCTCTTCTCTTCTTCTTCTTCTTCTTCTTCCTGTTTTCGTCGTCTTCTTTTTCTTGTGTCTATCCTTGTTCTTGCTGTTGTTTTGTCGTTCTTTTTTTTTTTTTTTTTTTTTTTTGCCACACTATGTTTTTCTATTTTTCCATCTTTATGTCATTTGAAACAGGTTTCTTTCACAATGTGTGATGTTTACCCACTACGTTTTCCACAAAACAAATATCGTGCTCAATCTCTTCCACCTTCTTCTCCATCATCATAACATTTTGCCTTTTTTCTATCTATCTATCTATCTATCATCATCTATCTATCTATCTATCTATCTATCTATCTATCTATCTATCTATCTATCTACTTCTCTCATTTTTCTTCAACTATTCTTGCCCTGTCTTCTTATTCTCGAAATTATTCTTAACCATCCTTTTTCTATTTTTTGTCTTGCTCTCAGTTTCCTTTTGTCTTCAATCCTCTTGTTCTATCTTCTACCCATTCTCTTCCTTATTCTCCATCACTTGATCCCTGCCCTATTTTAACACGATATTCTTCAAGATGTTCTCATTCGCTTTGCTCTTCCTCTCCACACAGTGCACACAATTGTTCTGTAGTCAGTTGGGTAACCTCGACTACACCCTACAACCTTCCCTACCTCTTATCTCAAAGTGAACATTAATTGTGTTCATTGAATGCGCACCATTATTTGTGTATATTTGGGGGGTGGGGTGAGAGTTATTTGTTCTGCAGCGTTTTGTCTACACCCTGTGACTGTTGTTTCTTGACAGCTTATTGAAGTTAAAAGAATTTGGATCAGTGGGTGTTTTGAGAGCCGGTGTAACGTGGTGAAATCGCCCCCCTCCCAGTTTGACTCCCGGGAGTCAGTCTGGCACTGTCTCAGATTAACTCCCGGGAGTTAATCTGGGTCTGCACCAAAGCAGCCCCCCCCCCCAACAGGTCCAGAACCCCCCCCCCCCACATCACTTCTTTCTGTTTATTAGGCCTGTTCCAGAATGAACCCCTACCAGTCTCAGAATAACTCCCGGGGAGTTGTTTTGGACCTAAAAATTTTGACTCTAAACTAACTCCCGGGAGTTCATTTGGGGCAGTGCCAAATC
Source organism: Conus canariensis (assembly GCA_033310375.1). Classification (NCBI taxonomy): domain Eukaryota; kingdom Metazoa; phylum Mollusca; class Gastropoda; order Neogastropoda; family Conidae; genus Conus; species Conus canariensis. The sequence goes on along the minus strand of CM065740.1, from coordinate 12,746,049 downwards.
AGTCCCCCAACCCTTGGAGAGTCAAACTGGTGCTGTTCCAAACTAACTCCCGGGAGTTCTTCTGGGCCCAAACTTTTGACATCAAAATGACTCCCCGGGAGTTAAACTGGCGCAAGTTGAGAGTCATTCCAGGACAGGCGTGGAAAGCCCCCCCCCCCCCCCCCCCCCCCCTCCGGGAGTTAGACTGGCGCAGGCCCAGAATAGCCCCCCCCCCCAACCCCTCCCCTCTACCTCAAATCATGAAGAAATGGCCAGTAAGCGCTCCAGTGGAGAGTTAATCTAGCACCGCCCAAGAACAACCCACCAGGAGAGTTAAATTGGACCTGGCCCAGAACTTGAGGGGAGACTTTGCTTAAACAAACATTCTTCAACCAGAAACACTTTGCAGCGAACATCAGAACATGGAGCACAACAAGCGAAAGCTTATATGGGGAGTTAATCTGGCACCTGCCCAGAACTGACCCCCCCCCCCTCCCCCAAGAGTTACTAGCCCAAAACAGCCCCCTGTATAAAGAGTTAAGCTGGACCTGGCCCAGAACACCCTCCCACCTCCTCCTGGGGAGTTAATCTAGCACCGGCCCGGAACAGTCTCCCCTAGAGAAATAAATTGGACCTGCCCCAAAACAGCCCCCTAGAGAGTTAAACTGGACCTGGCCAAAAGCAGCCTCCTTCCTGGGGATTAATCTAGTACTAGCCCAGAACAGCGAATATCAGAACACGGAGCACAACAAGCGAAAGCTTATGTGGCACCTGCCCAGAACAAAGCTCTCCCACCCCCCACCCCCTAGAGAGTTAAACTGGACCTGGTTCGAAACTGCCCCCTTCCTGGGGAGCTAATCTGGCACTGGCCTGAACAGCCCCCCCCCCCCACCCCCTGGAAAGTTAAACTGGACCTGGTCCCAAACAGCACCCCCTGTAGACCGCTGTTTTATCGCACCCCACCGTTTTGTCACACATGCGACTAAACGGCGGGATAGCGACAAAACAGCGGTTTACGGTGTAACAACCCAAAAGTACTCACCGCCCAGAAGTACTCCCGGGTACTACTGGGGCCACACCAGAATGACTCCCGAAGTACATCTGGGTCGGGTAAAAAATGGACCCACTGTTTTCATAAAGTACTCCCGGGAGTCATTCTGGGCCGGTCCCCCACCCACCCCCCGGCATATTTCCGTTAAGATGTTGAGGGTTGTTATTTATTGGTCATAAACTCATACATGCACATTCTATCTGAATCAACATTGAAATATAGTCTGAATCAACTTTAGGGGGTGTACTTCTGGGCTGGTCCCAGAAGTACCCCCCTTGCATATCTCCTTTATTAATGTGTTCAGGGATATTATTTACTGGTCATAAACTCTCACATGGACATTCTATCTGAATCAACATTGAAAACGAGTCTGAATCAACTTTAGGGGGAGTACTTCTGGGCCGGCCCCAGAAGTACTCCCCTTGCATATTTCCTTTATTAATGTGTTCAGGGTTGTTATTTACTGGTTATAAACTCATATATGGTCATTCTATCTGAATCAACATTGAAAACGAATCTGAATCAACTTTAGGGGGAGTACTACTGGGCCGTTCCCAGAAGTACCCCCTTGCATATCTCCTTTATTGATGTGTTCAGGGTTGTTATTTACTGGTCATAAACTCATACATGGACATTCTGTCTTAATTAACATTGAAATATAGTCTGAATCAACTTTAGGGGTAGTTCTTCTGGGCCAGTCCTAAAGGTACCCCCCTTGCATATCTCCTTTATCAATGTGTTCAGGGTTGTTATTTACTGGTCATAAACTCTCACATGGACATTCTATCTGAATCAACATTGAAAACGAGTCTGAATCAACTTTAGGGGGAGTATATCTGGGCCGTTCCCAGAAGTACCACCTTGCAGATCTCCTTTATTAATGTGTTCAGGGTTGTTATTTACTGGTCATAAACTCACACATTGACATTCTATCTCAATCAACATGAAAGTATAGTCTGAATCTACTTTAGGGAGAGTACTTCTGGGCCAGACCCAGAAGTACCCCCTTGCAGATCTCCTTTATTGATGTGTTCAGGGCTGTTATTTACTGGTCATAAACTCATACATGGGCATTTTATCTGAATCAACATTAAAAACGAGTCTGAATCAAATTTAGGGGAAGTACTTCTGGGCCGGTCCCAAAAGTAACCCCCCCCCCTTGCATATCTCCTTTATTAATGTGTTCAGGGTTGTTTTTTACTGGTCATAAGCTCACACATGGACATTGTACCTAAATCAACATTGTCAAATAGACTGATTCAACTTTAGGGGGAGTACTTCTGGGCCGGTCACAGAAGTACCCCCCTTTCATATCTCATTCATTAATGTGTTCAGGGTTGTTATTTACTGGTTAGAAACTCATGCATGGACATAAACGCATACATGGACATTCTATCTGAATCAACAATGAAATATTCTCTGAATCAACTTTAGTGGGAGTACTTCTGGATCCGCTAAAAACGGCCCAGTTTTACTCCTGAGAATAAGTCTGGGCTGGGCCCAAAAGTACTGTCTCAACTTCGGGGGTGGGGGGTGGGGGGAAGGGGGGTTACGTCTGGAGCCGCGCCAAAGTTACTTCCGGGAGTACATTTGGTCTGGGCCCAGACGTACTCCCGGGAGTCATTCCGGTGCCGGTGGGAGGAGGGGGGGGGGGGGGGTCAGTTTGGGACTGGCACCAAAAGTACTCCCCTGTCTAAAGGAAT
>CM065740.1:12683316-12735816 GCA_033310375.1 Conus canariensis | reverse complement strand
TGCAGTAATACATGGACTGGTCATCACTTCCCACACCCTGTGCATGTAATACAGGCTGTGTATCCATTCTCCACACCCTGTGCATGTAATACATGGCCGTGTCATCCCACTTCTCCACACCCTGTATGTAATACATGGCTGTGTCATCCCACTTCTCCACACCCTGTGCATGTAATACATGGCTGTGTCATCCACTTCTCCCACCCTGTGCATGTAATACATGGCTGTGTCATCCACTTCTCCACACCCTGTGCATGTAATACATGGCTGTGTCATCCCACTTCTCCACACCCTGTGCATGTAATACATGGCTGTGTCATCCCACTTCTCCCACACCCTGTGCATGTAATACATGGCTGTGTCATCCCACTTCTCCACACCCTGTGCATGAATACATGGCTGTGTCATCCCACTTCTCCACACCCTGTGCATGTAATACATGGCTGTGTCATCCCACTTCTCCACACCATGTGCAGGCAATTACATGGCTGTGTCATCCCACTTCTCCACACCCTGTGCATGTAATACATGGCTGTGTCATCCCACTTCTCCACACCCTGTGCATGTAATACATGGCTGTGTCATCCACTTCTCCACACCCTGTGCAGTCAATACATGGCTGTGTCATCCCACTTCTCCACACCCTGTGCATGTAATACATGGCTGTGTCATCCCACTTCTCACACCCTGTGCATGTAATCATGGCTGTGTCATCCCACTTCTCCACACCCTGTGCATGTAATACATGGCTGTGTCATCCCACTTCTCCACACCCTGTGCATGTAATACATGGCTGTGTCATCCCACTTCTCCACACACCTGTGCATGTAATACATGGCTGTGTCATCCCACTTCTCCACACCCTGTGCAGTAATTACATGGCTGTGTCATCCCACTTCTCCACACCCTGTGCATGTAATACATGGCTGTGTCATCCCACTTCTCCACACCCTGTGCATGTAATACATGGCTGTGTCATCCCACTTCTCCACACCCTGTGCATGGAATACATGGCTGTGTCATCCCACTTCTCCACACCCTGTGCATGTTACAGCTGTATTACTGTAGTAATACATGGCTGTGTCATCCCACTTCTCCACACCCTGTGCATGTAATACATGCTGTGCATCCATCCAACTGTGCTGTAATCCAGCTGTTCATCCACTTCTCACACCCTGTGCATGTAATACATGGCTGTGTCATCCCACTTCTCCACACCCTGTGCATGTAATACATGGCTGTGTCATCCCACTTCTCCACACCCTGTGCATGTAATACATGGCTGTGTCATCCACTTCTCCACACCTGTGCATGTAATCATGGCTGTGTCATCCCACTTCTCCACACCATGTGCATGTAATACATGGCTGTGTCATCCCACTTCTCCACACCCTGTGCATGTAATACATGGCTGTGTCATCCCACTTCTCCACACCCTGTGCATGTAATACATGGCTGTGTCATCCCACTTCTCCACACCTGTGCATGTAATACATGGCTGTGTCATCCCACTTCTCCACACCCTGTGCAGGCATTACATGGCTGTGTCATCCCACTTCTCCACACCCTGTGCAGACAATACATGGCTGTGTCATCCCACTTCTCCACACCCTGTGCATGTAATACATGGCTGTGTCATCCCACTTCTCCACACCCTGTGCATGTAATACATGGCTGTGTCATCCCACTTCTCCACACCCTGTGCATGTAATGCATGGCTGTGTCATCCCACTTCTCCACACCCTGTGCAGACAATACATGGCTGTGTCATCCCACTTCTCCACACCCTGTGCAGGCAATACGTGGCTGTATCATCCCACTTCTCCACACCCTGTGTAGGCAATACGTGGCTGTGTCATCCCACTTCTCCACACCCTGTGCATGTAATACATGGCTGTGTCATCCCACTTCTCCACACCCTGTGCATGTAATACATGGCTGTGTCATCCCACTTCTCCACACCCTCTGCATGTAATGCATGGCTGTGTCATCCCACTTCTCCACAACCTGTGCATGTAATACATGGCTGTGTCATCCCACTTCTCCACACCCTGTTCATGTAATGCATGGCTGTGTCATCCACTTCTCCACACCATGTGCAGGAATATATGGCTGTGTCATCCCACTTCTCCACACCCTGTGCATGTAATACATGGCTGTGTCATCCCACTTCTCCACACCCTCTGCATGTAATGCATGGCTGTGTCATCCCACTTCTCCACACCCTGTGCATGTAATACATGGCTGTGTCATCCCACTTCTCCACACCCTGTGCATGTAATGCATGGCTGTGTCATCCCACTTCTCCACACCATGTGCAGACAATACATGGCTGTGTCATCCCACTTCTCCACACCCTGTGCAGGCAATACATGGCTGTGTCAGACCACTTCTCCACACCCTGTGCATGCAATACATGGCTGTGTCAGCCCACGTCTCTTCACCTGTGCATGTTTTACATGGCTGTATCATTTTTTGGACCCTGTGCATGTAATGCATGGCTGTGTCATTTTTCTGGACTCTGTGCATGTAATGCATGGCTGTGTCATTTTTCTGGACCCTGTGCATGTAATGCATGGCTGTATCATTTTTCTGCACCCTGTGCATGTAATGCATGGCTGTGTCATTTTCTGCACCCTGTGCATGCAATACATGACTGTATCATTTTTCTGGACACTGTGCTGGTAATACATGGCTGTGTTATCCCACTTCTCCACACCCTGTGCATGCAATACATGGCTGTATCATTTTCCTGACCCTGTGCATGCAATACATGGCTGTGTCATCCCACTTCTCTGCACCCTGTGCATGTAATGCATGGCTGTGTCATCCCACTTCTCCACAACCTGTGCATGTAATACATGGCTGTGTCATCCCACTTCTCCACACCTGTGTAGGCAATACATGGCTGTGTTATCCCACTTCCCAGACACCTGTGCAGGCAATACATGGCTGTGTCATCCCACTTCTCCCACCCTGTGCAGGCAATACATGGCTGTGTCATCCTGCTTCTCCAAACCCTGTGCATGTAATACATGGCTGTGTAATTTCTCTGCACCCTGTGCAGGCAATACATGGCTGTGTCATCCCACTTCTCCACACCTGTGCATGTAATACATGGCTGTGTCATCCCACTTCTCCACACCCTGTGCAGGCAATACATGGCTGTGTCATTTTTCTGACCCTGTGCATGTAATACATGGCTGTGTCATTCTCTGCACCTGTGCATGTAATGCATGGCTGTGTCAGACCACTTCTCTGCACCCTGTGCATGTAATACATGGCTGTGTCATTTCTCTGCACCCTGTGCATGTAATGCATAGCTGTGTCAGACCACTTCTCTGCACCCTGTGCAGGCAATACATGGCTGTGTCATTTCTGCCACCCTGTGCATGCAATACATGGCTGCGTCATTTCTCTGCACCCTGTACAGGCAATACATGGCTGTGTCATTTCTCTGCACCCTTTGTATGTAATACATGGCTGTGTCATTTCTCTTCACCCTTTGTAGGCAATGCATGGCTGTGTCATTTCTCTGTACCCTTTGTATGCAATACATGGCTGTGTCATTTCTCTGCACCCTGTGCAGGCAATACATGGCTGTGTCATTTCTCTGCACCCTGTACATGTAATACATGGCTGTGTCATTTCTCTGCACCCTTTGTATGTAATACATGGCTGTGTCATTTCTCTGCACCCTGTGCAGGCAATACATGGCTGTGTCATTTCTCTTCATTCTGTGCATGTAACACTGTGTCAGCCCACTTCTCTGCACCCTGTACATGGCTGTGTCCTTTCTCAGCACCCTGTGCATGCAATACATGATTGTGTCATTTCTCTGCACCCTGTGCATGTAACACTGTGTCAGCCCACTTCTCTGCACCCTGTACATGGCTGTGTCCTTTCTCAGCACCCTGTGCATGCAATACATGATTGTGTCATTTCTCTGCACCCTGTGCATGTAATACATGGCTGTGTCATTTCTCTGCACCCTGTGCATGTAATACATGGCTGTGTCATTTCTCTGCACCCTGTACATGTAATACATGGCTGTGTCATTTCTCTGCACCCTGTGCATGTAATACATGATTGTGTCATTTCTCTGCACCCTGTGCATGTAATGCACTTGCTGTGTCATTTCTCTGTACCCTGTGCATGTAATTCACGACTGTGTCATTTCTCTGTACCCTGTGCATGCAGTACATGACTGTGTCAGGCTACGGTGTCACCATACATATTCTGGCGGACATAAATCTCTCCATTAGCCAATCGCAGCGGCACAGTACTTATCATCACGGATTCCAGGCTAGGAGGTCATAGGTTCGATTCCTATCGGAGCTATTAATATCTGTGAGAATTTTGATCACAGTTTTAATTTCCTCTCTACGTCTATGCCCTCAGTGAGTTTGTGAGCAGGTTGCTGGTATCAACGGGTTCACGGGGAATGGAGTGGGACACACGTGATCACGATGGCGTCCTCCGAAGGGGGAAGCTCACCTACGCTGGCTCTGCAAGTAAGCAATAAGTAAGGGGGCTTAATGCATTATCATTACTATTATGAATACTTATATAGCGCCTACCCTCGACTAGAGACCAAGCTCTAAGCGCTTTACAATCCACACTCGTTTACACAACGGGCCCGCCTACCTGGGTAGTGCCGATTAAAGAGCTGCCAGCTGACGCTTCATTCAGTCGTTTCCCGTGTCATCCAGTCAATATCGTTCACTCAGTTTCCTTATTTCCTTCATTCTTTCCATATCTCATGCATGGTGCATACTATGTGTAACGCGTCATCCATACCAACGGCCAAACTGGCCTTCTCTTCCGAAAGTTGGTGATGGGATTTTACGTATGTGCAAGATGTTTTGTGTGCGTTCACACACGGAACCTCGGTTTATAGTCTCATTCGAAGGACTGTATGGGAAATGGAGTCAGAACCAATGGTTAACTCTGAGGGAAAAAATCCCCCTGTACGGAAACGGCCCGACAGAGATTCGAACCCGCAAACCCAGGATCACCAAGATTTCGAGTCCGGCGCTCTACCACTGAGCTATTCCGGCTCCCATAGTATCCTGTGTATATTGACCCAGAACAGGCTCCACTGGACACCACTGGAGTAACTTAGCAGAAGTGCAGTATCCTCCTCTGGTGAGCTGCCTCATGACTTGACTCGTAGACAGCCAGTGCCGGGGCTGTGATGGGACACCCTAGGTTATAACTGTAGACGGGGAGTGGGAACGAGTAGCGTGGGAATAATGCCTGGAGTGGTGCTGAAGGTGAAACAGATGTGGATCTCTCACTGACCATCGAATGTCACTCACGGATACCCAGCAAACTGAGGCCTTAGAAAAAGCGTGAAGTTAAACGAAGAAGATAGTATTAAGAAACACAACAAGAACAAGAACAACAAGAACAACAACAACAATAATAATAATAATAATGATGATGATGAGACGAGGAAGAAGAAAACTACAACAATAAGGACAATATAAAAATAATGATAATAAGGGCAATAAAAATTATAATTATAAATATAGATGTATTGAACATCTCACACACACACACACACACACACACACACACACACACACACACACACACACACACACACACACACGTGCACGCACACACACACATACACACACACACAAACACACACACACGCACACGCACGCACGCACACACACAGAATACACTATCACCTGTTTCTTGATGTTTACATTCAGTAATAGACATTGTGAATTTTCCTTTTTTTTCTCTCTCTCCCCTTCCCCCTCGTCTGTTATATTGATAGGGGGTTCTACTTTTTTTGAAACTTCACAATAACCTACATCAGACACGTGCATGGACACACTATTACATTATGCGAACATACAACGATATGATCAAACTCTCAATGCAGTTTCATCTTAGAGTACGTCAGAGTAATCTGAATATGACTCTGTGGTCGTGCAGATTTGTTCGTTCGTTTAAAAAAAAAAAAATTTCACATGGCTCTGACCCACACGCACCGGATGCCAAATTCTACCTCCCCTTCCCCACTTACCTCCCCCTTTCTCTCTCTCTTTCACACACACACACACACGACAACACACACACACACACACACACACACACACACACATACACACAAAGGCGCGCGCGCACACACAAAGGCGCGCGCACACACACACATACACACTCAAATTAACACGCATAAGTATGCTGTCACAAGACGTCTGTCTGGGTGTGTGCAACTTCGTGTGGGTAAGCCTACCTGGGAAGCAATGGAGAGAACACAAAGAGAAATCTCACTGAGTACCTCTCACTCAACAGTCTGCAGGACACAAACACAGGTCTGACAGCACAAATTCTTTACACAATTTGAACCAACAAACACTCCATTCACACTTATTAATTCGCGGCAGTTGGGACAATGGCCTAAAAATGTCACTGACTGGGGGAAGCCTAAATGCCCCAGAGACTATAGTTTTATACTTAGTAGGTTACGCTCGAGAATGCTTCCGAAAAACTATGCATCACCTGCTGAAAAGCCACGTCCGACGCAGAGGGGAGCTCTCTACTGCACTCCTCAAATTAAAATATTAAAATACACAAAACAATCAACATTAACACATCGTTTCCTATAGTGACGCACGGGTGCAGTGCATATAATCACGTGATTCCCAGTCCAGTCAAAAGCGGAAGTACGCCTCGTTTGAGAATCTTCTTACTAGCCACCAGCAGACAACAGGAGAGACCCGCTGCTGACAAGATCTTGGCTGCACCACTCCAGTTCTGTTACTCAGACGTCCACCCGACTCAAGACCTGAGATTCCCACCAACGCAGCCCCGCTCATACGACTCCAGAACCGCGAGGAACATCGGACTCCACAGCCCCTCTTTCGGACGAGCGCCCGACGTTCCAGCAGTACTCCTGAGGTGAGGGATCATTAACCGCTTCTTCTGACTCTCCGGACGTGATGCCTTTCCCAAACATGGTCTTCCAGAGCCCAGAGCTTACTGGGTGATTCGTGTAAAGTCTGTGAAAGAATGTAAAAGTGTCCATGTGCTTAGAGGCCATAACGTTATGTAATACTAACAAGGCTAACATCTGAAGTTAGATTAAAACACATTATCCCAAAACACTCGGAGGAAGGGGTGGAGGTGGGAGGGGGGGGGGGGGGGGTGGTTCGCTCAAATCGCGAAAGTGCTAACCATAGGGAAGGAGAAGGCTTTCCAGGTGGGAAAGAAAACACTTTATACCACTTTTTTCTTCGATTCCCATGACTTACCATGTAGAGAGGAGTCATCATGGGCCAAATTCAGCTGGGCAGAAAGGAAGAGGGTCTTTCAAAATCCTGGAGTGGGATTCTAGCAGAAGTCAATGATGAACACTGTTGGTTCACGTTCAGCTGGTCAAAAACAAAATGTTACCATACACTTCTAACTGTAGCACGTTAGAAAAGAAATGAAGGTCATTCACACGATAGCTAAACCATAGAAAAGACATGGCCTCGGCCCACACCTTTCAGTGACAATGTCTTTTTTCCATACCAGGAAAGCACTGAGAGGGACTCTGCAGGGCCTTTAAACTTTGAAGTCTTCTTTTCCGAAACCAAAGAAAATATAGTTAATTTTGCTTTGTCACACTACAGGAAGCAGAACAGAAGTCGATCGACCAGAATTCCTTCTTACAGTTCACAGAGTAACTCCTTGCTGCCCCCATCCCGCGCAGAAACATTGTACCGGGACAGCGAAGACACAGCGATCATGCCTGGTCCCAGCACAACTCCACTAGAAAGTTGGTCGTACAAGTGAGTGGAAATGGGAGGGGAGGGGGGGGGGGGCGAAAGGAAGTCCTTCCGCACAAGAGAAGGGGACAAAACGGCTACACCCGGCGCTGGCCAAGTTCGCTCAGGGCAGGACAAGGAGGCAAGGCTGGAAACAGCACAGTTCCAGCCTGTCTTTTTATAATCAATTACTATTTTGTTTTTTTCCCGTTTTTCGAGGATCGGACGGAAGGAGAGGCCATGACTATAAAACCAAAAATATTTTAAAAAGAGTGTTTTGTTCTTTGTGATGAATGATTTTGACAATTTGCGACAAGAAAGGATGAAAAATGAACTTTGTAATACTAAAGGCCAGTTCCCACACTTACAGACTCACTTGACATAGAAGGTTACAGCAGGGGAGAACGGGAACAGGGACCGGAGCAGCTCACACACAGCTGTACCAGGGCTGAGCGTCGCCAGGCGGTGTGTGTGTCACAAGGAACCCTTTTCACGGGGCTGATGGGGGTCACAGAACAATCGGTACGACCAAAAACAAAACCTCAACAAAAATAAAACAGTGAGCCAAAAGGCAGGCAACCGATGCCTTACATTTGCACACACACACACACACACACACACACACACACACACACACACACACACACACTTCTTTTTTACTTTCTCGTCTTGGTTTACTTCTTCCCTTCTACCTGCCTGTTCCAACAATTCAAGAGAAATTCAAACGCTTCACTTGGTTGGGGACTGTTAGGAGTCTCTCTTCCTACGGTCCCTCCCTGATAAACCCATTGCTGTGGACACTTGTGCAGTCTTTTACCTCATGATTCCTGAACGTCTGTCTTGAACAGAGATACTGATGGTCGATTTTTTACATGTGATATTGTTACGTGAAATTCTGTTGTAATTGTGTAATTTAGTATAACGAATTTTTCCTTAAATATCTTTAACTGCTGAAGCTAAGCTACATTATATTGATGACACTCTGTCTCCCTCACTCTCTCTCTCTGGCTGGCTGTCCATCTGCCTGTCTACATGCTTATTTGTCTGTCTGTCTGCCACACACACACACACACACACACACACACACACACACACACACACACCATTTGTACACACACAGAGACAAATATACGCACGCATAGACACATACTCACACGCAGACAGATAGACAAATATAGACATACACACACAGACGCACACGCGCAATCACTCACACACATACGCACTCACATACACAGGCTGGCTGACACACACATACAAACATGCATGCGCGCTCGCAAGCAGACGCCCGCCCCAAAACACACAAGACTCTCTCTCTCTCTCTCTCTCTCTCTCAACACACACACACACACACACACACACACACACAGTAGTAGATGTTCACCAAAGTGACCTGACCAGTGACACGATCAGGCCATCTGTCACCTAGCTGACGTGCACGTCAACACAACCGATGGCAGCTGAACTACCATTGGTTGATGGAGGATGTATGCTCTGCACCAATACCCGACCTTTTACTGTTCACCTGATAGATTGCCTGATTGGCTACAGAGACCAACAGGGCAATGTTCGCCTAGGGCTGAAATATGAACATTGGATTGGACGTGATAGGATGTGAATGAATCGTCTTTTGGGAGGGGGGGGGGGGGGGGGGGGAGAGAGAGAGATTTCCTCCTTACCGTGTTTTTGAGTGGTCAATGTGTCTATGAGGCTGCGACTTGCCCAAGCAGAGGAACATGAAACGCAGAATATGATAAACGAGGATGGATATATACATGGATGGATAGATAAGGAGGACACCTGTCGGCAAGAAGGCAGTGGAAGACCAGCGCAGCACTACTGACCTGACCAACGTTCAACTCTACATCAAAGTGACCGTCATCCTCTGACCGCTCAGGTCACCAGAGCAGAACCGCAAACCATGATCTGTGGGTTGTGCAGGAAATTAAAAAAACAAACAAAAAACATTCATGCTAATGTACAGCTAGACAGACCGTTTAACACACATATTGACGAGCTGACTGACAAACAGATTAAGATAGATAAATAAAGAAAGTCACACACACACACACACACACACACACATATATATATATATATATATATATATACTAGCGCTTACGTGCTTCGACCCCATCTCGCCCCGGTGAGTTTGTCTGTCGTGTAGTGTTCCGATGTCCAGTTTTGCGTCAGTGGAGGCAAATTGCGTCACGACGCAATGCGTCACGTGATCGCCGACCCAACGTTGCTGTTTGTAGGACGCCAAGGATACTTGACACCAAATTTGGTGGCGATCGGCCTAAAACTGTGGCCGTGTATAAGCGAACAGACAGACAGACAAACTGGGCTTTATAATATATATATATATATATACTCAATTATAAACAAAGCCTGCTCTTATGTCTTAGACTGAAGAAATAGGGGGAGATAAGCATACATATCTGCAGTGGTAGATAATTCTGCCTGAACTAACAGTATGTGCTTGAGTGGGTGAGTGGGGAATATTAAATGCTTCTCACTATGAGCCTTCAGCAAACTTATAGTCTCCAAGGGGGAGACAATCTCCAATGGGGAGGAAACTCACTAACATATAACTCCTGGTCAGATACCGGTATTTCGAAACCTGATTGTTTCTCCTCAGTGACCGCGAAAGTGGTAACTTGACTCCTCTGCCTTTTCGGTTTTAAGAAGAATGCTATCCCAGAAAAAGGCTGGTGTGCAATACGTAGTATGTTTGTTGAGTTTTCAAAAAAGCAACCAAAGGTGCCACCTAAGAAGCAAAAGAAAATCATGAAAGAGCAAAACAAGCTACATTTTCTTGTGAAAAGTAGAAAATATAAAAAAAAAACAACCTCTTAAGACATAAGTGCTGAGGGCCAGTTCTTGAAATGAATCCACAAGGGACTAAACTACAACAAACTAATAAATTCCAAGGATAAGTACCGAGCACCATTCCAGCAACTTACAGAGCAGCTTGGTGTTGCAATGACTGCAAGAAATACTCAATTATAAACAAAGCCTGCTCTTATGTCTTAGACTGAAGAAATAGGGGGAGATAAGCATACATATCTGCAGTGGTAGATAATTCTGCCTGAACTAACAGTATGTGCTTGAGTGGGTGAATGGGGAATATTAAATGCTTCTCACTATGAGCCTTCAGCAAGCTTATAGTCTCCAAGGGGGAGACAATCTCCAATGGGGAGGAAACTCACTAACATATAACTCCTGGTCAGATACCGGTATTTTGAAACCTGATTGTTTCTCCTCAGTGACCGCGAAAGTGGTAACTTGACTCCTCTGCCTTTTCGGTTTTAAGAAGAATGCTGAGGAGTCATTGCAACACCAAGCTGCTCTGTAAGTTGCTGGAATGGTGCTCGGTACTTATCCTTGGAATGTATTAGTTTGTTGTATATATATATATATATGTTACAGTAAAGTTGTGAAATCAGTAAATTCGTGAATTTCCTGACATTTTCAGTAAATTCATGAACTTACTGTTTCACTCAGGAAATTCACGAATTCCCAGTAAATTCCAGGAAATTCACGAATTTCCTGAAGCAGAGGTCCAGTAACTTCATGAATTTACTGATCTCTCTCTCTCTCTCTCCTCTCTCTCTCTCTCTCTCTCTCTCTCTCATTTTAAACATATCTCTACATGTTTGATTAGTAGAACTTATGACATTTGAGTATGTGCAACATATTTATTCACTGAGAAACAATTAAAACAACGTAAATATAAAATGAACAGCATAGATATCTACAGAGAAACAATTAAAACAGCAGAAATGTAATGCACATGTCCAGTAGTTTTATGAATCTCTCTCTCTCTCTCTCTCTCTCTCTCTCTCTCTCTCTCTTTCTCAAGGTCAGAGACAAATGTAAGAAATGGTGCGGTTTACCGAGCGCCACATAAAAACGGCTTAAGTGATCCGGAAAGTGTCCAGAGCGTCACTCTCTGCTCAACCACCCATGTACTGAGCTGAGCTTACTTGTTCCTGCAAGTGCGGCTGCCATGACATCTTGAATTACACAAGACATTCGCTTTGAAGCATTTGCAACGATTGTTCTGACATTGTTTCGGGCCATTCAGTTGCATTTAGTGAAACATTGTCCTCCTGTATGCGACTGGAATTTGACTGCCTGTCTCAACGTAACCGAGTTCTCCAGGTTAACGTCGTCCTTGGTTAGCAGTCTTTGTGGACAAAGATCAAACTGGTTTCTTGAATAACCAGTAGCCAAGATGCCCGCTCTCACGGCGATCCGGTAAAGGTCAGTTTCTATGTCTCTGTTCACAATGACACCTAAAATGTTTCGGGGATCTCCTCGACCGCGATTGACTAATGGAATGCGAACTGTGACATTATCCCCAGGTTCTCCCGCTCTGAGTTCAACCCGGCTTCTCTTTACCATCCGTTCTGCTTGGATTACTTGATTGTCGTAAGCTTCTGCACGGATCCACTTGATTCTGGCACATCGCACGTTCAGTGAGTTTTCCTCCTCGCTTTCCGGCCCTTGAGCGTGGGAAGTAGCCAGTCCTTGATCATGGGAAGTAGACAGTCCTTGATCGTGGGAAGTAGCCGGTCCTTGAGCGTGGGAAGTAGACGGTCCTTGAACGTGGGAAGTAGACGGTCCTTGATCGTGGGAAGTAGACGGTCCATGGGCATGGGAAGTAGCCGGTCCTTGAGAGTGGGAAGTAGCCGGTCCTTGAGAGTGGGAAGTAGACGGTCCTTATAATAATAATAATAATAATAATAATGAATACTTATATAGCGCCTATTCTCGGCTAGAGACCAAGCTCTAAGCGCTTTACAATCAACACTCGTTTACACAAAGGGCTGCCTACCTGGGTAGTGCCGACTGAAGAGCTGCCAGCTGGCGCTTCATTCAGTCGTTTCCCGTGTCATCCAGTCAGTATCGTTCAATATCGATCATTCATTTTCCTTACTTCCTTCATTCTTTCCATTTCTCACGCAGGGTGCATGCTATGTGTAACGTGTCATCCATACCAACGGCCAAACTGGCCTACTCTTCCGAAAGTTGGTGATGGGATTTTACGTGTGTGCAAGACGTTCCTTGAACGTGGGAAGTAGACGGTCCTTGATCGTGGAAAGTAGCCGGTCCTTGAGCATGGGAAGTAGACGGTCCTTGATCGTGGGAAGTAGACGGTCCATGAGCATGGGAAGTAGATGGTCCTTGATCGTGGGAAGTAAACGGTCCATGAGCATGGAAAGTAGACGGTCCTTGAGCGTCTAGTGAGTCTTCAAAATTTGTCATTCCCTCCTCGCTTCATTGAGAGTTTAAAGTATACGGTTCTTGAGCAGGTGGTGTTGGAGTGCTGGAATCAGAGGGCTCCTGTAGTGTATTTCTTTCTGTTGTGGATGGCTGAGAGCTGCTGTTCGCAACAAAGCCAGAAGATCCTCTTCATTCTCAAGTCTGCTGAGAACTTCATGCGGGAGGGAGGATGAGGTCAGTCCAACGCGAGCATCTGCACCAAACAGAGCCGAGTAAGGGGAACGTTTGATCCCTGCATGGTGGGAAGAGTTTTTGTAGAATTGGACGAATTTTATTCCAGCAACCCAGTCGTCTGTTTGGTTGTCCGCGAGCCAGGACACCAGCATATCCTTTATGTCACAATTGGCACGCTCAACAGATCGTTGGTTTGGGGATAGCGAGGCTTCCCATGTACCATGACAAGATCTGGCCAGAGGTCTTTCAATTCTGTAATCACATGCGCTGTGAATTCTGGTCCATTGTCACTTTACAGAATGGCAGGTGCCCCGGGTAGAAGGAAGATATCCAAGAGCCGGCTTGCGACCTCAGCTGGCCGCTTGCTTCTTATTGCGCGAAGAACACAGAATTTGGTTAAACGGTCCTGGTAAACCAGGATCCACTTGTAGCCATTTCTCGCCATTGACTGCATGTCGACCAGATCCACTTGGCTCCTAGATACAAAATCTCTGCTTAAAATTGGGGGAATTCGTGAATTCCCTGAGTTAAACAGTAAGTTATCATGCTGAACAATTAAGTTAAACAGTAAGTTACACATATTTACTGAATGATCTTAAGTGATTCAGTAAAATTGTGTAAAACTGACCCCAAATAATCAGGAAATTCGTGAATTGCCTGGAATTTTCAGGGTATTCCTGAATTCCCTGAGTGAAACAGTAAGTTCATGAATTTACTGAAAATGTCAGGAAATTCACGAATTTACTGATTTCACAAATTTACTGTAACATATATAACACATAAACACCCTCTTTATATACCCGTTTTCTTTCTTTAATATTCCCCTTTTTTGGTTTCTTTCTGTTCTACTCTTTGCAATGTCGTTGTCGTAATGACGGATGATTTACTAGCCTTAACTTTTCTCTCAATGATTAGCTTTTCAACATATTTTTGTTTGGTCTGTTAGTGGGAATTGATATTTTTTTGGAGATCAGGTAAAAGCTGTTCCTCACCTTTCTTGGCTGCTGCCAGCACCTGAAGATGGGTTACAATGGTCTCCATATGCTGCTAGTGAAGGATTTTATATTTATAATCTATTTTATATTAATAGTCTACTTTCCTGAGTTTTCTTTCTCATTTTCTTTTCTCCCCTGTTCCCATCCCCACCCCCCTTTAACAAAAAATATTTGCCGTCATTAATGTATTGACTTTGCCTTAAACATGTGGCTACTAAAAATAAAAGGAAAAGATGCTCCCAGGATTCACCGAAAGGGGGAGAGAATGATGAATCCATCGGTGCTCAACCAATCATGACTGCAAATCCCAAACGGACTATGAACATGGACCAAATGGAATATCCATGTGTCTGTGGAAAGCGTTTCGCTACCACCCGTGGCATGAAGATCCACAGAACAAAGATGGGATGTGTGAAGACTCATCTGAATGAGCAGCAGCGCACTGCATCAGCAGATAAGACGTCGGAAGACCAAGGCCAGGATTTAAACCACAGTGCCAAGGACATCCACGCTGTTGGTTCGGATGAGGAATTTGCACAGGCCCTCGATGCTCAGGCGCCTGAAACTCAACCTGCCACGAGCAAACGAAACTGAAGATTGGGAGAAACTGGATGCAAAAATCGTCCAAAGACTCGATGCACTGATAGGGAAAAGCACCCTGGAACACAAACTAGCCACATATGGGGACATTGTGTATGCCACATGTAGAGACGCCTATGGAGCAAAACTACCCAAAGAGAAAACACCTCCAAAGAAATCCAGACGCCAAGAAAAGATGGACAAGATCAGGGTCCAAAAGAAAAACCTCAAGATGCAAATGAAGACCGCACTGCCAGCTGAAAAACAAGGCTTGGAAAAACTGTGGAAAGACCTGAAAGAAAAACACAGTGCCCTCAGCAAAGCGGAATCTGCGAGGAAGAGGAAGAGCAAAAAGAAGAAGACACAAGAGCGCTTCTTCAGAGACCCCTTCCAGTTTGCCAGAACACTGTTTGAGCAGCCAAAATCTGGGACCCTAAGTGTGGACAAAGGAGTTCTTGAGCAGCATCTGAGGAAAACATACTCTGACCCACAGAGCAAAGCACCACTCGACATTCAAGGTCTGGTGTGGCCAACCAACCCTGAGGAACAGTTCAATGGCAAGCCTCCAACGTTGGCGGAAATCAAGAAGGTGGTCGACAAAGCCAGAGCCAAATCATCACCAGGGCCAAACGGAATACCTTACCAGCTTTACAAGAAATGTCCCAAGGTGCTGGAGTGGCTCCACAGGCTGCTGCGATCGGCTTGGAGAAACCAGAAGATCAGCGGCCAGTGGATGACGGCAGATGGTGTGTACATCCCCAAAGAGCAAAACTCAAGTGACATTAGCCAGTTCAGGCCAATATCACTACTGAACGTCGAAGGGAAAATCTTCTTCTCTGTCATGGCAGCAAGGCTGACCAAGTACCTGATGGAAAACAAGTACTTTGATGTGTCAGTCCAGAAAGGTGGCATCCCAGGCGTGGCGGGCTGTGTAGAACACGCCACAATGATCTGGGACGCAATCCAAAAAGCAAAAACAGAAAAGAGAGACCTGGACGTAGTGTGGCTTGATCTGGCAAACGCATATGGATCTGTGCCCCATGAGATGATACAGTTGGCTCTTGAGATGTACCATGTGCCAAAGAACATCCGCGACATGCTCAAGAAGTACTTCAATGGCTTCTCAATGCGGTTCTCCACCAAGGAGTACACAACAGACTGGATCAACTTGGAAGTGGGTATTGCAATGGGCTGTGCAATTTCCCCAATACTGTTCGTGCTGGCAATGGAACTCATCTTGAAAGCAGCAACAAACAACGCAAGACAAACAGACCTTGGCGATGGATACAAGACGCCTCCTCTCAAGGCCTTCATGGATGACACTACAGTGATTTCATCCAGAGAAGACGAGACACGTCATGTGCTGGAGAGGCTGGACGACATAGTTGCCTCATCCAGAATGAAGTTCAAGCCAAAGAAATCACGGAGTCTCTCACTGAGGAAAGGAAAAGTGGCCGGATCTGTGGTCTTCAGTGTTGCCAACCAGGCCATTCCAACAGTCACAGAAGAACCAGTCAAGAGCCTTGGAAGATGGTATGATGATACGCTGAAAGACACACAAAGAGCAAAAGAAACCAAGCAGATGGCGGAGGAAGGCTTGGAGAC
Organism: Conus canariensis; assembly: GCA_033310375.1. NCBI lineage: Eukaryota > Metazoa > Mollusca > Gastropoda > Neogastropoda > Conidae > Conus > Conus canariensis. The sequence goes on along the minus strand of CM065740.1, from coordinate 12,719,399 downwards.
CATTGACCAGTGTGGGCTCCCTGGCAAATACAAGGTCTGGTGTCTGCAGTTCATGCTGATACCAAAGCTGCTATGGCCTCTGATGATATACGACATCTGCACCAGCATAGTGGAGGCAATGGAAGCCAAAATCAACAAGTTCACAAGGAAATGGCTTGGTGTCCCACCCTGTCTGACTGACATAGCGCTGTACTGTCGCCAAGCAAAGCTGAAACTACCCCTGAAATCCATCCTGGAGGAATACAAAGCAGGGAAGATTAGACTTCAAAGCATGCTGGAGGACTCAGGAGACAAGGTGGTAGAAGCAATTAAGCCCCAGCTGAAGACAGGCAGAAAATGGAAAGTTCAAGAGGCGATGGATTCTGCAAAAGAAAGTCTCAAGATCAGAGAAATAACAGGACACACACAGACCAACAGACAGGGACTGGGGGTGACCAAAACTGAATGGTGGTCAAAGGCCAAGGAAAAGCCAAAAGAGACATGATGATTCAGGAGATGAGAAAAGAAGAAGACCAAAAAAGACTCCAAAAAGCAGTCCAGCAGAGCCAGCAAGGGCAATGGACAACGTGGGAGAATGCACTCCAAAGAAGTCTCACTTGGAATGACATTTGGCACATGGCCCCTCTCAGGATCAGCTTCATTCTCAGATCTGCATATGACCTTCTGCCCTCAAATGCAAACCTGGTGAAGTGGGGGAAAACAGACGATCCTGCATGCCCCCTCTGCCATGAAAAACAAACAGTGGAGCATGTCCTAAGCTCATGTAAAGTAGCCCTGGCTCAAGGAAGGTACACATGGAGGCACAACCAAGTGCTCAAAGAAATTGTACAAGTAGTCTGGGCTAGTACCAACACCACAAAAGGGAAAATCAGGACTCCAAAAGCACCCGCAACATTCTTCACGGCAGGAGGCAGCAAATCATGGCCAAGAACAACAGTGCCACTCGAAACATGCAGGCAGAGTCTGCTGGACGGGGCAGATGACTGGGAGTGCACTGCAGACCTCCCAGAATGGAAGAGTCACCCAGAGATCATCAGCAAGAGTGGCATGAGACCAGACATAGTAGTCCACTCTAAGTCAACCAAGCAGCTGATCATGATCGAGCTCACGGTGCCATATGAGAACAGAATGGAGGCAGCTCAAATCTACAAGACTGAAAAGTATGCTGATCTGGCAAACAGCCTGAGGAGAGAAGGCTATCAGGTCAAAGTCCTCACTGCAGAAATTGGAGCTAGGGGGTTTGTAGGAACGTCTGCATACAGCCTCATGAAACAGCTCTCAGTTGCAGGGAAGGAAAAAACCAGAGCCCTGAAAGCAATGGCAGAAGCGGCAGAGAGGTGTTCAAGCTGGATCTGGTCAAGGAGGAACAAAAGTGAACTTCATAAGGCTTAATTTCCCTACAAATATCAGGTGTCCCTGTGGCTCAGTGGTTAAAGCGCGAGTCATTAAGTGGAAAATGAGCATGTCCAGAGGGTCATGGGTTCGAATCCCAGCCATGGCTCGTCCCAAGATGGGAAAAAAGGGGCAGCAGAGGGACATCCGGAGTCATGAACCGGGTGTGGCCCAACCCCCCTAGAGTGTCAGGAGATAAGGGCCGAAACACTTGCTTGAAGGGGGCTTCTCTTCTGAGGACTCTCTGCTGCCACGCTCTCCACGAGTTTCTTTCTACATTGACGGAGGAATTGTTAGCTTGCGCTCGTTTTCCCTCACTACTAAACTGTTCAACACACACACACACACACACACACACACACACACACACACACACGTGAGTGTGTGTGTGAGTGGAGTGTGTGTGTGTGTGTGTGTGTGTGTGTGTGTGTGTGTGTGTGTCTCAGAGCGGCTCTGGCCGAAGTAACTCCAAAGGGTCACGTGCACCTGTATCAGGTAGCCTTGTGAAGGACACGTGTCAGCAAGAGGGCAGTGGAAGGGCAGCGCAGCACTACTGACCTGACCAACGTTCAACTCAACATCAAAGTGACCGCCATCCTCTGACCGCTCAGGTCACCAGAGCAGAACCACAAACCATGATTTGTGGGTTGTGCAGGAACATGTCCGTGAGAGCCTCGGGCCGATGGGACGTCACTCGTGTTGAGAGGGAAACAGTTCATGTTCTTGTAAAACATGTTCTTGTAAAACATGTGTATGGCCTTTAAAGTCGCCAGTGATGTTAGAATCTAAGCAAATGCCACATTACTGAATTTACGCTTTATAATTAATTATGTTGTTCACGAAACTAACTGAATTCGATACAAAAAGAATGTTTCAGAATTTCTCCAGACATTTTTAAAGATTAGAGGTATCCCTTCAAGTTATTCGTTCCTAAGTAGAGGTAAACAAATTAATCGCCAGTCATTGAGATCTGAAGCATCCGTCATGTTGGTAGTGGAACTACTGGAATCAGTTCTCCTTGCTGACAGTGTCCAGAAGCATCTGGATCGTGACAGGAAACCGACGTCCAGCACTCCTTGGTTCCTCGCTGTGTTGATGATGAAGGGAGGGGTATGTGTGCGGATGGGGTGGACACGGTTTGCTTGGAAAGTCTTCACTATGACTGGGGTACGGTTAGCTCATTTTCCATATACAGCTGGAATACTGGAAAGAGGTTGTGTCATGTCACTGGTTTTTAATTTAGCCCAGCCGACCGCGGAAGCCGCATCACGGCTAGGCAAGAAGTCTGGAATCATCGAGGAAGTCTAACAGACAGGTAGCTAAAACAGGCAGGCAGAAAGATGGACAGGTAGAGTAGAGAGCCAGATAGTTGACTGGCAGACAGATAAGGCAGAGAGAGAGAGAGAGAGAGAGAGAGAGAGAGAGAGAGAGAGAGAGAGAGAGAGAGAGAGAGAGACAAACAGAAACAGTGAGGAGTTGACAGAGAAACACACACACCCATACACACACACACACACACACACACACACACACACACACACACACACACACACACACACGCGCGCGCGCGCGCGCGCGCCCTCTCTCAGATATGTACATATGTACGTAGTACGTATCTATCTATCTATCTATCTATCTATCTCCGGGGGTTGAAATTTGCCGTGGTCGGAGGGCTTGCGCGGTCCCGTGATCCCTTAGGTTCTGCTGGCGGGGGCATCAATACTTGGATGCTAGGCTAGTTTAAAAAAAATGCTTTTAGGCCTGGAAAGTCAAGTTGTTGTCTGGCCTAAGCACAACGTGGTAGGAGTTGTTGCCCCTGGTAGGGCCTCCCATGTCAGAAAGGCGAAGAGTGAAGGCCCTAACAAATAGTAACCCGCCTTTTTCCCTTTTCTTACATTCTGCCTTTCTCATTTGGCTCTTTTCTGTCTTCATCTCCCATTCAAGTCTTCTCTTCCACATTCTTTTTTTCTTTGTGGTCTTCTTAAGATCCGCCGCGTTTGCCGTGCGGTTCGACCTGTGATGGAGGTGAAGGAGATCCTGGTGACTGAGAGAGCAGGTGCCCTTAACACATCTCTTTGGCTCGGACCTTTCTAGACAGGAGGTACACCCTGACCCAGGTTTATCAATCGGCTACCCCTGCATGGGGCTGGGTCAAGATAGGCAGTTCCCCGGCTGGCCAAGGTAACCCCTGCGGAGTTCAGCTCTCTGACCTTGGGAGTTGAGCATGATAAGGGGGGATAGGGTTGGTGGGCTCCTGTTTGTCGTGTATCTCTCCTGGAGCCTGGAAGGGGTCAAGACAGTGACCTCTTGGCCCTGGCCCCTTGTTGGACTCTGTGGTGGGTGGGTAAGGGAGAGATGAAATTAAGAACAGCAAAAAATGGCTTCTTCTCTAAAAATTCCACCCCAAAAGAACAGGAAAAATATATCCCCTTCAGCAGTTTACTAGGATGCGGATAGCGACTCGGACACGGAGACAAGGAGAACAGGATTATGGGCTTCCTGGCTTGTGGTTGAAGGAACGGAACAAGAGAAACCAGTTTCAGTCCTGAGCCCTTTGGCAGTTCAGAAAGGGTTCCAGGGATATTTCATGTGATCCTCAGTCAGTTAAAAGGCTAAGGAACGGATCTTTCCCAGTGGATTGCATAACCAAGCGCCAAGCAGAACAGCTTTTAAGTGCCGTTTAAGCTGTTAGGAAGATCCAGACAGTGTCTGTCTCTTGTCAGACAGAGGCATTTCATTTTCCTAAATGCACACAGGAAACATCAACATGTGGATTGGGTAAACCTTCACGTAAACCAGCTTTAATACTGCATAAAACCAGCGCCCTCAGCGGAGGTGTTAAACCCGCTACCTCCAGTCTCTCCAGCAGACAAAAAGTCTGCTATCGAGCAGGCTGGGAAACAGACCATCCCAGATCCTCCCAGCCTCGCTCTCCTGGGAAGGATGGGAACAGAAAACCAGCTGTTACCCTCAAAGGTCCTGGAACCTATCGGAAAGCCCCTGAGGGGAAAAGTGTGCAGGTGATAGAGGTTGATGGGCCTCTGTCTGTCTCTTCATCCTCCACAAGAAAAAAGGGTCAGGAAAAAAACTTCCTGGCCCCAAACAAACAGATTTGATAACTAACAACAAGTTTTCTCCTCTGCAGTCTAACTAACAATGAGGAAGCAGGAATAGAATGAGTTTTCACCATTTCCATTTCCTTGCCATGATGGAGTCAAGGATTCTCCATTAGAACATCTGAGGTCTGTTTTCCAATTTTGAGGAGCTGCAGCTGCTTTATAACAATCTGAAAACTGTTGTGGTGGCTCTGCAAGAAACTAAAATTCAAAACCAGGAGAATTTCACTCTTTCCACTTTTAATATTTTCTCAAAACCAGCACAACCCACTGCAGATGGAGTAACGGGAGGAGTCTCGCTGCTTGTCCACAAGTCGCTTTTGTTCAGCCCTGTTGATTTAGATATTTCTCTTCAAGCTTTAGCCGCAAGAATAACTTTGCATAAAACGGTTACAGTGTGTTCTTTATATTTACCACCATCTATCTCAGTCAGTCGACAAGAGCTGGTCAGCCTGATGAGAGAACTTCCACGACCTTTTTTTGCTGTTGAGTGATTTCAACGGACACAATCCTCTTTGGGGTGGCGTGAAAACTTCATCCAGAGTTCTGCTTCTCGAAGATGTCTTTTCAGAGTTCAATTTGTGCATGGAAGTGATCATTTTCCCGTTCTGTTAAAATCAATGAAAACTGAAAACGCCTCTGTTCCAGAGCATCTTAATTATAAGGCCAACTGGAATCTTTTTGCTGCAAATATTTCAATGAAGCACAAGGAAACTGTCATTCATCAAAGTCAAGACCCAGAAGAATCTCTGACTAGTACTTTGATTAAGTCTGCAAAAATCTGTATTCCGATGTCTTGCGAAAAACTCCAACTGTCTCAAACACCTTGGTTTAATTCTGACCGCCAACAAATATCAAAAGTATGCAAACGGGCTCAGCGTTGGGTATTCCAAAGACCTTCAGCTCCTATCAGAAACTCCGTGTCAAAACGAGACAAACTTTTAAAATCAGTAAACGTCAGTCTTTGAGAAACTTCTGCTCTGGGTTGACATCTAAAGTCTGGAACATCATTAAGAAAATCAAAGGAAGAACCCTAACCCATCAATTCATCACCTGAAAGGTTTTTTTTTTAATCAGAATTTTCAACTGTTTCCTTGCAAGAGGAAGAGCAGTTGATGGGAATCTTTTCTTTCTTCACTTTGTATTACTAATTTCTGTTAGTGATAGACATACGCTCTGCATGCATTAATATGAGCTCTCTCTCTCTCTCTCTCTCTCTCTCTCTCTCTCTCTCTCTCTCTAAAACTGCTCATCGTCGTTGGTGTGTCTTGCCTGTCTTCTTTCCTGTTCGCTTCTGAATTTCTGTCAGTGGAGGTCTTCATTCTTCAGTACGCGGTTCTCTTCAGTCACTAGCTGAACCCGTCGTGGTGTGAGGTCATGCCTCGGGAGGTCGAGTTCTTTCGTTTTTCCATCAATGGCAAGGGCTGTTCCTTGTTGTGGCTGCACACGCGCCAGTACCATGTGCGTTCCGGTTCGTGGCTGCTGTTTTGCTCGCTTCCACTTTTCGTCATTCGCTGCTGTTCCAAGTTGTAGCTGTCTGCGGTGATCGTCCGTGGCGAAATCTTATTTTCCTTAATCATTCATTCACCATTTTATTATATATACCTTTTATTGACTGATTCCCTCTTTCAGCATCTCTCCTTTTCCCCTCTTCTTTTCTTTTCTTTTCTTTTCCCCCCAGCATGCACATGTCCCCAATATATGACAAATCATTAGGTTCATGCATTACTCTCTCTCTCTCTCTCTCTCTCTCTCTCTCTCTGTGCTTTTGTTTGCTTCTTTATTCATATTCAAGTTGGGGTACGTCATATATTTTGTAAGAGTAGTTCAGTCTCAAATGATAGGTCCATATCTAAACTCTGAAATAAAAAGTTTTGCAATTCATAGAACCATGTTTGCTTGTTTTCTTGTTTTATCTGTAAACACATCTTTTTTTTGTAAAGCCAAACAGAGCTGTTGTTACACTCATAGGGATCTGTATGTTGTAGCATGCGAGGATATACTGTTTTACTTGGTTCCAGAATGTGGATAATTTAGGGCAGGAACAGAAGGCATACTCAATGATTGCATTCTCGGCACCAGTGGCATTTATTTGTTTCCACTACACCCATTTTTTGTAACAATGTGTTGGTGGTGTAAATGTTGTGAGGGAATTCAAAATGAAGGAGCCTCAGATTCCTTTGTACATTCATACGTTTAGTCAAAGTAGTCTTGAACGTTGATGTTTAATTTACGTTTCCAAAAATGCGCCGCGCATATTTCATGGTTTTACTTTTGAGCAAAAACTTTTCTGATTTGTTTATTTGATAGAGCTGTGAGGCTTCCTTCGTCTGTTGCAACATCAGTAGGGGTCTTCTTTGTGATCGATGTTAGCATTGTTGCTTTCATGTGGATGGGATTGCATTTGTCAGCGCATTGTATTCGAATGTAAGGATTGGGGACGTACCCAGCTTTTCTTCTATTTCTTTAAAGGTCGCTATGCGTCCATTTCAACAAAGAATTTGATCGAGAAGGATACCAGCTTTATACCATTTCGTAAAATGTAATGTATTTCCTTTCTATTTTATATTTCTATTGTTCCACAGAGGTTCTGTTTTAACATTTTCTACTGGTCGGTCTTTGTTAAAGGTCGTGACCGCAATTATTACGTCTTTCCAAAAGACTGAGGTGACTTTTTCTAGTCCTTGAATTTCTTTGCGATCAACATTAATTTAAAAATGCAGTAACTGTACCGAAAAAGTGACATGTTATTTCACATGAGGATGCTCCAGTGAGCTTTGGTTTGTTTGAGGAGTTGGGCCGCCCATTTGACTGGGAACATTTCTTGTTGGTGTTTGATGTTAATCACACTTAGGCCACCCTCTTCCTTTTGCAGGCCAAGGAAACCTCTTTCTATCTTTTTGAATGCTCTTTTATTATTGATTTTTTTCCCCATAGAAACCTATAAATCAGTGAATTGATAGAGTGGAGGGTTTGTTTTGGTATAAATGCTACTTGCAACACATGAGAGAATGTGACAGCAGAAATGTTTTAGTTAAAATAACATTACCATAGAGGGATGGGTTTCTGTTTTCCCATTACTTGATAATTTTGCTAACCTTGTCTACTCTGGATTCAAATTTTCTTCGATTTGAGAGATTTATTTGTCTGCCAAAAAGAAAATGCCTAAAACTTTGAGTTTACCAGATTTCATAGGCATATTACTACCAGTGCCAGTTTCATACTTTCGTGATCCTAATCATATGCCTTTTGACTTGCTTTTATTTTGCTTTAGGCTGGAAAAATCCTGGAATTTCACAACTATGCTTGTGTCTTCCTGAATTTCTTGTTCATCTTTAATGGTTAGTGTTGTATCATCTGCAAAGTGGATGCGTTTCTTTCGTCAGGATTTTGTGCTAATTTAATTCCTTGGATTTCTTTACAGTTCCTTATTCAGATAGCTAGTGTCCCAACAGCTATCACAAAAAGGAGAGGACTGAGTGAGCAACCTTGCCTAATCCCTCCTTCTGTTGGAAACCAGTCAGATAACCATCCACCATTGTGTATACAGCTTTGTGTGTTTTCCATAATGGTTAAAACAAATCTGTTAAATTGTGGGCTGAAACTGAACAAAATTAATGTTTCTAGGACACAGTTTAGGCAGGGTGTTGAAAGCTTTAGAGAAGTCTAGTGCAATTAGAGCTCCTGGTTGGTTTGTTCTTTTGAGGTACTTAGTGAGATCATTGAAGAATCTCAAATGGAAGGCTATGTTTCTGCCTTTTATAAATCCTACTTGGTTTTCGCTCATGATTGATGTCATTATATTCTGTAGTCTCAAGGCTGGTGCCTTTGGGAATATTTTGTTGTTTGTATTTGTGAGTGTAATTGGCCTGTAGTTAGTGAGGTTATTTTTGTCTAGATTGTTGCCTTTATGTATTAACACTATGATTCCTTTTTTCATAGAAAAGGATAATTCACCTTGTTCAAGTGAAGCTGTGACACAATTCAGTTAGGGTTTTCTTAACTTCTCCCAGAATTTCTTGTAGAAGAGTGGCGTGAGACCATCACTTCCAGGCGCTGAGTCATTATTTATATGATTAAGGGCTTGCGTGACCTTGTCTGGTGTAATTTCCTTGTCGCATAATTCTTTTTATTCCTCTGTGAGTGTGGGGAAGTCATCATCAGTTAAGAATTCGTCTTTTATTGTCTCTCCATGTTTAAGCGATGTGTCTGTTTTATATAGCTGTGTAGTATTGCTTCATTTCATTTAGTATTGTCTGGGGATTGTCTGTTAATGATTGATTTACACACAGTGATGCAATAGTGTTTACAGCTCCTTGTGTCCTTTCTAAGTGCAGAAAATATTGAGTGTTTTTTGCCCTCTTCGATCCATTTGACTCTTGATCTAATTTGAGCGCCACGTTACAGGTGTCCTGCCCAGATGAAAATCGCCCTCTTTAGTTTCTGGCTTACACGCACTGCTGATGACCCCACGCTGTGACCTTCACCACAGTGTATCGAAAGGCGGAGAGCGTGGGAACAGCATGCTCCGGCAGTTGCAGCGACAAGCACTGCATAATTCTTGTGCTGATGTTTTCTCTTGTGCTTCATGCTTTATTATGCTTACACATCCCATAACTGGATATAATTTACTCTGTGATGTGATTTATGTGTGTGCTTCTTCTTTGTGCCATTTGATATAAGTTTGGTACATCCCACGTTTGTGTGCATCCTTCAGTTTCTTTTTGTGGGTGTTGTGCGTTCTCATCAGTTGGCCGGACAGTGGTGTCAGTGAAGTGTCAGTGCCAGGCGGCTCTGTATAGCCTAGTGTGATTCATTGCAGCATGGGAGCCGTGGTGCTAAGACACATCCGGATATCCACCAAGTGCTTATCTCTCTCCTCTCTCTCTCTCTCTCTCTCTCTCTCTCTCTCTCTCTCTCTCTTCTCTCTGCATACATGAAAGTAAGTGTATGCAAGTGAGTACCCAAGCATGCTTTCATTGTAGGGTAAGCTGTAATACCTAGTGATTTTTCTCTCTCTCTCTCTCTTGCTCTCCCTGTGTGTATGTGTGTGTGTGTGTGTGTGTGTGTGTGTGTGTGTGTGTGTGTGTGTGTGTGTGCACTCTCTATCTCTCTCTGTCTCTCTCTCTCTCCCAAGTTCAAACCGATGTTACTAAATTGTGTGACCCAGTCGTGAGTAGGCTCACCATGAAGATGAAAATGTGACAGACAACATTTTGCATTGGTGTGTGTATGTGACATCAGTTTCAAATTATTTGAACGGGGGAAAGTACAAGGTCAGGTAGGAAGCATTTCATTGTTTATAACTGACATCTGCATGTGTAGTATGCTAAAATCTTGCTTTACTAAAAGCATGGTGAGGCTGTGGTAGAATCAGTATTGGCATGCTTAACAAGCAAGTAGAGCACACAGATAAACATGCAAAACATGACTAGGCCATGGTAGGGAAACCGCCGCCGTGTTCCCAGTGAAGCTGACCAGTGCCAACAGTGGCTGTTGTTGGGGCCCTCTACCAGCTGTCAGGTAGGAGTACTGTGAATAATTTTGTCAGTTGTAAAGAAAAGATATGCTTGTCCAATATGTCTGAGTTTGAGCGTGGTTGCAAGGGGAACGCATGCTCTCCACTGAGTTGAACTTTCATTTCACTTTGTGTGTATTTCTCAGTCGTTTTTTTGTCAGCAAATCATTGTGCTGCTTGCCAGCAATGCGTATGCAAGAAGACTCATTCATGTTTGGTATCGTTCTGTCAGTCAAAGACCCAACAGTCCAGTGACATCAATCGACCACAGTTCACTGTATTCTGGCATAAAGTGTTAATGAAGAAACACCGCACCCTATTTCCAACACACTATCAGCCAGACAGCTAGTATCACATTACGCATAGGGAGGAAAGCTTGTGGGAGGTTAGCCCAAGGAAGCTGGCAGCTGTAGGCTGCAGTGCGCTGTTTAATCAAACTGTGGCCATCTCCATCCCTTTCTTTTCGCCTTTCCTCTATGACCGGTAGGTGGTCAAAGGTTATTGCCCTTCTCTTCTACTAAATATTCCTCTGCGGACAAGTGTGATGTGCATCTGTTAATTCTTGCAGTTCTATTTCGTTTTTTAAGTTGCTGTGCTTTTGTTGCCAAGCATTATCAAGGGGGTTGTATGACAGTTTTTGTTCAGTTTCTTCCAGCTGTTTGACTTTGGTCTGCTTCTGCTGAGGCCGAATTTTTGTGCCCTTTGAAAATTTTATACAAACTGATTTACATCTTACTTTAAACGTTTGCCACACCTTTTGTGGGTTTTCATTGTCATACCGAGTAAAATGAGCATCAATGAAGTTAGTCGTTTCTTTTAGGAAATCCTCCTCTGACAGCAATAAGCTGTTAAATTTCCAGTATCCTGGACCTCTTTGGAATTTATTGGTATTTAATGTGACTTTAACAAGTTTGTGGTCTGAGTGTGGGAACATTTCAATATTTGCTCCTCGTATGGATGTGTATGAAAAAGCACCACAGAATATGTAATCAATTCTTCTTGCAATAAAAGAGGGTAGATTTTGACCACCCGTGGCATGAAGATCCACAGAACAAAGATGGGATGTGTGAAGACTCATCTGAATGAGCAGCAGCGCACTGCATCAGCAGATAAGACGTCGGAAGACCAAGGCCAGGATTTAAACCACAGTGCCAAGGACATCCACGCTGTTGGTTCGGATGAGGAATTTGCACAGGCCCTCGATGCCAGGCGCCTGAAACTCAACCTGCCACGAGCAAACGAAACTGAAGATTGGGAGAAACTGGATGCAAAAATCGTCCAAAGACTCGATGCACTGATAGGGAAAAGCACCCTGGAACACAAACTAGCCACATATGGGGACATTGTGTATGCCACATGTAGAGACGCCTATGGAGCAAAACTACCCAAAGAGAAAACACCTCCAAAGAAATCCAGACGCCAAGAAAAGATGGACAAGATCAGGGTCCAAAAGAAAAACCTCAAGATGCAAATGAAGACCGCACTGCCAGCTGAAAAACAAGGCTTGGAAAAACTGTGGAAAGACCTGAAAGAAAAACACAGTGCCCTCAGCAAAGCGGAATCTGCGAGGAAGAGGAAGAGCAAAAAGAAGAAGACACAAGAGCGCTTCTTCAGAGACCCCTTCCAGTTTGCCAGAACACTGTTTGAGCAGCCAAAATCTGGGACCCTAAGTGTGGACAAAGGAGTTCTTGAGCAGCATCTGAGGAAAACATACTCTGACCCACAGAGCAAAGCACCACTCGACATTCAAGGTCTGGTGTGGCCAACCAACCCTGAGGAACAGTTCAATGGCAAGCCTCCAACGTTGGCGGAAATCAAGAAGGTGGTCGACAAAGCCAGAGCCAAATCATCACCAGGGCCAAACGGAATACCTTACCAGCTTTACAAGAAATGTCCCAAGGTGCTGGAGTGGCTCCACAGGCTGCTGCGATCGGCTTGGAGAAACCAGAAGATCAGCGGCCAGTGGATGACGGCAGATGGTGTGTACATCCCCAAAGAGCAAAACTCAAGTGACATTAGCCAGTTCAGGCCAATATCACTACTGAACGTCGAAGGGAAAATCTTCTTCTCTGTCATGGCAGCAAGGCTGACCAAGTACCTGATGGAAAACAAGTACTTGGATGTGTCAGTCCAGAAAGGTGGCATCCCAGGCGTGGCGGGCTGTGTAGAACACGCCACAATGATCTGGGACGCAATCCAAAAAGCAAAAACAGAAAAGAGAGACCTGGACGTAGTGTGGCTTGATCTGGCAAACGCATATGGATCTGTGCCCCATGAGATGATACAGTTGGCTCTTGAGATGTACCATGTGCCAAAGAACATCCGCGACATGCTCAAGAAGTACTTCAATGGCTTCTCAATGCGGTTCTCTACCAAGGAGTGCACAACAGACTGGATCAACTTGGAAGTGGGTATTGCAATGGGCTGTGCAATTTCCCCAATACTGTTCGTGCTGGCAATGGAACTCATCTTGAAAGCAGCAACAAACAACGCGAGACAAACAGACCTTGGCGATGGATACAAGATGCCTCCTCTCAAGGCCTTCATGGATGACACTACAGTGATTTCATCCAGAGAAGACGAGACACGTCATGTGCTGGAGAGGCTGGACGACATAGTTGCCTCATCCAGAATGAAGTTCAAGCCAAAGAAATCACGGAGTCTCTCACTGAGGAAAGGAAAAGTGGCCGGATCTGTGGTCTTCAGTGTTGCCAACCAGGCCATTCCAACAGTCACAGAAGAACCAGTCAAGAGCCTTGGAAGATGGTATGATGATACGCTGAAAGACACACAAAGAGCAAAAGAAACCAAGCAGATGGCGGAGGAAGGCTTGGAGACCATTGACCAGTGTGGGCTCCCTGGCAAATACAAGGTCTGGTGTCTGCAGTTCATGCTGATACCAAAGCTGCTATGGCCTCTGATGATATACGACATCTGCACCAGCATAGTGGAGGCAATGGAAGCCAAAATCAACAAGTTCACAAGGAAATGGTTTGGTGTCCCACCCTGTCTGACTGACATAGCGCTGTACTGTCGCCAAGCAAAGCTGAAACTACCCCTGAAATCCATCCTGGAGGAATACAAAGCAGGGAAGATCAGACTTCAAAGCATGCTGGAGGACTCAGGAGACAAGGTGGTAGAAGCAATTAAGCCCCAGCTGAAGACAGGCAGAAAATGGAAAGTTCAAGAGGCGATGGATTCTGCAAAAGAAAGTCTCAAGATCAGAGAAATAACAGGACACACACAGACCAACAGACAGGGACTGGGGGTGACCAAAACTGAATGGTGGTCAAAGGCCAAAGGAAAAGCCAAAAGAGACATGATGATTCAGGAGATGAGAAAAGAAGAAGACCAAAAAAGACTCCAAAAAGCAGTCCAGCAGAGCCAGCAAGGGCAATGGACAACGTGGGAGAATGCACTCCAAAGAAGTCTCACTTGGAATGACATTTGGCACATGGCCCCTCTCAGGATCAGCTTCATTCTCAGATCTGCATATGACCTTCTGCCCTCAAATGCAAACCTGGTGAAGTGGGGGAAAACAGACGATCCTGCATGCCCCCTCTGCCATGAAAAACAAACAGTGGAGCATGTCCTAAGCTCATGTAAAGTAGCCCTGGCTCAAGGAAGGTACACATGGAGGCACAACCAAGTGCTCAAAGAAATTGTACAAGTAGTCTGGGCTAGTACCAACACCACAAAAGGGAAAATCAGGACTCCAAAAGCACCCGCAACATTCTTCACGGCAGGAGGCAGCAAATCATGGCCAAGAACAACAGTGCCACTCGAAACATGCAGGCAGAGTCTGCTGGACGGGGCAGATGACTGGGAGTGCACTGCAGACCTCCCAGAATGGAAGAGTCACCCAGAGATCATCAGCAAGAGTGGCATGAGACCAGACATAGTAGTCCACTCTAAGTCAACCAAGCAGCTGATCATGATCGAGCTCACGGTGCCATATGAGAACAGAATGGAGGCAGCTCAAATCTACAAGACTGAAAAGTATGCTGATCTGGCAAACAGCCTGAGGAGAGAAGGCTATCAGGTCAAAGTCCTCACTGCAGAAATTGGAGCTAGGGGGTTTGTAGGAACGTCTGCATACAGCCTCATGAAACAGCTCTCAGTTGCAGGGAAGGAAAAAACCAGAGCCCTGAAAGCAATGGCAGAAGCGGCAGAGAGGTGTTCAAGCTGGATCTGGTCAAGGAGGAACAAAAGTGAACTTCATAAGGCTTAATTTCCCTACAAATATCAGGTGTCCCTGTGGCTCAGTGGTTAAAGCGCGAGTCATTAAGTGGAAAATGAGCATGTCCAGAGGGTCATGGGTTCGAATCCCAGCCATGGCTCGTCCCAAGATGGGAAACAAAGGGGCAGCAGAGGGACATCCGGAGTCATGAACCGGGTGTGGCCCAACCCCCCTAGAGTGTCAGGAGATAAGGGCCGAAACACTTGCTTGAAGGGGGCTTCTCTTCTGAGGACTCTCTGCTGCCACGCTCTCCACGAGTTTCTTTCTACTGACCAAGTGTAATGTTTGGCATCAGGATGGAATGTTCGCCATGTATCTTTTAAGTCATAAGATGCTAATAAATCCGAAAGAGCTTCTCTTTCTTGTTGTGGGTGAGATTTTCCTGAAATGTTGTCAATGGGGTATACTGCTGTATTAAAGTCTCCCATAACCAAAAGATGAGCATAATCTTGTCCTTGTAGTATTCTACTGAGCAGATTTAAGAATGCTAGTGTATCACTTGTTGAGTTAAGGGCATAGCAGTTAGCTACGACATCAGTTTTATTTTCAAATACGACCTTTATTAACAGTATTCGATCTGTTGCTTGGGTGAGTTCTGCTTTCATTTGTTTATCATTTAAGAGAATGGTGAGTCCATTACTTCTGTTTGTACCTGGACTGTAATAGACATTTCCTGTCCATCGTGCATTGATTTCTTGTATTATATCTTCTGTTACATATGTTTCTTGTAGGCATAAGATGTCTATGTTTTGTTTTCTAATGAAATTAAATGTTGTTCTTCTTTTATAACTTATTTCTAAGGCTATGCACATTACGTGTACCATACATAAGACAAGGCATTAATAGATCAGTGTACCATAATCATTAATCTGTAACCCAAAACCGTAAGTCGAAAGGATGAGGTCAGTCCATTTGCCGAGCGCACACTTTTGGTTCCGCTTTCATTTGCTAGCCGAAATTCTCCACTCTTCCCTTTTTTGTCGCTCAAGCATCTTTGTTGGACATTTTGCTTCGAACTTGTTTGTGCGCGATTTGCTTCTTTCCCTCTTTTCTTTCCTTCCAGACACTGCGCCACCCTCCGCCGTGCTGTGTAGCGTGGTGGTACTACCTGCTTTCTCCCACTCTTGCCGCGTGCTGTGTTCCTTGTTACCAAAACACATATGCCCCGCCTCATGTTCTTGCAGTGGTACCGTTACGCATGTATTCACCACGTCCTCTATGTGCTGCCCAGCAGGTACTTCTGTGCTGGCCTGCTCTCTCACTTCCCCTGTTGCTCGCATGACAGCTGTCGGACACTCGATCCTCTTGTGTCATGGTTGCAAGAAGTTTTTACACGCTATCTGGTTTTCACGGTTCGCTGCCACATGGTTATCTGGAAGGCACTTGTTGCATCTGTGTTTTTGCTTCATTTCTCTACAGAAGATTCCAGTGGTGAAAACAACTTTCAGAACTGGCAGCAGAGGTGTACGCAGAACTGTAATGTACACAAAACTGTGGCCAGTTTCAAATTGTGTTAGTTGTCCTCCAGGGATTCGTGCTTGTTCATTTTGCACTGAGGAGCGTAGCTCCACATCAATGATTTTAAGCGCCTCTTCGGTGCCTTTATTCTGGATGTAGAGTGGAATACTATCTACCCACAGTTTCGTGAAAGGTTTCTCCTCTCCCTGTCCTCTAACATTGAAAGGATTTTTGTCCAATAGAGCCACTCGTGCCCCCTTGAAAAGAAATCCCTCAAACGGTAGTGTGTCTCTGTCTTGCTTTTGTTCAGGATATATTTGCCACAATCCCCTAATTTGCTGTTGTTCCCCTACCTGACAGTGCTTCTGCTGCTACACAAATGTTGTACCTTGTTCTGTAGTGCGGCAAAGCATGCGTGGTCACATACACCGGATCCATGGACGGGGCCACACCAGCCACCACCCCCAGCTCTGAACTGCTTCACTGGCCTTGTTTTTCCACCGCGCTTCGATCAAGATGTTCTTCACAAGGAAAAAGACAAATAAATACCTACCACTGTAGCAAACAGCGAAACTCTATACTATAGTTGGATCATCCACGCCCTACTAGACACACTTATTTCACAAAACACTCAGAGCCTTGAAAACCTGTGGCCTACTGACATCAGAGGCCGGCCGAAAGTCCATCATCACTTGAAACTTGCTGATGCTCAGTGAACTGACAATCAAGCTGTTGCATATCTGCTGGCCTCCACCATTCAACAGAAATCATCATCCTGAAGTAAATCTGCAGTCTTTTTAAAAGACAAACAACTCAGAGAAAATCTTCTTACAGTTTCACTTCAGACAACTCTGAAGTGTACAATCTACCTTTTAAAACTGATGAACTGAAATCAGCTCAGGAAACCTGCAACGATTCTGCTCCTGGCCTGGATGATATTCATTATCAGCTTTTGAACTGTTTCCCTGGGAGTTGTTTTCAGATCCTCCTAAAAGTCTACAACGATATCTCGACCACAGGGTGCTTTCCGCCCTCCTGGTGAAAAGCCCTGATCATTCCGATTCCTAAGCCTGGAAAAGACTTTCTCAACCCTTCAAACTATCGCCCAATAGCTCTGACAAGCTGCCTCTGCAAGCTGATGGAAGAGATGGTCAACTCCCGACTGATGTGGAAGCTGAAAACCAGTGGCCTTTTAGCCAGTGAACAGTGCACTTCTGGAAGTACCACTCGCAGTTGACGATTTAGTCTATCTAGAAACCACCATCTGCAACACCTTCATCAATAAACAGCATGTGGTTGCTTTTTTATCTGGGAAAAGCGTATGATACCACTTGGAAATCTGGAATTCTTATGGGTCTTCATAAACTTGGTTTTTGTGGTCATCTGCTTTTATTTATTCAAAACTTTCTGGCTGATCAGTTGTTCCAAGTCCGTATTGGCACCACCCTGTGTTACATCCATGGGCAGGAGTTGAGTGTACCTCAGGGGAGCATTCTTTCTCCTGCTGTCTTCAGTATCAAAATTAACGACCTTGTCAAATCAGTAAACCAGGGTTCTGAGTCCTCTCTGTTGATGACTTCAAGCTGTACGCAGTTGGAGCCTCTCATGCCAGCGTACAACATCAACTTCAGCTTTGTGTGAATGAAATTCAACAGTAGGCTGAGGGAAACGGGTTTACCTTTTGAAGCACCAAAATACAGTCAACCGATGTTCACAATTTTCGTCAGTTTCTGTAATTCGTCTGGACAAGTCCACTATTCCAGCTGTGTTATTCTTGATGAAAAACTGAACCTTGAAATGACACCCAACACTTAAAAGCTGCATGCCAAAAAGCACTGAACATTCTGAGAGTTGTGGCACACACAGATTGGGAGACTGACAAGAAAATTCTACTCCATCTTTACAGGGCTCTGATCCAATACAAACTGGACCATGGGTGTGTAGTGTACAGCTCAGCCAGACCTTCCTCCCTGAAAAGTCTAGATCCTATCCACCATCAAGGGCTTCAATCTGTCACAAGTTAAAAAGTGCGAGAAACCGAAGAGCAAAACAAATCAAGGGAGCTAGAACATGAAGTGGCTGAGTGAAATAAGGCCAGAGAACATAAACTTGCTTTAAAAAGCTCGAACAATCAGCCAAGACTAGTTCTTCAGACACACCCAGCCAAAATCCGCAGCCTCCCATCCAAAGTCCAGCCATGTCGTTTTCTTTAGATCCTTTCAATGAGGCCACTTAAAGTATTGATGTGCACTTGGACCGGTTCAAAAGATTAGCCAATGAATTTGGCCTAGATCCTGAAAAGCATACCATCAAACTTGCGCAAGGTCTCAGAGGTGCTGCATATGACGTTTACACCAGGTTACCACCGAATAAAGTAACTGATTATGATGCTCTCAAACAGGCCCTACTCACCCATTATGAACTGACAGCTGAAGCCTACTAAAAGAAATTTTGAAGCTCATGATGTAGCAGGGGTGAAACCTACAGCGAGTCTGCCAATAGGTTAGTGACCTATCTCCAAAATGGTTGACCTTATCTGACTAAGAACAAACTTTTTATGGACTGACTGAGCTCATCCTGTGAGCAACTGTATGACACCATGTCTACTAATCTACAGACATTCATGGCAGAACAAGATGCTTCCACGCCTGCTGACCTGATCAAGCTAGCAGATAGGTACAACCACCCATGATGAGGCAAACTCACACAAAAGAATGCATGACAAACCAAATAGGGATTCGAACCCCTCACAGACTCAGCCATCTCCAAACCAAAACCCCACACCAAGTGGGAAAGGACCACCAAGTGACAAACCACAAAGTGGTAAACCCCAAGGTGGTCACTCAGCCCCTGTGGGCCAAAACAGTGCACAGGAGCGTTGCTTCTCACACTGTTAAATGACAACAAAGCAGACTGCAGAAAGTTCTTTGGACCAAGACTCCAGACAATTGCCATACACAAGGTAGTGTCTACCCCTAAAGGTGGGGATACACCAGCTATGGCACCCAGCATCACTACACCACATCAATGAACAAGTGTTAGTCAATAACACACCAGCCACATGTCTGTATGGCACAGAAATTGTCATAGGACACAGTAATGAGAGCGTCACTTGTGGATCCCACAGCTCTCACAAAAGAGACTGTGCCTTTACAAGAGGCTGACCTGACTACCCTCTACCCCTGACTGACCTGTAGGAACAATTATGGTTGACAGTAGTTATGTAAGAGGACAGATTAAAGTGGCAGTCATGGACAATCCAATCCATGACCTCATCCTTGGGGGCCGTCACGTCATCCTCAGGAGCCCATCTCAGCCTGCAATTGTACCTCACATCAGGTGAGGGCTCCAAACCAACTCAAGTCTCCTCACAAGGAAATGAAAGAGGCTCAGTCGACTGACCCAACCTTAGCCAAGTGCTTTGAGAAACAGCTAAAATCTCATCACTCCCTTCACAAAGGTCAATTGTTCAGGCAGAATGGTCTTTCATGCTGTAGGATTAATAAAGACTGCTCTCAACTTGTGGTCCCGGCTCCACACCAGACCCATGTACATGAAGTGGGACATACACTCCACTCCAAAGGTCATATGGGGATAGGGCCTACCATGCAGTGGGTGACAAATCGGTACTATTGGGCAGGGATAGCAGAGGACATCAAGCAATATGTCGATTTCTGCCACCTGTGCCAAAACAAGTAACCCACTCAGTCGGCCGACTCTTCCCCATGCCATCCTGACAAACCAGCCACAGCCACCAATTACTACATTCTAAGGCTCCATTGGTGTCTTGGTGAACCCACAGCTAGTACCAAAATTATAAGATACCAGGATTGGTGTGGGCTGTCAAGTGGAAGTTTCTCTCAGGAGAGAGTCTTTTTTCAGGGGGTCTATGTCACAAGTTAAAAATTTCCAACCAGCACACCATCCACTCCTACACCCTCCCTCGTACAAAATGTACAAACACACATGCCATCACCCTTTCTCTTCCCCTTTGTCTCACAAACGGCAGTATAGATTTCAAATCTATGCCAACTCTCTGTCTCTCCCCTCTCAAAACTACCCTCCCCCCCCCCCCCCCCCCCCCCCCCCCCCCCCCCCCCCCCCCCCCCCCCCCCCGATTTGGCAACAATGTTATGGAAAAAGATTACGTCACTTTCAAAGTATGTCGCTCGCCCCACTCCCTCAGCCACTCTCCCCTCCTCCCTTCCTCCCCACTCATTTATCTCATTTGCAGTGATCATCTCCGTTAAGACAAAGGATCAGGCTGCTTTTCTTTCTTTTCCTTTCACCAACCACATGCTGATTGTCGTGTGTGTGGCCGGGAATGATGAAATTAGGTTAAACAGTGCTTTGTGAATTAGCCTGAGCGCTCTAAATTCAAACCCCAACTGCTGGAAAAAGTGCATTTTCGAATGTTCTATACTGTCTTCCCACTGTAGATGGAGGTGGATGACCAACAACCCCCCTCCCCTTTTCTTTGTGTCTTTAGTGACACAAAGCCAACTGGAACCAGAACTGGAATAGATGGCTTAGCATATAAAAAGGGGAAACTCATGGTGAACAAGTACTGTTTCACCAGAGGTCATCAAAATGATCAGCTGTAAGTGAATCAAGAAAGACAACAGGGGTAAACCAGAGAGAGTGAACGTTTATCTCACCTGCTCTGAACCTAAGATTCACTGATCATTTTGAAAGAATATAAGTTGAAACTATGTTCTAAATTTTGAGACTTTGCATTGTATGTATGCCATGTGCTTTAACAGTATAACTTTATGCCAATAGTTGCTGACATCTATCAAGATGATGAATGAGTATTCTGTTGTAATAGGTTGTTTGTCACAACTTGATAAAAACTATTAAGAGGCTTTGTTCAGATTCTTTGTTAACAATCTGATTAGCTTTTTTGTTTTTAATCTGACTTTTGCCAGTATTCAATACTATCTGTTAGGAGATAACTTAATGATACATTCTGACAGGAAAAGCGGTATGCCTGTACTAGGTGAAAACTGTTAAGCTGATTTATGAATACTGCTGATTGTTTGAATGCTTTGTAGTGTGAGACTCTAAGTCTACACCACATGTGTACTTGTCTACACCACATGTGTACTTGGGCTAAGTGTATTCCAAGTTGCTGCAATTTAACTCTAAGAAAACTTGAATTATTTGACTAAATTTAAACAAATCTTAAATAAATGTTAGCGAAGTTCTTTCCTTGCTCTGAACCCTACGAAGTGATCTGAAGCGATCAAAGCTAAGTGAATTTTCATTGTTTTATTCGTTAATGTCTCACCTGATGAAGACCTAAGAGGTCGAAACTAGTTGTGTTTCGTCTTGTGACTCGTTTGTCAACGTTCTCTGGGCGGTTTGCTAACATTTATTTAAGATTTGTTTAGATTTCCGCCTGCAGTCCTCTCGCTTTGCAACTAAATTTAAACAGTAAACAAGTGGGGTATTTTTTGCTCCCATAAGAAAACCTAACACAGAGTAACTTTTATTCAAGACTGGCGCAGCCTTTTAAACTTGAATAAAGTCAGACAAATACTAAGACGAACAATCTAATAGTGGGGGAAAAAAACAAGCGCAGGCCAACAACTGAACTGTCTTCATAGTAATGACTTGGCAAAGATTTGGACTTAAGGAGGGGGGGGGGGGGGGGGGGGGGTTTGAAGATGGAGAAACTGGGAACATGAAATTAAGAAAACATGTTACAGATATGAAAACTCTTCACTAGCTGCATAAGGGAACCACCGCAATCCCTTTTGAAGGCAGATATATTTGTATATTCCAAAGGGATTGCAATGGTTCCCTTATGCAGCTAGTGAAGAGTTTTCATATCTGTAACATATTTTCTTAATTTCATGTTCCCAGTTTCTCCATCTTCAAACTCCCCCCCCCCCCCTCTCCTTAAGTCCAAATCTTTGCCAAGTCATTACTATGGAGACAGTTCAGTTGTTGGCCTGCGCTTGTTTTTCCCCCACTATTAGATTGCTCGTCTATGTATTTGTCTGACTTTATTCAAGTTTAAAAGGCTGTGCCAGTCTTGAATAAAAGTTACTCTGTGTTAGGTTTTCTTATGGGAGCAAAAAATACCCCACTTGTTTACTGTTTATCGTTTACTGTTCCCTGCCTCATTTCATTTCCGATTTTGACTAAATTTGTTAAGCATTATATTCCTGTCTCTTACCCCATGCTTCACGCAACCTCTGAAGGAAACTGGAGACTAATACATATGGCATATATATATATGCTGGTCTAATCCTTTGTTGGCTGAGATCTCACACATTTACTGAAAGCCAGAGAAGAAGTGTGAGAACTCGACAAGCCAGATTCTCAGCTACTAAACTACAGACCAGATTCTGTTTGTTTTAGAATCTGGGTTCCTATCTGCTCTGGGCATGCCTGGTAGTAAACATACACTGCAGCCCAGCACTTGATCAGCAGGTCTGCAAAGAAGGTATCAGTCACCAGCATCTAGAGAGAGATCAACTATCCTCTCTGACATCAGATAAGTTCTGATATCCCAAGTGGACTCCAACTCAACTCATCTAGAACTTTCCCTCTCTTAATGATAAAACAGTGGCAACCAAAACTCAGCCTGAGCTGACTTTGTGAAATTGATTTGAATATTTCATCCTTGTATAAAGAAGTAAAGTTGATGTGTGAAAGTGCACATAACTTGTGTCAGTTCTTTGTTGTTCAGTCAGTACTGAATGTTTGAACTTATCTTGAAGTCTGTCTCTCAGAGCTACAAGTGCTTGGAAGAGTACAAGCCTAAGGAACTTATTCCTGAGCCATTTTTCAGTAGTTTTAACAGTCCCAAGAAAAACAAAAATTTCTTTCGATGACTAGTACCGGAAAGTTGCTCCTTCCATAACTAGTGAGAGAGTGGGTGGAGGTGAAATTTTAACATAATTGTAATAGAGAAAATATTCCAAGTCCTTCCCCTAGAGGACACACTGACCCACCCCGACTCTCGTCACACATGTTCCAAAAAAAAAAAAAAAAAAAATTCGATGATCACCCCAGTTCTATTCCACCCTTGGGAATTCATATTCTTGCCCATTTGCATAAAGCAGATACCTTGGAGTATATTGTGATTTATCCAAGTTTCCTGATAACCCACCATGGACTTTCTTCACTCCAGAGATCCAGTTTGATTAGGCTCGTACCATAAAGATTCCACTAATTCCTTGGCATACAAGTCCCTTTTTGCTGAACTGTGTTCGAAGTGTCCATCCTTCAAAATAATTTTCACCGACGGTTCCAAATCTGAGGAGGGAGTTGCCTCTGCTGTGTTTTGTGCAACAGATTCCCCTCTGAGATGATCTAAACACATTCCCACCAACAGCTCCATCTACACTGCTGAGGTCTCTAAAATCGGAACATAAAGATTTCCTCATTTTGTCTGACTCCCTTTTGCTTTGGAGGCTATTGCCGGCCGTAATTTCGAGCACCCTCAACTGCTTAAAGTGTTCGAACTATACACCTCTCTGAAATGAGATGGATACAACATAGTTTTTGCTAGTGTTCCCAGCCATGTGGGCATTTGAGGCAATGAAATGGTTGATCAACTTGCCAAGAGTGCCACAAAGAATGAGTTGAGCAGATTGTCTTTCCCTTACACTGATCTGAAATCCCAAACACAGGCTTATGTCAAAGACCTCTGGCAAGAGGAATAGAACTCGCAGATGGATACCAAATTGTACAAAATCCGTCCAAACCTGAAAGAGTTTTTTACCATATTCCCGAGGCGGCTGTAAAGACGAAACAGCCACTCGTTTTACACCCATTCTCATCTTTTAAAAGGTGAAGAAGCTCCGTGGTGCACTCCATTGTCATGTAACACTCACAATGAAACATATTCTTTTGGAGTGTTGGGACTTGCACGATGTGAGACATAAACACTTTACAGCAGACTCTATGAAAACCTTGTTCAGATATGTCCAACCTGATGTGATCTTTGAATTTCTGAAAGAGATTAACATTTTTCATCTGATCTTAAGAGTTTACGGAAGAAAGTTTTTAACGAAGTTTCTAAAGAAGGTGAATTTTAGAGAGATGTGTGAACGCTGTGGGTTAAAAAAAACCCAAAAAACTTGTGAGTTGACTTCAACATGGTGACAGCACTGATATGGCCCTTTGCGGTCGGCTTGGCTATAAGCAACATTACCTTACCTTGCCATCTATCTATCTATCTGCAATTTGAAATTGCACCGACGCAGTAGTCAATGGTTAGGTGCCCCGGTGCACACCGCGGTTGCTGTTTACCCTGAGGCGATTGCGAATTGCGCCAGACTCTCATCTGCACCTCGCTCAAATATAGCAATAGCAATCACCCCAAATACATTAAAACGATTGCCAGTTACCAGTGAGAGGAGAGAGAGAGAGAGAGAGAGAGAGAGAGAGAGAGAGAGAGAGAGAGAGTGTGTGTGTGTGTGTGAGACAGAGAGAGAGAGAGAGGGAGAGAGGTCCGTGCGCGCGCGCGCGCGCGCGCGCGCGCGTGTGTGTGTGTGTGTGTGTGTGTGTGTGTGTGTGTGTGTAGCGACAAGTGTCAATTACCCCAAGGATTTGAAACAATCTTGTCCCTGATTTGCATTGCGTGAATGCGCGCGCGTCTTCGTGAAAGAAGTTGTATTCACTAATTTGCTTCTGCCCGTGATGATTTCACTGAGGATAAATCCCACGGATGTGTCTTGGTTATCACGTTGCTCTGAGTGAAAATGATAAACATGTTTTTTTCCAACACGTCATTGTGGCTGTAGAGCGGATTTTCTGCCCAAATGTAATTTAATAAATAAATATGAGAGTTAAAGCTCTGCCTTAGGATTATTATTTACTCAATGAATACTTCAATTTTAGGAAGTACAGCGACAACCCATAGAGCTTGTGTTTTAACAAATACGCTGTCCTGGAAAATCTTGCAGTATAAGGAATGCTCACGGAAGAAACTCTGCCACTATAGAATCAGACTGCATCAATACAGGATTTTTTGTGTCTCTAGAAGACAGTACTTCATCGGTTCAGGGCCAGCTAGACAACAAGACAGGACCAATCTTCGATGCTGTTGGACCACTGTGCGTCACGGAAACAGCGTGCTACATCACTGCAGTACCACCATCAGTCAGTACGAGACCAGCCTATTTCACCACAGGAGCAGCATTGGATACTGCAGGACTACGTCGGCACTGGAGAAGTCTCCGCCACCTCTCGACCTGCCAACATCAACAGGTCACTCGGTCATTTATTCAGGTAAGATTTCTTTCCTGCTCCTCCCTCCCTTCTCCCTCAATTATCCCTAAAATTCAATTGCTGATAAGTTGGAATCGTTGACTCATGTTTCTTTCTCAAGCATTCTCTATGCTGAGTTACCCTTCACCTTGAACGGAAGATCATAAAAGCTCACGGTTGTGTTGTGGTGTGTGTGTGTGTGTGTGGTGTGTGTGTGTGTGTGTGTGTGTGTGTGTTTTCTAATTCATTTCTGATTTCCATTGTAATATTTCATCATGTTTTGTTTCCTTTTAATCAGTTCTCCACGTAAGTGTGTGTGTGTGTGTGTGTGTGTGTGTGTGTGTGTGTGTGTGTGTGTGTGTGTGTTTTGTTTTCTAATTCATTTCTGATTTCCATTGTAATATTTCATCATGTTTTGTTTCCTTTTAATCAGTTCTCCACGTAAGAGAGAGAGAGAGAGAGAGAGAGAGAGAGAGAGAGAGAGAGAGAGAGGTGTGTGTGTGTGTGTGTTGTGTGTGTGTTGTGTGTGCGCGCGCGCGCGCGCGCGCGCAGTCGCGGTGTGTGTGTGTGTGTGTGTGTGTGTGTGTGTGTGTGTGTGTGTGTGTGTGAGCGCATGCGTATGTGTGTAAGCGTTCGTGTGTGTGTGTGTGTGTGTGTGTGTGTGTGTGTGTGTGTGTGTGTGTGTGTGTGTGTGTGTGATTTTACTTGATTGCTGGTTTTTATTTCTTCGCTTGGGTGCCGGAATAGCTCAGGTGGTAGAGCGCCGGACTCGTAATCCAAGGGTTGCGGGTTCGAATCTCCGCCGGGCCGTTTCGGTAAAGGGGATTTTTCCCTTGGAGTTAACGTTAGTCCTGACTCCATTTCCTATACAGTCATTCGAATGAGACTATTAACCGAGGTTCCGTGTGTGAACGCACGCATAACATCTTACACACACGTAAAATCCCATCACCAACTTTCGGAAGAGAAGGCCAATTTGGCCGTTGGTATGAATGACACGTTACACATAGCATGCACCTTCCCCGAAGATGGAATATGGCTGCCTTAATGGCGAGATAAAAAACGGTCATGCACACAAAACTCCACTCCCTTTGTAGGGTAGATGAGATTAATACTTGCCTGTCCATATAGGGTGTGTCCGCAGGAGTAACCAAGAGCCTGCGTACGCAGAAGAAGAATAATTTCTTCGCTTTTTATGACATTTTGTTTTTGTAACTGTTCCCTACGATGGTATACTATTATCGTCATCATCATCATCAACAACAACAACAACAGCGAACAACAACAACAACAACAACAATAATAATGATAGTATTAACAACAATAGTAATAATGATAATAATAATTATGTAAAGCAATGATAATGATAATGATAACAATAATAACAATACTGATAAGAAGATGATAATGAGAATGATAATAATGGTAATGATAATAATAATAATGATGATAATACTAATATTGGTAATAACAATGATGACAAAGCCCCGGATGGACAGTTTCGTACTCAGCAAGCCGGACTGCTTCCTCTTCCAGTGGCTCCGCTTGAAGGCCTTTAGTGCGACTGGCAACCGTCCCGGTGCAGATCGCCATTGTCATTAGCACCAGGGAATTTGAAATCGCAATAGTGCAGTGTGACAGGCCATACTTCATCCGGTCCCAAATTTTGGGGACACGTTTGAGCGGAACAGGTAAACCTGAATACCCGGTTGACCTGTTTACCTAGCAGGACTCTCCTGCGTTTTGTGTTAGTTGGGTGAGCGAGGATTTCACTTCAGTCTCCGCAAAGCTACCGGCCGAGCAACTTATCCAGAAGAGCCAAAGGGAGACTGAAGGCGTGTCCTCGCTGGCAGTCAGGGATGTTTGCTTAGTTTTATGGAAGTCAGGGTTTGTACTAATGAAGTTTTTTTTTTCCTACAGGTGGTTGGGAACTTCCCAGTTCTTAGTAAAGGCCTAAAATGTTTAATTGTTCCCTTGGTATATCTTGTGATTTGACGAGACATAGGGTGACAGTAGGAAGTTGTAGTCAGTGAATGTGTGAGTCGAGAGGTGGATGAGAAGAATGGAGTGTGTAGATGGAAAAAAGAATATGTATACTTATATGTGATCGGGGAAAACATAATGTAGTTAAATCAATGTATTATTGAAAAAAGTGTCGTCTATCTTTCCCCTAAAGTATTATAATGATGTGAGTGTTGGTGAGCTCCGGAAATGCGCAATGAAAATTACTGTGCATATGTTATTGGAAAATGTATTTTGATTCCTGTTGTGGATACGTCCAGTGATGATAACTTGACTTACTTGACTTATGCCTCTTCATTCCTTGAGGAACATAGAGCCACGACGACACTCCTCCAACGCAGGCGATTTTTGGCAGGTCCTCCTTAGCTGGGCCCACGTCATTCCGGCGGCCTTCACCTCAGCGTCGACACTCCTGCGCCAAGTCTGTTTTGGTCGACCCACTTTCCGCTTTCCTTGTGGATTCCAATCCAGAGCCTGCCTGGTTACGTTGGATACAGGCTTCCGTAGCGTGTGGCCGATCCATCCCCATTTCCGTTTCTTTATCTCAGTTTCAGTTGGGACTTGTCTCGTCCTGTCCCACAGTTGTTCCGGCCACCTGATGTTAAGGATGTTTCTGAGACATCTATTGATGAACGTCTGTAGCTTGTTGGTGTTGGTCTTGGTTACCCGCCATGTTTCTGAACCATATAGAAGAACAGACTTCACATTTGTGTTGAAAATCCGGATCTTGTTGCAGAGTGAGAGGGCTGAGAGGACTGTTGATCTCCAGATCTGGCGCAGGGTGTTGAAGGCGTGTCTTGCTTTGTTGATTCGACATTTGATATCTTCGTCTGTCCCCCATCTTTACTGACTACACTGCACAGGTAAACAAACTTGTCAACTTCCTTGGTGTCTTCTTGGTGAAGTCGCACTGGATCTTGCTGTTTGTTGTTCACCCTCATGACCTCTGTCTTCCCGATGTTGATTTGGAGTCCAGTCTTCTCAGCTTCTTCTGCAACACGACATAGCTTCTCTCGTGCATCTTGCTGCTTGTGGGAGAGGAGGCTGATGTCGTCCGCGAAGTCCAGGTCCTCCAGATGTTTCGTGAAGGTCCACTGGATACCTGTCCTCCGGCCTGCTGTAGACTGTCTCATGACCCAGTCAATCACCATCAGGAAGATTGTCGGCGAAAGTAAACAAGCCTGACGGACGCCGGTTTGTACAGAGAAGGGTTCCGTCAGCTTCCCATCGTGGATGACTTGGCAGGTGGCATCTTCGTATAGTTGTTGGATGATGGTGACGAAATTGGTGGAAAGCCGTAGTGGTACATCGGTTTCCAGATGACGTCTCTGTCGACACTGTCAAAGGCCTTCTGAAAGTCGATGAAAACTGTGTACAGGGGGGTCTGCCACTCTAGGGACTGCTCGATGATAATCCGCAGTGTCGCAATATGGTCCGTACATGATCTATCTTGGCGGAAGCCTGCCTGTTCTTCCCGAAGTGTCTGGTCAAGGGCGGTCTTCAATCTCTCTAGGATTATTCTTGTCAATACTTTCCCCGGGAGGGACAGCAGCATGATTCCTCTCCAGCTGTTGCAGGATGACAGGTCCCCTTTCTTCGGCAGCTTTACAAGATGGCCTTTCTTCCAGTCTTCTGGCACTCTCTCCTGTTCCCAGATCTTGTGTAGGAGTGGGTGTAGCATCTCAGCCGAAGTCTGGATGTCTGCCTTTAGTGCTTCGGGTGGTATGCCGTCAGGACCCGCTGCCTTGCCTGACTTGAGGAACTTGAGGGCTTTGGTGATCACTGTCTTGGTTGAGGGTTGGTATTGATATCAAGAAGCTCGGTTGGTGGTGGGATGTCAGGCGGGGCTGGTGGTGCGGGTCTGTTGAGTATATCCTTGAAGTGTTCAGCCCATCTTGCTCTCTGGTTTTCTTTGCCTGAGATGGCATTTCCGTTCTTGTCCTTGACGGGGCGACTGGGATTTCTGGTCTTACCAGAGAGTGTTCTGGTGATCTCGTATAGTCTCTTCATGTTTCTTTGGCCCGCTGCAACCTCTGCTTCTTCAGTCAGCTCCTCGATGAAGTTTCTCTTGTCTTTTCTTGCACTTCTTTTCACTTGTCGGTTTATATCCCAGTAGCGTGCTTGTAGTTTTTGTTTCTCTTCTGGCTTCTCTTCTTGATCTTGTGTCTGGTTGATCTTGTCTTTCAGATGTTTTCTGTCTGCGATCAGTGTCCATGTCTCCGTTGTTAACCATTCTTTATGTTTCCTTGTCTTCTTCCCTAGGACTGTTTTGCATGTTGTCTTCCAGACCTCTCGCAGACTGTGCCATTGCTCTTCTACTGTTTCCTCTGGCAGTAGGGAAAGCGCACCGAACTTGTTCCTAAGCTCTACCTTGAATTCTTCTGCCTTTTTTTTTCTCTTTTAGGCTGTGTACATTAAACTTGTACGATGGTCTTCCTGCCTGGTCAGTGTAGGCTTTCAGTTTGGTCTTGAGTACTGCCACAACCAGATGGTGATCTGATGCTGCGTCTGCTCCGCGCCTCGCCCTGACGTCATGCAGGCTCCGCCTCCACTTTCTGCCGATGGTAATGTTGTCAGTCTGGTTCTTGGTCTTGCCGTCTGGGGAAATCCATGTGGTCTTGTGAATGGTTTTATAGGGAAATAGAGTGCCTCCGATCACCAGGTCGTTGAAGGTACAGAACTCTGTGAAGAGGTCGCCATTTTCATTCTGCTCTCCAACACCGTGTCTACCCATGATGAGTTCTCTGTCTGTGTTGTCTGATCCCACTTTTGCATTCAGGTCTCCCATGAGGATCTTCAAGTCTCTCCTTGGTGTTTTGTCCAGGGTTGCTTGGATTTGCTCATAGAATTCTTCTTTGACCTCTATATCTGCCGTGTTTGTAGGAGCGTAGCACTGCAGGATTGTAACTTTCCTGCCGTTTGAGTTGAACCTTGCAGTAAGGATCCTTGGTGACACTGATTCCCAGGACAGCAGTGCTCGCGTTGCCTCGGGTGTCAACATCAGCGCTACTCCGTGCATGTGTGGCTGGCCTTCTTCCTGTCCAGAGTAGATGATGGTGTCTCCGCTCGTAACTCTTGTCTGTCCTGTTCCTGTCCATCTTGTCTCGCACAGGCCAAGTATCTTCAGATTGTATCTATGCATCTCTCAACTCACTTTAGCACTTTTTCCGGTCTCATACAGGGTTCTGATGTTCCAGGTCCCTATCCTGGTCTTGGTTTTGGCCGTCAGAAGAGTAGTCGGCGCACTGGCTTCCCGAAGGCTTTCACCAGCTCGCATCATGGGCTTTACCAGAGAGGGCTCTTCCTCAACCATGTTGTTTTCAGATATTGTCGTTGCGGTTTCTGTAACAGGCTGGTTGCCCATTTCAAACTCCCAACCTGGAGGGCCAGTGAGTGCTATTCGTCTGGTCTCTACCCTTTGACCTGTCTGGCTTGGGTGGCCCTACCAGGAGACGGATCTCCCGCCAGCATAGCTCTCAGGGTCATAGAGACACGCAAGCCCCTCAACCACAACAAGGTTGCACTCTCTGAGGAGAGTGATGATAAGGTGGAAAGATAAAAGAAACCAACAACAACATTCTTTTCTTGGTAAAAGGGGCGAATAGAAATCGTTCCTTGATATGTAATGAGACACGTCTAGTGATGATGATGTGGAAAAGTAAAAACATTCTTTTCTTGATAAAAGAGACAAATAGAAATCTTTCCTTTATATGTAATAATTGTGTTCCTGGTACTTTGAAAAGGGTTCCATGTGGAAGTCCTTTCCTTCAATGTAAATAATCATGATGTTAATCGAGGAAATTTTTCTATTGTAATGCACCCACGGTATTGAAACTTAGTAGATTTTCTTATGGGTATTTCCCCCAGTTTCCAGTAAAATGTGAAGAGTGACTGCTAGTGACAGACAAGAACGATAAATATATAGAAAGAAGGCTAGACAATCAAGATAGCTATCAGTTCCCCAGGTGTCGGTGAAACCCCCGTGTCCGACCTGGAGCTGACTGCCAACCGGGTGTGGGGTGCAGCCCATGCCCAGACGCTGTCTCCATCCAGAGGGATGTGGAGAGGCTGACGGAGTGGTCAGTAGACGACGTGTGTTTCTTCTGTTGTGTGGGAGTCCCCGGAAGGGCTCCACGAAATGCTTCCGTGAGCGGCTCCGTTCTACATCGGGACGACGACGAGAGAACCTTCATTGTTGTCTGGAAGGACTCCACGAACTGTGTGAACTGTGGGCCAGATGCGGCCAAGTGCAGGAACTGTTTGTGTTGACACTGCTGTGGGTGCCGGCGTAGCCTGTGCAAGAAGAAAAATATATGTTGATATGACACAATAGTATCGAGTGTTGTTGCGCGCCCTTTGGTCGTGGCGTGAACTAGTTGATGTGCCTACTTGTGCTTATTGTGTTGCTTATATTTGTTGTGTTTTGATGGTTCAGGCAGCAAAAAAGAAGGTAGAAACTTAACTTGTTGCCTAGCTATCTATGTTCGTGTGGTGTGGGTGTGTGTAGAGAAAAAGACGTACACTCATCCAAACTTCTTCAGGTGAGAGTCAGACAGCAAAACACGCACCGCACACCATCCGTAACATGCAGTTCACAATTCTTATTTGCCCCGGCGCAAATTATGATTGCCATTTACCCTGGGACGATTGCTAATTACACCGATTCTAACCTGTACTGAAAAAATGTCTATCTATCTCTCTATCCACACACACTCACACACACACACACACACACACACACACACACACACACACACACACACACACACACACACACACACACACACACACACACACATCACAACACAACAACAGACAGACACGACACACACACACAATATATATATATATATATATATATTATATATATATATACTAGCAGGGGCACCCGGCGTTGCCCGGGATATGAACATTCTTTGCGATACTCACGTGACGGCAAACATGTATTAATTGTTTTGATTTACAATCAATCCCCCCCCAACATCTTCCCACCCCCTCCCCCCACACAAATACACATTCTCTCTCTCTCTCTCTCTCTCTCTCTCTCTCTCTCTCTCTCTCTCTCTCTTATACATTCTATTGTTTTCCGCCTGCCTCTGGCCCCTTTCCTCTGGATCTTCCCTAGCACGTCGAGATGCTTTTCTCGCTCGATTTTCCGCCTGCACTCACTGTTCCCATTCCCATTCTTCTGATTGCCCTTAATTTTGTAGGAATAGACTTTGTGCAGAAGTAGTTTATTTCAACGGGTCTGTCTAATGTAAAAATAGTATATCAGGCTTGGCACTGTACAATCATTTTTCTGGCCCCTCTCAATCCTCCCTTTTCATCCCCTTCCCTGTCCCATCCATGTTGCAAAATTACTTACCGTTACTGGACATACGCATACCGAATTTTATCAATAGCGGTGTAAATTTAGAAAATAACGGTTTTTAACGGTCAATGTTAAGTTTTGGTTCGTGAAATTTGCATAACATTGTTCAGCACTTAAAATTGTACGTGCATACGGAATGTTATCAAGAACGGTGAAAATTTAGAAATTCAGAAAATAACAGTTTTTAACGGTCAATGTTAAGTTTCGGATCTTGAAAATTATATATCATTGTTTAGCGTTTAAAACTGCACATGTATATCGAATTTCTTCAAGAATACTCTAAATTTATAAAATAACGTTTTTTAACGGTCAATTTTAATTTCGGTTTGTAAAAGTTGTATATCATTTTTCGGCATTTAAAACTGCACATGTATACCGAATTTCATCAAGAACAGCCGAAATTTTGAAAATAACGGTTTATAACGGTCAAATTTAATGGTCATAATGACTATCTAATGACCCTATGTTACCCGCTGGATGTTCCTGTAGGCTTACGTCAAGTTTGGTGGCGATCCGATAACTCTCGTGGCCGCCAACCTCAGAACATCGGGTTTTAAACAGTCTTTTTTTAATTTTAATTTTTTTTTTATAGGGTTTGGTGTTTTTAACAGTTTTTAACTGTTATAAATAACGTTTTTTAACTGCCAAATAACGGTTCTAATTTTCGAGAAGTAGTCCTGTACCTGTGCAATGTCACAACGGCCATTTGATGAAAAGCAGAGGAAAAAGATGTCTTTGAAACCGTTATAACAGTTTTTTTTAACGGTTTTTAGCGGTTTTATTTTTTTAGAGATTAGCCCAAAACCATCCTCGGGTCACAACAGATGTACCTGCTAAATTTCAAGAAGATCGGGTTTTAAACAGTTTCTTTTATAGGGTTTGGTGTTTTTAACGGTTTTTAACTGTTATAAATAACGTTTTTTAACTGCCAAATAACGGTTCTAATTTTCGAGAAGTAGTCCTGTACCTGCGCAATGTCACAACGGCTATTTGATGAAAAGCAGAGGAAAAAGGATGTCTTTGAAACCGTTATAACAGCTTTTTAACGGTTTTTAACGGTTTTATTTTTTTTAGAGATTAGCCCAAAACCATCCTCGGGTCACAACAGACGTACCTGCCAAATTTCATTACAATCGGTTGAGCCGTTTTTGAGTCTATAGTGTACACACACACACACACACACACACACACACGCACACACACACACACACACACACACACACACACACAGACAGAATTTGCCATTTATATATTAGACTAGCAGGGGCACCCGGCGTTGCCCGGGATATGAACATTGTTTGCGATACTCACGTGACGGCAAACATGTATTAATTGTTTTGATTTACAATCAATCCCCCCCCCCCCCCACCAACATCTTCCCACCCCCTCCCCCCACACAAATACACATTCTCTCTCTCTCTCTCTCTCTCTCTCTCTCTCTCTCTCTCTCTCTCTCTCTCTCTCTCTCTTATACATTCTATTGTTTTCCGCCTGCTTCTGGCCCCTTTCCTCTGGATCTTCCCTAGCACGTCGAGATGCTTCTCTCGCTCAATTTTCCGCCTGCACTCACTGTTCCCATTCCCATTCTTCTGATTGCCCTTAATTGTGTAGGAATAGACTTTGTGCAGAAGTAGTTTATTTAGGTTTTGCTTGAGTTAATCAACGGGTCTGTGTCTAATGTAAAAATAGTGTATCAGGCTTTGCACTGTACAATCATTTTTCTGGCCCCTCTCATTCCTCCCTCTTCTTTTTTTTTTTTTTTTTTTTTGCTGTCCCAACCTCTGCGCCACCTCAGAGGCAGTGCACCCACGCCGCTCATTCCGACACCCCGTCCACAGCCACAGCCCGGTCGGCCCCACCGCAGCCCCGGCACCGGCAATCCACAGGGAGCAGTCAATGTCAAGTCGTCAAGAGGCAACCCACCGGAGGAGACACTGCACTGCTGCCGAGTCACTTCGGTGGTGTTCAGTGGCGCCTGTTCTGATCTAACATACGCAGGACATCACACACTGACGACAATAATTGCTTAGTCGCGGAGCCGGCGTGAGTGAGCTCTTCCTCCGGAAGGCGCCACCACGTCCGTCCAACGACAGCCCCCATGGACTCGCCGATACAGGTGACCCCGACGGAACCAAACCAAGACCACAGACGTGGAGAGGACATCGAAATTGAGGTCACCATGAGAGCAGGGCATGAACGGCTACAGAATTTGAGACATTTTTTATGCTGATCGATGAGAATGAGGATGATTAAGATGATGCTACGGATTTCCATTTCGGTCTGAGACTACATGACAGGGCTGTACTCTACGCTTCCTTTCATAATATATCCCGGCGTCAACCAGGCCCGAGAGATACAGGCACCTGCAGTGTTGGTCAGGAAATTTGAGCAACACACTCAGAAACGCATCCATTAAGTGGATGAAACTCGACTGTGTGGTCCCAGTATTCCCAACTGAGTCCGCAGCAAACTCAACTCTGGGTAGGAGCCGGTCGGGGCAGAAAAACCCACATGACTCTGATGGGATTCGAACCCACGACCTCCCAGCCGGGAGTCCGCGACGCTAACCACTTCGCCACGGCGGCTGGTATTCCTCCCTTTTCATCCCCCTACCCTGTTCCATCCATGTTGCAAAATTACTTACCGTTACTGGACATACGCATACCGAATTTTATCAATAACGGTGTAAATTTAGAAAATAACGGTTTTTAACGGTCAATGTTAAGTTTTGGTTCGTAAAATTTACATAACATTGTTCAGCACTTAAAACTGTATGTGTATACGGAATGTTATCAAGAACGGTGAAAATTTAGAAATTCAGAAAATAACAGTTTTTAACGGTCAATGTTAAGTTTCGGATCTTGAAAAATTTATATCATTGTTTAGCGTTTAAAACTGCACATGTATATCGAATTTCTTCAAGAATACTCTAAATTTATAAAATAACGTTTTTTAACGGTCAATTTTAAATTTCGGTTTGTAAAAGTTGTATATCATTTTTCGGCATTTAAAACTGCACATGTATACCGAATTTCATCAAGAACAGCCGAAATTTTGAAAATAACGGTTTTTAACGGTCAAATTAAAGGTCATAATGACTATCTAATGACCCTATGTTACCCGCTGGATGTTCCTGTAGGCTTATGTCAAGTTTGGTGGCGGTCCGATAACTCTCGTGGCCGTCAACCTCAGAACATCGGGTTTTAAACAGTTTTTATAGGGTTTGGTGTTTTTAACGGGTTTTAACTGTTATAAATAACGTTTTTTAACTGCCAAATAACGGTTCTAATTTTCGAGAAGTAGCCCTGTACCTGTGCAATGTCACAACGGCCATTTGATGAAAAGCAGAGGAAAAAGATGTCTTTGAAACCGTTAAAACAGCTTTTTAACGGTTTTTAACGGTTTTATTTTTTAGAGATTATTTTCGAGAAGTAGCCCTGTACCTGTGCAATGTCACAACGGCCATTTGATGAAAAGCAGAGGAAAAAGATGTCTTTGAAACCGTTATAACAGCTTTTTAACGGTTTTTAACGGTTTTATTTTTTTAGAGATTAGTCCAAAACCGTCCTCTGGTCACAACAGACGTACCTGCCAAATTTCATTACAATCGGTTGAGCCGTTTTTGAGTCTATAGCG
Organism: Conus canariensis; assembly: GCA_033310375.1. Lineage (NCBI taxonomy): Eukaryota > Metazoa > Mollusca > Gastropoda > Neogastropoda > Conidae > Conus > Conus canariensis. The sequence continues at coordinate 12,683,418 of CM065740.1, read as the reverse complement.
TACACACACACACACACACACACACACACACACACACACACACACACACACACACACACACACAGAATTTGCCATTTATATATTAGATATACATATAGAATG